>CM066031.1:752996265-753596265 GCA_033557465.1 Ichthyophis bannanicus
ATTAGTGATTTGGCTACAAAATCATCATAATTTTGAAATCAAATATTGTTATTTGTTGTGATTAATTATTGTGGTTTAAATAAGTAAATTTTATAAATAAAAACATATTGCAAAGGCCTATAATTATATTAATAATTCAACAAATGATTACAGCGACAATGAGTTAACGGTAAAGGAAGAGAGACACATTTGATTTTATCATTGGTGGTCACCACAAGTTGACCAATGGTAAAAGGGGTCACGGTACAAGAAAGGTTGAGAACCACTGCTCTAGGCCCTACAACTGATCATCTTTATCACAAATACCACAAGGGCATGGAAACAAACTAAACTATCCCCTGTAGGGAACAGTTAACAAGCATGGGCAGACAATACTAAGAAAACAGTAACAGCACCAAAGTATATATTTCATTTTTATTTATGATATATAAGAAAGCAATATTCATTTGAGAGCATTCATACCACTAATACAGTGGTTCTCAAGCCAATCCTCGGGACACATGCAACCAGTGACGTTTTCAAGATATCCACAATGAATATGCATGAGATAGATTTGCATTTAATGCAGGTATTGCACTTGAATCTATCTCATGCATATTCACTGTGGATATCCTAAAAACCTAACTGGTTGGGTGCGTCCTGTGGACTGCGTTAAACATCGACGCACTAGTGTATGGCAGCTGTGCTAATCAAAACAGCTCAATTAAGCTTCAGGGTTGTCCATCCTTTCCAGGCCTCTTGTCTACATTTTATTTTAAAAAGCTTATATTGCAGTTCTCCATACCTCCAGAGGAAACACTGAAGAATAAATCCTAGCTTTCCCAAGAGGCCTGTATTCCTTCCACCTCTGTGTCAATAACATACCTACAGGTATTTCAGAGATGGACTCAACACTGCCTGCATTCAAATTCAGTTATACCACCTCTAAAAACTTCATTTATATCACAATTATAAAAAAAAGAGAAGCCTTGAAGCATTATTCTCTGCCACTCCTACACTAATATTTCCTCAAAGGCAGGACATGGTCTGCTGCAGAATGAAATTTTGCCTCCTGTAATTTATACAAATGAGAGGATGTTTCCTGTTCATGCCAGGTCAGGATCTATTATGAAAGAAAATATTGTTCCATTCCACAGCCTACTTACGTGTCTCAGTTCTTCCATTCCCCTTCTTGGGATTAACCACAACAGGACTGCAGCTCCTGAAGCAGCTCTTCTGTGAGGAGGAGACTGCATGGCTGTACAAACAACTGTGCACTACACTGTTTCTTATAACAAATTACTGATGATGCAAGATGTTTAATTAGCAGGCCTTTTTTCATTGGATTCGTTTGTGGCTTGGCTTATGGGGTTTCTTCTGTGAGAGTTGTACTATTTTTAAGGCAGGAGTAGGTTTTCAGTGCAACGGAATCACTATATACTTCTTCCAGCAAAGTGCATTTAAGGATAGAACTCATGATGGTGTTTTAATAGCCCTGGATCAGTATTTGCAGCAGTTGAAATGATCTAGCTAATTACAGAACAGAAAAGCATCGGCACTGACAACTCTAATTGGAAAACGATTTCCTCTGTCTCCATCTCTGAAGATAGCCATCTCATATCAGGATAAGAAGCCATTCATTCCTGACACATACAGTCTCAGAATAAGCACTGGAATGATCAGTAGCTTATAGCAGCACATAAAAATTATGCTATTTCTTTCTCTTTTCTAAACATACAGAAGTATATATTACATATGCACAATTTATAGGAGTTAAATATGTTTGTTTTCAATTCTGTCATGTGTCTGGTAGATATACCAGATTCAAGTGGTATTTCAATTAAGTGGAACGGTTTTCTTTCTGTGGGATGTATTTACTAAGTTGCATGAAAACCCAATAACATGCATTAGATACAATTAACACAAAATATTTCACCATATCATGCTAAAATCTGTTATGATGCGCATTAAAAAATAATGATCTGTGTAACATGTGGAGTCTACTTTGATTTTGCAGCTAGGATCAGCAGCGCCATCCAATGTCTCTACTAGGAATTGTCAGAATCATACAGGATAAGGAAGGAACTTCCCAGAATCCTGGGAGGTTCTTCCTGCCAGTCAATTTAGAATGGGAGGAAACTGAGGAGGAAAAGCCCATTCTCTATAAAATTCTCATGTAAAGGCATTTTCTTGTCTTTGTCCTTTAAGCCACTGCATCATGCACAACTGAGGGGTGCTTGCCCTTAGAGGCAAGTGCCTCTGGCACCCAACTAGAGAACATTATCCACACAGGCAAAGATCTGCGCCAACCACCTTAAACAGCAAGAGGAAAATAAAAGAGACTTAGGGGTATGTTTACTAAAGTTTCTTAACGTGCGCGCCGCGTTAGTCTGCAGGATGCCATATAAGGAGTGGGCGGTCCGATCAAAAATAGCAAAACGGGATTAGCGAGCGCGCTCTTGTGCGCCGTGCACTCTTGTGCGCCATGCGCTCTTGTATGCCATGCGCTCTTGTGCGCCGCGCGCATTAGCGCACGAGTAACGCGTGCGGGAAGCATAAGCAGGAACACTGATGTACAAACAGAGGAACAGGGCTGCAGTACAATGGTGAAGACACTGACAGATGGTGCAGGGGTCATGGGTTCAATCCCCCACTGTGCCCAATGAATAAGGCTGGCTGAGGCACTACATTTATGTGTAATATTGCATTATGAGGCTTTTAAATTTTATTTTAATTACTGCTGCTAGCAAACGCACTCTCTCAAAGTGCTGTAACATAAGGTGCTGCATAAGGCACCCCAGAGGGCACATTTTAAAGTGCACTGTCCGCCACGGCACCCTACAATGTTGCTTAAAGGGTGGCCTATAGGGCGCCATATAGGGTGCCCTATGAGGCACAGCAAGGTCATAGCACTGTTTTTGATGGCAGCACTGTGCATTTAAACGCATGGAAATCTTAAGTAGGTGTGCTGACATGCAAGGAGGAACAGCAGTGTAGCACAATAGTTAAGGCACTGACTGATGATACAGGGGTTATGAGTTTGATCCCCAGTGTGCCTAATACGTAAGGCTGGCTGAGGCATCAGCTTTGACATGTAAGTATTGTTTCCTGCGGCACTTTATTTGTATTTTATTAATTGCTGCCATCAAACACACCCTCATGTGCCGTAACCTAAGGTGCCGCATAAGGCACCCTATAAGGCACTCCATAGGGCACATTATAAAGTGCACTATCCGCCACGGCACCCTATAATGTCCCCTATAGGGCACCCTATCAGTTGCTCCATAGGATACTGTATAGTGCACCTTATATGGATGGTAACCATAAGGTGCCCTATAGGGCGCCCTATAAAGCGCCCTCTGAGGCACCTTATGGGTACAGTACACTGAGGGTGTTTTTGCTGGCAGCACTAATGTACATTAAAAACAGATATTGCTTTGGACAGCCCTATCAAATAACCCCACTGTGGGTTTGAACCCATGACCTCTGGCTCCACTGGCAGTGAAGTAACAAGTGGGCTACAGCTGCTAGCAAACCCCTGGCTGGCTGCAGAAGGACTGCAAGTCACCACACAAAGAGTCTGCTGTGGTCACCAGGATTAACCCACCCATACCCATGATGCACTGCACATGCAAATCAGCAGTCTACAGATGATCACAAGATGCAGTATGCACCCCCACAGCACCTCGGCCTGGTAGGGGGAACTGACCATGTGTGGTACTGGCACAGAGTAGCTACACACCGTCATATTGTGCAGGTACTGCACTCACCCTGAGGGTGAGGTTGGGCGCCCAGCACCAGGTCCACAGCAGAGATAGGCCATGCTGCAGGTCCCCAGCAGTGCTAATGTGTGAGATAGGTAGTTTCTGCAGACACACCTTGGATATATCTGTATGTCTCAGTCAGGTGTAGCCCCTATGGACCCCTAGGAGGATTATGTACCACCACCCTCCTCCTCCTCCAGGGCTGAGGGTGGTAAATAGGGTCTCCCACCAACAGATCCACATTCTACCTCCCTGCAATGGTGGCAGTAGAGGGGACTATCAACCCCAGTCCTGCTGAGGAACAGACACCCTACAGGGCAGTCAATGCAGCTCTGTACACATCCATAACGCAATAGCAGACAGACATTAGGCCTGGATATGCTAAGCTGCACCCCACCACTATCTGATATTCTCCTGCAGCAAGTCTTCAGCCGCTGCACCCTGCAAGGCGCTCCATCAAGACACATACCAGCTGCAGACAGTCTGCTAGCTAGTCCATAGTGCATGTTCCTGGTGGAAATGCGTGCACCCAGAACTGGGATCTCAGCATACACAACAAGCAGATAAGTCAGTGACTGGGCCCCAAAAGAAAACCCATAAATATCACATGAGAGAAATACTATATAGCACTATGGGGGTGCCTAGCCATGATGTGGTCACTGCACAGTCAGGGTGAGAGAGATCTCCCAGCAGGACATGCTGTGGCCACCCTGTCTGTGCAGGTGGTGGCCGGGCACTACAATGTCCCAGCAAGTGCCCCTTAGTTGTATTCTCTATTCCATTCCTGATGATTCCTAGCATTCTATTTGCTTTTTTGGCCACTGCTGCACACTGGACAGAGGGTTTCAATGTATTATCCACAGTGACACCTAGATTATTTTTCTGGGTGGTGGTTCTTATGTTGAACAGTGCATTGAGTAACCAGTAACCATATGCACCTAAGTGCATAACTTTGCACTTGTCCACATTAAATTTCATCTGCCATTTCAGCATCCAGTCTTCCAATTTATCTAGGTCCTCTTGTTATTTTTCACAATCCTCTTGTGTTTTAATAACTTGAATAATTTTGTGTCATCTGCAAATTTGATAGCCTCAGTCATTATTCCCATTTCCAGATCATTTATGAATATGTTAAAAAGCAGTGAGTCCAGCACAGATTGTTGGGGTAAATCACTATTTACCTTTTTCCATCAAGAAAATTGTCCATTTATCCTTACCCTCTGTTTTTTATCTTTCAACCAGTTCCTAATCCACAATAGTACACTGCCTCCTATCCCATGACTTTTTAACTTCCCCATGATTGGATCCTCACTGATTCTCTCGTCCTCCTTCCAAGAGCTCACTCTATTCTTAATAATAGTCTTTTATCGGGTACTGTCCCCTCTCCTTGGAAGACAGTTTATTCTGTCCTCTTCTTAAAAATCCTACTGTTGATATGACTGTTCCATCAAAATATAGGCCTATTTCAAACTTTTCTTTTTTGTCGAAAGTATTGGAAAGAATTGTTTTTTTCCCAGCTCACTGAACATCTTGAAAAATCAGGCACTTTACACCCATGTCAATCTGGCCTCTGCTCCGAACACAGTACTGAAACTATTCTTGTATCCCTGCTAAGTTCATCGGTCCTTTGATCAAGATAACATCTCTCTTTTAGTTTCCCTCAGCTTCTCACCCGCATTTGACCTGGTAGACCATTTCATTCTTCTCTCTCAACTTTATGATATCAGTCTACTAGGGACTGTTCTTGGCCGGTTTCACTCCTCTCTGGCCGCACTTTCACAGTTCCATTCAATTCCACCTCCTCTTCCACTAACTTGTAAGATTCCTCAGGGCTCTGTCCTTGCACCTTTGTTTTTTAATACTGTATCTTCCTTGCCCCATTAAACATTTTTTGTACAGCAGTTTGGTATATCAGCCTATTACTATATTGATGATGTCTTGCTGGTCCTGCACAATCACCCTACCACTTCTGACATTACCCTCCTCAATGATGGTCTCTCTGTGATAGTCTCCTGGCTAGGTAATAACTGTCTGAAACTCAACATTCAGATAACAGCTGCAGTTTGGCTTTCTAGTGCCTCTGCAGTTCCTTCTATCTCTCCTCTGCTTCACAACATCCCTGTTGCTCTTGCCTCTTCTATTAATATTTAGGTGTTATCTTGGATTCATCTTTGCCTTTCCATGATCACATCAGTTCTGTTATAAAGTGCTCTTATTATGCATTGCACCAAATCAGATCCATCCACCCTTTTCTCTCTTGATTGGTACTCACTATACTTCCTCTTAGTGTGGTTATAACTCATCTTGACTATTGCGACATTGTCTACACTAGTATGCCTGATTATAAGATTAAATGATTACACAGGTACACTACCAAAAAACTGCCTCCAGTTTTGCAACTGATTCCTATAGATTTTGGGGTGCTGAATCCAGGAAAAATAGCCAAAATGTTCCATCACGTCACGTTTTCTTGCAAAATTAGATTTCTTACCCATATAAGGAATGTTCACATAATTTCTTTTTAGCCGACTGCAGTTTATTTTCTTGGCCCAAAATAGAGGTTGTAATGGTTAACTCACTAGAAACACTCCCTCATGATATTTTAGAGTGTTTTGTATTCATTTTATACATTAACAGGACAATTGGGAGGCGGGGGGCTAAATCCAGTACTCGCGCTGGCGCATGTTCTTTCCTGTTCGCCTCGCCTTGTTCGCTCGCTCAAACACGGTGGTTGCGACATGAACGTTCCTGTCAAATTTCACTTTCTTGCAAGTTCATTATTACCTTTTGTTTGCTCAGTCGTAATCCAGCTTTATTCCGAAGTGGTTCACTACAGTTGTAGTTTGCAGTGCTGTGTATTTGTGATGGCTCACAGAGCCAGAGGTTGCGTCAACTCTCCGGACAGTTTTTGTTTTATTTGTGGGGAATATACCGTGAAAAAGCGGCAGAGGAACATTTCTGCATTTATTAAAAAAGTATATTTCGCCTATTTCGGTTTGAAGTTAGGCGATCAAGACAAACCGTGGGCTCCTCACAAAGTGTGCAAGACATGTGAGGAAGATCTACGCTTATGGATGAAAGGTAAAAAACAAGCATTTCGTTTCGGAATACCTATGATGTGGCGTGAACAAAGAGACCACAGCAGTGACTGCTATTTTTGCTCTTGCATTGTGAAGGGATACAACTTAAAAATAAGAACGTAATAAGTTACCCCAACCTTCCCTCAGCAATTAGGCCTATGCCTCATAGCAACGAAGTACCTGTGCCTGAACCACCAAAATCTTTGGATCATATTTGTGTGGAAGGTTATGATCATGATGAGACTCATCAGATGGCTTTTCCCGATGAGTCCAGTACTTCCGAGTTTGAAACTGAACCAGATCCGAAACCTGAACTTTTCTCTCAAGCTGAATTGAATGATTTAGTCCGGGATTTAGGACTCCCAAAAGATGCTGCCCAACTGCTAGGTTCTCGGCTTAAACAGAAAAATCTATTGTCACCAGGAACAACTTTTTATTGGTACCGCAACCGCGAGACACAATTTTTGAAGTATTTCAGCAAAGAGGAAGATTTGGTATTTTGCAACGATATATACGGAGTGATGGAAAAGTTTAAACTCAAGTATGATCCTGCTGAATGGCGGCTGTTCATTGATTCGTCAAAAGACAGCATAAAAGGTGTTCTTCTTCATAATGGCAACACATTCGCTTCAGTTCCTATTGCTCACTCTGTTATTCTCCAAGAAAAATACGAGAATTTGGCCCTGATTCTTCAGAAGATTCGTTATGATGAGCATAAGTGGATGATTTGTGGAGACTTTAAAATTCTATCCATGCTATTAGGGCAGCAATCCGGTTTCACCAAATATCCCTGCTTCCTTTGCTTGTGGGATAGCCGGCCCCGCGACCTACACTGGGGGAAAGAAGACTGGCTAATTCGGGAGTATTTGAGACCCGGTGAGAAAAATGTTCTTCATGAGAGCTTGGTACCTCGTGATAAAATTCTATTACCACCTCTCCACATTAAGTTGGGTCTCATTAAGCAATTCATCAAGTCCCTTCCAAAAGATGGTGAGTGCTTTCGGTACCTTTGCTCAAAGTTCCCCCGACTTTCTGAAGCAAAGCTAAAGGAAGGAGTGTTTGTTGGCCCTGATATAAGGAAACTCATTTCAGATGGAGCATTCGCTGAAAGGATGTCTGAGAAGGAAAAAGAAGCCTGGGATTCCTTCAAGGATGTTGTTCTCAAATTCTTGGGGAACAGGCGGGATGAGAACTATAAGGATATTGTTGCCAGGATGCTCAATGCCTTCAAAGAACAAGGCTGTAACATGAGCCTGAAAGTCCATTTCTTGCACTCCCATGTGAACTACTTTCCCGAAAACTTGGGGGCGTACAGTGAAGAACAAGGTGAAAGGTTTCACCAGGACATCAAGGACGCAGAGAGAAGGTACCAAGGAAGATGGAACACCACTATGATGGCCGATTTCTGCTGGTTGCTGCTGCGGGAAACCCCAGATGAAAAATACGCCAAGCAGCGCACCAAGAGAAGCATTCGGGGGAAGAAGAAACGGGCCCACCAGGAGATTGATTGACCCAAGAATGACTTTAAAATCTAAACTGTGTTGACAAATATCGTGTTTTTACTAAACTTTGAAATAAAAATTTGCTAGTTATTACCACAGTGTCAGATCTCATTTATTAGAATTTTATTTTCACACCATCGGGTGTTTGTCTTCATGTATTGCAATGGTGCGGTTTGCGTTTTCTGTTCTTACATACATACCTGTACAACATTTTTTGCACATTTCTTTGCTTTGCTTTGTGTCTAACCTCGCTCTTATATGCTCAATGTTTGTGCACATGTATGTGGCTGTTTTAAGTGCAGACAATTTTGCTACCATCACAGTGTGTTTTGTTGACATTACTCTATTCTTATGTGCTGCCTTGTTACAATTTTCTTTATTCTTATTTGAATAACTACTAAACAATTAGTATAAAGATTTCATCCAAGAAACTTTTATCTCGATCGCACTCAATCTGAAACGTTCACCTCAAACTGCTAACCCAATGTAGCAAAAAATCTGTACGTGATGGAGCAAATTGGTTACCAGATTTGGATTCAGCGCACCAAAAAACGTAAAAATCAATCGAAACATTAGAGGCAGTTTAAAAAAAGGACAGACTAGATGGGCCTTGTGGTCTTTTTCTGTCATCAGGTTTCTATGTTTCTATGTTTACCTGTGTTATAAGCAATTTAGAACCCTGTCTTCAGACTGCTGTCACATGCTTCAAAGTAAGATCATATTACACCCTTGTTATTAAATTGCCACTGGCTACCCATTGACTACAAGATTCAATATAAATTTTTGACTGGTACATAAAGAACTATAGTGCCTGGTGAAAATATTAATCCCCTGGGGTTTTGTCTGGTTTTGTCGCATTACAACCTGGAATTAAAATGGAGTGTTGGGGTATAGCCCCATGTGTATTACACAACATGCCTGTGACTTTGAAGGTGCAAAGTATCCTTTATTTTGTCACAAACAGTAATTAAAAAAAAATTAAAAAAGGAGTGTGCATATATATTCACCCCTCAAAGTCAATAAGTTGTAGAGCCACATTTTGATGCAATTACAGCTGCAAGTCTCTTGGGGTATGTCTCTATTAGTTTAGCACATCTAGCCACTGGGATTTTCAACCATTCTTCAAGGCAAAACTGTTCCAACCCCCTCAAGTTAGATGGGTTGCATTGGGGTACAGCAATCTTCAACCCATGCCACTGATTCTCAATTGGAATGAGGTCTGGGCTTTGACTAGGCCATTCAAAGACATTTACATGTTTCCCTTTAAACCAGCTTTAGCGGTATGTTTACGGTCATTGTCTTGCTGGAAGGTGAACCTCCGTCCCAATCAGAAATCTCTGGCAGACTAAAACAAGTTTTTCACAAAAATTGCTCTGTATTTAGTGCCAGCCTTTGTTCCTTCAATCCTATCTGTTTTCCTGTCCCTGATGATGAGAACCATCCCCGCAGTATGATGCTGCCACCACCATGTTTCACTGTCAGAATGTTATTTGTGGGGTGCTGGGAAGTGTTGGGTTAATGTCACACGTGGGTGAATCCCATGATGATCCAAAAGGTCAATTGTTCTTCTTTTCACATATGACCAGAGAACTGTCTTCCATGTGCTTGGGGGAGTCTTCCATGTGTAAACCCCAAATGTGTGTTCCTTGTTTTTTTTTTCCTTTAAAGCAATGATTGTTTTTGTGCCACACTTCCATAAAGCCCCATTCTGTGGAGTGTATGTCCTAAAGTGATGTTATGAGCAGATGTTCCTGTCTCTGCTGTGGATCTATGCAGCTCCTTCAGTGTTATATTTGTTGTCTTTGTAGTGTCTCAGATTAATGCCCTCCTTGCCCGCTCTGTGAGTTTTGGTGTGTGGCTTTCTCTGGTCTGGTTTGCAGTGGTGCCATATTCTTTCCAATTTGTTATCATGGATTTAATGTTGTTCTGTGGATCAGAATTTGGGATATCTTTTTTATAATCCAACCCTGATCCATATGTCCAGGGGTGGCCCAAGGGGGGTGCAAGGCCATTTGTGGAGATTCGGTACGGATCCTCATTTCCATAAATATTTTCATAATGTTAACATGCACTAACGTTTAGTAAGCATGCCTCTTAATGAGTGTCTGGATAAAGAAAGACTACCAGATTTCTACATTACTATACTCCAGTGCCAACCGTCAGGCACGTTAGGAAGTACTACACACACTGCCCATTTAGAACCCATAGCAAACCCACCATATCACAACAGCACTACCAGGACTCACAAACCTTACCTATGATCAGTGGTTCTTAACCTGGGTTCGATCGAATCCTAGAGGCTCAGTGAGTCAGTCTCAGGGGTTCGGCGGAGGTCAAGACACAAGACACGCACCCGACTCATATGATTCGTGATGACACTCCCCACTTGGCCATCATTGGCTGCAGGTGATCACGCTACATTGCTTGGCCAATCTGTGCTGCAGGGAATGTGGTGCACTTAGTAGTCGACTTGTGATGACTGTCGTGATGGTATGTCGTGTGATTTCTTTCTTAATATTTTAATCCATACTAACTAAGTCGAGCAAAAAAAGAAAGTGGTCGGACGAATATGTACAACATGGATTCGCATATATAACAGAATGTGATGGGAGTCAACGTCCTATCTGCATGATTTGCAATGCCAAGATAAGCAATTCTAGTCAAAACTAAAGGAACACTTCCTTAACCTGCATGGAGATGGGGAATACAAGAACACAACGCTTGCTGAATTCAAGGTGAAGAGAGCCAGATTCGATGAAAAGGCTACTCTGCCTGCTCTCGGCTTTGTACCCATCAACAAACTGATCCTCACAGCATCGTACGAAGTTGCTTACCTGATCGCAAAGCAGGGCAAACCACACACCATTGGTGAAACACTCATAAAACCATCTGTGTTGAAGATGGCGAATCTGATGCTGGGAAGAGCGGCCAAAGTTAAATTATCCCAAATTCCTCTTTCAAATGACACCTTCAGCGACAGAATAGAGGACATGAGCAAAGACATCTTGGCTCAAGTAGTTGCAGATCTGATTTCAAGCCCGGCAAAATTCAGCCTCCAACTCGACGAGACCACAGACGTTTCTAATCTAAGTCAGCTTGCTGTATTTGTGCGCTATGTGAAATATGACATGATAAAGGAAGATTTTTTATTTTGTAAGCCTCTTAAACAATAACTAAGGCAGCCGATGTGAAGAAACTTGTGGATGACTTCTTCAGAGACAACAATCTTTCGTGGGATATGGTTTCTGCAGTTTGTATGGACAGAGCTCCAGTCATGTTGGGAAGAAAGTCTGGTTTTGATGCGCTAGTGAAAGCCGATGCACCACACATCATTGTTACGCATTGTATTCTGCACAGGCATGCATTAGCAACAAATACCTTGCCTCCAGAAATGACAGAAGTATTAAAAATTGTAGTGGAATGTGTGAACTATGTGCGAAATAGTGCACTGAGGCACCGCATTTTCAGTGAGCTGTGTAAAGAAATGGGCTCTGAATTCGAGGTACTTCTGTACCATTCTAACGTTCGGTGGTTATCCCGGGGACAGGTGCTGAATCATGTTTTTGCCATGCGTGTGGAATTAGCCCTGTTTTTGCAAGAGCACCAACATCGTCATGCAGATTGCTTCAAAAAGTCTAAGTTCATTCTCATTTTAGCGTACATGGCTGATATATTCGCATCTCTCAATCATCTCAATCAGCAGATGCAGGGTGGTGGAGTCAACATCATCGAAGTGGAAGAAAACCTGAAGGCTTTTCAAAAAAAGCTACCGTTATGGAAACGACGAACAGAGAACGATAACTTCGCAAACTTTCCCCTGCTGGACGACTGTGTAAGTAAGATCGAAGATGTGTCTGGAATCGAAGACATTTCTGTACCCACGGAACTGAAGCAAGCAATTGCCACGCACTTAGATGAGCTTGCAAAGTCTCTCGACGGATACTTTCCTACAAGAGAGTCATATCCAGCATGGGTGAGATAGCCGTTCACATTTGGTGTTGAGACAGCAGATGTCAATGATGAATACCTCGACGAAATCATTGAAATTCAGCAGAGCCAGGTTCAACAGCAATTCTTCAGAACAACAACGCTCTCAACATTTTGGTGTCGACAAATGGTAACGTATCCTGTTATTGCTAGGAAAGCCCTGGAAATTTTTATACCATTTGTTACAACATATCTTTGCGAGCAATCCTTTTCGAGGATGCTGGACATAAAAACAAAGAAAAGGAAAAGACTTTGCTGTGAAAATGACATGAGAGTGGCACTTGCCAAGGTGAAGCCAAGCATTTCTGAACTGGTCTCTCAAAGGCAACAGCAGAAATCACACTGATTTGCAGTAAATATTCATTATTATTGTAGCGGTGTAGCCTGATGGAAATTAGGTGATGGGTGTGTGTTAAAATGTTAAAAATAATAAATAGCATAAATACAATAAGTTCATTATTGGAATACATAAGGTTAAAAATTAAAACCATTTCAGTGTGGTAGTATTAAAAAAGGTCTAGTCTTTGTGAAAAGTTATGTATGTAATTTGTTGTGAGTTCATGCATTGCATTGGTTTTGTTCTTTGAACACAGTGATGTTAATGCACGATTCATTTTGTGAAGCAGTAAAACATATACCTATGTCTTGAATTTGAAAAAAAATCATATTTTATTTTTCAATAAAGAAGGGTTCGGTGAATGTGCATATGAAACTGGTGGGGTTCAGTACCTCCAACAAGGTTAAGAACCACTGCCTATGATCAAAAGGCAACATTGCAAATATTAAACCAATACATCTCAGAGAATACCAATAAATCTACTCGGGAAAGAGAACAAGTGGCACTGTCAAAAAGAAACTACATAAATAGAATACCTCAGCTCGGTTAGACATGCAGAACATAGATGATAACCAAACAAAGAACAAGGATCGCAATTTAGAAACAGGAAGACAACAATTAAACTGGGAATCCCAAAAGCCAAACTTGGAATGTACAACAACACTACAGAAATAAAACTATAAATTAATTTCCTCTTGTACTAAACAAAATGCAGACATTAAAGATGCACATTTCTCAGAGCTGACATATTCCAGTTAAGAAATTCAAAATAAAAAAGTATTTTTCTACCTTTTGTTGTTTGTGCATTTTATTTTTCAGTTGCAATTGTTCCAGTCACTTTCTTCTGGTTTCTTCCTGCCTTCTGCTAACTCTCCATTGTCTGCTGTCCATTTGTCCTTTCTTCTCTCTTCTAGTTTTTTTCCATTCTCTCTCTATATCTGCTTTAACATACTGTTTTTTCCGCTTTTGCTCTTTCTTCCATCTCTTTCTTTATTCCTTTTTCATCCACTCAAATTTTACCCCTCCATCCTCAATCCTCAATCCTCACTTACTCTCCCAATACCCAGCCAATCATAGATTTTTTTCCCTCCCACATAAAATATTTTCCCCTCTCCATTTCACTCTCCCAACCCCATATAATTCTAGTCCTCCCCCAACATCAGCTCCCTTCTAGCTCCAACCCCACCCAGCATCCGCTCCCTTCTAGTCCCCGCATCAGTCCATTTCCGGTCCTAGCTCCCCCATCAGCCCTTTCCAGTCCTATCCTAGCCCCCATCAGTCCATTTACAATCCAAGCCACCCCATCAGCCCATTTCCAATCCTAGCCCCCCATCAGCCCATTTCCAGTCCTAGCTCACCCATCCATTTCCAGTCCTATCCTAGCCCCTCCATCAGTCCATTTCCAATCCTAGACCCCCATCAGCCCATTTCCAATCCTAGCCCCCCATCAGCCCATTTCCAGTTCTATCCTAGCCCCTCCATTAGCCCATTTTCAGTCCTAGCTCCACCCCGCTCAACCCATTTCTAGTCCAAGCCACCCCCTCCCCTCCCAAAAAGCCCCGAGGCTATCTAAAATGCTTTAGAGGGAGCCAGAGAGGCCCCGGCTCATCTTTAACAGCTGCCGAAGTGAACAGCGTCTTTTTCCTTCACTTTGGCAGCTGTACTGTAGTTTATGATGCTGCCGCGCTGAGATCAAAGGGGACTTCCTCTTTCCCAGCACTCAGCACGGCAGCGTCGTAAACTACAGTACAGCTGCTGAAGTGAAGAAAAAAGATGCACAGTGGATGGGCCAGCCCTGCATATGTCTCCACAACTTTGTCTCTGACCTGTTTGGAGTGCTCCTTGGTCTTCACCTTGCTTGCTTAGTGGTGTTGCAGAGTCAGAGGCCTTTCAGAACAGGTATATTTATACAGGCATCATGTGACAGATCATGTGACACTGATTCCACACAGGTGGACCCTAATCAACTAATTATGTGACTTCTGAGGTTAATTGGTTGGACCAGATCTTATTTAGGGGTTTCATAGCAAAAGGGATGAATACATATGCACTCACAACTTTTCAGTTTTTACTTATTTTTTTAATATATACAAGGTATCTTATTGGCATTTCACTTCACCAATTTGGACTATATTGTTAGGTCCATTACCTAACATCCAAATGAACCTCCATTTTCATTCCAGGTTGTACGTAATGAAACAAAACAGGACCAAAGCCGAGGGGATGAATAACTTTGCAAGACACAGTACATACTGGTCTTTCCACTTATCTTTCCTCCTTAACCTTCCTTCACACTCCTCACAGGGTTCTCCATTAGTTCTTGTTAAGCGCCTTTTCCTCCTCTCTGCTACACAAACCAGATATGTGTCCACCAGGCACTCTGCCATTTATTTTCTTGCACCAAGTCTATGGAACGACCTCTCCTCAGAACTCCACCAAGAACTCTCCTACACTAAATTTAAAGTCTCCCTCAAAACTCATCTATTTCAGCAAGCTTTTGATTTCTCCCTACAGATACTGTAGATATCTGACATGTTGTGACCCCAGCTTTTTCTCTCACTCTCCCCGACCTACTTCTGTCATATTCTTTTATAAGCTTTCTCCCACCTCCTTTTACCATGAATGATACTATTTCTTTTATTAGTTAATGGAGTTCCTTTCCTAATTTTTATTATCTGTTCTAATTGTAAACTGCTTTGCTGGCTCAAAGAGTAGTATTTCATATTTTAATAAACTAAAGTAAGGATGAGGATGAGAACCACAGGCCGGTTAGTCTGACCTCTGTGGTGAGTAAATTAATGGAGACGCTGCTAAAACAGAGGATAGTGAGGTTTCTGGAGTCCAATGGATTGCAGGATTCGAGGCAGCATGGGTTTACTAGAGGCAGCTCTTGTCAGTCAAATCTAATTAATTTCTTTGACTGGGCAACCAGAGAGCTGGACCGAGGGAGAGCCCTAGATGTGGTGCAATTAGATTTCAGTAAAGCCCTTGACTTCCCCCGTTCTGCAAAGGCGACTTATAAATAAATTGAGCATCCTAGGGATGGACCCTAAAGTGACTGACTGGGATAGAAATTGGTTGAGTGGGAGGTGACAAAGGATACAGGTAAATGGAGCTCATGAGGAGAAGGATGTAACTAGTTATATGCCACAGGGATCTGTCCTTGGTCTGATTTTTTAAAAACATTTTTGTAGCAGAAGGGCTATTGTATAAGCTTTGTCACTTTGTGGATGATTCCAAAATCTGCAATAGAAAGGACACTCAGGAAGGAATAGATAACATGAGCAGGGATCTAGCGAAGCTTGAAGAATGGTTGATAATTTGGCAGCTGAAATTTAACACTAAAAAACACAGGCTCATGCAGTCTGGCTGCAAAAATCCAAGGGAGTGGTATAGTATAGGGGATGAAGTACTTCTGTCCATGAAAGAAGAGCGGGACCTGGGGGTGATTATTTCTGATGATCTTAAGGTGGCTAAACAGGTAGAAAAGGCGACAGCGAAAGTCAGGATGCTTGGTTGCATAGGGAGAGGAATGGCAGCAGAAGAAAGAAGGTGATAGTGCCTCTGTATAAGTCTTTGGTGAGACCTCATTTGGAATATTGTGTGTAATTCTGGAGACCGCACCTTCCAAAGGATATAAACAGGATGGAGTCAGTGCAGAGGGTGGCTACCAAAGTGGACAGTGGGCTTCGTCATAAGGCACATGGGGACAGATTTGAAGATTTCAATATGTATAATTTGGAGGAAGGGTGGGACAGAAGAGATATGATAGAGACGTTTAAATACCTCTGTGGCAGAAATTAACAAGAGGAGAACCTCTTTCAAATGAAAAAAAGCTCTGCAGTAAGGAAGCATAGGATGAAGGTGAAAAGAGATAGACTCAGGAGTAATTTATTTCTTATATACTGCCTTTCATGATATCAAGGTGGTTTACATTGAACAAACTGAAATTACATTGAACAGGGCATTATAACTTGGAGATAACTATTTTACAGGGAACATGGGCTATGGAGGGTTAAGTGGCTTGTCCAAGACCACAAGGGGCACCTATGGGGCTAGAAAACCCCAGTCCTTCTGACCCAAGGTTGCTGTCCTGTAGTAGAATTTGAACCCCTGACCTTCTGGCCTGAGGTAACTTGCAACAACCACTAAGCCACTCCTCCCTTGTGGAAATATTTCTTTACGGAAAGAGTGGTAGATGTGTGGAATAGTCTCCCAGTGGAGGTAGTAAAGACAAAGTGTATCTGAATTCAGGAAAGCAGGGGACAAACAGATGATCTGTAAGGAAGAAAAAAGGACTGCAGAGTTTAGTATATAGAGGGGTATGTTTACCAAACTGCGGTAACATTACAGACCGTGTGTTAGGTAACGTTAACGTGCGGTATGTAACGTTAACGCGTGTTAACGTTACCTAACGATTGTTAGCGTTTTTGGCTGCAGTAAACACCGCAGAGGGTGGGCAGAGGGTGGAGAGAGGGCGGAGAGAAGGGGTCAATGGGTGGGGAGAGGCTCCCTGCACACTAACGTGCTGAACTGAAGGGCTGAATCCTACCGTGAATGAAAACCTGCCGGTAGATGCACATTTGCAGGAGAGAGAAACCATTTTACTGTTAGCAATGTACAGCATAGGTGGGAGTCCAAGAAACATGATAGTAGTGCTCCATTTTCAGCAACAGCATAGTGCCCAAGTATGAAAGGCCATTATGGCGATGGTGCAAGTGGGGCATAGGGGGCTGCAGACGGGACATGCAGTGGGGACATCAGGGGCACAGGGTGGACTAGGCGGGCACCTAGGTGGCACATAGGAACATAGAAACCGGAAATCAGCATGATAGCAGCTGACAAAGGCCAAACACAATCCACCTACATCTACCTGGTCCACCCGAGCTAACAGTTGCCAGACACTGACCTAACATCCTCCCAGCTAACCCTTCCCCAAGTGGAAGGGACATACTATTGGTAGACAGTGATGGGGGGGGGGGATGTGAGGATGCTCATGCATGCCCCCTGCCCCAGACCTCACTCCCTAGGCGACCACCTACCCACACAATGGATGGCCTGGGACTGCGCACTACCAGCACTGACAGCATATGGTCATGTCCGCATGGCAAAGGGGGTGCCCATGCTGGAGGGGGCAGTGGCACCTGCCTGCAGTGGACCTAAGCCATGCCCTATACCAGTATGTGGTGTGCAGTGCAACATAAAAGATCTGGCTGAGGAAAAGTACAGGTAGCCTCAGGGACCACCATGCATCTGTAGCAACAGTGTGGTGCAGTACACCCAGCCAGTATATCCAGAAGCAGAGGATCACAGGTTCAAGTCCCAGCTGTAGTTCCTGCAGAGCATGTCCCTATATTTTACCCTACAATGCAGATACAACAACAACATGTGCAAAGCCCAAAGCAGCGGCGAACAGGGGTACAAACACCCACTCACGCAGGCTCCACAATCCAAAGATGCATGGAAAGTCAGTTGGCCCCAGCATTGAGCTGCAGTTATCACCAGAGCACTACTACTACCTCCTGCACAGTTTAGCAATGTCGGCACTGTGATCAGGACCAGTGTGGCGGGCAGGGTTGCCAACCACCCCTATCTTTGCACAATGCTGCAATAGGAGTGTGTGTGTGTGTATCTCTATCCATTCTTCTGTGGCTGCCCACCCCTCTCTGGGCCCAAAATGTCCCACTGTTACCAGCGTTAGCCTGAATATATGCATAATGAGGAACAAGTTGTTGTGGGTATGGCCCGGACAGGGCGGATTGGTCAGGATGCATCTTCACAGGGTGTGGGGCAATGGCTGGGACACTGTAGTGCCCAACCACCGCCTGCATGGACAGGGTGGCCACAGCATGTTATGCTGGGAGAGCACTCACTCTAACCGAGCAGTGACCATGGCAGGTCTAGGTTCCCACATAGCGCTCTACACTATCTGCCTCTAGTGATACTTTTGTGTTCTCAGTGCTGGGGCTCCAATTACTGAGATGCCTGCTTGGTGCATATAGTTTCTCTGTGAACATGCCCTATGGACTGTCTGCAGTTAGACTGTGTATGGTAGGAACACCTATAAGGTGCAGTCTGACTGTGTTGTCTGCTGGTGACTGGCAGACAGTGGTGTGAGGCAGTTGGGGTTTTCCAGACCTAACCCCAACATTGCTGCTGGTCTGTCACTGCCCCCAGTAACAGGTATGGCTCTGGCCTGCCAACCCTGGAGGGCTGTCTTAGACCAGCAGGATGGAGGTTGCTTCACTGGGGCTGGGGCACCTGTCCCTTACCTACAAAAAGGCTGATGTGGGACCTTTGGGGTATGTAGTGTATACCACTTTGAACTTATAAATGCACTGCTACACAAACCTCATGCTGGTCTAGAAACCCCTCTGCCCTGCTAACAGGTGCCCATGTCAGCCAGACCCTAACACAGGATACACACTAATCTGGGTGGTGTCTGGTCCCAGAGGGCCACATGTGACTGCAGGATACAGATGGATACTGAATTACTTTTGGTTGCACTGCAAGGAACACCTGTCACACACTGGTAGTGATGGGGATGTACAGCAGGCCCTATCTCTAGCACCACATGTACTGCGGACCTAGTGCTGGGCACCCATCCTATCCCTCAGGGTGAACACAGAACCTGCACGATGGCATGGTCTGTAGCTACACTGTGCCAGTATCACGCACTGTCAGTTCGTCTTTAAAAGCTGAGGTACCGGAGAGGTGCAGACCCCATTTGGTGATCAGCTGTAGACAGCTATTCAGCATGTGCATTGCATCATGGGTACTGGTGGGGTTACCCTATCCTGGCACTCAGAGCAGTTTGTGCGGTGACCTGCAGTCCTTCTGTACCCAGCCATTGCTGTGACATACACCACGGAGGTATAGCCTACTGGTTCATACAATGCCATTCTCAACAGTGTTCATAAGTTCAATTCCTCATTGTTACCTCCTCTCA
Source organism: Ichthyophis bannanicus (assembly GCA_033557465.1). Taxonomy (NCBI): domain Eukaryota; kingdom Metazoa; phylum Chordata; class Amphibia; order Gymnophiona; family Ichthyophiidae; genus Ichthyophis; species Ichthyophis bannanicus. Next base: position 753,015,864 of record CM066031.1, read on the forward strand.
TGCCTGTCTTACTCAAATAGTGTACATGCCTATAACAGTTGTATTTTTGCAGATCTATCCTGCCTGCCCATAATACCCTCACCACAATTGCCAACATTCACTTGGTCCGTCTATCTGCATCTGTCAGCTGTGTAGAGTCCTGTCTGCCTGTGCAGGCTGCCACCCCTTGTCCTGCACTGCTACCCTTTCCTGCATTGCGCCTCTTCATGCTAGACTCGCCTGTGCCTGATCTGCATGGCACCACCACTCCTCTGTCCACCCATCATTGTAACTATCTTGCCACCTCCGCCTCCACTGGGGGACACGTATTACCATCGTCTGCCACCAACTGTCTTTCCAGTACTTTACATTGCCAACACCCTGTGCTGTGGTACAGTTGCCCCCACTATGTTTGTCATCAGTATTGGCAGCCACATGGGATGCCCGCAGATATGGCGGGTCCAGCGGCTCCCAACTCTCCCTCCTTCAATCACCTGTTCATTGCCTTTCCTGAGTGCTCTATCTAGTGTTAGGGCTACATCTGTCTCTGTTCCTCACAGGTCATGCATGACATCCTGCGGCACCTTGCAGCCCTTAGGGCACACTAACCTAGGGCACTGTAACCTTGTTAGGCCAGCTTAACCTATGGTTCCATAACCCAGGGTGCCTTCTACAGTGCCTTGTCCAGGGGTGCCTAATACGGCACTTAGCCTAAGGAGCCCTTACAAGGCACATTACAAGGTGCCTTGTAAAGTGCCTTATAAGGTGCCTTATAAGGTGCCTTGTAACACGCGTTAGTCTAAGGCGCCTTGTAACATGCGTTAGCTGATGTGACTTGCTGTAACGATGCACCGCCCACGCCTTTATATGGGCATCTGTATATTTACCGCGGAACCTAACGCGAGTGACATTACTGCAGTTTAGTAAACATACCCCAGAGTAATATGTGGAAATATTTCTTTACGGAAAGAGTGATGGATCCGTGGAATAGTCTCTCAGTGGAGGTGGTAGAGATGAGGGCAGTATCTGAATTCAAAAAAGCATGGGACAAACACAGAGGATCTCTAAAGGTAAAAAGGGGACTGTTGTAGTTGTTGATATGGAAGGACAGACTAGATAGGCCATGTGGTCTTTTTCTGTCATCATGTTTCTATGTTTCTAGTAGTTGGTATAGAAGAGCAGACTGGATAGGCTGTATGGTCTTTATCTGCCATCTTGTTTCTTTGTTTCTATGTAAGTAACTTTGCTTTAAATTTAAAAAAAAACCTTTTTTTTGAAAATCATTTTATGTGTAGTGAAAGATAATTTTGCTGAAGTTATTTAGAGGTAATCCTAGAAACTGTCGGGGGGGGGGGGGGAGTATTCAAAGGCATTTACATGTTTTGCAGAGCTGGATATCTGCGGCTGCCGTCACTACATGCTACTCGGTTGGCATCGGGGAGCGTCATAGGCATTCTGGAGTGGGGTGGAGCGGAGGCGGCACCCGTCGCTAACCGAGCAGTGGCTCAATATTTCCACTGCCTGGTTAGCTTCCGGATTATGCGGCTACTCTGTATATTCAATACTGGTAGCGGGATATGGCCCTGGTATTGAATATCCAGGACTGGTCTTCAGTCGCTGAATATCTCCCCCTGTATTGTTTAAGTTGGATTTACTAATGTCACCATGTATAAATGAATCTAAGTTATTTCAGTATTCAGTTGCAATTATCATTTGCTTATAGTGTTGACACCATAAAAGTCTGGTTTTTGTCCTGAATGCTGGCACATGTATTGTTCTTTTCAGTCAAGCAGATCAAATTTTAGGAAATTCAAGAAAATAAGGGCTAAAATCTTAGTTGCAATGAAGTTGAGAGCCAAAGCCTGAACAGACTAAATGCAATTGTACCAGAAATTAAATTGTGCAGATCCAGAGGGACCTGTTGGGCCCCATCTGCCATCATCAAACGGGTTTTTTTTTATTCATCTTGCTTTGACTACATCTCTTTATCACTCAACCCAAAATAGAATTTAAGCTCGTTAAAGCTAATTAAACTCCCCTTCTTCTTAATAAATTGCTCCAACCTATATAAATCTTTCTGATCCACAACTCAAAAGTCAACCCAGGGGGATATGCCTCATTTAATCTCAAGGGTTGAAGTGTAGAGACTATCTTTCTTTGAAGAAATTATCCTGATACTCTGATCCATGCCTAACATATTTTTAATAAACAGATTTTCCACTCTTAAAGCAGGGTGCTTAGCCTTTGATAGCCATATCATACTGCCAAGAGGAATCTCCTCCAACTGGGATTGCTCATGGTAGACCCATTATTTCCCTGCATACCCCCACTTCCATTCCATCACCATCCTAAGCTGGGCTGCCCAAAAATAGTATCTAAAGTTAGGGACCCCAAGGCTACCATGCTCCTTGGATCAATAAAACAATCTATGTACGACCCTTGGGGGTTTCTTATGTCTTATAAAATCAAAGATTTTCCACTGCGAGGTAGATGGAATTTAATCCAATATAGTACTGGGCAAAGCCTGGAACAAAAAAGGCCCTTTCATTCATTTTTACAGTCACTATATGCCCTAATCATGATGGGCCCGATTTTTTAAGGCATTTACATGGGTAACTGCCCTAGTTACGCATGTAAGTGCCTTAACCTGGATTTTCCAAAGGCACCTACATGGGTAGTGCCTTTGGAAAATCCCCGCTAGGTCCCTAACGTGCCCAGATGCTATGCGGTTAGCATTGGGGCGTGCTGGGGTCGTTCCGGGGTGGAGTGGGGTCGGAAGAAAGGGCTAAGCAGGTAGCAGCAATTTTCAATGCTATCCACTTAGCTCTCTGCGCCTTAAAGATAGGCGAGGTTTTTACATTAAGAGCCTCTGATTTCCCAACATTTCTCACTTTGCTGTAGGTCTGAAGTTCCCTTGTACACCCTGGCAAGGACAACATTGACTGGGATAGAGACAATAATGTCATCTGTGAATAATTCTGTGAATGTGTACTCCTGCCCATCCACAACCAGCCCCCATGTCTCCCTGTCTGACAGTTCTTTACTGCAAGTGGTTCCATACACAAGACATAAAGCAATGGTGATATGGGGAACCCCTGCCTCATCCCTCTTTCCTCTGATAATCATTTACACGTACACTAGTTTAGGGACTTTCATCATGTGCCTTCACCCACCTTATGTACCTCCTATCCCTCACCTTCCACAGCACATGAAACAAGAGGTCCTAGTAGACCTGACTGATGCTTTTTCAGCATCTTCTGTCAGTAGTATAGTGGGAACTCTTATTTAGCCAGCCAAATGAAGTTGAACATAATAACATAGTATATGATGACAGATAAAGACCGGTATGGTCCATCTAGTCTGCCGAGCAAGACGAGAAGAGTAGGTGCACCTGCCACTCCGTGCAGGTCACCCCTATTTGAAGAGTCAATGTTATCTATCCCCTGCCTGCTGGGTATAAAACCAGCTTGGTCTTCCTTAACAAAGGATGGTATAAACACTTGTACGCCAGAAATTTTGCTAGTAATGTGATACCTAGATTTAGCAATCAAATGAGGCAATAGGAGCTACAAAGTGAAGCATCTTTCCCAGGCTTAGGCAATACTGCCAGAGCCAGCCCAATCAGTAGGCAATTGCCCAAGACAGTAGCTTCTGAGGGGCAACAAAAGCAGCAGCCGTCAAAGCAAAATAATAGATCCTGATAGCCACACAAACCCAAAGAACCAACAGCACATTCTTACCTGCAGAGAGCGTGGGCACAAGCATACATACAAAACAGCGTTTAATATTAAAAAGTATGATGTCCAATTATGTGTTTCTATAAGACGATTATAGGAGGGAGGTGTTGGGATGACAGAAAGCATCCTGCATCCCCTTATTTTCAAAGGCACTCTCTCCCTTGCTGTTTATAATTTTTAAGATTTTCTGACTCTTATCCTACTTTTTAAAATTTATGTGCTAGCAGTCTACCTGCATGATTTCTCTGCTCAAAATAAATATTCTTAACTCTTGTCAGTTTATACCTTATATCCTCATTATCCAAGGCTTGCAAATCCCTTCTTGATCCCTCTAATTGCTTATAAATGCTCGTAGGCAATGTTCCTTTGTGCTCTTCTTCCAATTTCAAGAATTTATCTCAATTCTTGATCCTGTCTTAACCTCTTCTTCATTTGATAAGATGCAATTATTATAAGTGAACATAAGAACATAAGATATGCCATACTGGGTCAGACCAAAGTCCATCAAGCCCAGTATCCTGTTTCCAACAGTGGCCAATCTAGGTCATATGTACCCAGCAGTCTCCCCAAAAGACACAGGTTCCACAATGCTTGTACTGGCTCAAGCATTGATATCCTGGGTCCCTTCTTAATAATGGTTTATGGACCTTTCCTCCAGGAACTTGTCCAAACCTTTTTTAAACCCAGCTACACTAACAGCCTTTACTACATCCTCCGGTAACAAATTCCAGAGTTTGATTACACATTGAGTGAAAAAATATTTTCTCTTATTTGTCTTAAATAGTTTACCCTGTAGCTTCATTGCATGTCCCCTAGTCTTTCTATATTCTGATAACATAAACAATTGATCTACGTTTACCCGTTCCACTCCATTCATTAATTTATAGACTTCTATCATATTTCCCCTCAGCCGTCTCTTTTCCAGGTTAAAGAGCCCTAACCTTTTTAGCCTCTCTTCATAGGAGTATCCTTCCATCCCCTTTATCATTTTGGTGGCTCTTTTCTGACCCTTTTCTAATAATGCTATATCCTTTTTAAGATACGGTGACCAGAACTGCACACAATATTCAAGGTGCAGTCGCACCATGCAACGATAACAGAGGCATTATAATATCCTTTGTTTTATTTTCTATTCCTTTCCTTATGATACCTAGCATTCTATTTGCTCTCTTGGCTGCCGCTGCACACTGGGCGGAGGGTTTTAACATGTTGTCCACAATGACACCTAAATCATTTTCCTGGGTGGTGGTTCCTAATGTGGAACCTTGCATCGTGTAACCATAGTTTGGGTTGTTCTTCCCTAGGTGCAGAACTTTGCACTTGTCCACATTAAATTTCAGCTGCCATTTTGATGCCCAGTCTTCCAATTTATCAAGACCCGCTTGCAATTTTCCACAATCCTCATGGGTTTTAACAACTTTAAATAGTTTTGTGTCATCTGCAAATTTGATAACCTCACTCGTTATTCCCTTTTCCAGGTCATTTATGAATATGTCAAAAAGCAGCAGACCCAGCACAGATCCCTGGGGTACTCCACTATTCACTTTTGTCCATTGGGAAAATTGGCCATGTAGCCCTACTCTCTGCTTTCTATCTTTTAATCAGTTCCTGACCCACAATAGTACACTGCCTCCTATCCCATGACTCTTTAGTGTTGCCAAAAGTCTCTGATGAGGGACCTTGTCAAAGGCTTTCTGAAAGTCCAAATACACTATATCAACCGACTCACCTTTTTCTACCTATTTATTCACACCTTCAAAAAAACATAACAGATTAGTAAGACAAGATCTTCCTTGTCTAAAGCCATGTTGGCTGTCTCCCATTAATCCATGACTATCTACATGTTCAGTAATTTTGTTGTTTATGATGGTTTCTACTTGGAAGAAAGACCTGGCAATCTACTTCCGGTGACACTGCCAAGAAAACCCAGGAGCTTCTGGGTCGCCAGGAGTCAGGACTGACTCAAAGGCACACACTACACTGCTGATGGTTTCTACCATTTTTCCCAGTACTGACATCAGGCTCACTAGTCTGTACTTTCCCGGAACCCTTTATAAAAATTGGCGTTATGTTGGCCATCCTCCAATCTTCAGGTATTACAGATGATTTTAATGATAGTTCACAGATTACTAATAGGTCTGCAATCTCATATTTCAGTTCTTTCAACACCCTTGGATGTATATCATCTGGTCCAGGTGATTTGCTACTCTTCAGTTTATTAAATAGTTGTAATACATCTTCCCGATGTATCGATATTTCCTTCAATTCTTTAAATACCACTTCAGTCATGGGCAACATCCCTACATCTTCCTCAGTAAAGACTGAAGCAAAGAATTCATTCAGTCTCTCTGCTATCGCCTTGTTGCCTTTTAGTGCCCCTTTAACCCCTCTATCATCTAATGTACCTATTGACTCTCTCACAGGTTTTTTGCTACAAATGTACTTGAAAACATTTTTATTATGTGTTTTTGCTTCCGCAGCAAACCTTTTCTAAAATTCTCCCTTTGCCTGCCTTATCAATTCCTTGCATTTAACTTGCCAGTGGTTGTGCTGTTTCCAGCTTTCGTCATTTGGCTCCTTTTAACTGCCTTCATCCCTCCTCATTCACCTGAGATCCCTATCACTCTCCGATTAATCTCAAAATATTCCTGGAGTTCTCTCTCAATAGCTCAACACAGCAACCTGTCATTCAACTGGCAGAACTGGAGGCCTTTACTCTGCTGGCCCATATCAACATTCATTCCCAGTGGAGCATGATCAGCCCAAACAATGAGATCTATATATTTTTCCCCCACCCGTGTTATCCAGGCCACATCCACAAATAACATGCCAATTCTCGAATATGATCCATGTGGATATGAGTAGAAAGTGAAGGTTTTTTTTCTTACCCCTGTTTATATCTCCAATTATCAATCGCCCTTAAAGGCTGAATGAATGCCTTTAGACCCCCATAACCCCAACAGAACTTCTAATATCCAGTTTTGGATTTAATGTTAAATTGAAATCAGACTCATCACCAGAGGGTGTAGTCCAAAGCTTACAACTTTCCCCTGCAGTGTTTTAAAAATACATTTTGTGCTACAATGGAGACATCAAATCCTATCAAAGTTAATTCCATCCCTTCCAGCTTTAAATTAAGCATGATAAAATAAACCTGCACATTCCTCTCCAACTCTTGAATTTCAACATGGCACCATTTTGCAGTTAAAACAGCCCCTTTTTCTGATTCTAACTCTCTTGCGTCTTCACCTGGTTATCTTCAGATTTCCTTCATCTCAATACCTCAAAGACCTCTGCATATGGTTCACTTTCGGTGCTCCTTGTCCTTCACTGACTCCCGACTTTATGAACTCCTCCATCCCGCTACTCTCATCTCTTTGCTATCTCGGTGCGTTACTTGACTCTGACTAATCCTTCCAGGTTCATATCTCCTCTCTTGCCTGACGTTCTTCTACCTTCATCAAATTTGTTCTGTGCACTCCATGCTCCCCTCCTCATCACCGACCACCCTTGTCTTATCTCTAGTGATATCTAGAATTGATTACTGCAATACCGTTCTCACTGGTATCCCTCAGTCCCAGCTCCACCATTTTCAGTTGATACAAAATATTGTTGCCTGGATTCTCTCTCACACCACACGCTATGAGCATATCACTGCCCATCTCATTTACCTCCATTGTCTTTCTATTGAATTTCACATACGTTATAAGTTTCTCATTCTAGCTCACAAAACTATTCACATGCATATGCCACAGTACCTAGCTGACTCTCTACAGTTCCTTGCCGTACCCCGCAGCCTCCATTCAGTTCATGTCAATCACTTACACTTCCCCCTCCCCGTCACATGCACACTTGGAATTGACATGCCACCCCACCTTTTTCTTACTAGGACCCTCCCTCTGGAAATCCTTAACTACTACCCTTCACCAGGAATATTCTTTTCCTAGATTTAAGGCCCTACTCAAGACCCACCTTTTCTGCTCTGCCGATGACCTCCATCCAACTGCCCCTTGATTACCTTATGCTTCTCCTACCATCCCTTGTCTTCTGTCCTCCTCTATCTCTGAATGACAGGGTTCTTTTCTATATACAATTGTAGCTCCTTTCCTTTCTTGGCCTTGGCCAGCTCCTTGTTTTGTTAATTGTAAACAGCTCTGATATTGCGAAGGGCTGTACATCACGTATTCTAATAAAGATAAAGATAAAGAAACAACTAACTTGCCAGTAAACATGTGGAAACTCTTTATGCCTGAATAGATATTCATCCAGTCTTTTAAGATGTGTTTCCTGTATGATAACCATATCCACTTTGGAGTGTAATGCTTCCTTGAACAGAAAATGCTACATTAAAACAGAAAACAATTGCAAGTAAAGACCATATGGCCTATCCAATCTGCCATCCATAAGAAAGAACTATTAAGTTCTTTTTTTATATATTTTTTAAATATTTTATTTATTGAATTTTAAGTGTTAATGCTCAAGAAAAAACTTGAATGATACAGAAATCAAGAAAAAACAAGTCAATTTTAAACCAGAAAAAAACACTTCTAAATTTTCAGCCAACAAATCAACCCACCATACTGGACAAAGTAAATAATATAAACAAGGAAATATTATTTATCCAAAATATAAAGAGGTGGCTGCAGTGCCAGCAGCAGCCAGATATACACTACAATTCAGTGACGCTCAGTCTGAGAACTTTAGGCTTCTCTCTTGCATCGATAAACTCCAGGAACTGCTCAGGGTCCAGAAATACAGTAAACAAAAGTTTCTCGCACCATACAAACAAAAAACATTAACAAGGAATTCTCAAAGTAAAGATACCCACCCGGAGCTTGAACTCTCAATTTAGACCAAGAACCAATGGCGTCGGGGTTGGGTGACTCTAAATAAATCAGGAAATATACATAGTTGGGATCCTAAAAAACAGCTCATTCACTCGTATATCAGAAATAAAGTTATAGTACAACGTTGCAATCAGGTTCCAGTACAAAGAGTACAAGAAGAGTAATTCTTCCAGTGACCATGTCGAGCAAGCTCTTCAAAAAGCCTGTTAGATCCAATGATCCCACCTGGACCCCTCTAATCCTGAAGACAGGGCTATATAATAACCTGCTTCAGTCTCTCTTCTTGCTATCCCAGACTGCTTTCTTTCTTTCTTTTTTCAAAATTTATTTAAAGATACAGTCTAACTTTAAAAAGTACAAACTGCTTTCTAACCATCCAACAAACCAAAGAAATTAATAACTCAATCAGCAAGCTTTAAATTGCATTCTTGAGGGAAGAATCCAAGTACTGGATAGTATCCCCTAGGCATCTAACATTACAGCAGCCAATCTTGCCAGCCCCCTGCTATCTAGAGGGCAACTGCTCTCTGTTCTCCCTGGTACCCCTGCTCGATACTTATATCGAAACACTATTTGATAATTGGTCAATGACTGGATCTAAACTAGATTTCTTCAAGGTAAGAAAAATAATTGTTTCTTTCCATGAACTGGGCACTTGTCCAGTGTCTAAACTGTTATGTAAAATGTTTGTCAGCCTTGGCAGCAAAGCCTCACTTAAGTCTTAAATAAAAAAGTTGGCATAGGGTCTAACACTGAGGATTAGAACTTAACACAGAAAGTGCCTGGTGTACTGCAAACTACGAGGGGAGTTTATGTTTCTTCCAATATGTTTGAAATAATGACACAGACTGATCTTGAGAGGAGGCAATAGAGGACTGTAAAGCTAAATACCCAGGCTTTGCTATATTCTGGAAAGTACCTCTCAGCATGATGATTTTATGTGAGAAAAAAATCTGCAAATTATTGTGCTGAGAACTTAATGAGAATGTCAAGTCTGGCAACAGAAGAAGTGTAAAGAGATGAAATCAAGCAATTCTGTCAAGTGAGAGTCAGCTGCTTCTGACCAGAAGGTCAAAAAGCATTTCTTTGCAAAATAGAGCAGCCATCTAATAGTTTAAGCAGTGTGGCTAAGAAGCTGGGAGGCCTGCCTCAAATCTCACTGCCATTATTTGTGACCTTGGGCAAGTCACTTAACCCTCCGTTGCTTCAGGTACAACTTTGCTTGTAAGCCCTCCAAGGACAGGACAATACCTACTGTACTTGAAAACAAATAGTCATGAACTCAGAGAAAGGCATGAACTAAATTCAATTTCCTTTCCCTCAATTTTTATCCTTGTAGGTTTTCATGCACATTTTATACAGTATAGGAACTGGGATTCTACTGGCTGAGCTTTATTTTAGTGCCATTCTGCATGATAGCATGGCTGTTTTAGCAGCTTTAATCCTGGATGGAACCCGGGATGACCTTTATCTATGCTAATCTTATAAATACATAGAGGGCCACTTCATCTAGAGCCTCATCTTGAGAATCCAGGGTAAAATTTGGAAAATCTGGGAAAGTTAAACATTTACTGAGAAAAATTTCCTTGTCTAATTTGTGCAGTTGCCTGGAAAATTCTTGACAGGTCCTCATACTCAGTGACGTAGAGATAGAATTAATGAAAAAAAATCCATCCAGGTAAGAGAACAACAGATTCTGAGCTAACCCGTCCTGCATGGAAATAAGAAAACTAGATCCAAGGAGTGCTCTGCTTTATGCTTTCAACTGTTGAAAGTGTAAATGGATGTTCAGGACATCGCTAATATTAAAATCTCCCCAAACCATTAAAGCAGCAATAAAAGAGAGACCTAGTAAAGCTATCAAGGGAGGAGATGATTATATTATAAATCAGCAAAGCAGAAAACTCAGAATCATCAGTAACTTGGATTAATAACATTTCAAAGAAGGAAATAGGCTGAGTTTTCATCACATGGAAATTAAGATGTTACGTATAAATAAAAATTAAGTAATCTCTTTTCTTGTCCTCTCTTGATGAAAAAATGAGTAATTAACAGGATATGCCTCTGACAGGACTGCTATCTCCCCAGAATATAACCACACTGCGGTAATATTTATTTACAAACTTTTATAAGTCACCAGTCTGGGAGTCCACTCATGGCAGTGTACAAAGAAATCTATATCATCAAAGGAACATCAAAACAAACAGAGAAGACATGACAGCTAACCAAGCCCAACCCCGAGGACAGCCTCTAATCTCCCCCATAGTCCTCCGTAAATAAAACTGCTTTAACTTCCTTCCAAAAGTGTAAAATATTAGTCTCACATTTGAGCTCCAAAGACAGTGCATGCCACAAAACTGGACCAAAGACAGAAAGCGCTTTAGCCCTTGTGGACACCAGTCAAGCATCAGCCAGTGAAGGAATCACCAGCAAAAAGGCTTTGGGTGAGCACAATGGTTCGCCAGAGCAATAGACCTTAGCAAGTCCTTAAGGTAGGAGGGAGCATCACAATGAACAACCTGAAACATGATCAACAAACATTTAAATTTAATTTGACATTCTACCGTTATCCAATGAAGAGCCTGTAAGTGAGGTGTAACATACTGACCGCACGCAACAATCAGTTGAGCATCAATGTTTTGGACTATTCGAAGTACTTATAAAGTATTCTGAGAAAGACCCAAATAAATACCACTAGTCCTGACAAAATCAGAGCCTGGACAACAGCGCACAACTGATCATTGGATGAGGTTAATCCTATGTAAAAAAGGCTTTACTGGCTCCCGGGCTTGAGCGCGTTCCCGCATGCTGGGAATGTTGCTGTTTGGTTGGTTTTAATAAAGACAATTTGAAGTAAAAAGCTCTCTAGGCTGACTTGCAGCTTAGTGAATTCATTTTGATAGAAAATCTTTTTTTTCACTAACAATGTCTTTGATTGAAAATGGCATGATACTGATAAATCCTGTTCATGGTTTTCAGCAGTACCCTAACTCCTCCATTTATATTCAGCACAACCTTCCATCTTACAGAATTCAGGTAGGTCTTCAGAAAACCAAGCAGCCCGCTTTTTTCTAGCCCAACAAAATGCGCTGCTGGGGGGCCACCACATCCATCGTAGCTCTGGAAAATTCTCTGCGTTAGGGGTCACATGTAAAGGATCCGTTCCATAACTCTGCCCAGAGCTTGGACTATGCAATCTATCTGTAAGCTGTTTACAAATGGTCTTCCTCCCCAAGCCTGTGAATGGAAAATAAAGTAGAGACTGATCAGCCTGGGGAACAGGCTTACCAACAAATTCAGAAAAGGGCAAATAATTAAAATCTTCAGAGGTAAAGAGCAGATCAAGCATATGCTCCTTCTTGTGGGTAAGGAAACTAACTGCTGAAACCCATCTTGCTTCCATGCCATCTAATTACATTTTAAATCACAAATTGCTCTCATCCTCATCATGCACATTATAATCCCCTAACACTATAGATGCCAATGGAACCCTATAGTCAAAGATTCTTTGTACGATGACCATCACCCAACCACCTCTCTTACCTCCTGAGAAGAGGCTACCACCCTAGAACCAGGAGGACAGACATCCTGTATAACCACAGTATCTGTGTCCAAGAGCGATGTCTGTTATGAATAAAACATCCAACTGATCTGACAAAATCAAGTCAGCTATTACCCAAATGCATATTGGTTAGCCCCATGCTTAACCTCACTCTCTCTTCCCCCAGGTTATTTATTTATTTACATTCTCTTATATACTGCACTATTCTGCATCAGCGCGGTTTACATTGAACAAACTGAAATTACATTGAACAGGGTATTATAACTTGGAGAAAACTATTTTACAGGGAACATGGGCTATGGAGGGTTAAGTGGCTTGCCCAAGACCACAAGGAGCACCTGTGGGACTAGAAACCCCAGTCCTTCCAGCCCAAGGTTGCTGTCCTCTAGTGGGATTTGAACCTCCGACCTTCCGGCCTGAAGTACCTTGCCCCAACCACTAGGCTACTCCTCCACTCCTCCACAGGTTAACAGATGAAGGGAGTCTAGCATACTTATCAGAAATTTAAGGGGTATGAAATCAAGTGGAGGAATAGCCTCATGGTTAGGGCAACAACCTGGGACCAGAAAGACTAAGGGGTATGTTTACTAAACCGTCTTAATGTTACCGGCGCTAATTGCAATGTTAACGTGACGCATGCCATATAAGGTAGTGGGCGTTCTGGCATTAAGGTAGCCATGGCTGCTTTTTGCACGATAGAGGGCGCCGTGGCATGTTATCGTGCATTAACCTTAACTTCGCACGGTGACCTGTGATCAAAGCAAGAGAGGTGTAGCACACTGCTGAAAACAGTGACAGCTGATACAGTGGTCATGAGTTCAATCCCTCAGTGGGCTCATTTAAAAAGCTGTCTGTGGCAATTCCTTTTGCTGCTTGTAACAGTCAGACACATCTCAACAATCTGTACTGTCAGACAAAAGAAGCCTCACCCCAGTGCCGCAACCTAATGCACCTTTTAGGGCACACCATAATGCACATCATAAAGCACCACGTCATGCAATGCGGGTCATAATGTGCCCCAGAGGGCAGCACGAAAGGTTGGCACCCTCCAAGGCAGCATATAAGGCGCCCCATAAGCTGGCCGAACCTAAGGTGCCGCTAAAGATGCCCCAAGGAGGCTAAGGTGACACAAGATATGGTGCCCAAGGGCAGTAAGGTGCCCCAAGGTCACAAGCATGAACTGTATGGGCCAAACACAGATGTAACCCTAACACTGCACAGAGCACCAAGAAAGGCAATGAACAAGTAGAAGGAAGGAAGTAGATGTCGGAGCTGATGGACCTGACAAATCTGCGTGCAGCCCATGTGGCAGCTGGTAAAGTGGACAAACATATTGGGGGCAGCTGTACTGATGCACAGGGTGATGGTACTGTAAAGTGTAACAATGACAGTGTGTGGCAGAGGATGGGAATACATGTCCACCGTAGGAGCTAGAGGTGGCAGGATAAGTGCAATGACAGGGGGACAGAGGAGTGGTAGTGCCATGCAGAGCAGACACAAGAGAGGCAAGCATGAAGAGCCGCAATGCAGAAATGTGTACCAGTGCAGGACATGAGGTAGCAGCCTGCACAGTAGGGAAGGTCGCCACACAGCTGGCACACACACATAGATGGACAGAAGGATGGTTGGCAATTGTGATGAGGGTATAATGTGCCAGCAGCACAGATCTGCACAGATATGACTATTACAGGAATGGAATGTAGTTGTGTAGGACAGGCATAAAAAAGGGGGAACAGAGAGGAATTGAACCCATGATCTCTGCCACAGACGTCATTGTAGTAACCATTGCGCTGTGACCTTTGACCCCACTTGGTGTATTGATGTCACTGCTTCTATTATTCCTCTTGTTTTAGTGATTGCAAGGGAGATTGCTGTGTATAGTGGGCTACAGGATCCTTAGCAATCCAGTATTTGCAGAGGGGATGCAGTCTCTAAGCCTGACCCCCAACATCGACAGCATAGAGAAAATTTTGTCAGGACTGATGCAGACCTTCTGCAGAGTTTCTTCAGACTGTGTTCTGAAAGGGATAGATCACCGTCCTCAGTACTAGTCCAGATTGGGCAATTAGTCATTTGTCCCAATACCCAGCTCGGCCAACCAATTTGTATGTCAGGATTGCTACATACCTCCATGGTATAGTGAAGAAATGGTTACTTTCTCCTCTTTTGGTGCCTTGGGGTGTTTATGCCATTGAAGATGCCACTTTTTGACTCTTATGATGCCTTGGAGTGTTCATACCACTTTTTATGCCTCTTGCCCCTCTCACGGTGCCCTGGGGTGTTGCTTCATACCATTATTGTTGCTGCCTTGGGGTGCTGTTGCTTCTCTTGCCGTTACCTTCCTGCATATATACATAAAACTTGGATTGAAAACATAAATGTTATAGCCAAAAACAAGCTGCATTGCCTTCCCCATTGACTTAAATGGAAACAGTGTGAATAACACACACAAAATAAATGACATAAAAACAAAATGAATGCAATGACAAAAAAAGGCTAATGAAATAAAATTACACAAAACACATTTGTTTTTCAATGCACACCCCTACATGAGGAAGGAAAACAAAGAAAAGACAAAAGGAGCAAAAAAGGGAAGACAGAAGCATGGGAAAACACTGGGTTTTTTTCATAAGGGAGCCACGTATAGAGTACATACCATTTACTTGCGTAAATCCTTAATGTAAAGGTCTTATGCACATTATTGGGCACCTATGTGCATGCTTTAAATGGTCGCCATTCTGTAGCATGAGCAGAAGTTCTATTGTGTGTACTTTCAGTGTGGGTGTGTACGGGGTGGATCTTGGGTGGAGCATAAATTTACGCACATAAATGATAAAATACTATAACTTACATCTGTTTTTGAAAAATCTAGATATGGGTTTTATACCTGCCCTAGAGCAGGTGAGAGTGGAGGAGCAGTCTGCGAAGTGGTTAGAGCAGTGACAAGAGACCAGGGTTTAATTCCCACTGGCACTTTTTGTGGCCTTGGACAAGTCACTTTACCCCTCCATTGCCTTGGAAGAAAGGCCTGGCAATCTACTTCTGCTCACATGTTGTCAAGAAAACCCAGGAGCTGCTGGGTTGCCAAGAGTCAGCATTGACTTAACGGCAGGCATTGCAGCGAGACCAGGTGTAGCTGCTGCCACTAGACTGAGTTCATTTTTACACCCCTATTTTATAAAATACAGTACGCACGTACTGTACTTCACTTTATAAACTAGGCCCCAGATACATACATGGCAATGCACAGTGACTCCGTGGGAGTTTATGAAATTATCCTCCAGAAGTGTGGTTTTATAAGGAGGCCTCTAGTTTTCTTTATAAAATACTAGGATAAGTGGTTGAAAATGCACATTAATTTAAGGTATCCTAGAGCTGGGATAAATGCCCATGCCTAGATTTGTAAAGAACATGTGTAAATTATAAAATGCAGTAATGTACACATGTACTTGTACGCTCCATCCATACTCCATCCAAATGTCTCCCATATGCACACCCACCGGGAAAGTACCTGCCATTGGGCCAAGTCATGTTCTTAGAAAATAGCAACCACGTCATTAATGCATGTTAGTCATTAAAATACTGTGATTGGGTGTGTTGATGACATGTGACTTTAGGTTGATGCTTATAAAATTGCCCCCCAAATTTAGAACAGAGCATCATGATATTTTATTAAAACAATTAGGAGCCTACTTGTCTGTATAAAATACTAGCAGATGTGGCAGAGAACATGCCTTGGCTATAGATGTGATTGCGTGCAGGTGTAAATAATCATACATACTTTATGCACATGGAGGTGTAGACTAAGGTGCGAAGATAAGGGGGAGTAACCACCTACTGGTTAGGACATGGTACCTCAGGCCAGAGGGCCAAGGGCTCACGTCCCACCTGGGGACAGCAATCTCAGGCTGGAGGGACTGGGATTTCTTGTCCTATAGGCACTCTTTGTGGCCTTGGGCAAGCCACTTAACCCTCCGTTGCCTCAGGTACACATAGATTGTGAGCCCTTTGGGGACGAGGGAATGTATCCAGTACCCGCTTGTAGTAATTACATAATGTAAACCGCTTTGATTGAAGAATAAGGCGGTATAGAAAATTGGTTAAATAAACAAACATAAGAATACGAGTCAGACCAAGGTCCATCAAGCCCAGTATCCTGTTTCCAACAGTGGCCAATCTAGGTCAAAAGAATCTAACAGTTTTTCCAAAAGACACAGGTTCTGCAATGCTTGTATTGGGACAAGCAGTGGATTTCCCAGGTCCCCCTTAATGATTTATGGATCTTTTCCTCCAGGAACTTGTCCAAACCTTTTTTAAACCAGCTACACTAACAGCTTTTACTACATCCTCCGGTAACTAATTCCAAAGTTTGATTACGCATTGAGTAAAAAGAATATTTTCTCTTATTAGTCTTAAATAGGTTACACTGTAGCTTCATTGCCTCTCTCCTAATCTTTCTATATTTTGATGGCGTAAACAATTGATCTACATTTACCCGTTCCACTCCATTCATTAGTTTATAGACCTCTATTATATCTCCCCTCAGTCATCTCTTTTCCAGGTTGAAGAGCCCTAACCTTTCATCCTCTTTTCCATTTTGGTGGCTTTTCTCTGTACCTTTTCTAATAATGCTATATCCAGAATTGCACATAATATTCAAAGTGCAATTGCACCATGGATTGATACAGAGGCATTATAATATCCTTTGTTTTATTTTTCATTCCTTTCCTTATGATACCTAGCATTTCTATTTGCTTTCTTGGTCGCCGCTGCACACTGGGCATAGGGTTTTAACATGTTATCTGTGATGGTGCCTAAATCTTTTTCCTGGGTGGTAGTTCCTAATGTGGAGACTTGATTCGTGTAACCATAGTTTGGGTTGTTTTTCCCTAGGTGCATAACTTTGCACTTGTCGACATTAAATTTCATCTGCCATTTGAAATCCAGTCCTCTTTATCAAGGTCCTCTTGCAATTTATCAAGGACCTCTTGCAATTTTTCACAATCCTCTTGAATTTTAACAACTTTGAATAATTTTGTGTCATCTGCAAATTTGATTACCTCACTCGTTATTCCCATGTCCAGGTCATTTATCAATATGTTAAAAAGCAGCAGACCCAGCATAGATCCCTGGGGTACTCTACTATTCATCTTTCTCCAATGGAAAAATTGGCCATTTAGCCCTACCCTCTGCTTTCTATCTTTTAGCCAGTTCCTGATCCATAATAGTACACTGCCTCCTATCCCATGACTTTTTAATTTCGTCAAGAGTCTCTCATGAGAGACCTTGTCAAAGGCTTTCTGAAAATCCAGATACACTATATCAACCAACTCACCTTTGTCTACTTGTTTATTCACACCTTCAATAAAACATAACATTTTAGTAAGATAAAACCTTCCTTGGCTAAAACAATGTTGGCTGTCTCCCAATAAGCCATGACTATCTACATGTTCAGTAATTTTGTTCTTTATAATGGTTTCTACCATTTTTTCTGGTACTGACTCACCGGTCAGTAGTTTCCCCGATCACCCCTGGGACTCTTTTAAAAATTGGCATTACAGAGGTTTGCTATTGATTCTATTTCCTACCTTGGATTCCTGTGCTGCCATGTGGGAGGAGGTTCAGCTGACATCAACCCCCCCTGGGCCGGTATAAAAGCTCAGCCAGCTGCGGAACGCGGCCCGCGGGCATGTACTCGTGGGCATGTGCCCGAAGGGGTGTGACCAAAGGGGCATGTTCTGCTCCTTTGGAGCCCCTTCAGAGCCTTGAAGAGCTATCTTTGGGGTACCTATGGGTAAAAGGAAGAAGAAGGTGTTACCATCTGTGGCTGATAAGTCTGTGAAAACATTTGGGCCTATGGATCGACATTTGGTGGCGGTCACTTCTGATTCCCTGTCGAAAGACTTGTCTACAGTGTCCGTGATTCCTCCTCATTTATGCTGGGTCTTACCCCGCCCTCTAGGGGTTCGGAACTGGACGAGGGATTGCCCAATGTAACCAGACAGTTTCCCCTTCACTGGATTTTAATTTGGGTAAAGTAGAGACTACTATGCCTTCGTTATTGAATTTGCCTTCTACTGTTTCAACTTCGGTGCCTCCTAATGACGTTTCTTTGCGAGATATTTGGAAGGTAGTGCCCGCATTGAGACTTCCTTGTGGTCCTCCCTTTCCCAAATATCTCAATTTTCCAAGGAAGTTGTGCAGAAACTTTCTGATTATGATGTTCGTATCACCAATTATAATTCCTCTTTGAATAAATTGGAGGAACAGGTCTCCACTGCTCAGACTGCTTTTTCTTCCTTGATCCGGGACAGTTTACTGTTCATCATCAACTGGAGTCCTTAGAAAATTCAGCTAGGGCAAAAAATGTTCGGTTTCTGAATTTTTCGCAGACTCATTACTTATCTCCTAGTATTTTGCTTTATAAGTATTTTAAGGAGATTTTACTGATTGAGGATTATGAGGCTATAAAGTTTGGCTGATAAGAATTTGATTATGAAATTGTACTTTTCCAAGAAGGATCAGGTTTTTTGTGGTAGCCCGATACAGATTTTCCCTGATGTATGCAGACGTACCTAAAAATGCAGGGAGGCTTTCTTAGCTTTGAAACCTAGGATTTTGGCTATTGGGGCCTCTTTTTTTCTTATATATCCTTGTAAATGTGTTCTAATTCATCAGGGTGTTAAGTATGTTTTATTTGAGTTAGAAGAGGTGGAGGCTTTTCTGTCTGGGAAGGAAACTGGTTCATGTTATAGAGGGTAAAGATTTTGTTGGATTTCATGGGGATCCGTAACAATGCGTAGTGATAGTGTTAATGGATTGAGATATTTGATTTCTTATTACTATTATTCTTTGTACTTTTGATATATACTTTCAGCTTTCCTCTTGATGTGGACTTGATTAAATTCTTACTTTATTATTAAATAAAGATTTTTGAAATGTAAAAAAGAAAAAAAAGAAAAAACTTGGCATTACATTATCCATCTTCCAATCTTCAGGTATTAAAGATGATTTTAATGATAGTTCACAGATTACTAATAGTAGGTCTGCAATCTCATATTTCAGTTCTTTCAATACCCTTGGATGTATACCATCCGGTCCAGGTGATTTGCTACTCTTCAGTCTATCAAATAGTTGTAACACATCTTCCGGTCTATCAAATAGTTGTAATACATCTTCCCAATGTATCGATATTTCTTTCAATTCTTCTGCAGTGTCACTTTTAAATACCATTTTAGTCATGGGTAACATCCCTACATATTTCTCAGTAAAGACCAAAGCAAAGAATTCATTCAGTCTCTCCGCTATGGCCTTGTCCCCTCTTAGTGCCCCTTTTACCACTCTATCATCTAATGGTCCAACTGACTCTCTCACAGGTTTTTTGCTACGAATGTATTTGAAACAGCTTTTATTATGTGTTTTTGCTTCCACAGCAAGCTTCTTCTTAAATTCTCTCTTTGCCTGTCTTATCAATGCCTTGCATCTAACTTGCTAGTGCTTACTTATATTGTTTCCAGTTATTATCATTTGACTCTTTTTTTCCATTTCCTGAAAGGTGCTTTTTTTGGCAACAGCCTCTCTGACCTCACCTTTAAACCATGCTGGCAGTTTTATGGACTTCCTTCCTTTGTGGAAGGAAGGAATGGAATACAGCTGGTCTGGGCTTCCAAGATAGTATTTTTAAACAACACCCATGCTTGATATAAATCTTTAACCTTTGCAACTGCTCCTTTTAGTTTTTTCTTAACTATTGTCCTCATTTTATCATAGTCTTCCTTTTAAAAGTTAAAAGGTAGTACGGTGGATTTCTTGGCTGTCCTTCCTCCATTTATTAAATCAAGTGTGATCATGCTATGATCACTATTGCCAAGTGGCCCCAATACCCTTATCTCTTGCATCAGATCTTGTGTACCACTAAAGACTATGTCCAAAATGGCTTTCCCTCTTGTTGGTTCATGACCCAGCTGCTCCAAGAAGCAGTCATTTATTTAATCTAGAAACTTTATCTCTCTAGCATGTCCTGCCATGACACTGACACAGTCAATACTGGGGTAATTGAAATCACCCATTATTATTACTGTGCTGTAACGTTTGTTAGCTTCCCTGATTTCTTTGAGCATTTCATCATCCATTTGTTCATTCTGGCCAGGCGGTCGATAGTACACCCACACTGCCATCACCTTCTTCTTCCCTTTTTTACATGGAATTTGAATCCATAGAGATTCAACAGTGTATTTTGTTTCCTGCAAAACTTTAATTCTTTGTGACTCAATGCCCTCTCCAAAATAGAGTGCAACCCCTCCACCAATTTGATCTGATCTATCATTATGATATAGTTTGTACTCAGGTATCACAATGTCCCACTGGTTGTCCTCCTTCCACCATGTCTCTGAGATACCAATCATATCTAACCTCTCATTTAGTGCTATAAATTCTAACTCTCTCATCTTATATGACCTAGCCCAATGCTACCCTCCTCACACTCCCACACATACCTTAGTCCATTACCGAATTACTAATCAAATAGATAAGTTCCATACACCATGAACCTCAATGAAAATACTCTGTATTATAGCGAAATGAATATGATCCATATCGCACTGTAAATAGTTTGAAGGTTGTCCTTCTAGCACCTCATGTTTTGTATATAGTTATAAACCTGTTATATGTATATATTTATAAACCCATTATATGTAACTGTTATGGTTGAGTTAAATGTTTAATGCAAACCGCTCCTGATCACTGGAAGTAGCAGTATAAAAATGTAACCAAATAAATAAATAAAATAAAAATACATTTTTTAGAGTTATAGCATTTGAATACAAGTATTTTAGAAGCTGTATGCTATTCATTTTAATCTGGTTATCAGTAGGCAGGGGTAATTTGGAATCTTTAAGCTCTGTCTGCTCTGTACTTAAGGGCATATGGGTTACTTTTGTCTTTATTGGAAGCTCGCTGTCGATATGACCTAATTCCAGTCTTTTGCTAGTATCCTTCAAGGATACATTGTTCCGAACCATGCGCACTTGGGCGACTGTCAGCTTTCCCCTGTTATCTAGTTTAAAAGCTGCTCTATCTCCTTTTTAAAGGTTAATGCCAGCAGACTGGTTCCATCCCGGTTAAGGTGGAGCTCATCCCTTCGGAAAAACCCCTCCTTTCCCCAGAATGTTGCCCAGTTCCTAACAAACCCAGAACCCCTTTCCTTGTACCATCGTCTCATTCAAGGTATTTATAACGTATACTGTAGGTGTATGTGCGAACTCCACTTATACTCCACCCAGACCCATACATCGACAGGCAAAGTACACACCTTCTTGCCAAATCGTATACTTTCACACTGGTCGATATTCTATAAAATGTCATTTATGTGCATATGTGGTCACCTATGCATGAGTATGACTATCAAATTATCTCCTAAGATATCATTTAACATTCCTCTGCAGGCATCAAACAGAGTTATTAACCTCCATTTACTTCTGATGGACCTTTCAAAGCAGCATTTCACTATTAGATCAGAAGTTAGCCACACTGAAATGTGTGTCATTTTAGTGAACTTGTCAAATATTTTGAGGAAATGTGTTACATTTTTCTTTCCTTGGGGCAGTGTGTAAGGTCGCCAAGGTCTTGGGATTCCTGAATAAGCCTCATCTCTAAGGGCTCAATTCACCCAAGTTATTTCTGATCTTTTGAGGGAGAATGCTGGGAAATGCTGAACAGCACCTGTCATAAACTTGGCTGTTTACCAGATATTTGACAAAAATAAGACTGTCTGAAGAAAAATACCTGGGGCTTATTGCCCTAGATACCACATTAATACTCTCTGTTCCACCAAAAGACCGGCCCACAAAGATTGAGCCACTCAAGCACATACGCAGCTTCTTATCTTCTGGAGTCCTGAGAATCAAACATGCAGTATTTAAAAAGAAACAAAATTAAAGTACTATCTCAGCAAAGGAACATAGACACTAAAACAAAAACAAATATGGAGGGAAGAAAGTCTTAGTTCAAGCTTTCAGCGATACAAATCCACAGGAAAAATTATTGACAATGCCTCTGAATTCAGTCTTCCTGTAAAAGGGGGCTCATAAAAAGCTAAGGGGCCTATTTACTAGTAGGAGCATTATCAATTATGCTGAAAAATTTGACCAAACATGGAGGAACTTGAATAAACTGTCAAATGCATATGCATGCAAAGTAACTCGTTAATATTAAAAAGACTTAGTGCAGATCATGCTAAACTTTATGATTCACAATAAGCCTCCAAATGCTAACTAGGCCTAGGCCCAACTAGAGGTCTAGTAAGCTTACCAGATATCCCCAAGTTTTGGGGATTGTCCCCAATTTTAGAGCTGTGTCCCCGAATCCCACCTGTTTGACAGCCTCCTGTCCCCGATTCCAGCAATGATTTAAATGTGTTAGTTTTTAGAATTTGCATCCATCATTTTTATTTTTTGCACAATACCGGGAACTGCAAAATTGTTTCTATATCTCTGTTGATTTGTCTGCTTGTAAGTGATATTATTGTTGTCATGGAATGGATGGGGGAGGACAGGGTAACGTCTCCACTTCCCGCCTCCACACATTGTTGCTCAAACCTGGAACTGTGTCTCCCGCCCTCCCCTCTTCGAATAAGTATCCCAGATTTGCCTACAAAAAATCTGGTAAACTTAGGTCTAGGCCTAAGATAAATTCCCTCACTATAGAGAGTTTTCCCTTTTGTGGTGAGCAAAATCCCCTTCTAAGTGGCAGGCGTCTTGACATGGGTATGAAATCCTATTGTTCATTCAAGCTCATACCATGGACATAAGTTTAGTCCAACAATGGAGTGTGATTCCCATTGTTTACCAATTTATTTCAAAGGCACATTAAGGGTTATTAGAACAGGGCCAATGCAAGGATATGAGGCACCCTAACCCTTATTCTACCCTAAACCTTATGCTACAAGATGCTCAAGGATCCTTATTGAATGATGCTGAGAAGATCAAGAAAAGGTAGAAAGAATATATAGAGTCATTATACGATAAAGATCAAGTAGACCAACCGCCATTTCAACCTGTACCTTAGGATCAGGAATCATTGGTGATGAAAGAAGTTGAAGCAGCATTGAAAGCCTTATTAAAGAGCAAAGCACCAGGCATTGATGGCATTCCCACTGAAGTATTACAGAAATCTGATGAAGCTGTTACCATACTTACAAGGCTCTGCCAGGAAGTTTGGAAGACAAATTAGTGGTCAACTGACTGGAAAAGAACTGTGTTTATACCAATACTGAAGAAAGGTGATCCGACTGACTGTGGACATTATTGTACAATCACTCTGATCCCACATGCCAGCAAGATTCTACTCAAGTTCATTCAGTAGAGACCACAACCACACCTGGAATGAGAACTGCCTAAAGTGCAAGCAGGTTTCAGGAAAGGGTGAGGAATGAGAGACATCATCGCAGAAATGAGATGGATCCTTGAAAAGACAAAAGAATACCAAAAGGATATCTATGTGTTTTATTGACTACAGCAAGACTTGACTGTGTAAACCATGAGAAACTCTGGACCACATTAAGAAGCATGGGTATACTACAGATCCTTGGAAACAGGAGTAGTTCCTCAGGACTGGAGAAGGGCGGATGTGGTACCTCTTCAAAAAAGTGGTGACAGGGAAGAAGTGACAAAATACAGACCCGTGAGCCTTACCTCGGTGGCAGGAAAAGTAATGGAGGCACTTCTGAAAGAGCGAATAGTGGACTTTCTCAAAACCAACAGGTTGCATGATCTGAGGCAACATGGTTTTACCAAAGGACGATCTTGCCAAACAAATCTGATTGAGTTCTTTGACTGGGTGACCAGAGAACTAGATCAGGGGCATGTGATGGATGTCATCTACCTGGATTTCACTGTTCCTCATAGGAGGCTTATCAATAAACTCAGTAGTTTGGGGATGGGTCCCAAGGTGGTGAAATGGATCAGAAATTGGTTGACTGACAGACGACAGAAGGTGATGGTAAATGGAGCTCACTCGGATGAAAGGAGGGTGATTAGCGGGGTGCCCCAGGGTTCGGTCCTGGGCCCGGCACTGTTCAATGTATTTGTGAGTGATATTGCTGAAGGACTGCATAGAAAAGTCTGTCTTTTTGCAGATGAGACAAAAATTTGCAACAGAGTGGACTCCTCTGAGGGAGTGGATAACATAAGCTGGAAGAATGGTCTAATGCTTGGCTATTAAGATTTAATGTGAAGAAGTGCAGTGTCATGCACTTGGGAAGCAGAAATCCAGGGGAAATGTACGCGATAGGGGGCAAGAGGTTGGTGTGCACAGATCCAAGAACCTTGGTGTGATTATTTCTGCGGATCTCAAGGTGGCAAAACAGTGCGACAAGGCAGTGGCAAAAGCCAGGAAGATGTTGGGTTGCATACAAAGAGGAATTACCAGCAGAAAGGAAGAGGTACTAATGCCACTGTATAAGTCACTGGTGAGGCCTCACTTGGAATAATGTGTTCAGTTTTGGAGACCATATCTTGCAAAGGATATAAAAAGACTAGAAACTGTTCAGAGGAAGGCAACCAAAATGATTTGGAGCCTGCGTCAGAAGCCTTATGAGAAGAGACTTGAAGACCTAAATATGTACACTCTGGAGGAGAGGAGGGACAGGGGAGATATGATTCAGACCTTTAAATACTTAAAGAGAAATAATGAACAAACAAACCTCTTCCAAAGATGGGGAAGTTGTAAAACTAGATGGCATAACAAGAAGCTGCAAGGGGGTAGATTGAAAGGCAATGTCAGGAAATACTTTTTCACTGAAAGGGTGGTGGATGCTTGGAATGCCCTCCCGATGGAAGTGTTGGGGGCAAATACAGTGACAGAATTCAAAATGGCATGGGACAGACAAAGTGGATCCCTTTACAGCAACAGGATAAAATCAAAATAAACTTAACTAACTAATTTCTCAACATACAGGGGTGTCCTACACGGAGTGGTGGGTTCACCCCTAAAACAAAGACATGGGGAGGGGTGGCCTGCACGGAGCAGCAGGTGCACCTACTCTTGCCATCTTACTGGGCAGACTAGATGGACCATACTGGTCTTTATCTGCTGTCATTTACTATGTTACCAGAACACCTGATAGTTCTCTTGCACAACCTTTATATTGCTTAACACTAGAAGCCCCAAAGTGCGTCAATTGACGCAAATGCATCTTCGAAGTTGTATACCAGCGCCACTGCTAGAACCATGTAAGTCATGTTCCATGATTTTGTTAGCAAGGTCAAGATGTTCAAATATTTGCATCAAAAATTAATGACAGATGCACCACCTAGCGGGAAAATGAATTTATATCTAGAAGCCCCAAAGTGCATCAATTGATGCACTCAATTGTTTCGGATGCGTCAATTGACGTACTTTGGGGCTTCTATGTACAAATTCATGTTCCCACTAGGTGGCGCATCTCAATCACTTTTTACAGTTTTACTCTGACATTACAAACAATAAACACATGATGACATGTAATGATGTCACATACTGCACGTATTTAACAAATAAGTAATTTCACATTAATTCACATCTGCATTTCATGCTAAATACAGTCATCGTGATAATGCGTCGGTTGACGCACTTTGGGGTTTCTAGGTAAAATTCCTTTTGGGGCTTCTAGTGTTAAGAAGCAAATGTTCAAACAGAACAAGGAGAAACAGCTTGGTTTAAAATCAGCAAAGGTGTTCAACAAGGCTACATACTTTCCCTCTTCCTCTTTAATTTATATGCAGAACAAATCACCATAGAAATGGGACTGTATGAAGACAATTAAGGTGTGAAGATTGGTGGAAGACTCATCAACAACCTTTGCTATGTTGATGATACCACATTACTGGCTGAAAGTGAAGATGATCTGAAATATTTGTTTTTCAAGAACAAGGTACATAGGGCCCGAATTTCAGTTGGGCGGTGCTAACCGCGTAGCATCAAATAATGGCGCTACATGGGTAGTGCCATGGGCTGTCTCCGTTCCACCCTGGAACGCCCCCCCACACACCCTGATGCTATGTGGATAGCATCTAGGCGCATTAGGGACATATCCGTGTAATTGCCCTTCAAAAATCCCGGATAAGGCCTTTACACGGGTAACTAGGGAAGTTACCCGTGTAAAGACTTTCAAAAATCGGGCCCATAGTCTTAAAATCGGCCTGCAACTTAATGTAAAGAAGACAAAGATCCTGACAACTGGCAAAATCAATAAGTACATCATTGGAGAAGAAATTGAAATAGTTGACAACTTTAACCTACTTGTATCAAACATTAATAAAGAAAGGACTAGCAGTCAAAAAATCAAACCACTCATTGCTCTTGGCAGAATGGCAATGAAGGACCTAGACAAGATTCTCAAGAGCAGAGATGTCTCTCTCCATACAAAGATTTGATTTCTCCTAACGATTTTTTAAACAACATCATATGGATGCGAAAATTGGACAAGTTGGAAAAAGCCAACATGGATTTATCCAAGAAAGGTCTTGTCTTATATTTTTATGAAGGTGTGAATAAACAGATAGACCAAGGTGATCTAGTTACATAGAAACATAGAAATATGATGACAGAAAAAGACCACATGGCCTATCTAGTCTGTCCTTCCATATCAACAACTACAACAGTCCCCTTTTTACCTTTAGAGATCCTCTGTGTTTGTCCCATGCTTTTTTGAATTCAGTTACTATCCTCATCTCTACCACCTCCACTGGGAGACTATCCAACGGATCCACTACTCTTTCCGTAAAGAAATATTTCCGCATATCACTCCTAAATCTATCTCCCTTCAGCCTCATCGCATGTCCCCTCGTAGCAGAACTCGCTTTCAATTGAAAGAGACTCTCTCTCTGAACATTTATGCCACGGAGATATTTAAACATCTCAATCATATCACCTCTATCCTGCCTTTCCTCTAAGGTGTACATATTAAGATCCTTCAGTCTGTCCTCATATGCTTTATAATGAAGACCACTAATCATTTTAGTAGCCACCCTCTGCACCGACTCCATCCTGTTCACATCCTTTTGAAGGTGCGGTCTCCAGAATTGCACACTATACTCCAAATGAGGTCGCACCAAAGACTTATACAGAGACATTATCACCTCCTTTTTTCTGCTAGCCATTCCTCTCTGTATGCACCCAAGCATCCTTCTAGCTTTTGCCGTCACCTTTTCTACCTGTTTAGCTACTTTAAGATCATCAGACACAACCACGCCTAGGTCCCGCTCTTCTTTAGTGGACAAAAGTACTTCACCCCCTATACTATATTGCTCCCTTGGATTTCTGCAGCCCAAATGCATGACCTTACATTTTTTAACATTAAATCCCAGCTGCCAAATTCTAGACCATTCTTCAAGCTTAGCTAGATCCCTCCTCAAGTTATCTACACCTTCCTGGGTGTCTACTCTATTGCAGATTTTGGTATCATCTGCAAAGAGGCAAACCTTACCCGACAGCCCTTCCGCTATATCACTAACAAAGATGTTAAAAAGAATCAGACCAAGGACAGATCCCTGGGGCACACCACTGGTAATATCCTTCTCCTCAGAGTGAGCTCCATTTACTTGTACTCTTTGTCGCCTCCCACCCAACCAATTTCTAACCCAAGCAGTAACTTTAGGGTCCATCCCTAGGGTGCTCAGTTTGTTTATAGGTCGCCTGTGAGGAACAGTGTCAAAGGCTTTACTGAAATCTAAATACACCACATCTAGGGCTCTTCCTCGGTCCAACTCCCTGGTTACCCAGTCAAAGAAATCAATCAGATTTGTCTGAGAAGACCTGCCTCTGGTGAATCTATGCTGCCTCGGATCCTGTAATCTGCTGGACTCCAGAAACCTCACTATTTTCTCTTTCAGCAGCGTTTCCAATAATTTACTCACCACCGAAGTTTTACTAACCAGCCTGTAGTTTTCAACCACATCCTTACTTCCGCTTTTGTGTAAAAGCACCACATGAGCCTCTCTCCAGTCCTTTGGCACCACTTCCGACTCCAATGAGGCATTGAAAAGGTCAGTCAGTGGAGCTGCTAGAAGGTACCCAAGTTCCCTCAGTATTCTAGGATGTATCCCATCCGGTCCCATCGCTTTGTCTACTTTAAGTTGAGCTAGATTCTCTCGAACACAGTCTTCTGAAAATTGTTCAAGATGGCCCTCGCTTCTGTTCCTGTTTGTGGGTGTTTTCTGTGGTCCTGCTCCTGGTTCTTCATCTGTGAACACAGAACAGAAATATTTGTTAAGCAATTCCGCTTTATCCTTATCAGCTTCTACATATTCCTCCCCTGCACCCTTGAGTCTGACAATACCACTTTTGCCCTTCCTCTTCTCACTAATATATCTGAAAAATGTCTTATCCCCCCATTTTATTGCATTGGCTATTTTCTTCTTCTTTTGAATCTTTGCATTCCTGACTACTTTGCAAGCTTCTCTAAGTTTTTCCAAATACAGATGCCTGTCTTCCTCTCTCTGTGATCTCTTGTATTTCATAAAGGCCTCTCTCTTTTTCTTCACTTTTTCAACTACTTCTTTCGAAAACCATAGTGGTCTCCTTTTCCTTTTACCTTTATTTACCATTTTAACAAAAAGGTTGGTTGCCCTTAAAATACCCCCTTTCAGTTTTGCCCACTGTTTTTCTACATCCCCCAGCTGTTTCCATCCCACTAACGACTCCCTGAGGTATTGGCCCATCTTCGCAAAGTTAGTCTTACTAAAGTCTAAGATCCTCACCTTGGAATGGATTCTAACAGCCCTAGTCCTAATACTGAACCACACCATCTGGTGATCACTGGATGCATAATGATCTCCCACTACAACATCAGAAACACTATCACCATTGGTAAGCACCAAGTCCAATATGGTCCCTTCACATGTGGGGTCTGTTACCAATTGCCTGAATAGTTCTCCCTGTAGAGAATCCAGGATCTCCTTACTTCTAGATGATACTGCAGCAGGAATGTGCCAATCATCATCTGGCATATTGAAATCTCCTATCAGTAGCACTTCCCCTTTCCTAGCAATGCTGTGTATGTCTTCAATTAACTCTCTGTCAACCTCTTCTTCTTGTGAGGGAGGTCTGTATATCACACCAGTGCAAATAGATTTCTCTTTCCCTCTTTCTAGTTTAACCCACAATGCCTCCTCTCTCCCTTTTAAGCTCTGTAATTCCAAAACTTTAATAGTAGTTTTTACAAATAGTGCCACTCCTCCTCCCCTTCTTCCTACCCTGTCCTTTCTGATTAAAGTATAGCCAGGTATAGTTACTTCTCAATCATGGTTTTCTGTGAACCATGTTTCTGTAACTGCCGCTAAATCCAAGTCAGCCACTCCCACCAAAGCTTCAACATCAGGGATCTTATTTCCCATGCTAGGGGAATTTATACACACTGCTTTCCATATGTTACCCCTGTTACCCATTTCCATAAAGGTATTTAATGTATCACCTACCTGGGGGCTTTCCTCACCCATCCCCAATGAATCTAGTTTAAAGCCCTCTTCAGTAGATTAGCCAGTCTACTACCGAAGATGCGTTGACCTTTCTTGGACAGATGGATGCCATCTCTGCTCTGCAACCCTTGGAACAGCATCCCATGGTCTAGGAAACCAAACGCTCTCGATGACACCATCCACGCAGCCATGCATTCATCTCCAGGATGCGAGTCTCTCTGCTTTGGCCTTTACCCTCAACAGGGAGGATTGAAGAGAACACCACCTGTGCACCTAACTGCTTCACCCTCTGTCCCAGAGCCATGAAGTCACTTTTGATACGTTCCGAGGTATACCTGGCAGTATCATTTGTTCCAACATGGATTAGCAACATTGGGTAATAGTCAGTGGGCTTGATAAGTCTCGTCAAACTCTCCATAACATCTTGGATTTTGGCACCAGGCAGATAGCATACCTCTCTGGACATCAAGTCTGGGCGGCAGATGGACGCCTCAGTACCCCTCAGTAGAGAGTCTCCAACCACCACTACCCTTCGTTTCTTTGTGGTCACTGATTCTGCAACTTTGGGGTACTTGAGCTCTGGTTCTTCCCTTTCCAAGGATGCTTTTACCTCCTCCACTTCCAGGGCTGCATAATGATTCTTCAATTCAAGGGCTGGAGAAGTTGGATTGATGATTTTGCAGGCCCTGGTGACTTGTGTCCAACCATCGACATTCTGTTGGCACCCATCTTCTCCTCTGCTGGAGAGCTTGGTTGCTGCAAGAAGCATCTCATCAATGTACTTCTCACTGTCTTGAATGCTCCTCAGCCTCGCCACCTCCTCTCTGAGTTCCTCCACTTGTTTCCTCAGAGCTTCAGCATGCAGGCACCCTGCACATGGAACCGGTCCTTCAACTGGCATTAGGACCTCTGTCTGGATTGAGGAAGAAGCTGTAATGGGGGCAACAGATTTAGCGATACGATTTTTCCCAGCCATTGTTCTGTTCATGGAGCTTAGGTATCTGTTAAAGCAAAAGAGAGAGATCTACCAAGTACCAGCCGGTTTCCCAGCTGTCCTTTCAGAGAAAAAGCAGTTAAATCTCTTTAGTTATATACAAAATGTGCTGCTCCAATTCTCTGTGCTTTGTTAAATGGGGAGGTGCCCTATAAAGCAAGACTGCTCACTAGGGGTGGGTGGGAGTCGGGGTGGGTAGGGAGGGAACTAACACCTGATTAGGTGTTAGCAGTTCCCAAAGCTGAGGAGGTTACTAGAGTTCAACAACCTACTCTGCTCAAGGAAATTTCCACTAAAGCACCAAAATGAAAGTAACCTTGCTTTAAAAATATACAAAAACCCTTTTAAGAGCTCCCAGTCAGAGAGCTAGCAATTTAATAAAATAAACCCTCAAATCCTTACTGTTGGTTGATCTGTAGAGCCCTCTTAGGAAAGCCTGTTAGTTGATATAGTATATCTGATTTCTCAGCAAACCTTTGACAAGGTCCCTCATGAGAGACTTTTGGCCAGTTTAAAAAGTCATGGGATTGGAGGCAGTGTAGTATTGTGGATCAGGAATTGGTTAAAAGACAGAAAGCAGAGATTAAGGCTAAATGGCCAATTTTCTCAATGGAGAAAAGTGAATAGTAGAGTATCCCAGGGATCTGTGCTGGGCCCACTGCTTTTTAACATCTTCATACAGTAAATGACCTGGAAATGGGAATAACGATTGAGGTGATCAAATCTACAGATGACACAAAATTATTCAAAGTTGTTTATACCCAAGAGGATTGTGAAAAATTGCAAGAGGACCTTGATAAACTGGAAAACTGGACGTTCAAATGGCAGATGAAATTTAATGCGGACAAGTGCAAAGTTATGCACCTAGGAAAGAATAACCCAAATATGATGCAAGGTTCCACATTAGGGACTACACCCAGGAAAAAGATCTAGATGCCATTGTGGATAATATGTTGAAACCTTACGCCCAGTGTGCAGCAGCAACCAAGAAAGCAAATAGAATGCTAGGAATCATAAGGAAAGGAATGGAGAATAAAACAAAGGATATTATAATGCCTCTGTATCATTCCATGGTACAACTTTACCTTGAATATTGTATGCAATTCTGGTCAACATATCTTAAAGGATATAGCGGAATTAGAAATGGTACAGAGAAGAGCCACCAAAATGGTAAAGGGGATAGAAGGATAGTCCTATGAGGAAAGGCTTAAAAGGTTAGGGCTTTTCAAACTGGAAAAGTGATGGCTGATGGGCAATATGATAGAGGTATATAAATTAATGAAATGAAAGGAATGGGTAAACATAGATCGGTTGTTTATGCCATCTAAAAATAGAAAGACTAGGGGACATGCAATGAAGCTATAACGTAACCCATTTAAAACTAATAAGAGAAAATATTTTTTCACTCAATGCATAATCAAACTCTGTAATTCAGTACTGGAGGATGTAGTAAAAGTTGTTAGTATGGCTGGGTTTAAAAAAGGTGTGAATAACTTCCTGGAGGAAAGGTACATAAACCATTATTAATGAGGACCTGGGAAATCCACTGCTTGCCCCGGGACAAGCATTGTGGAACCTGTGTGCCTTTTGGGAACCTGCCAGGTACTTGTGACCTGGTTTGGCCACAATTGGAAACAGGATACTGGGCTTGATGGACTTTGGTCTGACCCAGTATGGCATTACTTATGTTCTTATGACAGTGAAAAAACTAGATAGGAAGAAAAGTGATGCCTTTTAATTATGGTGCTGGTGATGAATACCATGTATATCATGGACTGCCCGAAGAACAAACTGGTCAGCACTAGAGGAGATCAA
The DNA here is from genome assembly GCA_033557465.1 of Ichthyophis bannanicus. Lineage (NCBI taxonomy): Eukaryota > Metazoa > Chordata > Amphibia > Gymnophiona > Ichthyophiidae > Ichthyophis > Ichthyophis bannanicus. The sequence continues at coordinate 753,048,251 of CM066031.1, forward strand.
ACCTAAGCTTTCTTTAGAAGCTCAGATGACAAGACTTTGACTTTCATACTTTGGACACATCATGTGAAGAGAAAGACATCATGTTTGGCAATGCATAAGAAGAAGGCCAGCAATGAGATGGATTGATACAATAACAGTAGCTATGGGTGCCACTCTATCAGCAATGAGCCACCTGAAGACTTAACACAGTTTAGGTCAACTATATAGAGGGTCGCCATGAGTCGACACTGACTTCAATGACACTTAACAAGAACAAAGCCTATAGAAGGTCCACCCAAAGTTTTTTTTCTTTTGACCCCAATAGACTGGGGGCTTCTGCCAACAAACGTATACTTTTGATTTGACTAGCACTTATGCTCAAGTTGGCTTGACCTTCGAGGGGTATGCCATAGCTCAACATTCAAGACATGGCTGCATCAGTAGCCCACTTGAGATCAGCCTCCATGGAAGAGATATACAGAGCAGCAATGTGGACTTCTGTTCACACATTCACATCTCACTACTGCTTGGAAAGGGATTTCTGATGAAACAGCAGATTCAGTTAATCTGTTCTCCTGAATTTGTTCAAGAATGGAATCCAATTCCATCCCTGCTAGGCTCAGTTCTTTTTTTGTTCCAGGCTGCCTACTAATTTAAAAAAAAAGGAAAAAACTGTGCAAAAAATGCATAAAATATGAAAAGGCCTATTGCCATCAAAAACATATTCATATTGTGGTAGCTTCTTGCGTCAATAGTTTTCCTCTTTTCTTTTGAGGTAGCTTGAAGCTAGGGAATCCCATATGTGAGCATGTATCCTGCTTGTCCATGGAGAAAACATAGTTACTTACCTGTAGCAGGTGTTCTCCATGGACAGAAGGATACATCCTCAGAACCCTTCCTCATCCCCTTGGAGTTGCATTCTACCTTCAACTAATAAATGAGTGAGTAGATGAGCCGCAGAGGTAGCAGGCAGGAATGGGTGCGCAGGCACGAATGAGCTACTTCAAAAGATTGTAGAAGAAGCTTGGAGAGGTTTCCCATGTAAGCCTTCTTCAAGGATATCATCCATAGGAATTATCCTGCTGTCTACAGAAAACACCTGCTACAAGTAAGTAACTGTTTTGTCATTTTGGGGCTGGGAATTGGAGAGTAGGTTTGTGTACACTACAATGCTTTCTTCGCTTCCCATCTCCATCCTCCCTCTTCTATGGCCCTAAAATTCACATTCTAAATTTGGCCTGCGTATAGTAAATCTGCTTAGAATTCCTGAACCTCACTGGTGACCAGGTTTCCCTGAATCGCCTTCCTGACAGAAGGACAGGCGCTTATCTCCTGCTGGTTTCCCCCATCATTGGCAAATTGATGCTGGCTTAGTGCCAATTTACACTTTCAACTGCATACAAACTTTAAGGTGGTTCTGAATCAGGGCCATTGGATGTAAACCCCTGTCCTCCTGCCTGTGAAGGAGTACATAGGATGAGGGACATCAGGGAGGGGTAGGGTGAGCTCTTAGGGGGTTTGGGAAGCATTCTTGTGTGGGGAGAGGGGTGGGAGGTAACAATCCAAGCAGGCTTGTTGTGTCTTGCGGTTGAGGGGAGATCAGGCTCTGAGTGGCCTCTGGTGCAACTACCAACATATGAGGAGAGGGCAATGATGGAACAAGGAGTAATGACTCCAAGCAAGCCTGTTGGTGTTTCAGGTTGGGTGGGGATTTGTTGAAGAGACAAGTATACTGACCTTGTCATGCAGGGCTGATGTGCTAGCCTGTTTCACTTTTCCTTCCCCCATGTCATTAACTTTCTCACAAATTTGCTTCTGGATATAGATTATTGAATTCTGAATCATATGTCTCAAAGCACAAATGGCAGAGAAGGACAGTATGACTGAGGCATCACCACTCACGTCTTCTCTTGCTGGCTCCAATTGACAGCTAATGAAAGGGGAAATGGGGAGGAGGAGAGTGAAAGTAGAGAGCTGTTGAAGTGTGTCAGGAGGGGCTAAAAGGGTGATGGGGACTGATGGGATAAGGGTAAAATGAATCATTAAGTAATGGCTGTGAGAGAGGGGCTGGAGGGGGGTCAGGAAGGAATGGGAGCTGAAAGGATCTAAACTGGGGGTAAGGGGGGATGAAAACATATAAGTGTGCAATAGAGGAGATGGGGTGAGAGAAGGGCTCGAGTGGGAAGAGGGTGGGTTGGGACTGGGCTTTTGAGAGATAGGGAAAGTGGGAGGGGGAGACAGGTGAGTGTGAGAGAAGGAATTGTCTCTAATGGGGAGGGTTAAAGAGTAAATTGGTGTCATGTGTGTATGATAGAGGGCAAAGAGGTCTGTGGGGGTGGGGGGGCGGAATGATGCAAGGAAGGTCATAAGATTTTTTTTTTGGCTGGGGGTTTGTGTTGCAATTAGCACCTCCAATCATCTTTAAAAGCTGAGCTTGCTATATGGTTGGGTACCTACTGAAAATCTATATTTCTGAAAAAAACTCAAGTTTGTTGAAAACAACGTATTTATATTAACCCCTAGATATACTAAGCAGTTTTCCCATAGACCCAAAATGGGAAAAGCTAGGTCAGTCCCTTAAATTGTTACATGAAGAACTGTATCCTATTCTCACAAACTCTCTGAGGTGCAAAACTACTAGAGGAAAAGTCACTCATGATTTTAGACCACTGATGAATTACTAGTGGAATACTGGAAATGGAAAAAGGGTTGCTATGCCCTGCTTCCATATTTGGATACTTGGAATTTTCTGACTCACAGAGATTACATATTGAATTAAACCCTTTCAAGCTGTGAAGTTAAAAAGTAGCTGTGGAAGTTCCTCCTCATATAAGCGAACAAAAAGAACAATCCATGTATCAAATGGAAAACCTTTCTGTTTCTGTTGATACTATATGAAAATTGCTAAAAATGGAGGTTAAATTTTGCTGAAATTCCCAGAATGCCTTAGTGAGGTCATTCAGCACTCTGAAGGCAGATGATTCTGTGAGGTTACAGGTGATTGGCAAGAACAGTTTTTTTGCATCAGTGCATTCCAATCTCACATTAGTGCTTAAAGTTAATTGGGCCGATGCAGAAAGACTAGAGTGCCCTTTGCACGCAGACAGTGCAACTTATACACACAAGTTCCGCCACACCAAATGCAGAAAAGAGATAGACGCACACATAAACAGCAAAAGAAAAGTATGCGCACGCAGCAACACCAAGCGTAATTAAATAATATGCAAATGAGCTGTGCATACTTGAATGGTATGCTAATAAGGTCTGCGCCCAATGCAGAGAAACACGTAGAGGATTATATAACCATCAGGAGCGCCAATATTTCTACGCATGGTCTGAGGTGACTTGTGCGTGTGGGGAAAGACTGTTTCAGGGTATGTACTGGTGAACAGTTATCTTCGATGTGAAAATTTTCTGCATGTATCTTTCAGTGTATAAGCAAAAGTTTGGCGTTCAAGAGGAAATGTTTTTTTGCTTCTTCTTTGTGTGTTTGTTGGACTCATTTATAGTGTTGATTATTATGGGGTGAGCGCCAAAAGCACGTCTTGTGTGCATAACATGAGTGTTTGACATTTACATGCATGCATACATGGCCACTTGTGGCGCGTCTGTTTGCGCATGCGTTGGCTTCCCTCCTTTCAACTTTATGCCGAAGCTTTGCACATACGAGTAGCTCATGCATATGCACCCTTGGCTCCATACCAGCTCTGAAGTCTCATGCTACTGACACGCTACAAAAACGCATACACAGCTAATAGCGCACAACTTCAGCGCCGGCTTTCTGCATTGGTCTGAATGTGCATAAATGTTATGTAATATTTCCTGGAAATTTATTTAGAAGGAAATTTTAAAAAGGACCTCCAAATGCAATCTGGAGCATTCACAGCAGGATGTGAGGAAAAACGCCTGGGATGTCTCCAGCCAATTTCAGAACATAAATGTCCTTGATATGGATGTCCGCAGCCCCATCCACATAGATGTCCTGGCTGCAGAATAGTGTGTGGGGACATCTAGAGCATGGAGGGCTGTATATGGGGACATCCAGCGGTGTTGCAAACTTGAAATAGGAGCCCCCATTCCCTGGCAGCGTTCATTGTCAGCACAGGAAACATATAGGATAGGATTTTAAACCCTTCTCCACACTCTCTGGATATTTGGCAGGCAAAACGAGCACTTTTCTGCTGCCTATTCATGCCTAGGGTATGTATGAACTAGGATGCAGCACGGGATGTACAGGGCATTTCTGCAGTCGGGCAAGGATGTCCAGATTTCTGGTAAAAGAGACGGCTGAGGGGAGATATGATAGAGGTCTATTAATTAATTAATGAAGTGGAATGGGTAAATGTAGATAGGATTTTTACGCCATTAAAAAGTAGAAAGACTAGGGGGCACACAATGAAGCTACAATGTAACTCATAAGAGAAAATATTTTCACTCAATGCGTAATCAAACTCTGGAATTTGTTACTGGAGGATGTAGTAAAAGTTATTAGTGTAGCTGAATTTAAAAAAGATTTGCTTGCCGGCTAATGGCAGAACGTATTGTATTACTTGAGCGTCGAGTTACCACCCTACGGCGGAGATGCGCTCACACGCCAACATTGCCCAATAAAAAATTGCTATGGGAAACCCAGACTGAGCTTAACGAGCTATTACATCAGCGAGCAAAGAAATCGGTTCTGTATTATCGGTTTCGCTTGCACTGCTATGGTGACAAACCTGGCAAGCTGCTGGCGCGCTGTCTGCGGGCCCGACGGGGTCCTGCCCACGTAGCGGCATTGAATGGAGGCCCGGGACGGGTGCATAAGGAGAACAAGGAAATCGCAGAGATTTTTCATACCTTTTTTCAAAACTTATACAGAAACACGGCTGTTTCCCCCGAGGGGCTGCAGGACTATCTTGAGGACTTGGAGTTGCCGCAACTCACTTCAGCCCAGCGGGAGGCTCTGGATCTACCTATTACTATACAGGAAATACAATCCGCAATATCTGCGGCCCAGTGTTATAAAACGCCAGGGCCCGATGGATTCGGGGCCGAGATCTACAAGATCCTAGGGGACGGGGTGAGCCCTCTATTACGAGAGGTCTTTGTCACCAGAACGGAGCAAGGGGCGTTCCGCTGGGGGTGCAACCACGCGTATATCACCCTGATCCCGAAGCCGGGTAAAGACCCGCTGCAGGCAGCTTCATATCGACCTATCTCCCTACTAAACTTTGATCTTAAACTCCTGGCGAAAGTACTTGCTGTCCGCCTAGCAGGGGTATTAGACTACTTAATTCATGATGCACAAGTGGGCTTTGTGAAGGGCCGCCACGCCGTACGAAACCTTCGGAAGATTCTGGCCTCTTTGGAGTGGGTGCATGCTCACAATATTCCGTCGCTATTAATTAGCTTCGATGCGGAGAAAGCCTTTGATAGAGTGGACTGGCACTATCTTTGGAGGCTGCTACCGCGCTACGGCATGGGGGAGGGTTTTTGTAAAATGGTGCAAAGTATGTACGCTTCACCAACAGCAGGCATACTGTGCAATGGCCTTATCTCAGATGACTTCACGTTGGGAAGGGGTACAAGGCAGGGCTGTCCTCTCTCGCCCTTGCTCTTTGTGCTCTCCTTGGACCCGTTGATTCGTACCATCGTAAATTCGGGGAGAATACAGGGAGTACGGCTACGGTCGCAAACTTTCCTTATATCGGCTTTTGCTGACGACTTGTTAGTCCATCTGACGACACCGGCCACCTCCTTACAACCATTATTAGACGAATTCCAGCGGTTCGGAGCAATTGCCAGCTTGCGTATTAATAAAGATAAGTCTGAAGTAGTGGATGTTCTGGGGCACGTCCGCAGTTCTTGGAGGGGACCCTTCCCTTTACGGTGGGCCGATAAAGAATTCATCTATTTGGGCATAACATTGACTGGGAATCCCCAGGATTTATACCGGCGTAACCTAGACCGGATACTGCGGCAATTGGCAGTGCAGTTAAGTGCATGGGGGCCTCTCCCGCTGTCTCTGGCAGGGAGGATCGCAGCAATACAGATGATAGTTTTACCCAGAATCTTGTATTGGCTGCAGACCCTACCAGTCTGGTTGCTTCGACGTGACCTAAATAGAATAGAGGCTTTGCTTAAGCGCTTTCTTTGGCGGGGGCATCGAGCGCGGGTCCCGTGGGATCGACTGCTCGGGAAATGGCGAGAGGAAGGTATGGGCCTACCAGACTTGAGGACTTACGCCTTGGCCTGTCAAGCCAGACACCTGGGCGATTGGCTGGGGGGGACAGAAGTATACACGCCTAGGTCTTTAGAGGAGTGTCTGGTGGCACCAGCGACTCTCCTGGGGACTTTGCATGGCACTCATAAGGCCCTCACAGATTCTAGTCGGCAGAGTCCATTAGTGGACTCTGCCCGACGCACATGGCAATGACTTAACAAGTACTGGCAGGAAACGTGGAAGGTGTCTTGTTGGTTACCATTGCAGGGCAATGCCCAATTTACTTCAGGGTCCGAGACAGTGGTGTTTCGGGATTGGTGGGCACGTGGCATCCGGATGGTAGGGCACTTAGTAGACCAAGCGGGAAGCTGTAAATCATTTCGAACGCTCAGTCGGGAGTATGAGCTTCCCGACACGCATTGTTTTGCTTATATACAAATCTCCCACTATGTGGCCGCACTGCCGCGCAATGCGCTGCAGGCTGAGCGCTCAGCCCGTATTATAGAATTTTTCCAGTTGGGAGAGGAGCGCACACCGTCGATTTCCAGTCTGAAACGTAACTTGGAGCCCTACCGCCCCCTCTCTGATTATAGTGGGGTTGAAAGAGCTTGGGCGACCGAATTGGGAGAAGACGTACAGCCGGGTTCGGTACTGATGGCATTGAAACGGATCAGACGACTGGTACAAGGAGTGCGCTGGCGTGAGATCCAATTCAAATGCGTGACTAGGGCTCATTTCTCGCCGAGGCGAGCACTGCGTAGCTGTCTGGACACTGATGGCTCCTGCCCACGCTGTTCGGGGCCCTCGGCGACTCTCCTGCATATGTGGTGGGGCTGTCGCGGAGTACGGGCGTATTGGGCACGGATATGTAGCTTCCTCAGCACAATGCTTCAGCGAAGGATTCGTTGGACGGGCCTATTTGTAACACTTGACCAGTTGCCGACCCCTGGACCAGTGGGAGCTGGTGAGAGTTTGCTTGTGCGGAAGGCCTGTCTGGTGGGTAAAGGGCCGATTCTCAGATTGTGGAGGGAACGCCAACCGCCTACTTTTAGTGAATGGCGGAATAACTTTCATCAATTAATGTTGACGGAGCATTGGTTGGCGCGGGGCAGTGCCAAGCGTTGGACAGTTTTTCTGTCAATATGGGAGCCATATATTCAGCAACTGGGGCCCCACAGCCGCAATGCAACTCTCCAAGGGGGGAGTTGACTATATATGGGCTTGAGGAATGGGTGGGAGGGAGCTGCTTTATAGTCCCAGGCGATAATTGGTGTACAAAGCTGGTAATGGAGTGAGGGTGGGTTGGGGGGTGAGGGGAGAGGGGTGGGAGCAGGGGGGTTGAGATATAATGTAAAATGACCACCTATTGTATTATCTCTCTGTTGGCTACCGGGGGGGAGAAGAACAAACCCTCCCCGCGGCGCCGTTTGTTGATGTATTGTTTGGATTTTATGGTGGTCCTAAATAAAGTTTAAAAAAAAAAAAAAAAAAAAGATTTGCTTGCCTTAGAATGATAAGGTCCTTTAATGGGGGGACATTTTCCTACACAATCGCACTTTGTACTTTTATTTTTATTTTTTTTTATTTTTGGGCTGATACCATTTCATTTAGTGTTATAAATGAACACACTTTTTTAGACATACTCTCCCTTTTTTTGCATATAGTTGTTTTAGAGGTATAGAATTTTTGTTTGGTGATTATCCTCTTAGGGTCATAGGTCATTTATTCTCGCCATATAAGGCTGGTACAGCGCAGATGCTGGCGTTTTCATTTCTGCTTACGTGAAAGGTTTGCACATTGCAGAGGTAAGGTCTCTATTATATGTTCTTTTAATTAAGTGTTTCGCTGTTGCAGCATTAAATTTTATTTTTCAGAAACTATGAGTGGTTTTACTAAATATCGGGCAATTAATAGGTATAGCAAGGAATGAAAATGAGAGATTGTAAACAGTTGTGTCCTCCCGATAAGTCTTCCATTCCTAGAAGTTCTTTCCCCTTTTTGGTTAGTTGTCACTGTGCCCATAATTTGAATTGGGTCTCACTCCTGCTCCTCTCATATAGATTGGTACTTTAGACATACAGTATTTGGTTATGAATTTAGCTGTCATTTCTTTTCATTGCTTCTATAGACAATACAAGGTTTTGGAACAGACAGGCAAGATTTCACAAGTGGTATCAGGTTGGGTTCCTTTTTGATATATGTCACATCCCTTAATGTTTATGATGATATTCACGTTTTAGGTTCATTTATTTATGATACGGTTTTACCATTTGGTTATTGTCTTCACTTATTTTTATATTAGTTATTTATGCTTGTTAACATTATATTTATTCATATTATTGTTTATGGTATGTTGCGTGGTTTATAATGTTTTTACATCACTACATTCCATTGACAATAGGTTTTTATTATGATTTTATTATGTATGATTAATTTTTTCTTTCTTTCTTTTATTGTTTGATATTTGTATTTGTGATTTTAGTTTGCTTTTGAACCCCTGAAGAAGGCGTAGCTGAAACAAGGCCTGTGTTGGGTTTGGCTGTTTTATTCCCCTACGAGGGCATATCCTTGGTGACGATTGTTCCAATAAAGCCCTTTTTATTTACCACATCTAGATTTGGTTTTCTTGGCTACTATTGGATACAGGATACTGGACTTGATGGACCTTGGTCTGACCCAATATGGCATTTCTTATGTTCTTATGTTATGCCCCGGGCACAAAAAAGAGCAGGACACAAATCATCATGAAAGGACTACTTTATTCAAGCAAGCAAGAGGTAAGCCCGACACATGTTTCAGCCGGGTACGTTCTTCTGGGGATTACGACCTCTATAAATAAATAATAACAATCAATAAAAATAAAAACATAAGAACAATACAAAATATATATACATATAAATAATAGAAACATAAAACCCAAAGGTATAGCCTAAAAAATCACGTGGAACCTGATTCTGGTAGGGGCACATCTGGGCCATCTGGATGGCCCCAAGCTAGATGGGCCCATTTGGACCTGATTCTGGACTGTGGGAACAAAATGTTTCTGTGGCAGCCAGAATCAGGCCCGAGAATTGCCTGGCATGCCTCTGCAGCCTGCGAGGACGTCCTCCCCACAGGCGCCCCTGACTCCAGCGTCCTTCGGCCCCCCTTTTCCCGTCGCCAGACCCAAGGCTGGCCTTCCGTGGCCTTGATCGGTTGGCGGGAATCCCCCTGCATCCGGACCCAGCCCTGGTGGAGGGATCGCCGGTCCCGATCGCTAGGTTTTCGCTGCTTATTCCACTTTTGAAGTGGAATAAGCAATATGTCCCCATGGGCCTGGCAGGATGTACAGGGCTGAGACCTGAATCGGCCCTGTACGTCCTGCTGGACTGGCCTGCCTCCGCTCCGCCCCAATCCTGTCCCTTGCCGGCTCTCCCCGTCCTGATGCACAGAACGTACAGGGAGAGCCAGAGAGGGAAATCAGGCCCCAATGGCATGCAGGCTGCACATCCTCCGGGACATACAATTCTGTCGGCCAGGGAAAAGTTACTGATAATGGAAAATCAAGTAAACTATACCAAATGAGAGTAAAAATTAAGGGGTATGTTTACTAAACGGCAGTAGCAGACTCCGTGCAATATTGGGGGGTGGGGGGGGGGGGGTGGAGCGCGGCTCCGATATCGCACGGAATCTGCTAGTGCCATTTAGTAAACATACCCCTAAATATATCCCCACTGTTAGAATCATTTGTCCCCATCGCGAACAACGTAATGAGCTTAAGCAAATGTATAGCGGTAATAGCCTCAACTTATGTAAGGCGTATGTGTCTTATGAATCTATGATAAAACTGGATGAGCAGATCTGTGCAGTAGTGTAAACATATAAATGTTATGAATGATATACCCTCGATCATCGTATATTGCAAGTGGTGCCCAGATATCAAGCAAACTGAAGTGTAGAGAAAAGAAAGCAAGAAGAAAGGAGAGGAGAAAATATTATAAAAACTGGAGGTATGCACATTTTTGAATAATACCCATTGTCAGTTTACCCCTAGTATGAGGGGTGAGGGGATCTCCCTACACACTCAGTTGTCACTAGCGCATGACCCCATAGTCATGTCATAGCCGTTGGGGATTTGATTACTATTGGGCTAAGATTCAAATCTATCTGTTAGAAACGGTCCATGTATGGAAACACAAATTCTCATCTTATTAAACAACCACAAAGAACAAGCACAATAAACTGGATTGTACACAAGAATCATCATGTGGCTCCCAATCCATCACACGCTGCATATCATAATGAGAACATGTAAGGGCGATCTTAATTAAGCCTAGGGCATTCTCCGATAAAGTCCATATGAGCAAGTAGCGTTTGTTCCTCAATGTGAAGTGCCTTACGTTGTGGGATATTCATATATAGTGATTTGATAAAGAGTAACCAAAAGTAACCCCTCATGATATCCTGAAAAAGTCTGTAAAGTCTGAATAACATGGGCCGAATCGCTTGTATCAGATGGAATTTGCATAGCAAAACAGGCGTAATAAAATGTCTAAAAATGTAAAGAGAGGTTCAAAGAGAGAACCAGTAGCAGAGATGATGGGACACCCAAGTGGATTCACTATAGATTTGTGTATTTTGGGTAGAATATAGGTTGTGGGTACCACCGGATGAGAAACTGTCAAAAATTTAGCTTCCTTTTTAATGAGGTAGCTTGCCTCACAACCAAGAGATCCAAGAAATCAACTTTATTTTTAAGGAGTGGTGTGTGATTGCAATCTAGGCAAATATAAAATTGATTGTCATTTAGTTTTCTCTTAATTTCAGCAAATCATCAGTGCAGTTCATCGCCACTATTGACCCTCCTTTGTCAGCTGGTTTTATGACAATTCTATGAATAGTCCTTAGAAAATCTAAGGCTGCCATTTGTTCACAAGAAGTGTTATGATAAATATAACGTTGGTTGGTCTCAAGACCAGAAATACATTTAACAGTCCATTCAAAAATATCGATGGCCAGGTTACCCCCAAACAGGGGAATCCTCGTAGATCGGCCATGTATAATAGATTGATCAGTGCTGGAATCAAATTATTTACTGAAAAAATCTTTAATCTTAAGTTTCCTTATAAACTTAAATAAATCTACTCGTGCATTGAAAGAATCATATCAGACCAAAGGAACAAAAGAGAAATCTTTGTTCAAAATCTCCAACTGTGTATTTGTTAAAGGGACATCTGATAAATTAATTACACTATCATTCACTCCTGGTAGGAAACCCTCCGGATGTCTGACTGCCATCTCTCCCTTCTGCCTTTCCCCTTGTATTGGAACCAATGTTGATCCGCCTTGTGCTCCTGTTCCGTCTTCGTGGGCGGTAGGCGGGATTTGAGCCTTCCCTCTACCCTTCCACAGTTTGTCCATCGAAAAATCCAATTTATTCGTATGGTTGTCTGAACTAAAGAGGGGTGCAGAGCAATATTCCCTCTAATTTTCTGTAGGTTGTGTGCGCATAAAATATCAGCTGTGCAGCTTTTGAAGGAAGGTTAAATTTTTGTGCGCCACATAACGATACTCAGAGTTATATACTTTAAAATCTGACTACACGTCAGAATACAGTATGTACACCACATTGATTTTAATCAAATTAAATGAAAATAGAAGATTACTAAATGAAGTGGAAATTTTCTAGTAATTACAATCACAAATTTTAAATTTTAAGACGTCTGTGGTGGTTTCTATCAGAATCAGAACCGTAATTTTTGTGCGCTCTGTTGTAAAGTATGTGCGCTCGCTTGGCGAGGTGTGTGCGCGCGCACACGCGCACAGCTTAGAGGGAACAGTGGTGCAGAGGGATCAACAGGGTTCTCAGAATGGCTACTATTGCACTTCTTAACTGGTGCAACAGTCTCCTCCATAGGTTCCTCTCTATCCACTGGTTGTCTCTTTCTTTTATTGTTTTTATATCTATTTGATCAGAATATCCTTTTTTACTCCAAGGATAAACGTAACCAGACTTGTAGTCCTCTTCATCACGGATAATTTCTTGTCCTTGATTTCTTTTTTGTAATCACCCAAATTCCTATTATAATCCATCAAAATCTTCTCGTACCTAGTGTCATGTTCTTATAGAGAACACAATTTGGTCTCAATGTCCTCCTTATATTTCTCTGTCTTCTTCTTAGAAATCCTAATGAGGAGGATCATGAGATCCAAGGAACATTTGTTTAGTATTGCATTCCAACTATTAACAAAAGAATTATCATCTAAATATATACCTAGGGCCTTATACTTTCGAAGGCCCCTAGGTATGACCTTAGCTCTGCAGTAGTCAAGAAGGGAGGCAGAATGCATCTCCTCCCTAATGTTCTTCTGGGTGAGGTGAACCACCTCCCCCCAGATGTTATCTTTATTAACAATATCATCATCTTTCTGAGCATAAAAAGGTTCCTTTGGAAGCATTTGTCGAACCTCATCTTCACTGTAGCTAAGAATGTCCTTCCAGGGTATAAACATGGTGTAAAAACCATAAGGCCTTCTTCAGGGGATTACGACTTCTATAAATAAATCATAACAATTCGGCCCCCAGCTGAAACATGTGTCGGGCTGACCTCTTGCTTAGTTGAATAAAGTGGTCCTTCCACGGTGATCTGTGTCCTGCTCTTTCTTTGTGCCTGTTGACGCTGCAGGAGGGGTGTTCTCTCTGATCCTTATGTTACGCCCCGGACATGCATCTGCCATGCCCCCGTCCACACGCTGGGGATGTCCACAAAACCAGCTTCTAAAATGGCTCCAGGGATGTTTCTGTGCTTTGGATGTCTCTATGCCTATTTTCTGACATGTAAAGCATGAATAGGGTTTCTAAAATAACCCCGTTTATATCCTCTGGAAGTTTACATGGGGGCTCTTTTACTAACATGCAATAAGCAGTTACCACAATGCATGGTAATTGTTAGTGCTTGGCCATGGTAACTGTTACCTTGCTGGTATGACACTTAGCATGTAAATTAGCATTCACCAACTGCATACCTGTTATAAGGTTATGGGTATGGAGCAGTAAGTTCATCAGTGCTATCTATAATTACATGCAGTAAAGATTTTTCCTTGCAGTAACTGTATAGGAATGCCCCAAAAATTTACTGCACAAGCTTGCAGTTACTGTGTGGTAACTTCGGCACTTGCCGTATGGTAACTCAGAGGTGTCAAAATGCCGTGTTCTGTTGGGTGGGGGGCCCAAAGCTCCGCTCCTGGGCCAGCTGAACTCCATGTGGCTGCGATTGCCTGCCTTTCCATCTGCCTACAGGGATCCTCCGGTAGGCAGAAAGGAGGGATCTGTGCTGCGATCACAGCGCTCTAATGCCTGAAGGGGATGGGATCCCTGCGGGCAGCTTGCTGCTTGCCTGGTCGCAATCGCCGGCCTTCCCCTACTTCTGCCTGCAGGAGATCGGATTCCCGTGGCTGAAGTAGGGGAAGACCAAGCACAGCAGCAAAGGTTTGGTGGGGCCAGGGCCCCTGCGGCCTCCCCCTTTCTGACCCCTTTGTGGTAACTGCAAAACCTTTCACACGAGTAGAAAGACTACTTAGTGTTGCTAATGTGTGCTGCAGTGTTAATGTGCTATTTTACTACAAGTTCCATTTTATATAATGGAATCTCGGTACTAAAAATGTGCATCAGTTATTGTAAATTAATTAATTAATTAAGCTATTCTTATGTACCACTGTTATCTAAAAGTCAGAGCAATGTACATAAACCAAAGAGACCATTAGGCTCGACATAGACCAGAATTAAAAGGGAATGGTGAATGGGGGTGAAAGTATTTACAGTAGAGCAACAAAATAGAACTGAAATTTCAACAAACTATTTACATAGTATAAGAAGGATGTTAGGTATTTAATGTCTCATCACAAGAAAAGTATTCAGAGAAGAGGAGAGTCTTAAGCATCTATCTAAAGGACATTAATTCATTTGAGGCAGGTAGGCTATCAGGAATGTATTCCACAGAGAAGAGGCAAAGAGGGAGAATGCTCTCTTTGAGGTAGCGCATGAGGCTTTAGTATTCAGAGCTGGAGTATAAAGAGTGTTTTGGGAACTTGCTCTTCTTAACCTGTTGCATGGCGTCTTTTTTATGAGTGATTTCAAGTAAGAAGAAGATAAATCATGAGTTGCCTTGAAAATCATTAGACGAGACATATTTTATTCTTTGTAAGATGGACAACCAATGAAGTTGCTTTAGAGTCGGGGTGATGTACTCCACTCTTGAAGTGTTGCAGTTGGTATGGGCTGCTGTGTTCAGGCTAGCTGAAGGGGGTGGATGGTGGATTTAGGGAGTCCTTGGAAAATGATGTTGCAATAATCTATGTAAGGGATGGTAAGAGCTTGGAGAATTGTGCGAAAATCACTGTAATCAAGTAGAGGTTTGAGGTGCCGGAGTAATCTGAGCTTGTGATAGATGGTTTTGGTGACACTGTTGATATGTGAAGATAAGGTTAGATGCTGATCAATGATGACTCCCAAATAGCGGATGTCATGTTTAACTTTTAGGCGCTTATCACCAATTGTTAAGAATTCTGGTGGAGTAAAGTTAGTATTTCTGAAAATACTGTATAGAGAACATCAGTTTTATTATGGGTAATTATAAGGCTGTGTAATGTTAACCAGTGACTGATTTATTTTTTTTATTTATTTAACTAGGATTATGTACTGCTTTTATACCAGTCAAAGTGGTGTACATTCAGGTACTGTATATATATTTTCACATGTCCCTGAAGGGCTCACAATCTATGATTTTGTACCTGAGGCAATGGAGGGTTAAGTGGCTTGCCCAAGGCCACAAGGAGCACCTATGGGACTAAAACCCCAGTTCTTCTGGCCCAAGGCTTCTGTCCTCTAATGGAATTTGAACCTCTGGCCCAAAGTTACTTGCCCTAACCATTAAGTCACTCCACCCTCCTCCCTGATAGCGGAGAAGCATTTTTTGAGGTTGGTGATTATAGGCTTGGTGATATTGATTGGTGTGTATAACATAATATCCTCTGCATAAATATGAAATAATATATTGTGTGCTCTTATAATTTAACAAAGTGGTTGAAGAAAGATGAAAAATAAAAGTGCAGATAGGGAAGATCCTTGAGGTCCTTGCAGCTATGTTGCTTATTGTTACTCTAAGTTGGTTTAAAAAGTATGATTTAAACCAGTTGAGAGTAGTACCTCTTAAACCTATGTCATGAAGTCTGTGAATGATCAGATTGTAACAGAGTCAAATGCTGCCTTAACATCGATGAAAATAAATTGAAAACCTCTGTTGGGTTTGTCAGTACCCTGGATTAATTGTCCATAAGAACTGCCATTAGAGATTCTGTTCCATGGTGGGGTCTGAATCCATATTGCTGTAGATTGAAAGGGAAGTGACAGTTTATATGATCTTGCAATTGTATCAATACAATTTTCTCTATTATCTTAGCCGGAAAAGGTATGCTGGCAATTGGTCTATAGGATGTTGGTTGTGTAGGATCAGTTCCTGTGACTTTTCTAATTTGGCGGATGGATGCCATTTTTAGATCTGTGGGTAAGCAGCCTTGAGTAAGGGATAGTTGAGCAATTTGTAAAACTGTAGGGGAGAGCTCTGCCCAGGTGGCTTGAATCCAACTTACAGGGCAAGAATCTTGAGGGGATGTCGTGGTGTTTATATTTGTGATAATGTTGTCCAGTTGCTTATTTGTGATGGATGAGAAGTTTTCCCAGTGATAAGAGTTTTCTATATCATGAGGCAGTAGAGAGAAAGCTCCATTGTGAGGTGAGTTATTGGAAGAACTAGTGGTAGATTTAAAGTGGTCTGCCATTAGTTGGGGAGTTAAGGAACCTCCTCCTTGTGCATTGTGGGATCTTTTGTAAGTGATTTTACTATTTCAAAGAGCTCACAAGGTTTGTTTAAAGGGCTTTGGAGTAGCTTGGAGTAATATTCCTTTTTTGCTGTGTTTCTGGCAGTCTGGTATTCATGTACCTTTGCTGTATATATGTCCAGATTATGTTTAGATTTAGAGAACCTCCATTTTCTTTCCAGAGCTCTTAGATTACGCTTCAGGTCTCTGAGGGCGGGGGAATACCAGGATGCTGAATGTAGTCTATGATGGCTTGTGCATGGGGAAGGTTTTAAGGCTATCTTGGCTATAGCTGTGTTCCAATTGAGTACTGTGATAAGGAAGCTTATCATAGCTCAGGAAGGAGCTATAGAAAAGGTGAAGTGACTCTGAACAAGCAACCTGTCAGTGCTGGTAGAAATAAGAAAACAATTTTTCTATAAAAGACTACCAGTCCCAGAATGCACCAGGTTTCCAACAGCCATTAGAGGAGCTGAAGTGGGGAAACGTGTGTTCAATCAAGAGGGCTATGAGGTAATCCCCAAGCACTCATCTCAAAGGGCAGGGCCTGATTCAGCACAGCTGCGCTGTGTTAGGGTGGAGCACTCATTCAAGCAGAATAAAGGTAGAGTTTATTCTACAGATCATCATCTTCATGATCAACTTGGATTTCCTCAGAATTATCCTCAGTTTCATCTGGAGGATCATCAGAAGCAGAAGCCAAACCGGACGGACAGAGAGGGCAAGAAACCCTTTGGAAGAAAGAGGAAAAAAGCCTTTGGGAGATCTAGAGGAGTCCAGAGCAGTACGTATACTGGAAGGCATTCCAAGGGCCAGCATACACCATTGGACTGGGGAAAGCCAGAGGAATGGTGCTGCAGGGCTAGGAATCTCCAGACGGTACCTGTGAGGGAGACGGCTGCACGTGGAAGGGACCCTAAGACCCGTGCCAGAAGGTATGTGAAGAGAGATCCCAGTGTCCAGGGATCTGGATTGGAAGGCTGGACATAAGAACTGGACTACATACTGGCCAGGCTATTTAGAGAGGAACTCTAACAGCAATGGAAGCTCAGGTATGAACACTGATCTATGCCCTGGCTATAACCTTGAAGGACAGCAGGGAAACAAGTATTCTCATGAAAGTGCTCCATTGAGAAATTCCTCTGTGCCAATCCCTGATATTGAACCCATGATTGTTGAAGAAGGGGGAGAGGTTGCAGATGAAGGCTGTATTTACATGGATTGCTCTCTGTCTAAACTCCTTTGGTAATTTTCTGTTACAAAGTACAGCAACCATCACAAAGAAGTACAAACTTGTTCTTTAATCTACTCAGAAAAGCTCCTGAGTAGGATTTTTTAGCCACGCAGTAGAAAGCAAGCCAGCTAAGGGGTTTCAGCTGGGTAACTGCTAGCAATTGAGCCTTACCTAATTGCTTGTGAGCTCTGAGGGAATCACTTCTGAATCTATGTGGGAAGATATAAGAAGTTAACCTGAAAAGAACAGTTTTTCCCTTCTTTGTGGATTTTGTTTGTTGTTTGATACACTGCTAAGAAAATATTAGCTAAAGCCTACAGAAAAGACCAGTTTGTTACCAACCAGGTCTTTATTCTTTTGCTTTGATTGCCTGACAAGTTCAAATGTTGTTTTTTCCTGATTTTGTTTTTCCAAGTTTAACACTGAAAGCAAGTATCCTGATTTATGTGCTACCAAGCATATCTGTGTTGGGAGAAATAACCCCATAAATAAATATCTTATTGGCTTTACACTTAAGCACAACTAATTATTGTGAGCAGCTGTGTCTGGTGTGAATGGACTGCATTTCCCACAATCCCTTGCAAATCATATTGATATATGCACTTGCCAAGACTGTGAACATTCTCACCCAGGCAGCCGTCTGACAAATGGCGTAGTTGGCAGGATTGCTTTTGTGCAAAGGGATTTACTTGCTAAAGGATTACAACTCATGTCTGAAGGAAAAGACAGTTCAAGCTTAAAAGCTGAAAGAAAAGATTTTCCCTCAACTGCACTTTGGAGGAGGGGTGGCTGTTCCAGGAGCTGTTCCAGGAAGAAAAGACCCTGTGCAGAGCTGGATTCATCACTGGCATAAGGTAACAAGTACCTGGGCATGTCTAGTGGTGGATGGGAGTAAGGCACAGGGAAAAAAAAGTAGAAAAAAACACCTGTTTGGAAGGTGGTGCACTGTGTTTTTTTTCTTTGTGTTTTCTTGCAGGGATCAAGATGGATCCAAGGGAACTAGCTGATTGGATGGCAGCCCACTGCTATGAAAGCCTTAATGGACCAGCAGAGGCCAGTGCTTGATCTGGTGCAAGCCCTAGTTCAACTGCAGAACCAAAGTGGACCAGACGCAAGACCAGCAGTAAATACTGGTACACCACATGTGGACAGTGTGGGACTCAATCAGGGAATTGGGGCATTTATTTTTGGGAAGCTAACTCCAGAGGATAATGTTGATGATTTTCTAGAGTCTTTTGAAAGAGTGGCACAAGCATTAGCATGGCCAGAGACCCAGTGGGCAGTAAGGCTGGCAGCCTCATTAACTGGAGAGGCGCTTGCAGCTTATAGAGCAATGCCAGCAGCCCAGGCTTTGAATTATAAGGATGTAAAGGCTGCTATTAGAGATTGCCTAGGGTTGTCTATTTCAGAGTATAGGCGAATGTTTAGAGCTACTACATTGAGAGTGGGTGAAACACCCAGGGCTCTGAGTCAGAGAATCAGAGGATTAGCTGTGAAATGGTTGGAGCCTGAGCAAAAGACGGTAGAAATGTTATTAGACATTATTATGCTTGAACAATTTATGTCTGCGGTGCCTAAAGATTTGCACACTTTCCTTATACAGCAAAATTGCCAAAATTTTGGAGAGGCAACCATGCTAGCAGAGAGATTCTTGGAAGCCACGCAGGCTTGCCATAGAATGGGTGGCCCTCTGAAGATTGGTGCTGAGGCAAGCTGTGCTGTATCAGAAAAGAAAATAATTAAAAATGTTTCTGAAAGTAAATGTACTGTGGCAAAGCAGATGACACAGTGGAGTGAAAAGAAATGTTTCAAGTGTGGAAAATGGGGACATTTAAAAAAAGGATGTCAGACACACACTAGCTTAGTGGGTGTGGATTTAAAACAGCCCAAAGAAGGATTTCTTTTGATGATTGATGTGCAAGGAATTACCACAAATGCTTTGTTAGACTCTGGGGCAGACCAGAGTATGATGTCAATAAGGCTTTGGAAGAGGATAGAGGCCCAAGAAGGATTTGTGCCTAGAACCCCTGAAAGCCAAGTTCACATCAGATGCATTCATGGTGCTGCAACATCATATCCCACCTATAGGCTAAAGGTTAAGTGCCTGGGGAA
The DNA here is from genome assembly GCA_033557465.1 of Ichthyophis bannanicus. Classification (NCBI taxonomy): domain Eukaryota; kingdom Metazoa; phylum Chordata; class Amphibia; order Gymnophiona; family Ichthyophiidae; genus Ichthyophis; species Ichthyophis bannanicus. Next base: position 753,067,636 of record CM066031.1, read on the forward strand.
GCAAGAGGAAGTCCTGTTAGCAGTGGTGCCTAGGCTACCCTTTGATTTGGTTCTAGGAAGAGACTGGCCAAGATTTAAGCAGGGTCTAGTGGAAGGACTAGGAAAGAAGGAGGGAGAAGGATTAATGGTAATAGCTCCCGGGCCTTTATTTGGAAGTCCTCAGACCCCAGCTAAAAAGATGGTTAAGCGTCCAGAAGACCAAGCTACCCCAAAGCAGACATTCGTCTTAGAGTACCATAGGGTCACAGAAAAGGCCCAAGCTCCTAAGCGGGCAACCCCTCAAGCTGCTGGGTTTGACCTGTGCAGCATAGAAAATGTGACTGTACCTAGCCAAGGGAGAGCCCTGGTTGACACCGGTCTCCAAGTGGAAATACCTATTGGATGCTATGGGAGAGTAGCCCCAAGGTCCGGATTAGCCCTTAAATATTTCATTGATGTGGGTGCGGGAGTAATTGATCCCGATTACAGGGGCAATATTAAAGTTCTGTTCCTTATCGTCACTCCAGTCCAGTCCCTTTACTTCTGGGTTACGCAACCCTTCCAGCAGCTTGGAGGCTGAGCCCAACCTTTTTGGAGGTGGGGCGGTATAAATACCACTGCTACCACCCACTAACTCCAGTATTCTCAGCCTCCAAGCAGCTGGAGGGTTCCGTAAGCCTAGGGCTTACTGGAGTCCTTCTTGTTAGCAATCTTGCTTAATTTCATTTTAATTTCATTTTAATCTATTTCATTTTAATTTAAGTTCTCCTTATTTGCTTCTTTTCTTACTTGTGGACTCCTCTGTCCTGTTGCTTTAATTCTGCCTGCTCTCTCGGTCTTCCCCCTCCTCCCTCTCCCCCCCCCCCGCTCCCCGGATCGGGCCTTAGAAGTGCTCCCTCCTCGCAGAGTCGAAGGCAATTTCGCTCCTGCTCCTCTGCCCCGACGACGGCTCTGGCGATTTCTCCTGCCTCCTGCTCCGGATTGCATCTGCCTCGCGCCGAAGCCCCGTTGGCGGCTGAGCGCTGGAGGCAGCGCCGCCAGACAGCGCCTCTTGCCGGACCCGTCCCAAGGAAGAGGGACGCGGCGGTGAGTCTCGCTACTCCCCGGGAGCCCTACGAGGGAGAGAGGGAGGGAGAGGCAGACATCAGACGAAGGCTGCAAGAAAGCAGCACTTTACGGGGGAAAGAGCACAGCGCGGTCCAGGAAATTGTCTCGCGGTCCTCTGCCCGGGCTCCACGTGGTGAGGCCTACCGCGTGTAGAGCCATCGGGCTAGGATCGCTGAGTCGGGTTCAGGAGATACAGTCTGCTTAAATGCAAGTACCTCCGTGGGAGGAAAAAGAGATATATTTCTGCATTTAATGTGCCTAAATTTTATTTATTTTAATTTCATTTTAATTTACTTTAAGTTTACTTTAAATTTCTTTAAAGTACCGGATTTACTTGAATAGATTTAACTCATTAAATTCAGTTAATGCATTTGATTCCTTAACTCCTTCAATCTTGAATTGTTAATTCCCTCTTCTAAGAGCTTCTGAGGGGGAGAAATATATTTTGAGTTTGGGCTCTTATTCAGGGGAGCCAAGGCATGGCGACCAAGCCCCGCTGCCCCTCCTGCGGAACACGCAGAGGCACCTCCGCAGAGGCAGGAATCTGCAGGAGCTGCGCCGCTGTGGCGGCTTCAGTTGAGCAGGAAATTAACCTGGCCATCGCTCCCCCCCCCTCAGGGGCCAGGGGTCCTCCTAGGGGGGGAGGGAGGCCCCCAGTTACCTCCTTCTACTTCCTCGGATGTACCCCCGCCTTCCCTGCCCCCTCCCCCCTCCCTTCCGGGGAAGGAGGGACCGGGGACTTTTTCTCTCCAGATTTCATCCTTTTGCTCCACAAAGCCTATTGTTTGCGGAAGCAGGGGCTGGGGCCAGGAGACGCTGGTTCGTCAAGGGAAGATAAGTCAGCCAGGCTCCTGGGAACAGGTACTCAGGAGCAGGGAATTCCGCCTAAGCGGCCCCGTCTGAGTGAGGAGGAGCCTCTGGCAGCCCTCTCTCTGGGCACCCCAGAGGACTCTTACTCGGACAGGGAGCTGGATGAAGAAGAGGAGGAGCTGGAGGAAGGAGAGATACCAGAGGAAGACCAGTCCAGAGTTATTAGGGTCTTTCGCCGGGAAGAGCTTCCGGCACTAATTAATGAGTCCCTAAAAGCGCTCAACGTGGCCTCAGATACACCTGCAGAAGAGGAGGCGCTGGAAGATCCCTTAATCCAAGCCTTTAGGAGATCTCAGAAAGTCTTCCCGGTCCACAGAGTGGTACGTCAGATGATCCAGGAAGAATGGGACCAGCCGGAATCTAGCCTAAGGGGAGTCAGGTCCATGATGCGCCTATATCCTCTCCCAGAGACAGACAAAGAGCTCTTAAAATCTCCCAGAGTGGATGCAGCGGTATCAGCAGTCACGAAGAAGACTACTATCCCGGTTGAGGGCAGCACGGCCCTAAGAGACTCACAGGACAGAAAATTGGATACACTCCTGAAGCAAGCATTCGACGTAAGCGCTCTCGCCCTGCAAGCCTCCGTCTCGGGAGCCTGGGTAGCTCGGGCCTGTTTAAGGTGGTCTCAGCAGCTTCAGTCAGCAGAGACCTCCGAGGGTGAACCCCGGCCCAACGCCGCTAGGCTGTAATCAGGAGCAGCATACCTGGCGGATAGTCACTATGACCTCATTAGAAGCCTGGCCAAAAACATGGCCTCTGTGGTGGCAGCCAGGCGCTGCTTGTGGCTACGTAACTGGGCAGCGGATGCCTCCTCTAAGGCACGCCTGAGCCGGCTCCCCTTTAAGGGGAAGCTGCTCTTTGGTGAGGATTTGGAAAAGTTGGTAAAGGACCTTGGCGAGTCCAAGGGTGGCAGACTCCCGGAAGACAGACCGAAACAAGGTCGCCCCCTGGCTTCGGCTCGTAGCCAGGCCAGGGACTCTCGCAGATTCCGTCCAGCTAGATCCAACCCCCCCCAGGGGACGATTTCCCGCTAGAGGTCAAGGTTTCCGGGGGTTTCGGGGAGCAGGTCGGGGTTTTGGGGCCTCCTCCTTCTCCTCGGCCCCCAGAAAACAGCAATGAGGCGACGGGGGTCCAGGGGGAAGAGCTGCCAGTGGGAGGTCGTTTAAGGCAGTTTCTGCCCGCCTGGTCCCGGGTCACTTCGGATCAGTGGGTACTAGAGGTCATCAGGGAGGGCTACGCTCTAGAGTTCGCCAAGCAAATCCCTCCAGCATTTATTCAATCTCCCAGCGTATCTCCGGCAAAGAGGGCGGCAATAGAATCAACCCTAGCTCGGCTAATCGCACTCGGGGCAGTGGTACCTGTACCTCCAGACCAGTCCAGATTGGGTCGATACTCGATTTACTTCGTAGTGCCAAAGAAGGAAGGGTCCTTCCGGTCAATCCTGGATTTAAAACAGGTCAACCGCTGTCTCAGAGTGCCACACTTCCGCATGGAGACTCTACGATCAGTCATCGCAGCGGTAAGAGGCGGAGAGTTTCTGACGTCTCTCGACTTGACAGAGGCCTACCTGCATATTCCAGTCAGGAAGACCCATCAACAGTTCCTAAGATTCGCGGTTCCGGGGGGCCATTTCCAATTCCAGGCCCTTCCCTTCGGCCTAGCTACGGCTCCACGGACATTCACCAAAGTGATGGTGGTGGTGGCGGCCTTCCTCCGGAAGGAAGGAATCCTAGTACACCCGTACCTAGACGATTGGCTGGTCCGGGCAAAATCGGAAGAAGAAAGTCGCATGACGACGAGCAGAGTGGTTCAGGTGCTAGCGGAGTTAGGGTGGGTCATCAACCGAGCAAAGAGCAGGATGACGCCCTCCCAGGACCTCGAATATCTCGGAGCAAGATTCGACACAGGAAGGGGCAGAGTGTTCCTGTCTCGAGCGCGGTCAAGGGACCTAAGACTACTAGTTGCACAGTTCCTGAGCAGACGAAACCCCTCAGCATGGCATTATCTTCAGGTGCTGGGCACAATGGCGGCAGCGATAGAGGTAGTGCCTTGGGCCAGGGCCCACATGCGTCCACTACAGCGCGCACTATTGCGTCGGTGGTCTCCACAACATCATCGCCTGTCAACTCAGTTACCCTGTGCTCCGCGGACCAAACAATCCCTGCACTGGTGGCGGTGCCCAAGGAATCTAGAGCGGGGGATGCCCCTCGAGCCCCATCTATGGATACTGTTGACAACGGATGCCAGCCTGACGGGCTGGGGGGCTCACTGCGAGGACCAGTTCGTCCAGCGCCTCTGGTCATAGTTGGAATCACAATGGCCCATCAACAGACTGGAGTTGCGGGCCGTCATTCTAGCGCTCAGAGCGCTGGAGTCCCTAGTGCTAGGAAGAGCGATTCGCGTTCTCTCCGACAACGTCACCACGGTAGCTTACATCAACCACCAGGGCGGTACCAGCAGCCCCGCCTTGGAGAAGGAGGCGGAGGCCCTCTTCCAGTGGGCAGAGACCCGCCTGGAAGCGCTTTCGGCTCAGCACGTGGCAGGCACGGACAATCTCACGGCCGATTACCTCAGCAGACACAAGATAGACCACGGAGAGTGGGAGCTGGGAAAGGACTCCTTCGACCAGATAGTGGCCCGCTGGGGGCTACCAGTCATGGACCTCATGGCAACTTTCTCGTCAGCCAAGGTGGATCGATTCTTCAGTCGGCGGAGGGAAAGAATGTCCGAAGGCCTGGATGCCCTATCTCAGAAGTGGCCGACGGAGGGGCTTCTCTACGTGTTTCCCCCGTGGGCCCTGATCGGAAAAGTCCTGCAGCGGGTGGAAGCTCACCAAGGTCTGGTGATCCTCATTGCCCCGGATTGGCCACGTCGTCCTTGGTATGCAGATCTGGTGAGGTTGCTGGCCAACCGCCCTTGGCGGCTCCCTTGCAGAAGGGGTCTGCTCAGACAAGGCCCGGTAATAATGCTTCACGTGGATCGGTTCTCGCTTACGGCCTGGCTATTGAAAGGGCGCACCTCTTGAAGCGGGGCTATTCAGGAGCGGTAATCTCAACGCTGTTGAATGCGAAGAAACGCTCGACCTGTCTGGCCTATGTAAGGGTCTGGCGCATCTTTGAGGCGTGGTGTTCGGAACACAGAAGAAAACCCCTCTTGGCCTCAGTCCCTGAGGTGCTGGAATTCCTACAAGCGGGTTTTGAGAAAGGCCTGGCGCACAGTTCCTTGCGGGTCCAACTAGCCGCCATCGCTTGCTATAGAGGCAAGGTTCACGGCAAGCCCCTTGGGGCCCACGCGGACGTCTCCAGGTTCCTAAGGGCAGTTAGGCGGCTGCGTCCTCAACGGAGATCCGTGATCCCTCCTTGGGATCTCAATCTTGTTCTAAATGCATTGGTCGGGGAACCCTTCGAGCCGATAAAGAAGACTTCCCTGAAGGACTTAACCCTCAAGACAGTCTTCCTGCTCGCTATCTGTTCGGCCAGACGGGTCTCCGAGTTGCAAGCTCTGTCCTCTCGACCGCCTTTCCTATCCTTTCTCAGGGACAAAGTGGTACTACGCACGGTACCTTCCTTCCTGCCCAAGGTTCTGTCTCCTTTTCATGTGAACCAGACAGTCACCCTTCCGGCCTGGCCGGCCGAGGGACCTGAAGGTAGAAATAGCAAGCTACGACGCCTAGACGTCCAGAGGATTTTGAAGCGATACCTCTCACGCACAGCTCCTTTCCGGAAATCCGACAAGCTGTTCGTCCAGTTCGGAGGCCCGCACAAAGGAGAGGCGGCGGCCAAGGCCTCCATCTCCAGGTGGATCAGAGAAACGATTGCATCCGCCTACATTCTGAAAGGGAAACAGGTCCCAGGGGGGCTCCGGGCGCACTCCACCCGGGCTCAGGCTGCCTCGTGGGCAGAGTTCAGTCTAGTCCCTCCATTGGATATTTGTAGAGCGGCGACTTGGTCCTCTTTGCATACCTTCACAAGGCACTACAGGCTGGACGTACAGAGTGCAGCGGACGCTCGGTTTGGTCGGGCAGTCCTTCAGTCCGGGTTGCCGGAACCCACCCAGGATTGAACTGCTCTGGTACATCCCAGAAGTAAAGGGACTGGACTGGAGTGACGATAAGGAAGAAGTAATTAGATCTTACCTGCTAATTATTGTTCCTGAAGGAACGACAGTCCAGTCCCTGATCCCACCCGGCACGACCAGACTGGAAGGCCTATCAGTCAAGAACGAAGCATCTGGCCGAGCGTAGAACCAGGTCTGGGGGAAGGAGGGCAGGAGAAAGTCGCCTAGGACATTATCGGGCACCCCTCCCTTTCCTCTCCGCGGTATTCCCTCCTCCCTGGCTCCTATTTCTTATTTAAAAAAAAAAAAAAGTTGGGTTCTGGTCTAGTATCCCGTGAGGGAGTTTGATTTGTGTTATTTGTTGATTATTCATAGAACTCTGGTTAGACTGCTTTTTCAATCGAATATTGGAGTTAGTGGGTGGTAGCAGTGGTATTTATACCGCCCCACCTCCAAAAAGGTTGGGCTCAGCCTCCAAGCTGCTGGAAGGGTTGCGTAACCTAGAAGTAAAGGGACTGGACTGTCGTTCCTTCAGGAACAATAATTAGCAGGTAAGATCTAATTACTTCTTATTTAATTTTGGACAGAATGATTATCACGTGAAGACAGGAGATAGAATTGCCCAATTGATCTGTGAGAGGCTGGGTTTTCCACCTGTGGAGGAGGTCACATCCCTGGAAAATTCTGAGCGTGGAACCAAAGGCTTTGGTTCTACTGACGTCAAAGGGGTTAAAAGCCTAGCTGCCACCTGTGCCCGAGAGAGGGAGGTGAATGAAGAGGAAGATTTGGGACTCCAGGTATCTGATTGTAAAGAAAAATCAGAGCCCCAAATAGGTGAGGACCTGACAGTGGTACAACAGGAAGAAATTAGGAAATTGTTTAAAGAATTCCCAGATGTGTTGACACCCATACCTGGGGAGACACATTTGGTTGCCCATGAAATAATAACTCCACCTGGGAAATTAGTTTGTCAAAGGCCATACCGCTTGCCTGAAGCCAAGAGACAGGAAGTTGTGGCACAAGTCCAGGAGATGTTGGACATGGGAGTAATAGAGGAGTCAAAGAGTCCCTGGAATAGCCCCATAGTCCTGGTGCCGAAGCCTGATGGATCTTTACGATTTTGTATTGACTTCCGGCAGGTAAACGCAATATCAGTTTTTGATGCATATCCAATGCCAAGAATTGAAGAGCTGTTGGACCAGCTTGGACAAGCTCAATACTTAACCACCCTTGATATGACAAAAGGATATTGGCAAATCCCTCTAACCAGGGAGTCGAAGCCGAAGACTGCGTTCAGCACCCCCGTTGGCCTTTTCCAGTTCAAGAGGATGCCTTTCGGACTGCATGGAGCAGCGGCTACCTGCCTAAGGTTAGTGGATCAGGTACTTCGACCCCACCAAAATTATGCTTTTGCATATATGGATGATGTCATAATCCATAGTAACACCTGGGCGGAGCATCTAAAGAGGATCAGGGCAGTCTTGTGCTCCATGAAGCAAGCGGGAATCACTTTAAACCCAAAGAAGTGTGCCTTTGCAAATAGGGAGGTAAAATACCTGGGCCACCTAGTGGGAAGAGGAAAAATTAAACCTCTAATGAGTAAAGTAGATAGCATCAGGAATTTTCCTCCTCCAATAACAAAGAAACAACTAAGAAGTTTCTTGGGACTTATTGGATACTACCACAGATTTATACCGCAATTTGCAGAGAAAAGTGCAATTTTCACGGATATGCTGCGGAAGAATTGTCCAAACCAGCTAAAGTGGACACCTGAAGCTGAAAAAGCATTTTCAGTCCTAAAAGGAAAATTGTGTACAGGACCGGTACTGAAAGGGGTGGACTTCAGGAAACCCTTTCTGGTTCAAACAGATGCATTGGATGTAGGGCTAGGAGCAGTTCTATCCGAGTGTCATGAAGGGGAGGAGCATCCTGTGATGTACCTGAGCAGGAAGTTGTCAACGGCTGAACAAAAGTATTCCACAATAGAAAAAGAATGTTTAGCTATTAAGTGGTCAGTGGAGGCGTTAAGGTTTTACCTTACAGGGAGAAAGTTCCAGTTGGTCACAGACCATGCCCCACTTAAGTGGTTGCAGCAAATGAAGAACCACAATGCCAGGTTGACATGCTGGTACATGGCCTTACAGGCATTTGATTTTCAAGTGGAACATCGTGCTGGGAAGTTACACAAGAATGCGGATGCCCTTTCCCTATTACGGACTGTAGAGAAGAAGTTTCACCAGTTACACCAGTCCGTAATAACTTAAGCAGGGGGGTATGTGATAAGGAAGCTTATCATAGCTCAGGAAGGAGCTATAGAAAAGGTGAAGTGACTCTGAACAAGCAACCTGTCAGTGCTGGTAGAAATAAGAAAACAGATTTTTTCTATAAAAGACTACCAGTCCCAGAATGCACCAGGTTTCCAACAGCCATTAGAGGAGCTGAAGTGGGGAAACGTGTGTTCAATCAAGAGGGCTATGAGGTAATCCCCAAGCACTTATCTCAAAGGGCAGGGCCTGATTCAGCACAGCTGTGCTGTGTTAGGGTGGAGCACTCAACCAAGCAGAATAAAGGTAGAGTTTATTCTACAGATCATCATCTTCATGATCAACTTGGATATCCTCAGAATTATCCTCAGTTTCATCTGGAGGATCATCAGAAGCAGAAGCCAAACCGGACGGACAGAGAGGGCAAGAAACCCTTTGGAAGAAAGAGGAAAAAAGCCTTTGGGAGATCTAGAGGAGTCCAGAGCAGTACGTATACTGGAAGGCATTCCAAGGGCCAGCATACACCATTGGACTGGGGAAAGCCAGAGGAATGGTGCTGCAGGGCTAGGAATCTCCAGACGGTACCTGTGAGGGAGACGGCTGCACGTGGAAGGGACCCTAAGACCCGTGCCAGAAGGTATGTGAAGAGAGATCCAGTGTCCAGGGATCTGGATTGGAAGGCTGGACATAAGAACTGGACTACATACTGGCCAGGTTATTTAGAGAGGAACTCTAACAGCAATGGAAGCTCAGGTATGAACACTGATCTATGCCCTGGCTATAACCTTGAAAGACAGCAGGGAAACAAGTATTCTCCTGAAAGTGCTCCATTGAGAAATTCCTCTGTGCCAATCCCTGATATTGAACCCATGATTGTTGAAGAAGGGGGAGAGGTTGCAGATGAAGGCTGTATTTACATGGATTGCTCTCTGTCTAAACTCCTTTGGTAATTTTCTGTTACAAAGTACAGCAACCATCACAAAGAAATACAAACTTGTTCTTTAATCTACTCAGAAAAGCTCCTGAGTAGGATTTTTAGCCACGCAGTAGAAAGCAAGCCAGCTAAGGGGTTTCAGCTGGGTAACTGCTAGCAATTGAGCCTTACCTAATTGCTTGTGAGCTCTGAGGGAATCACTTCTGAATCTATGTGGGAAGATATAAGAAGTTAACCTGAAAAGAACAGTTTTTCCCTTCTTTGTGGATTTTGTTTGTTGTTTGATACACTGCTAAGAAAATATTAGCTAAAGCCTACAGAAAAGACCAGTTTGTTACCAACCAGGTCTTTATTCTTTTGCTTTGATTGCCTGACAAGTTCAAATGTTGTTTTTCCTGATTTTGTTTTTCCAAGTTTAACACTGAAAGCAAGTATCCTGATTTATGTGCTACCAAGCATATCTGTGTTGGGAGAAATAACCCCATAAATAAATATCTTATTGGCTTTACACTTAAGCACAACTAATTATTGTGAGCAGCTGTGTCTGGTGTGAATGGACTGCATTTCCCACAATCCCTTGCAAATCATATTGATATATGCACTTGCCAAGACTGTGAACATTCTCACCCAGGCAGCCGTCTGACAGTACTAAAGTATCAAGATTGCTAGAGGAGATTTGAAGTCGTGGTAAAAGTTTTTCTAGAAAGTCTTTTTTGTCAAAGTTCTGGAATCTACAGGTTGCAGCCTGTGTTGGGTGACTCTTGGGCTTAAGGTGCTGTTGTGGTAGTAATGTGGTAATTATCTTATGAGCTGACCAAGGAACCCGTGGTGAATGTTGGATGCGTATTTGTAAAGGTATTAAATAAGGACTGTGGGACAAATAGCAAATCTAGTATATAACCCCTGATGTGTGCTGGTTGGGAAATGAGCTGTGTGTGTTCCTTGGCATTCATGGCTTCTAAAAAGGCCTTAGAAATACTGGCAGGGGCTGAGGGGAGATGGAGGTCACCTAGAATAATTAGGGGTTTTGTATCTGACTTGTGGCTGTAAATTGCCTCTAGAAGTAGGTTCAGATTGTCTGATCGTGCACTTGGGGATTTGTATGCTAGCATAATAGAGATATGATTATTGGAGATAATAGTTGAGTCTAAACCTCCGACTGAGTGTGAGATTAGAGATTGGAAGATGAGGCACCGTTTTGTAATTATAAAAATGTCACCACCTCTGTGTTGCATCCTGGTAGAACTGAAAAGAGAGTAGTTGTGTGAGATTAGTTGGTTCATTAACACATTGTCAGTGTCTGTGAATCAAGATTCAGTGATACATAAGATATCAATTTGACTATCTATTAAATAGTCTCTGATAAGCTGAGTTTTGTGACGTGCTGAGCGAGCATTTATGAGTGTGATTTGATGGGAGGGGGCGCCATGGGATATGTGGGAGGACATGGTTGTATTGAGTGAGAGGGGCTTAATATGAATGAGGTGGTGATGTGATGTATGTTTTTGTCTACATTTGGAGCTGTAGTTATGTGTTGAAGTGAAAGACGGAGTATAAATGGCTGACATTATGTGTGTTGGATGGTAAAGGTCGGTAGTGGGTTGGAAGAGAGTGAGTGAATGAAAGTATGATATACACGGGTGCCATATTGTAGTAATTGAACAGGGAGATGCAAAGAGGGATCTGATGAAATATGGTGTGTTAATATACTGCAAGCTTACTTTTATGCAGAAACGTATGAACTGTAGACTATGATTGTCTTGGTATTGAGGCAGCAAGGTTCAACTATAGATTGTGAGGTGGAATTGAGTATTTAAGTATTTAGGAGATTTGTTACAATGATATCTGAATTAGGATAGATGCTTCTTGTTCCACGTCTAAGGGCCATGCCAAAGGGCCCTTTGATGTGGCCCTAAGGCATGGGTGCACCAATGGGAGCAGATGTTTAACGTGGAGGACAGCTGGTGACTGGCTGAAGTGCCTGCGGAAGGAGGAGCCATCTTGTGCGGAACACTGAGGGAATTTAAAAGTCAGCAGTCCTCTCAGAAGAGATTCCCTGCTGTTGCTGCTCATGTGAGTAACTCCAGCTGTAAAATTTTTATGAGATGGTCACAGAACCCACATTCTGGATATTGCACAAATATCTATCTCACTCTCTTCCACTGTTTTTTATTTTTGTACATTTCCATACCTGTACCAGAGGCTTCTCTCACCTCAAGTTGTGTGACTCTGCTTCATTGTGAAGCACAAGCACTTCCCTCATTTGATTAAACTTTAACAGGTCCCCCTGGCCAGAGAGATCAGGACAGTGAATGCTTTCCTTCTGCTGTTTGGAAGAGGAGGTGCTGAGAGGAAATGAAGGAGATTGAATTTTTGTGGGAATTAACTTGTCCTTTCTTAAGTTGCCTTTTCTCCTTCCATCTCCCATTCACAGCTAACTCTTTGAAGCCACTGACCTCATCAGGTGTTAGGTCCCTCCCTACCCACCCTGATAGTCACCATTCTTGCTTTATAGGGCAACTCCCCAATTATCTACACACAGGGACAAAGAACAGTGCTGTTAGAACACACTTAAAAGAGGTTAACTGCTTTTTCTCTTAAAGGATAGCTGAGGAATAGGTAGGGACTCTGGTAGGTCTCTCTCTTTTACTTCAACAGGTACCAAAGCTCCATCAACTAAACAATGGCTGGGAAAAATCATATTGCTAAAACTGTTGCCCCCATTACAGCTTCAGCCTTTGTCCAGACAGAAACACTAGTTGAAGGACCGATTCCATGTGCAGGATGCCTGCATGCTGAGGCACTCAGGAAAGAAGTGCAGGAGCTCAGGGAATAGGTGGCGAGACTGAGAAGCATTCGAGACAGTGAGAAGTACATTGATTAGATGCTTCTTGAAACATCCAAGCTCTCCAACAGAGGTGAAGATGGGAGGCTACAAAAGGAAGAAGATTGGACACGAGTCACCAGAGCCTGCAGTGTCAGCACTCCAACTCCTCCAGCTCTTGAATTGAAGAACCAATATGCAGCCCTGGAAGTGGAGATGGAGGATGCATCCAAGGAAAGGGAAGAACCACAGTCTGAGCACCCCAAAGTTGCAGAATCAGTCACCAAAAGGAAGCGAAGGGTAGTCGTGGTTGATGACTTTCTTCTGAGGGGTACTGAAGTGTCCATCTGCTGACCAGATTTGATGTCCAGAGAGGTATGCTGTCTACCAGGTGCCAAAATTCAAGATGCAACGAAGAGTTTGCCAAGACTCATCAAGCCTACATACTATTATCTGATGTTGCTCATCCATGTCGGCACAAATGATACTGCTAGGTATCCCTCTGAGCATATCAAAAGTGACTTCATGGCTCAGGGACAGAGGGTGAAGCAGATAAGTGCACAGGTGGTGTGCTCTTCAATCCTCCCTGTTGAGGGTAAAGGCCGAGGCAGAAAAGCTCATATCCTGGAGATGAATGCATGGCTGTGTGGAGGGTGTCATTGAGAGCGTTTTGGTTTCCTGGATCATGGGATGATTTTCCAAGGGCTGCAGAACAGAGATGGTGTCCATCTGTCCAAGAAGGGTCAAAGTGTCTTCAGCAACAGACTGGCTAACCTACTGAAGAGGGCTTTAAACTAGATTCACTGGGGATGGGTGAAAAGAGCCCCCATGTAAGTGAAGAAAGCCCCTAGGTAAGTGAAACATTAAATACCTCTATAGAAATGGGTAACATGGGTAACATCTGGAAAGGGGAAACATCTGGTGTGTATAAATGCCTGTAGCATGGGAAATAAGATCTCAGATGTTGAAGCTTTAATGGGCTGACTTAGATTTAGTGGTGGTAATGGAGACATGGTTCATGGAAAACCATGACTGGGATGTAATGATACTAGGCTATACTTTATTCAAGAAGGACATGGTAGGAAGAAGGGGGTGTGGGGGGGGGGGTGGAGCGACAGTACATGTAAAAATAATATTAAAGCTATAGAATTGCAGGGCTTAAAAGGAATAGAGGAGGCACTATGGGTTAAACTAGAAAGAGGGAAAGGGAAATCTATTAGTCTCCCAGTGGAGGTGGTGGACATGAGGACAGTATCTGAATTAAAAAAAACATGGGACAAACACAGAGGATCTCTAAAGATAAAAAGGGGACTATTGTAGTTGATATGGAAGGGCAGACTAGATAGGCCATGTGGTCTTTTTCTGCCATCATGTTTCTATGTGTACCTTGATACTGCATCCACAATGGGATCCTATGCCATGGGGAAATTACATTTTCTTGTGGTATCCCTATACATTGCACTGTATATAGATGTCACAAACCCTTTGTGGATTTCCTTTGGTCAACTATACAGAAGTTAATTAGTATAATTAGAAAATTAACGTCTAAAAACTAGCACAAATTTGTTGCATCACTCCCCTGATGTGATATTCAACTTTCCAATAGTACTAGCTTCTAGGATTTAGTAGCAGCTAATTGTGGATTTGTGCCAATTTATCAGTCTGTGCTCCTCTAAAACCAAATGCCAGTGCATACAATTGTTTTACATATGATCTGGTATATACTGTAAATAAATGGGGGGATTCCAGGCAGGAATTGCAACCTGAACCACTCATATCTCCCCTCTTCCCTGCAGAGCTAGCGTCTGAGGGAAAAAGATGCCCCTCTCCCCCATAAATTAGTGCCCTAAGAAGGACGGACTTATGATCAGATCTAGAAGTAAACTAGCTGTAGAAGTGTGGTGAGAATATAATAAGCACCTCTAGTGATGAAGGTCTGTAACCGAAATCACAATTGTGAAATGAGGGATTCTATGCTGTATGTCTAGATCAGGGGCGGCCCAAGGGGGGTGCGGGGCCATGTGTGGAGACTCAGTGCAGGGCCTCATTTGAATAAGGTGCCTCATTTGCATAAATGTTTGCATAATGTTACCATACACTAACTTTTAGTAAACATGCCTCTTAATGAGTGTATGGATAAAGAAAGACTAAAAGATTTCTACATTACTATAATCCACTGCCAACCGCCAGGCACATTAGGAACTACTACAAACACTGCCCATTTAGAACCCATAGCAAACCCGCCATATCCTAACAGCACTACCAGGACTCACAAAGCACCATACCCTACCTATCAAAAGGCAACACTGCAAATATTAAACCAATACATTTCAGAGAACAACAATACATGACCTACTGGGGAAAGAGAACAAGTGCAATGTCAAATAGGAATTACATAAACAGAATACCTCAGCTCAGTTACACATGCAGAACATAGACCATCACCAAACAAGGAATCACAATTTAGAAACAGGAAGACAATAATTAAACTGGGAACCCCAAAAGCCAAACTTGGAATGTACAACACTGTAGAAGTAAAACTATACATTAATTTCCTCTTGTACAAAACAAAGCGCAGACGTTAATGATGCAAATTTCCTAGAGCTGACATATTCCAGTTAATAAATTCAAAATAAAGAGATATTTTTCTACCTTTTGTGCATTTTTTTTCAGTTGCAATTGCTCCAGCTACTTTTTTCTGGTTTCTTCGTGTCTTCTGCTAACTCTCCATCGTCTGCTGTCCATTTGTCCTTTCTTCTCTCTTCTAGTTTTTTTCCATCCTCTCTCTACATCTGCTTTAACATACTGATCTTTCTCCTTTTGCTCTTTCCTCATTCCTATTTCATCCACTCAAATTTTACCCCTCCATGCTCAATCTCCACTGAATCTCCCAATACCCGGCCAATTGTAGATTTGTCTTCCCTCCCACACAAAATATTTTTCCCTCTCCATTTCACTCTCCCAGCTCCATCCCATTCTAATCCTCCCCCAACATCAGCTCCCTTCTAGTTCCAGCCCCACCCAGCATCCGCTCCCTTCTAATCCCTCCATCAGCTCATTTCCAATCCCAGCCCCCCATCAGCCCATTTCTAGTCCTTTCCTAACCCCACCATCAGCCCATCTCACATCCTAGCTCCCCTCCACTCAGCCCATTTCCAATCCAAGCCCCCCATGAGCCTACTTCCAGTTCTAGCCCCTCCATGAGTCCATTTCAATTCA
The DNA here is from genome assembly GCA_033557465.1 of Ichthyophis bannanicus. Taxonomy (NCBI): domain Eukaryota; kingdom Metazoa; phylum Chordata; class Amphibia; order Gymnophiona; family Ichthyophiidae; genus Ichthyophis; species Ichthyophis bannanicus. The sequence goes on from CM066031.1 coordinate 753,082,889, forward strand.
AGCCCCCACTACAGCCCATTTCCAATCTTAGCGCCCCCCAACAGCCCATTTCCAAACCTATCCTAGCCCCTCCATCAGCCCATTTCCTGTCCTAGCCCCCCCCCCCCACTCAGCCCATTTCCAGTCCTAGCTCCCTCTCCTCACAGCCCATTTCAATTCCAAGCCCCCTCCCCATCAGCTATTTGCAGTTTAAGCCCCCCTTCCACTCAGCCCATTTCCAGTCCAAGCCCCTGTCCCCATCAGCTATTTGCAGTTCAAGCACCCCTTCCACTCAGCCCATTTCTAGTCCTAGCATCCTCCCCAGCCCATTACCAGTCCTAGCCCCCCCCCACAACCCATTACCAGTCCTAAGCCCCCCGATCAGCCCACTTCCAGTCCTAACCCCCCATTACCCCATTTTCAGTCTTACCCCCCCACAGCCCATTACCAATCCTACCCCCCATCAGCCCACTTCCAATCCTCACCCCCCCATCAGCCCATTTCCAGTCCTAGCTCCCCACATAGCCCATTACCAGTGCTAACACCCCCATCAGCCCATTTCCAGTCCTAGCCCCCCCATAGCCCATTACCTGTCCTAACCCCCCCATAGTCCATTACCAGTCCTAACCCCCCTTCCCCCCATCAGCCCAGCTAGATTAAAAAAAACACAAACCGGCTGCTGCTGCCGTCATGGCAGCGGCAGAATCGAGCACCCCACGGGGCCCCCTCTGCTCTGCAGAGTCCTCATTTCAGCATCAGCTCCGAAAGCGCTGGCTTTTCAGAGCCGAGAAGGGATTTCCATCAGCCCCGCGGCGGGATTAACAGAGCCGCGAGAGGAGAAGCTCTCCCTTCATGGCTCTGGCAGCCGACGCTGAGGGAGTTTATGCTGAAAGGAGGATTCTGCAGGGCAGGGGGCCCCCGTGGGGTGCTCGATTCAGCCGCTGCCACGGCGGCAGTGGCAGCAGCAGCAGCAGACAGTTTGTGTTTTTTTAAAAAATCTAGCTGGGCTGATCGCTGATGCAAGATGTTTTTTGTGCGGGGCCCCCTGAAACGCGAGGCTCTGTGCAAAAACCATTCTTGTTCAATGGACGGGCCGGCCCTGGTCTAGATACCCTTCTTTTGGCTGTCTCTGTCGCTGAAAGCTACAGTTTCTAGTCCCTTCCATTACATACTTCCTCATAGTAATACTCAGTTGTGGATCTGATCTGTGAAATACTCAGGATGCAGGGCTTCCAGCCATCCAGGATTGTTCTGGAATCTTCTGGAATGTAAGTTCTGTCTCCAGGAGATGATCATCAGCTCTGGGGAAACCCTGCAAGGAATTCTCAACCCAAATAAAGCATATTGGAAATCATATGTATTTAATCATCAGCTTCTTATTAAATTCATAATTCTCAGAAATTATGACTCAGCCATTGTTTGACAAGCCAAATCCTATAAAAAATTAAACTGACAGTCAGCTGCAAAAGATGCTATTTTCCTAAAGTAAACACAGACACATGTCTACTGAATCATTCTGGGTGCCTTAATTACAGAGTAATAAAGTTGAAACACAAATTGGAGGTGATCATTTTTACAGGAGTGTGACCTGCAGTGACTTGTTTGTTGCTCTTCATTTGCACATAAAACTAGATTTTACATTTTTGTTTAAAAACATTTATAACCCACTCCATCCATATGTTCTGAGTAAGGTACAGCAAAATATACCTAAGTAAAAATACATATAGTTGGTGATTTTTCTGCATTGCTTATTTCTGTAACACACGTGATTTGATTTTATACCAGAATGACCATATGATAAGCTCCAAAGGTTGCCTATTTTAAGCCCCCCAAAAAGTATGTTTATGCCTGTTCTCTACATGTGTAGAAAACCAAGGAGAGCAGCGAGTACCTGCACTCTAACACAGAAGACCAAACAAGCAGGTGCAAGAAAGAGACTGGCGGTAATCCAATTCAGGTAAAACCCCTTTTTAATAGCCCCGAAACACACCTTTTTTGTCTCGTAGTACACAAATATGATCACGTTTACCGCAGGCTTCACTGTTTGCTGCTTTGTAATGGTTTCAAAGCAGCAAACAGTGAAGCCTGCGGTAAACGTGATCATATTTGTGTACTACGAGACAAAAAAGGTGTGTTTCGGGGCTATTAAAAAGGGTTTTTACCTGAATTGGATTACCGCCAGTCTCTTTCTTGCACCTGCTTGTTTGGTCTTCTGTTCTCTACATGTGTACATGCTATTTTCTAAAGTGCATGTGTCCATGGCAACTCTGCCTTCACTCTGCCCAGGAACGCTTACAGTACATGCCATGTTAACATGGACATTGAAATCTCCGAGAATTAGGAGCTGGGAATAGAGAAGTGAAGCCTTGGAGATGGTAGAAAGAAGAGAGTCCCAGACAGGGGTTGATATAGAAAGAGGGGCATAGATAAGGAGGAAGTGGAGTGGAGGGGAGGTTGCGAGGTGGAGAAGTAGAGATTCATGCATAAGCGGTTTAGCAATTTTATAAAAAATGTTTCTGCAGTCAAAACAAACAGGATTTACATGCAGAAAAAGCTTTATAAAATTGCCCTGTGTGCCCACACAGAATTTTATGTGCACATGAAAAATATGATACACCTGTTGGTTCTAATATTTCATCTCCTTCCTTTTTCAAGAAGCATCATGCCGCACGCATGCCTCTCATAGAGCTCCTTGTGACCTTGGGCAAGTCGCTTAACCCTCCATTGCCTTAGGTAAGCCCCCCCAGGGACAGGAAAATGCCCACTGTATCCAAACACAACTTGCCTTGAGCTACTACTGAAAATCCCTTCCTTTTCCTTTCCTCAGGGGCAAGGATGTCATGAAAGCACAGTTACTTACCTGTAACAGGTGATCTCCGGAACAGCAGGAATTAGTCTTCACATATGGGAGACGTCGCCGACGGAGCCCGCACGGGAATGCTCCCCAGCATCCAATCAGAAAGCCTTTGGGAGCATCCCCCGCGCCTGCGCGGTGGCTTCCCGCCCTTCCTACTGCCTCTCCCCAGTTGAGTTTCATAGCTGAGCCAGAAGGAGAGGAGAGGAAGGAAGAGAGAGAAAGATATACAACTCCTAGGGGAGGTGGGCGGGTTGTGAAGACTAATTCCTGCTGTTCCGGAGATCACCTGTTACAGGTAAGTAACTGTGCTATCTCCAGGAACAAGCAGGAATGAGTCTTCACATATGGGGACTCCCTAGCTGAGGATGCCCGGGGGAGATCCCGCAAGCCCGGCCCAGGACGGGATGGCATTTTCCCAACCTGAAACCCCGGCATCCCCTGAGAAGGGATGGAGGGTAGGAGTTGAGAGGGAGAACAGCAAACCCAAAGACTACAGGGAGAGTAGTCAGTAGAATGCATGGAAGCATCAGCAAGTAATTAAGGAATTAATAACTTAGTACCATGTAGAGCTTACCTACTGAGTTGTAGGAAGTAGAACGGTGATGAAGGTACGGTAGATGGAGTAGCGAGGTCTTCAAGGGAACTTCACCGCAGCGAGGAGGAAGTTCCAAATCCGGAAGGCCAAGAGATCCAGGAGGCAGCTGGGTCAGGAGAAGGACGGCAGGTCTTCAAGGAGCTTTACGCAAAGCTGAGCACTCCCTTAGGAGCAGAGTCCATAACTCAGAGGACTAACAGCAGAAGACTGGCCGATCTGGATAGCCTATTCCGGAGAAGAGTAGGGGAGTACCCCGAAGCAGAAGGAGTACACAGTCTGCCCTAGCGAAGAGATAGGGAGACAAGGTTCTGAACCTCCGGGAGGAGGGTATAACTGAAAAAGAAGCTGTTGACTTCACAGCAGTAGAGTACAACCAGTCCGAGCGCTGAACTAAGGAATAGGCAGGCGGACTGGTGGGACCCTGGAGGGGGGGGGTGCATGAGTACCAGCCATTGGGAAAAAATAGGCGGCAGAACACAGGCACCGTGGGCATCCCCCAAAAAGTGCCGATAGAGCAGGTGATATGTGGCCTATCTAGGCCGTTGGGCATATAGAACGCCCCACCCCGGCACTAACGCAGGTACGCCGAGGAACCTGCCATTGATCCACAGAACGTCCACCTGGGGAGGTGGCGTCAAGATCCGTCCGGAGAGGGATCTACTCCGGTGGAACAAGGGCAGATCGGCGAACTAATAGCACGGTAGCGTGCATGACAGAGAATAGTGTCCGTCCGGAAGAGCACATCAGGGGGCATGAGGCCCTATAGGTGTCCCCAGGACCTGCACGCAGAGCTCGCTCCCCGCACTAATCGGGGAACATGAGGGCATAGTCCTTGGTAATCATTGGGGGACTATAGGCTGGAAGGAAAATTCCGGTACGGAAGCAATCAGCAGGGGAATACTGGCCGAGAAGGGTTAGGGGCCGTACCTAAGGGTAAGCCAGCTGACCACGGGCCAGAGCTATCAAGGAGCAGAGGTGGTCTCCTTCTACCAGCGGAAGGAGAATACCTAAACCCCTGGATAAGCCCCCGAGCCATTTCCCCTACTGAGCGAGCCCCATCCCAATTGTAAACTTCTGGTAAGAAGGTAAACCGCAGGCAGCCGCCCACCGGAGCCTAAACCTGCTTGGTATGAGAGTCCTGACACGGACCCGGGAACTTCAACCCAGGGTGAGAGGTTCCTTGCTTGGGCGCACCTGGCGGGTGGGCTGAGGGGTGACATTTCCTCTTCCTAGGGAAGGAAGGTCTGGACAGGCGTGTACCACCGCCGGGGGGAAGCCGGGCCCTAGGGTGGCTTCTAACGCTGGGAAGGTTAGCGAAGCACTGCGCGACCTGACGTAAGGCTTCGCCATTGAAGAGATGATCTCCGTCACAGAGAGAATTACCCAGGTTATGCTGTGCTCGTCTACACAACTCGGACGCCTGCAACCATGCTGTACGGCGTGCTCTAATGGCAACAGCAGAACATCTGCTGACCGACAGGAAGGAGTCTAGAGAAGCACGAGAAAGGAACACAGAGATATTCCTGCAGTGATAAAGGAGCAGGGAATACTCAAAGGCCTTGGTTGCAGATAAAAAGGGAGACAACAGAGATAATCTCTCGGTGACCTCCCGGAGCGACAGACTCATATAAAAAATATATGAAATAATTCTGGACGCCAGCATAGACGTTTGAAAGGTTTGACGTCCTAGGGTATCTAGCGTCTTCGAGGCGCCGCCTGGAGGGTGGGAGGAATGCTTTTCCTTGCTTCCGGCCTTCCTCAGCGCTGATTCTACCACAATGGAACAATGTGGAAGCTGGTGCTGCCAAAAACCCGGGGAGGGGGGCACCTGATACAGAGCATGCATCGCAGTCAACGGTGCCAGAACCCTCAAAGGCGACCGCCAAGCCCCCAGCAGGAGATCCTGTAGGGAGGGGTGCAGAGGAAGCAACACGGCGGCCCGTTCCGCAGGGCCCGGAGTTAGGTCCGGGATAGGGATGGCCAGCAAGTCCGCCATGTCAAGTATGAAATTCTGAAAAGACGGCTCCCCCGGAGGGGCTAGGCCGTGGGAGGCGGTGGCGGGAGGGGCCGCCAGGGCACCGAGAAGCCTCTCGGGCTGATGCCCGCTGGGCAGAGGAGGGGACCAAGAGCCCCGGATCGGGGCGGTCAACATGGCGTCGTCGGCTCCTGGAATGGATTCCAAGCTAGGCATCGAGGAGGTCGATGGCACCGACGGGGCCGCCGGAATCGGCCCTGGCCCCGGGGGCGGCGCCGCCCCCGGCCACTGAAGCGGTTCCGCGGCAGCCGAAGGGCAGTGGCCAACTATTTCCACTCCGCATCGCGAGAGGGGACAGGGGCCGATTTCGAGATGTGTCGTGGCCGAGCCTTCGAGGCTGGATACCGATTCCAGGCTGGGCATCGAACCGAGCGATGAGATCGACTCCCTTCTAGAGGGCCCCGGCGGGGGCGGCCGCGCCGGTGGTGCTGATCCCGGGGCCGGAACCGTGCCGATCGGCGTCACGAGCATCAAGGGCCCCCGAGGACCACGCCCGGTGGAGAGGGAGTCATCTGACGCTGGCGCCAATGTCGGGCGGCGGGCACTGCCAGATGCGGGGCCCCTTCTCGAGCCCGTCCGGCCCGGAGGGAAATCCTTCCGGGGCATGCGACCCTTCCCCGAGGGTACCCAGGTCGCCCGACGGCGAGTCCCTGTGGGGAGGGAAGTGCAAAACTCCCTCGCCGTCGCTGGGGTACCAGTGTGGGACGGCGCGGATCCGGGCTGGATCGAAGCGATCGAAGGCCCCGAGGCCCCCTTTCTAGGAAAGAGCGGGGCCCTCGACGGCCGCAACAATGCCGGGGGGTCGCCCGTCTGGGGCTGATCAACACACCCCGAGAGCCCCGGGGAAGGCTGACGGCGGTCCCTGGCTCTCGACGCCCCTGCCGTCACTGGCGGAGCAGTGCCGCTCAAACCCGGTACCACCCTCGCGCAGGGCTGGGATACCGGCGACCCAGCGTGGGTCGAAGCGACTAGCCCCGAAGGGAGTGAGGCCAGATGACCATCCCCGGCGAAGAGTGGAACCATCGACGCCGACGCGCCCGAAGCGGGTACCACCTCCGCACATGGCATGAACGTAGAGCCGCCAGATCACGTCGAGTCGGTCAGCCCTAGAGGTGCCGAGGGCAGCGACCGGCGATCCCCTGTGGGGAGCGGCACCCTCGTAGGAACGCCATACCGGCAGGAGTCGGTCGGCCCCAGAGGCGCCGAGGACTGCGGCTGACAACCCCGGTGAGGAGCGGAATGCTCGACACCGATGCCGACATCGAGGGGTCAGCACCGCCCGTAGCAGATACCACCCCCGCGGATGGCAGGGGTGAAGGAACGCCAGACTGGACCGAATCGAGCGGCCCCTGACGATCCTCGGCGAGGAGCAGAACCCTCGACACCGCCGTTGCCGCCGGGGGGTCTGCGCCGCCCAGATCGGGTACCGCACCCGATCGTGGCTTGGATAGAGGGAGGTCAGACTCGGTCGAGTCGATCGGCCCCGAAGGCGCCGAGGACACCAGCTGACGGTCCCTGGTGAAGAGTGGAACACTCGACACCGGTGCCGATGCCGGGGAATCGGCACCGCTCGAAGCGGGTACCTCCCTCGAGCACGGCTCGGGAATGTTCTGTGAGGAGCGAACCCCAGGAACATCCCAAAACCCCGTAAATGCTTTGGAGCCCAAGGACTCCCACCGGGGTATAATAGCCAAGGGGGGCTTGAGGGGTTGGCCGGAGCCATCGCCATGCCGCGCATGAGACTCGCCCCTCAAGACTTGGCTAGTCTTAACAGACTGTTGTGTGGTTACCTGATCGTGGAGAGAAGAAGAAGAAGAAAAACCTGATGGCCGCGCCTTGGTCGTGAAAACGTCATCGAGGGATACCCGAAAAAGGGAAGGTCTTCTCCCGACACCGTAGCCCGGAGAACCCGGGAGGGAAGGATCAGGCCCCAAACAAGAGAGGCACCAGGCGTTGGAGTCCATGTGGAAAACTAAGTCCCCGCAGCGAGGGCACTTCTGGGGCTCCATGCTGTAAGCCCGGTAGGCCTCGGCGCCCAGAGGGGAAAAAAGGTCCTGCTAGGCGACGAAGAAAAAATAAGGAAACAAGGGGCACAGAGGTGCCGCTGTCGGCGGGAAACCGCGACTACAGAAACAAGAAAAAGAAGGTGAAAAGTTCTGCGGTGGCAGGAGGGACGTCCTGCCTGCTCCGCGGAAAACGAAAAACTGGGGAGAGGCAGTAGGAAGGGCGGGAAGGCACTGCGCAGGCGCGGGGGATGCTCCCAAAGGCTTTCTGATTGGATGCTGGGGAGCATTCCCGTGCGGGCTCCGTCGGCGACGTCTCCCATATGTGAAGACTCATTCCTGCTTGTTCCTGGAGATAGTTCCTATTGACTTCTGTGAAGGCCTTTAGTCGCTCAAGCAGGCCATGAACAAATCCTTCCTCGTGAAGGAGATACATCGAATCACCAAATGAATTTATTTATTTTTATTGAATACGTTTTATATGCTGCTTTATTTTATGTCAAAGCGGTTTACATAAAACAAGTAACATCAACTTGAAAGAATTGGGTTTTACGTACATGGAACTTAGATGGGGTATGTGTAACTTGGAGTAAAAGGGATGGGGTTTAAACATGGCAAGAACTTGCTTAGCTATACGGTGTTTGTGGAGTCTTATGCTAATCTTTTGTGTCAGTTCCATAATGTTCGACGAAGAGGTATGTTTTGAGTCTCTTTTGAGGATCTTGTACTGTTTCAGCTGATCTTAAGGACTCGGGAAGAGAGTTCCAGATTGAGGGTGTGAATAGGGTGAAGGCTCTATTACACGTTTGTTGGTTGCATTTTGAGGACAATGATTGCCTCATTATTGAACTTTATGTCAGGAAAGGAGACATTATTGACCCAGATATGCTGGCGCTCTGGGAGAAGATGTCAGAGATAGGCAGTGTGCCACACATGTGAATAAAGGGACTGCTGATGCTATTGTATAGGTAGAAGAGTGAATGATGTGATCAAATCATGGTACTCCATCTCTTTCCTCAATGTGGGTTTGAAGTTAATAGTCTAAAAGGGTGGAGGTACCAAAGTCTTTTTGACATTTTGTATCTTTGGGAAAAATGTTTAATACATCAGACCATATGGGTGTTATTTCACAGGTGATTCATCTGAATCAGATCTCTGGCATCCCAGAACATAGAAATGTGAACGGCATTGTCCTGACTGGGGTACGATCCAGTACCTGAAGGAGTACTCTATCCAAGTGGTGCTTGTGAGCCTGGACCAGGAAAAGGCATTTGATTCTGTTTCCCATGATTTCCTGTGTAAAGTACTCCACAGCTTTGGGATAGATGAGTTTTATGTAGATATGTATGCCAACGTTTTTAGCACTGCAATGGTTAATGGGTGAAAAAAGACCCCGTGTTCTGTTTGATCCAGGAATCATAAAAGGTTAGCTTTTCTCACCTCCAGCTCTTTAACCAACACAGCAGACAACATCTGAGTGAAAACACAGTACCAGGCACCCAAAGAAGATAGCAAATGAAGTCTTTACTCTTTATGAATAACATCATCATCTTCTGTGCAGGCTGGACCTCGCAGAGGACACTAACAAGCATATTTGAAGACTTCAAAAGAGTTTCAGAATCAAAACTGATTTATAGGAAGTCAGAGACTCTGCTGGTCAGAGATTGGAACCCAGCCTCTGTCTTGGTCCCCCTCCTTTCCTGATAAGCTTGATAATGATAGTGGTAGTATGCGATTTGGGATAGATTCAGCAATCCAGAAATATTAAGAGAGACTCATAAAAGTAAACCTAAAGATGGACTGGGCAAACTGAGAAAATTAACCATCTAGAGAAAGGCCCGGGAACACAAGTACAAAGTTCTCTCTGAGCTTCATGCAGCAGAGGCATGGCCTTCCCTGTCAACAGCGACTAGTCATGACCATAGTAGTGTTTTTCTTCATTTGGAATGCCACGATAGATTTATGAAAGTTGTGTACGAAGAGCCGGCCGGGAGGGGGTATACCCCTGCTGGCCCATGAAGGAAGCACAGCAGACTTATGATTAAGCAGGTTTGCTACAATGCTTCACATTCCAGAAGCTGGCCTCTCTTCTTTCCTGGTCGAAGTGCGACTGGCCCATGGAGTGTGGGGCACTGCAGCAACCCAACTTAATCGTAAGTTTGCCGCACTGCTTCTGTGGGGCCAGTTGGGGTTGAGGGGTGCATTGTGACATGCAGCACCATGCCATGCGGGGGAGGGGGCGCCTGCACCAGGTTACGGTGGGGGGTGGGAATGCCACTGGTGTGAGATGTGCGGTTCCTTTCAAGACATACCTAAAGGGTTTATGTATAGGGAAAGGTTAGGGAGTCCCGAACCTTGCCACCATATTAGCTTTTCTTTCTGCAGCTGTATCAGCATCAGCCTGAAGAACAACAATAACAACAACGATGACACAAGGGACCTCTTGCACCATTTCTTCCTCTCCCCTTCATGGAGGAGGCTGGGTCGGGACAATTGAACTCTATCCCTGTAATCGATTATTGCTAGAGCTCATTGGTGCCATTTTGGAACCCAGTGCTATAGGAGCTTGAGAAAATGGGCATCTCTCTTCCTCCCACTAGACACTAGGGACCCTCAGTAAGACTGGGGAGAGAGATTGGGGGATGGGGGCTGCTAGGGAGTGTGTAAGGGATGGGGTTTGTTATTGCTGGGAGGGGGCTCAAGTGGGGGTGTTTGTGTCAGTGGCCTTTACTTGTTGGAGGCACTGGATGCTTGGGGATGTCAGGGAAGGGATCAGATCTAGTGGGGGGTTTGGAGGGGTCACGGGGAGAGGGGGTGATTGAGGGGCAGATCAACATTGACACCTGTCTCTGCCAGCAGGAGCTTAAATGTGCCTCTGGGCAGCTATAAATGCTGGCATCTATACTTTTTTTTGTATAGACATGGATTCTCTGTGTGAAATGAGGAATCCATATCTATAATATAAATCTGCCTGAACTACTCCCTCTCCCTATCCTTGCTACACCTCCCAGAATTTAGGGATGTGTGTGCCTATGATTTTTTGGGCTCATTTTGGTTCATCAAAATATACCCATTCGGTTTATCTTTGGCAATGGAAGCATTTGTTCGTTCGTCTCATTCATCGCCATTATAGTCTATGGGGGATGCTTTTCTGCAATGGAACAGAGAGGCCTGCCATCTATTTTCAAACAAACCTGCTTCAAACTTGATGACAAGCATCTCTAAATGCACTACAGGCCATCGAGAATGTCACAGCCCCCATGAGGTGCACAAGAAGAGGGACAAAGAGAACGTACCATGGTAAAATGAGTCCCAGAAACCACCATCAGAAGGGCAAAGTAGCACCAAGAGAGCAATGAACACCTCAAGGTAGTGAAAGAGGGCACAGCAACTCCATAATTGGTGGAAGAACACCAATGCACTTTAAGAGAAGAAAAATGGCAAGAAGACCAGCATAGACCTCAGATTGACTGGAAGGCCCTAAATTACTCCAGGAGGAACAGCACAGCACCCAGATTGTCAGAAAGACCCTAAAACAGCAGAAGAGAGCCAACACAACAGCAGAAGAGATAGCACAAACCCAGATTGCAGGAGTGGGGTGATTTCAGCTAAGCTGTGTGCCTGCAAGTTATAGTCCTGGCATAGAAAGGTTAAGTACAGAGGAAGATCATCCTGGGGTGGAAGAACATTCATGGACTGCTAGATGAAATGTTGATGTAAAGAAGCAGCAGAGGATGCACTGTGGTGAAGGGAGTGGAGCTGAAGCACTGGCAACAACAGCCTAGAAGAGCTGAGAAAGACCAAAATGGCTGGAAGCCCCTATAAATGAAAGGCTAGTACTAGTGGCAGAGATGAAGAGTCGACAAGTACAGTAACAGTGGATGTGAGAGCAATCTGTCACACCATGATAGCTAGAGCCGATTTAACTATCGGGCTGGCTTTAGCAGGTGTCACCTTCCTTCTTCAGTGCCCTATGCTCATCTCTCCTGATAGAAATACTGTTCTTCAACCCAGGGTATAATAGTAACCGCACTCCCCTGTTAGAACCTCCAAACAAATACAGTAATAGAAATTTGAAAAGAACTTTGAAGAGAGAGCTCAAGGCTCATCAATGGTGGGAAGCTGGTAGTGTCCTACCACTGTTTCAGGTTCAGTTTCTCCCAGACTTGGGTTCTTAGGAACGGCATGTCAAACCAGATAGAAGAACACCCAAAGAGGCATATAATATTAAGCCAAAGTCATCCACAAAGAAGAAAGCAGGAAGAGGATAACAACAAGCTTAAGCAGGGCACCCAACGAGGTGCAAAGCAGGAGGATGAAGAAGAGTGGCCCAGAAAGAGCCAAAACACACTGGTCACAGAGCCATGCAGCAAGAAGGGTGGCAGCAGGGAAGAGCCAAAGGGCAGCAGCAAATTATCCATAAGAAGAGTGCCTACAGAGTGACGCTGGCAGCAGTGGCAAAGACAGCCAAGGGGAAAGGAGGTTTTTTGTTTGCTTTATTTCTTTCTTTTCCCTTTTTTGTCATGCTGCCGTGTGGTCAATATGGACCCATTGGAAATAGGATAGCAGGCCACAGAGCAGCTGTGCAGTCAGGATCAGGATTTGTAAGCACTGCACAATATGGCTGTAATTTGGATCTCAAGAGTAGGAGTGACCGGCAACAAAGAGGCAGGACAGGGAGACTTGCACCACCAGCAGAGGGAAACTTTTTTTTAAAGTTCCTTTCGATTTTATTTCCCTTTTGTTTGTTTTGGTTTTTGCTTTTTTTTTTTTATTTCTTGCTTTTTTCTTTTAAGTATTGGCATGGGGGCTGAAAGGTGGTCACCGGAAATGGGCACAATCCTGGAGAGACTGCAGTACAAACATTCAGAGACACACCTAGACATTGAAGGCAAAGAGTGTGGGCAACTGCTCCTCAGCACAGCTCTAATCATTCCTCCTCCCAGTTGCGTGAAAATGAAGGGAAAACAAGCAAGGGGAGACTTGTCTCCAGAAACACTAGCTTTTCCACCAACTCTGGTGCTAGCTGTGAATGGAAGGGAACCACGCTATCCCGTGCCATGACAAATATACATTCACTGGGCACACTGGTAGGAGGTCAGGTCAGAAAATACTGCAGGTATGGCCAAATTTCTGAACTGTGCTCCCATTATGTCCATGGATCTGTGTGTACATGGCCTCAATGGGCTCTGCAGGAGAACATGTCACTGAAATCCATGCAGGAGTCTAACTTGTGGTAGGCTGATCTCTGCTGCTTACTGTAAAGGGTCTGTTTCTTGTTAGTCACTCCAGGCCAGGGAAGTCCCGAACCCTCATCTGCGGGGTGCTGCTCCGGCTGGCTGGAATCCAGGGGAATAAAACTCACAGACCACACAGAAGGAAAAGTATGCAAGTTTATTCCAAAGGGTGGAGGGATTGTCCGTATTTTATACATCATCAGAAACATATTCATACGTCATCCACCCATCTTCTGGGGGCCCACTATAGTTTATCAGTAACTAATGCAAATACGAGTCATCTCTGAGTAGAACAATCAATTTAGCTTAGCACAGCACATTCCTTTTTCCATACCCACACCAGAATGTACAAAGGGCACACACATAGGATTCTGATTTCTATAGGATTCTGATTTCTCTTGTGCAGGCCTCCTGTATATGTACTTAAACTAAGCATTATTATTATTTCCTAACAATCCCCCCTTTGGGCCTGCATAGGCCCACTATAAGAACAGCCTAACAATCTACTACAAAATAACTAAACAGACATTATTAATGGAACATCTGCATGCGGCAGCTTAGGTACATCAGCCACCATAAAAGCAGGAGTATAGGAATACATAAAAGTGGTAGAGCTTTGTAGGGCCTTTCAACAACAGCCGAGAACAAATGAAAATATACAACAAAAAAGAACAAAAATTATAAAACCGCTCAATAGGGCAATAAGCAGCCCTTTGAGACCACCCCAAAGAAAGATACATCAGAGAGTAATCATGAGAAACTTCCCTGTAGTTGAAGAACAGTATAGAGCAGTATTAGACAGGCAAAAAGCAGAAACAATAAAACAATCCGTAGCATTAAAACTAGAGACAGTTTACAATGGGCAAGGGACCTAGTCATATCCCAAAGAGGGGCGAGTAACACCAATGTTATACAAGAAAGTAGAAAAAGAAACATGGGGCTGGGTGCAGTTTAAATTATCAAGTACAGTAAACTTCTGCATTTCACACAGATTAGAAGGTACAGTAATGAGACATGTTGAGAGAAAAGCTTCAGTTTGTAGCGATCTGCGCACACAAAAAGTAAGGCAGTCTGGGCAAGTAGTATTGCCGTATTAACAGTTCCCGAAATGGGCTGAAGGAGGCACCACATGAGTGGTAGGAGGAGTCAACACAGTCTTGTGCGTGATGGTCAGGAGGCTGGAACCGAAGATGTCAGTGGAGATGATACACGCTTGATTCTTGACGCATGGATCCACGAAGGGGAGGAGTCACACAGGATGGCTGTCCATGTGATGGCGATCACTGTAGTTTGGAGGTCCGTAGAGCGGGTCTAAGGTACCGTGCTTGTGAGGTGCTCTGACCTGTCACCAACCATGAAGGGATATATTGGTTCGGTACCTCTAGGCCGAAAGCTGCTTTTCTTCAGGAGTCTTCTCCTCTCCTCTCCAGTTGCTAGGGCCTTGGCTGCCCCGGCGTCAGCTACTTCTCATCCTGGTCCTGAAGCCTGATCTGTATATGGAGAATGTTTCCAGTGAGGGCAATAGCTTCAGGATCTTTTAGCCGCCACCTTCACCGCAATCGGTGTTATCAGAAGAATTTGGAACGGTCCCATACTGGAAAAGGGGCTTGTACCATGTGCTGGTGATATGTCTTTACCAAAATCTAGTCTCCGGATTGAAAGAAAAGAGCTGAGTCATCCAGTAGAAAGGACTGGACCTGCTGAGCATACCTGTGGAGGGAAGAGAGTTGCCTCTGCTGCTAGGAAATACAAAAGATCAAATGTGAGGCTCAGGAGTATAAAAAAATAAGCAGTCTTCCATATAACAGTTCAGAGGGAGAAAAATTTCAGTCTACTCCCTTAGGGCAATTTGTTTGGTTGTTTGTTTGTTTATTGAACAGAGTCAAAGGCAAGACAGTTTAATTTCTTTACAAAGTTTTTTTTTTTTTTTTTTTAAGATTTCGGAGGTTCCCCCCTTCGTGGGTTGCTGTTTGCATACAACAGCCAATCCTAATCAACTCAATTTAGCTAATACATTTTTGACAAGATGCCCACACTTCCTCAAATTTTTCACAATTTTTAGAATTATATCAATTTGTAAAAATTTGTGTAAGTAACTTTCCTCCTTTAGCTTCATGTGTCGGGCCAGGACACATAGAGGCAAAAAGGGATAAAAGCATCTGAAAAGCACCACATGGCCAGTATGGGTCTCCCCAAAGCTCATTAGGATGAAAAGTGCACTCAGCCTATCTCCAAGTGTCTATTTCCAATTATTGGGTATATCTCTGGGCTAGATAACTTTCAAAATTGGAGTTAATGGGGATGGCATAATCAAATATTGTAGAGTATTCATTGTCAGTTTTCTTTCTAGGTGGATACATCGGATACATCATTTCACATTTCAATTTACCCCCACCATGTTATAATGTTAATCTGAGTTCTCTTTTCCAACATGAATATTCCATCACACTCCTCTCAACACCACTTTTTTTCACTTACATCATTCCATCAAACTACATGCATAGGTCCTTCTGTCTTTTTTATACCATACTAGTGTATGCTTATTTGGCAAGGCTGCTAAGAACATCAAACAATTGTTAGAAACTTAGTATTTTTGTAAACAAAAGGTATATATAAAATATAAATGTAGATCCTTTTCAATAAGCATAACAATATGAGTAAACAGTGCTCATTCAAATTAGCAACTGCCTAAACAAAATATAGATAAAGTCCTTACAATATAGACTAGTGCTTCACGGCATTTTATAACATCAATCCCAATAGGAAGGAGTATGGCTTCTAACAGAACAGCCACATAATCTCTCAGGTGTGACTAAAGTCTATCTTATACCTGGTTCTCAGTGAGAGTGCTGTGGAAACTTAAAAATATTTGAGGACTAATCTTATAATTGCAGTGCCCACAAGGATCTGTGGAAGTTACTCACTAATCATGGTGTTTAAGAGATCCTTTTGAGGTGAGAGGCCTAAGAAGGTACAAGGCATTGGTGGTTGGGCCTCATGGCTTCTTGGACTGCAAGGCATTTGTGGCTGGGCCTCATGACGATCCTCGGGTTCTTCTCGGCCTATTCCCCCCTGCCTAGTCATGTCTCTTCAGAGGCATAAATATGCAAGGTTCATGTTCTTCAGGCCTTGTGGGTCCTCGAGGAGTCTTAGAGCAGTTAGAATTCCGGTGGCCCAGATCATCACACTCGGAGCAGCACGTTTATTGCCTTTCCCAAGGCTGTAGCCTCACCTTCTGTCTCTCTCTTTTATTATTATTATTATGTTATTTTATTTATTTATTTTTTTAAACCTCTCCTAGATCGTTGCTAACAAGTGAAATTTAGTTTATCCAATCATCTCAAGTTAATATTATTATTTTATTTGTCTACTAACTTTACAAATATTCTCATATTTCCTGGTAACTAAGCTCCATCTTTCCACTAAATGTGATCTATGTGCTTGGGAACAAAGCAATTGCAGATCAGCCTCTTTCCAAAATTCTATAATTTCTATGTGTACTGAACCTCTACATAATGTACTGCTACAACAAGTATTTTGGTAACATAAGTGCAAGTGTGTAAACTAAAGAAAATTAATATCTCACAGTGCTGCAACATATATCTGTTTTCTCTGCAACATATATCTATTTTTTCTCAGGAACTGTGATGAAACTGAAATAGAAACTTTTAGAACAAGGTACACTTTTTCTCTGGACACTAACACGTAAAATTCAAATACAGAAAAACAGGTGAATTTATCCTAAAATCCAATATTGTAACAAATAAAACTGAGATGTTACTGTCCTGTTCATCAGTCATCAGCACCGAGCTAAACAATGCCAAGTAGTTAACTTAAAATCTTACAGTTCAGGAAACAGACATTCAAATAACATGAAACTGCAAAGAGGTGAATTCAAAATCATGCTTTGTCACATTTAAATTAAAACCTTATACATAATACTTGAGACTGGTATCAAACTGATCTGAAACAATGAAATTATGTTAAAGCAATCTACTTAGAGTAACAGTTCAACCTTGATGTTATCTCAAACACAAATAGCAAAGTAAACAGCAGGTCTGTCTTGAGTCCAAATTCCTTCAGGCAAATGCAGATAGCTGAACAAGAGAGAGAAAAGTCCTAAATAAAAAGTTGCTTGAGAATTGTCACTAATTGTGATTGCTATTAAATTCCTATAGTTACAACTCTATGTGTTTCTATAATATATGAACAATAATTATGACTTCTAGGTGCTTGCCACAAAATATAAAAATCATTGTTTTTTTTTTTTTAACTCTTTAAGTTTACTCAATAGCATACACAAACAAAGACCAGACACATAACATAACCTTCTTATTCACTCAGGATTCAAATCATTTTTTCAAGTTGCAGTCTTTTAATTACTGGCTCAGGATGCCCCATTGTCTTGACAGGGTTCCCAACCCCTACTTTGAAGGTTAAAGAAAAACAATCCAAAATCATTTGTGCCTTCTGTAGCCCATGGGAGGGGCTGCCCCCTTTCCCTCTCTCTTCTTTGTTCTCTTTGTTAAGTTTCTGGTTTCGTTTCTGATGTTGTAGGGGGAAGAGATAGCCCCAACCTAATTTTTTCCTTCAGGACACCCTAAATCCTTTCATTCCCAAGAAATGCAGCAGATTATGAATGGCTTCTATCACAACTGGTTTCTCCTGCCCCAAACTTTGAAGATCATCTACATAGTGCCTAGGGAGCAGGCTCAAACATATACCTCAAATCTACAATACTGAACCATTTGTGTTCATGCAAAATTTAGCTCAATATTTTTAACCAAAAGAATAAATATACAAATCAAGGGGTTTCTTTTGAAATAAGGTTTTCAAAGGAAAGTATCCGTTGCTAGGTCTGGACAATCTTATTCAGATTCCTTAAATCCTGCACCAACCAGCAAGTAAAAGAAAAACAATATTTACTGTAAACAAAACATATTTTTTTCCAGCTTGTTGGGAAGGACACTAAGGAGTTACTTATTTGGGAAACTTCTGTTTCAGTTCTTATTTAAACAAGAGACAAATCAAAGCTTACAAGTGCTTTCTTAAGAAACTTCGCCCTGCATAATGAACTAGACCCTCGGGGTATTTGGAGCCTACCCCACTCCCCGAATTGCTCCACAATTTACATTATACATCTCACTCACACACAATCAGTCTCAGTTCCCAATAGAATGTACAAACCACCAAGGTAGATACCAAAGTCCCACTTTTCCTTACCTCGGTCTGTGCACAGAATTTACTTGGTTGCTGGAGTGCATGCTTTTGATTCACTGTCTGTCACACTCCGATTCACAATATCTCTAGTCACCCAGGACCAGTACCAGCTAGTAAAGAGACCTCTCCGCAGAGAAGGAGGTGAGACTGTTGAAATCAACAGGACGCGTCTTCGCACCTCCACTCAGCAGGAATCACTCCACTGTGGGAAAATCCCAGCGAGCCCCAGCTGTTATTTACACCTTTACCTGTGGCCAATTCACCTTTAGCCAAGCTGGCCAATGAGACTCTGAGAGGGATATTGTGAAGCAGATTAAGAGCTCTTTTAGTATTTCATTATTCAGTACATTGCTATAGCAATGGGTGTCTAAATACAGACACACCCTTTTACATATTTCAGTGACAGTTATACCGTTGTTAAGTACAAAAGTAATTTTCTTTCTATTTAGCTTGTCTTCTTACAATATGGCAATAAATAGACACTCTGCAAACAAATAATAATTTACGTTTTAGTATGCTGTTTAACTTTAAGTTTCTGTTCTGTCTGCCTGTCCGTAACCTTTGAACAAAAAAAAACAGGAAGGGAGGGGGAGGGAAGAGCAAAGCAGTGGAAGAATCTAGAGGGGGGGGGGGGTGTCGTATAGGCACAGAGATAAACATGCTAACAGACTTCTTCAGCAGAATTAGCAAATGTCCTGTAACTTATACTGGCAATTTATGTAGAATGGCTGTTTTTTAGCTGCAGTTTTAAACTTTATCACAACATGTAGCAGCACACGCACGCCCGCAGATTCTGAAGTGGTCCCCTTACCTTGGGACCCCCCTATCCTCTAATGAATTCACAACAAACGCACGTCTGGCCACTTGCTGTCTGCACAGTACCCGTCACTAGCGCTATATCGCTTCGGAGTACGGCAGGGGCATTTTGCCAAACTCACACATACACAAGCACACAGCCCTCACAGCAGCCGCAGATGAGAAAGAAAAGAAATTTAGCTTTCCCACCGATTCCCACCCAGGGAGCAGGAAAGTCTTAATTACCATTTAACCATGCTACCAAAGCAATAGGGACACTCCCAACCAAAGGGAGAATACCTGTTCTAATTTAAACCGTGCTACCAAAGCACAGGGATCCCTGGCCAACGGGAGTATCGCCACTTCTGACACCAAATGTAAAGGGTCTGTTTCTTGTTAGTCACTCCAGGCCAGGGAAGTCCCGAACCCTCATCTACGGTGTGCTGCTCCGGCTGGCTGGAATCCAGGGGAATAAAACTCACAGACCACACAGAAGGAAAAGTATGCAAGTTTATTCCAAAGGGTGGAGGGATTGTCCGTATTTTATACATCATCAGAAACATATTCATACGTCATCCACCCATCTTCTGGGGGCCCACTATAGTTTATCAGTAACTAATGCAAATACGAGTCATCTCTGAGTAGAACAATCAATTTAGCTTAGCACAGCACATTCCTTTTTCCATACCCACACCAGAATGTACAAAGGGCACACACATAGGATTCTGATTTCTATAGGATTCTGATTTCTCTTGTGCAGGCCTCCTGTATATGTACTTAAACTAAGCATTATTATTATTTCCTAACACTTACCATTGTAGCTACGGCTTCAGTCACCAAAGATTTTCCTTGGCTAGGACTAATGGGTCACTGCTGGCATGAAACGTTTGGGGGGGAGGGAGGGGGAGTGGTAGTGACAGGGTAGTGCTCCTGGTACCAGTACTGCTAGCTGCTGTGCCTACAATTTCCCTTTATGCATCACCAATGCCAGATTTGCCAATGCACCCCTGTCTCTGGTCAATCACCTAGAGCCTAGTCCATTTACCATTCTGGGGACAGCACAGCCCCCAGCACTGTGGCTGACATGAGCAAGGGTGCTTAAGAGCATGCCAGTTTCCTCTGTGGCATGGGCTCAATCTCATAGATCATCTTGCAAGACTGGCATAGTACCGCAGAGAAATCTGACATGATCTTATGCGCCTTTCCTCATGCAGAAAAACTGATGCTTAGCTGTGGCTACTAGAAAGGTGTGTGTGGTGGTAGTGGGGTCACCAGAAGAAGGACGTTTTATGTGACGGTGGGGTGCACCAGAAGGAAGCTTTTCCTAGGGTACTTGATATCCTTGCATCAAACCTGCCTCTGGTGTTACCTTTCTTTCACTCAGTCACCAGCTTTTCCTTCCAATAAGTCAGTGTGTTCAACTGCAGAGCAATAGTTCCCTTCACCCGTGGGTCACAGAAACCAGCTAATATATAAGCATCCTACTCCATAAGCAGGGCCGGCCCGTCCATTGAGCAAGAATGTTTTTTGCACAGGGCCCCGCGTTTCAGGGGGCCCCGCGCAAAGAACATTCTGCTTTTTTTTAAAATTACATTTAAAAAAAAAACCTGTCTCTGGCTGCTGCCGTGTCCGTCGCAGCAGCGGCAGAATGGCGTGTCCCGCGGGGCCCCTTCTCCTCGTCGAGCCCTCTGCAAGGGCTTTCAGATTCGCGAAGGGAGAGTGCTCCCTCGCGTCTCTGTAAAGCCCGCAGGGGCTAATGGGAAATTTCCCATCTGCCCCTTTAGACGCGAGGGGCTGATGGGAAATTTCCCATTAGCCCCTGCGGGCTTTACAGAGACGCGAGGGAGCACTCTCCCTTCGCGAATCTGAAAGCCCTTGCAGAGGGCTCGACGAGGAGAGGGGGCCCCGCGGGACACGCCATTCTGCCGCTGCTGCGACGGCAGCGGCAGCAGCTAGAGCCAGGTTTTTGTTTTGTTTTTTTAATTTGCCGGAAGGGAAGGGAAGGGAAGGGAAGGGGGGGGCTGATGGAGGCTGTCTGGAAATGGGGTGAGGGGGGGTTAGGACTGGAAATGTGCAAGGGGGGGGTTAGGACTGGAAATGTGCAAGGGGGGGGGGGTTAGGACTGGAAATGTGCAAGGGGGGGGGTTAGGACTGGAAATGGGCTGGAGGGGGTGTTAGGACTGGAAATGGGCTCGGGGGGGTAAGACTGCTAATGGGCTGGGGCTGATGGAGGCTGACTGGAAATGGGCTGGGGGGGGGGTAAGGAATGGAAATGGGCTGGGAGGGTTAAGACTGCTAATGGGCTGGGGCTGATGGAGGCTGACTGGAAATGGGGTGAGGGGGGGTTAGGACTGGAAATGGGCTGGGGGGGGTTAGGACTGGAAATGGGCTAGGGGGGGTTAAGACTGCTAATGGGCTGGGGCTGATGGAGGCTGACTGGAAATGGGCTGGGGGGGTTTAGGACTGGAAATGGGCTGGGGGGGTTAATACAGGTAATGGGCTGGGGGGGATAAGAGGGGTAATGGGCTGGGGGCTGATGGAGGCTGTCTGGAAATGGGGTGATGGGGGGGTTAGGACTGGAAATGGGCTGGGGGGTTAAGACTGGTAATGGGCTGGGGGTTGATGGAGGCTGACTGGAAATGGGGTGATGGGGGGTTAGGACTGGAAATGGGCTGGGGGGGGTTAAGACTGGTAATGGGCTGTGGACTGATGGGGGCTGTCTGGAAATAGGGTGATGGGGGTTAGGATTGCTAATGGGCTATGGGGGGGGGTTAGGACTGCTAATGGGCTATGGGGGCGCTAGGACAGGAAAAGGGCTGATGGGGAGGGGTTAGGACTTGAGGTGGGCTGATGTGGTTAGGACTAGTAATGGGCTGTGGGCTGATGGGGGGGGTTAGGACTGGCAATGGGCTATGGGGGGCTGACTGGAAATGGGCTGATGGGGTTAAGACTGGAAGTGGGCTGATGGGGGGTTAGGACTGGTAATGGGTTATAGGGGGGGCTTAAACTGAAAATGGGTTGATGGGGGGCTAGGACTGGTAATGGGTTGGGGGATTGCTATGACTGGAAATGGACTGAGTGGACGGGGAGGCTTGAACTGCAAATAGCTGATGGGGAGGGAGCTTGGAATGGAAATGGGCTGTGAGGGAAGGGAGCTAGAACTGAAAATGGGCTGATGGAGCAGCTAGGATAGGACTGGAAATGGGCTGTTGGGGGGAGCTAAGATTGGAAATGGGCTGTGGTGGGGGCTTGAATTGAAATGGACTCATGGAGGGGCTAGAACTGGAAGTAGGCTCATGGGGGGGCTTGGACTGGAATTGGGCTGAGTGGAGGGGAGCTAGGATTTGACATGGGCTGATGGTGGGGCTAGGAAATGACTAGAAATGGGCTGATGGGGGGCTAGGATTGGAAATGAGCTGATGAAGGGACTCAGACTGAAAATGGATGGGGGAGCTAGGACTGGAAATGGGTTGATGGGGGGCTAGGACTGGAAATGGGCTGATGCAGGGACTAGAAGGGAATGGATGCTGGGTGAGACTGGAACTAGAAGGGAGCTGATGTTGGGGGAGGATTAGAATGGGATGGGGCTGGGAGAGTAAAATGGAGAGGGGAAAAATATTTTGTGTGGGAGGGATGAAAAATCTACAATTGGCCGGGTATTGGGAGAGTAAGTGGGGATTGAGGATGGAGGGGTAAAATTTGTGTGGATGAAATAAGAATGAGGAAAGAGCAAAAGGATAAAGATTAGTATGTTAAAGCAGATGTAGAGAGAGAGGATGGAAAGAAAACTAGAAGAGAGAAGAAAGGAGAAATGGACAGCAGACGATGGAGAGTTAGCAGAAAACATGAAGAAACCAGAAGAAAGTGGCTGGAGCAATTGCAACTGAAAAAAAATGCACAAAAGGTAGAAATATATCTCTTTATTTTGAATTTATTAACTGGAATATGAAAGCTCTGGGAAATGTGCATCATTAACGTCTGCGCTTTGTTTGGTACAAGAGGAAATTGATTTATAGTTTTATTTCTACAGTGTTGTTGTACATTCCAAGTTTGGCTTTTGGGGTTCCCAGTTTAATTATTGCCTTCCTGTTTCTAAATTGCGATTCCTTGTTTGGTGATGGTCTATGTTCTGCATGTGTAACTGAGCTGAGGTATTCTGTTTATGTAATTCCTATTTGACATTGCCACTTGTTCTCTTTCCCCAGTATTCTCTGAAATGTACTGGTTTAATATTTGCAGTGTTTCCTTTTGATAGGTAGGGACTGGTGCTTTGTGAGTCCTGGTAATGCTGTCAGGATACAGCGGGTTTGCTATGGGTTCTAAATGGGCAGCGTTTGTAGTAGTTCCTAATGTGCCTGGCGGTTGGCACTGGATTATAGTAATGTAGAAATCTTTTAGTCTTTCTTTATCCATACACTCATTAAGAGACATGTTTACTAAAAGTTAGTGTATGGTAACATTATGCAAATATTTATGCAAATAAGGCCACTTATGCAAATGAGGCCCCGCACCGAGTCTCCGCACATGGCCCCGCACCCCCCTTGGGCCGCCCCTGTCCATAAGGGGTTGCAATCTTTTTTCCAGAAGTCCACCATTACAAAAACCTGTCACTGCTGAAAAGCCCCTAACTTCTCCTGTAAAATATTCACTGCCAGGATGAGAAAGCTCAGGATAGCCCTTGTGGAACTGAGTTCCTCTATGGCATTCTTCAACAGCTTTAGGACTTCTCTTACTTGCATATTTGCCTAATCTTGGTAACCCAGGGGCTGTCGGTGATGATCACCGTCTTCACTGGCATCTGATGCAGGGCTGCCTCTTGCTCCACTAACGTCTTTGCAATGTCATACGTGCAATTCCACATGATGCCAACATCCTGCTTCAGTTGATGTGTATGTGCTCCTGTTGCTTCCTGCTTCTCACCCTACATATGCCAGTGAAGATACCCTCTTATTTTTCAGTACTTCTCAATCAGTTGCTGCTTTCCTTGTTCCCCAGGCCAGATACAGCAAATGTGCAAAGCATCTGATCTCCTGAAAGCCCCCCTCCTTCACTGCCTTGACCATGCTCGTCTCACCATTTGTGGCACCAGCCCTGCAGCACCGCCCTTACTTCTGCTAAGATATGGGTGTCATGGATTACCTGGCTGTGCAGGACAGTGCACTTGACCCCTCCTTCTGTTGCTCTGCTGTTATACTTATAGTTTGGTCCTGCCTTGTTCACCTGCCACCAGTATGCTGTCAGTGAGCTGGAAATGGTGCTATTTTGACAGATGATACAGCATGCCACTGTTCATAAGATGACCCATCAGTTTTCTTTTACTAATTTGCTTTCTACAGTAACTGCATTCTGTATACCATGGGTCCTGAGGCACTTGAAAATGCCTCCATATGTGTGAGGTTTTACGAGGTGTCCCCTCTACTTCCTTGGTTGGGGGGGGGGGCTGCTGTTCATGGGCTTGCTGTTGGGGAAGGAAGAAAAGATGAAAGGCCAGTGGCATCTTCCAACTCCTTAGTGTCCCCTCTACCTCTGCAGTGCTCTTGGCCTTACCAATATCACTTTCTAAGTCCTCACCCATTAGTACGCAAAGAACAAGCTCTTCAACACTCTCTTTAGCCATTATACTTTCAATATCTGATGATTCTAGACCAGGGGTCTGCAACCTTTAAGACGTAAAGAGCCACTTGGACCCGTTTCCGAAGGGAAAAAAAAACCTGGGAGCCGCAAAACCATTGCGACATTTAAAACAAATCTAACACTGCATATATTGTTTCTTACCTTAATGCTATATACGACCCCCTACTTTTCCTGTTAAAATATAGGTGTTTGGCCTATACTCGCCGTATAAGACTACCCCTCTTCCTTCACACACCAAAAAAAAAAACGCCAGAAAATATCACAACAACAAGTAACAATATTTGATTTCAAAATTATGATGATTTTGTAGTCAAATCACTAATATGAAATAAAATTATTTTTTCTACCTTTGTTGTCTGACCAATTTATTCTTTGATCATGCTGGTCCCGATCTGAGGCTTCTGCTTTCCTGTCTTCTCTTAGCTCTCTTTCTGTGGTCTATGGTCCATCTGCCATTTCTTATCTCTTCTTTCGTTTTCTTCACTTCTTTCCATCAGCCTATTTCCAGTCCCAGTAACCCTCCCCAATATCAGCCCCTTTCCAGTCCTCACTCCCAGTACCTTCCAGTGCTAATCCCCCCTCAACCCCATTACCAGTGCTAGCCTCCCCTAATCAGCCCAATACCAGTCCTACCCCCCCATCAGCTCATTACCAGTCCTAGCCTCCCCTAATCAGCTCATTTCCAGTGCTCGTCCCCTCAACCCCATTACCAGTGCTCCATCCCTCCATGTCAGCCCCCTCCCTCCCTCCATCCATATCAGCTCCCTCCCTCCATGTCAGCCCCCTCCATCCCTCCATGTCAGCCCCCTCCCTCCCTCCATCCATATCAGCTCCCTCCCTCCATGTCAGCCCCCTCCATCCCTCCATGTCAGCCCCCTCCCTCCATCCATATCAGCTCCCTCCCTCCATGTCAGCCCCCTCCATCCCTCCATGTCAGCCCCCCTCCCTCCATCCATATCAGCTCCCTCCCTCCATGTCAGCCCCCTCCATCCCTCCATGTCAGCCCCCTCCCTCCCTCCATCCATATCAGCTCCCTCCCTCCATGTCAGCCCCCTCCATCCCTCCATGTCAGCCCCCCTCCCTCCATCCATATCAGCTCCCTCCCTCCATGTCAGCCCCCTCCATCCCTCCATGTCAGCCCCCCTCCCTCCATCCATATCAGCTCCCTCCCTCCATGTCAGCCCCCCTCCCTCCATCCATCCATATCAGCTCCCTCCCTCCATGTAAGCTCCCCTCCCTCCATGTCAGCCCCCCTCCCTCCATCCATCCATATCTGCTCCCTCCCTCCATGTCAGCCCCCCTCCCTCCCTCCATCCATACATAAAAGCTCCCTCCCTCCATGTCAGCCCCTCTCCCTCCATGTCAGCCACCCTCCCTCCATCCATCCATATCTGCTCCCTCCCTCCATGTCAGCTCCCCTCCCTTCTTCTGCAGCCGCGGCTCCCTGCCTCTTACGGAACCGCGGCTGTGCTTTTAAAATCATCTCGGAGCCCTTCCTGTCTTGACGGGCTCCGTGCAGCATTGTCCCGCCTCCAAACTTCCTTTAGAGGCGGGACAATGCTGCACGGAGCCCGTCAAGACAGGAAGGGCTCCGAGATGATTTTAAAAGCACAGCCGCGGTTCCCTAAGAGGCAGGGAGCCGCGGCTGCAGAAGAAGGGAGGGAGCCCATAACGCCATAATTACCGGGCGGGCAGTGTGCTCCGGAGCCGCGGCAAAGGTGAGAAAGAGCCGCATGCGGCTCCGGAGCCGCGGGTTGCCGACCCCTGTTCTAGACAGTACCATACTTAGCCCTGTGCGAGTGGTGCAGCCACACAGGGCACAAAGGCTTAGGGGGTGCATTTCAGCTGCCTACTGTTGCCCTGCCACCATCACATTTTGTTCTCTCAGCGGTGGCGGCAGTGGCACCAGCCGCAGCAGAGCAGATCTGACTAAATTTTAAAAACCCCAAACCACGCGGGTCTTTCTGCAGGTCTGGTACCTCTCTCCTCTGACGTGACATTAGAGCAGGGAGCGATCAGATCTGCTTAAAGTTCGGCAGCAGTAGAGCACAGCAGACCTGCGACTTGCACATCGGGCGCGCACCCACCCTCTTCCCCATACCTCCATCCAGCCGCTGCCTGCTCTTGTCCTGCTGCCTTGGAGAAAACAGAGGGCGGCAGCAGCAGGGCAAGAGCAGGCAGTGGCTGGAAGGAGGTATAGGAGGGGGAGTGCCCATTGTGCAAGTTGATACAGCCCTGATTCTAGATACAAATCCCACCCATGTGGATCCTTCAGATTCTGAACCTGGGAGACAATCTCCATACAATTTTCAGCAGGGAATATGGTGACCCTGCTGCTAGGCTGAGTTACTGTCACCTGCTGCTTCCTTTGTGTACCCCAACCTGTACCATGTCAACCTCCCTTTGCCCCTTTAGAGAGGTGACATTGGACACCTGCTCTTTCACAATTGCATCAGAAGCTGAAGTTCTTTCTATTCTCCTTGTAAAGACATCTCTCTTTAGCTTAGGAGCTTATAAGTATACCCTGGGAACAACCTGTTTCTTTCTGTGCACTTTACCCTGCCCAAACATTATTTATTTACAGCAATTTAATATACCGCCATTAGATTTCTACATCATTATGATCTGCCTGAAGTAGGCCCTGCAGTGCCCACCTTTGATGCCTGCCTCTCTACTGACACTCTTCAAAGGACTGGGGAGAGGGGGATATGTTTGCCTTGATAAATGCTTCTACGGGACTGGATTCCCAGGTCGGGACAATGGGCTGCATGTCTTTTAGTGCCATGCCTCAGACCTGTGCCACCCTGGCATTCCTTTACCCCAAGTGCACTACCTCAGATTCTGTGACCATGGTTATCAACCCGGCCTGGGCCTGCCTGACTGCTGAAACTCTTCAAAGGACTAGGGCAAGAAGGGGTGTGTTTGCCCTGCTTGATGTTCCTATGGGACTGGATTCCCAGCTCTTGGGAACAGAGACTGCCTGTCGTTTAGAGCTCTGCCCCACCTAACAGGCCTTTATCGCTCTGGAGTATCCTTGTCTTACGTGCGTGTCTCAGATACTGTGCCCAGAGTCACCTACCCAGCCTGAGCTAGGCCCTGCACTGCCCAATTTCCCCACCTGCTTTCTAATGCTCTCCGAAGAACTGGGGAGAGAAGAAATATGTTTACCCTGCTAATGCTCCTATGGTACTGGATTCCCAGCTCTTGGGAGCAGGGACTGCTGTGTTTTATGCCCTGCCCCACTCAACAGGCTTGTGCAACCATAGAGTACAGTCACCCCAAGTTTGTTGCCTCAGACACTGTGCCCAGGATCACCTTCCAATCTCAGCTAGGCACTGCAGTACCAGGTCAAATTGCCTGTTTGCTGGTATCTTCAAAGGACTGGGGAGAGAGGGGATGTGATTGCCCTGCTTAATGCTCCTATGGGACTAGATTCTCATCTCTAGGGAGCAGAGATTGCCCATCTTTTAGTTTTTATTTAACTTTTTTATCTCTCTTTTAGCTTTATTTAACAGTATTCTATGAACCTAGGATGGAATAGATAGATACAGAAAGTTCCCTCCCACCCCCACAGCTGCTATCACAGACAACAGGTGAACAAGATTGTTGCAAAAAAATTATTTCCACTATATCGTATCTTCTGATTGTGCAATGGAATAGATGGCTTTAGATATAATAACCTGTCATTTCACCACTGCCATAGGCAATGTTGTACATACACATTAAGTGCACAGCACACCTTCTTCCGGCAATGCTTATTGCTTAGGACAGTAAAAGCAATTGAACCGGGAAACTATAAATGAAAAATTTTCCACGCCTCTCTCTAACTTTCCTGATCTCCCAAGTGCCAGAGAGACACGCTCTGCCTACTAAAATTTCAACCATTTAGTTGCAGGGCTGCTGCAACCCAATAGCAACTACATGGTCTTCTAGGGCACCAACATTCCCGGGGCATCCACTGCCACTGCTACCACCCCTCTCCAGGTCCTGCCGTGGCAGCAATGCAGCACTGAACTCTCCTCTCTATGACCTACCTCATATCCTTGCACTGGGCCTGCCTAGCTGTAAAAGCAATACAAACTCAAGAAAATCGGTCCTTACGGAGTATGATATAATTGCAAAAATGTATAGGGATTACTCCATACAAACAATGAATCAATGCCTTGTGAAAAACTGACCAACGTTTTGTGGCTATGGGGAAAGAACTAATAATTGTACTTTAAGAAATACTTCTTCGAATGTTATTTTACTCCCAACTTAATGTCTCAGACCAAGCAGCGCTAGAAACTAGTGATGTGCTTGATATACAAACAAACATCAGCGCTTCATCACATCAATGACTTAGTGGGAGATTTTTTATGTGAATTTAGATCCTCTTTCCTCCATCACCATGTGTCAAAAAGTACTATTAAAATATAAGATCGCTTATCTTATTTTTTATCCTGTACGCCTCCCTCGGCACCTTCCAAGCGTTTCACTCCAAGCAGGAGTTTCTTCAGGAGGGTCTGAAAATACAAAACATTAATAGTACTGCCCCTTCTTGAAACACTTCCACATTGATTAAATAAAATGTTCAAAAGTGAATGAAAATGAATTAAAAATCACGTCGTGAAGTTATACCAGTGAAAAAGAAAACATAACTCCTTAAACTTACTTAAAGATACTGCTGCCCGCGCTCATTAATGTCTCTTCTGCAGTTTCCCAAAAAACGCCGCGCATGCGGACTAGACAAATGGGCTGAACTTATATAATGAAAAGCAGGCGGAGATTTAAAGAACTGATTGAAATTTTAATCGTTCTTGCATTATACAAGTGGACATCCATCTCGACTAAAAAACGGTCTACCGTTTTCTCAGTTCCTGAGATTTAGACAAAATTGTTCAGAATTAATAGATTTCAAATTACAGTCTCAACAGCTGATGGAAGACTTTTCCTATAGGGGTATCCCCGTCACATCTCAAAACTAGCATATCAACAGGCACTTTATAATGATCGATCTTGGCTGTTACACACTGAAAGACGTCACCTAGAAACGAAGGATGACTGTGTAAATTTAATTACCAGATTTTCACCACTTAGTTACAAGATTTAGAAAATAATCAAGAAGTATATGGCAATAGTGAAGACGGTTCCGGGTTTACAAGACAAAACGATCAGATGCGTGTGGCAACGCAATGTTAACCTTAAAGAACAGTTGAGTCCTACTATTCTACGTCCCACACAGATTGGGGAAGACATCAGCAAAGAGAGAGGACATTATGCATGTGGACACTGTATGATTTGTGGTATTACAGAAAATTTAATAGATTTTGAGCATTCTGGAAAGAAGTATGCTTTAAAACAAAAGACATCCTGCAATACCTTGTCGGTAGTCTATGTAATCAGATGTCCCTGTAATAAATTGTACATAGGTAAGACCTGTCGGCCCTTCATAACTCGAATGTTAGAACACAAAAGCCGTATTCGCTGCAAAATTCTGACAGCGCCAATAGTTCAGCATTGTATGGTTTTTCAACATGAGTTTGATCACTTGCGCTGCTTCTGCATTGACCGAATTCAAACAGCTATGAGAGGAAAAACCTTAGATGAAACTTTGCTTTACCACGAACAACATTGGATTTTTAAAGTGAATACTGTACAACCTTTTGGTTTAAATTCTTTGATAGAGTGGCATGTGTGTTCCTAAGTTGGTTTTAAACTTCCTTATAATTGCTCACTGGAATTATGTAGGGCACCCTTTAAAATTTCAATCAGTTCTTTAAATCTCCGCCTGCTTTTCATTATATAAGTTCAGCCCATTTGTCTAGTCCGCATGCGCGGCGTTTTTTGGGAAACTGCAGAAGAGACATTAATGAGCGCGGGCAGCAGTATCTTTAAGTAAGTTTAAGGAGTTATGTTTTCTTTTTCACTGGTATAACTTCACGACGTGATTTTTAATTCATTTTCATTCACTTTTGAACATTTTATTTAATCAATGTGGAAGTGTTTCAAGAAGGGGCAGTACTATTAATGTTTTGTATTTTCAGACCCTCCTGAAGAAACTCCTGCTTGGAGTGAAACGCTTGGAAGGTGCCGAGGGAGGCGTAGAGGATAAAAAATAAGATAAGCGATCTTATATTTTAATAGTACTTCTTGACACATGGTGATGGAGGAAAGAGGATCTAAATTCACATAAAAAATCTCCCACTAAGTCATTGATGCAATGAAGCGCTGATGTTTGTTTGTATATCAAGCACATCACTAGTTTCTAGCGCTGCTTGGTCTGAGACATTAAGTTGGGAGTAAAATAACATTCGAAGAAGTATTTCTTAAAGTACAATTATTAGTTCTTTCCCCATAGCCACAAAACTTTGGTCAGTTTTTCACAAGGCATTGATTCATTGTTTGTATGGAGTAATCCCTATACATTTTTGCAAGTAGCTGTAAAAGCAGACATAGCAGCACTAAGGGAGGCAAAAACATTCTACTCCATTCAACCTGTTTTTTTTCCTCAATATTTCTCAATATTTATTTTTTGTGCTTTCAAGCAGCAAAAAACCTCACCAGCCACCACTCCTTCCTCAGTAGCTCACAGTAAGACTAGAAGCTGTCATGTTTTGTCCTTTCAAGTTCTAAGCCTCAAGGAGTCCTTCCGCATGCACTCAAAGACATACTTGAAGCTGCCATTTTTTTCTCCTTTCAAGTCCTAAGTCCCAGACAGTACCTATTCCTCGTTCTCTGAAAGTCAGACACAAGGTGGTTCTCTGGGGCTTGGGGTGCGCTGTGTGTCGCAGCCCTGATGTGACATCAGGCCCCTGAGATCTGCAGAACTCAGACAGGAATATGTTTCTAGTTTCTCTGGCTGCCTGTCAAGGATTTGTAGCATGATTGGCTCAAGTACCTTGTGCTGGCTGCTGCTGACCTCTCCTTGACCTTCTCTCCCTTCCAGATTGGCTTGTGTGTCTGGCAGCGCCTACGTGCTTGACTTAAAGCTTTACAAATTGCCATTCATGAAAATATTCCAAGCATATGCGCTCAGTTAGTTGATTCCAGAATAACCCAAAAATCAGTTTTCTTCAGTTTTTTCATTTATACAAAAACAAATGCATGTGCCTACTGAAAATTTAAAAGTAACTAGCATCCCCGCATTTAAAAAACACTGTTCTAAAATGGTAAAAAATGATATTTAGATGTGGGGATGCTTCTAAAATAAACCCAATAATGCATAACGCAAGGGAGATTGGCAGCAACCATGAGAGAAGCTGATTCTGTGCCCCTCCTCACCACCGGAGATAGCCAATCAGCTGTGAAAGAACTGCCAGCACAGGAGTGGGCCCTTAGGCATAGGACCATTTATTTATTTATTTAGCTGTATTTATATCCTGCTTTTCACCGGGTCAAAGAGGTCAACTGGGAGATACATTTAACATGAGGGGATATGAGACACATACACTAATACTTACAGGGAACATGGGCAATGGAGGGTTAAGTGGCTTGCCCAAGACCACAAGGAGTGCCTATAGGACTAGAAATCCCAGTCCCTCTGGCCTGAGATTGCTGTCCCCAGGTGGGACTTGAACCCCCGGCACTCTGGCCTGAAGTACCTTGTCCTAACCACTAGACCACTTCTCCCATGTGGGACTAAGGAAGCAGCTGCTCCATGGATGTGTTTTGTTTGCTGGTATGCCTATTAAATGTAATGTAATGTATTGTATGTACCGTATTTCCCTGTGTTTGTTTTCCCATTTGTCACTGCTTTGATGTAATGATAAAGTAGTGTACGTTTTCCTTGCCTTTGTAACCTCGTAATGTATTGTAACCGCTTTGATTGAAGGAAAAGGCGGGATATAAAACTAGTTAAATAAATAAATAAATAAATACCTCAGTGTCCCACTGAACAGTTAGCTAAACCAGTTCAACATCCTAAGAAAAGACTCAGTGCAACATTGATTCTGGTTCAGTACATGCAGGCAGAGTCTGTCTGAAGTCATCCCAATTGTACAACTGCTGGCAGAGAGGATTGTTGAATTAACTAAACAGCTTTGGAGTGGATGCTGAGTGTTGAACCGGTGAATAGATGAAGGAATTCCATGGTAATGGAGAGGGAGAGAGCCTGTGGAGTGTTTGCTTTCTAAACCCCAAGATGAAAACTGTTTCAACAGTAGGAGGACTGCAGAGGTTTACCCAAAAGGATAAGGGGCTCTGGATTTGACCTATAGGGTCAAAGGTTATACTTTGGACTGAGGCATGAAGTTAGTCAGGTCCCAAGGAGATTGGAGGGAATGGATTGCATGCAACACTTGATCTATATGAGCAGAGATTACAGGATCAAAGCAGGAAGTTGCCTGCGTAACTTACAGGCTGTTAGTAGAATATAAACTGAATATAAATATGCACAGAACAGAAGCCATCTGCATCATAATACAGTATAGCAGTCTAACATCTCAGAAGTGTGGTAGATCTCGTTAGTAGAAGGGACTCAAAGACAACTAGAAGGCTGAGGTCCCAGGACAAGTCACTAGGAATCACCCCCTTGCCTGGGAGGTAGGAACATGGTCATCCATGTGTGGTGACTACCTTTCCTTTGGAACTGCATAAAGTCGGACCCTGGTGTGGGGTACTTTATTTATTTATTTCTGTGTACTTATATACCACCCAAGAAAATAGAGAGCCATCATGGTGGTTTACATAAAACAAACCAGTAAAATAGTACAGGAAGTGGGGCAGTGCAGGAGAGGAAGAAGAGGGGGCATACAATAAATTGGCAAAGAAGGGGGGAGAGGGCCATGGTGGAGGGAGGGGGAGGAGGGGGGAACCAGAAGAGTAGGGTGTTAAGGGAACTCTAGAGGAAAGAGCCAGGTTTTAAGGTCCTTCTTGAATTTCAGGTAGGATTCCTGGAAGGGCATGAGGGAGAGTTTCAGAGGGACAGGCCAAGGTAGGGAAAAGAGGAGTGTCTGGAGATTTCCAGAAGGAGGTTGGAGGAAGGGGGAAGAGACAATAGGAAGACATGAAAGGAACGGTGTGTGAGGGTCTATAAGGGGAAATAAGGGTAGCCAGATAAGGAAGGGAGGTAGCAAAGAGGGCAGGGTCAATGAAGATTAGGATTTTAAATTTGAGTCATGGAAGCCAATGGAGAACAATGAGCAGGAGGGATGTGTGATAAGAATGGCGAGCTCCAAAGATAAACTTAGCAGCTGTTGATTGAACTAACTGATGGCGTTTAATAGAGTACAGGGGAAGACTGATGTAGAGGACATTACAGTAGTCCAATTTAGACATAACTAAGGCAAGAACTAAAAGTTTAAGCTGAGAAGTGGTGAGAGCAGAGTGGGCAGTGTGGACACGGCATAAGGTAAAGAAGGATTTTTTAACAATGGAATTAATCTGAGCCTTAAATGTTGAAGCAGAATCCAGAATTAACAACAAGGTTTTAACAGCATCCTGGTAAGGGAAAGGGAAGGAAGCCAAAAATTGGGGGGGGGGGGGGGGGGAGGAGCACCCAATGAGGACCAGGGGAAGGAAAGCAAATGGACTCACATTTAGAAACATTGAGAATCAAATGATGGCCATGAAGCCAGTCGTCGACTGCCTCACAGCAGTGCTTTAAAGGAGAAATGTCAAAGTAAGGAAATCAGGCAGTAAACAAAATCTGGCTATCATCGGGTAAAGGTAGGTGCTATAACCACGGGATTAAAACAGTAGAGGAAAGGGGGCTAGAAAAATATTAAACAGTCGGGATTAGAAGGGACCCTTGAAGGACACTCTAAAGAAGAGGGAGACATTCTGGAGCCAGAGAAGGCTTGAAATGTGCATTGGCGGATCTAAGAAGAAAGCCAGTTGAGAGTGGTGCCATGGAGACCTATTTCCTGAAGCCTTTGGTGTTCAGTACTGGACACCAAAGGAATTCATTAACAAAGCAGGAACAGAGAGCATGCTGAGACTCACCAAAAAGTCCCAGCTCAGGAACAAGACCAGTTTGCAGTAGGCAAATTAGTTCAAGAGCAAGAAAAGAATCAAGATCAGGAACATAGTAGGGTCAGCAAGGAATCAAAAAACACAAGATAAAGCTGGAATGGAAAAGACCAAGCTCTGGCAAGGAAGTTAAGCATAGATTGAATATATATGTATGTCCAGACAGGTCAAGATGGTCCTCATGAGGACGTGAAAACAATGGAGTGGATAGGAGCAGCCAAACCAGCCAAGTGGAACATCTACTGGTAGAAGGACTGACATTAACCCCAGTGACGTTTTCTTACATACTGAGTTAGTCATAGATTGGTGGCAGAACATCACAAGGAAGCTAATAAACACTGAATAGTTAGCCATATAGGACGGTCTGCCTGTAAGGCAGATCCTCTACATCAACGACACCGCCTAAGGGATTGCACTAAAGAGATCACCATTTGCCTGTCTGTAAGTGCCACTTTATAGGCTAGGCTATGAAAAATAAATTCAAGTATGTAACCCACTAATCAGTTTTTTACAGCACTGATCTTCCCTAATTTTCCAGAAAGGTTTATATTGGCAAAAAAAAAAAATCTTTAATGTGATAACCAAGATTATCCGTGGACAAAGCTGGCACCCTGGGCAAGGGGAATCCCCTCCAATGATACAGCTCATCCAGTTTCCCAGACCCACTCCGAGTGACTCATACATCTAAACCAAAGACTGCTCCCCCACCCTCACTCTCTATTCCTTAGTCTAGTTACAGTATGTCATAATACATACGTGGAGAGAGAGACATGCACACACAGCATACAAATGTAGAAGGATTGCCATTTCTTCCTCCACCTCTACTACCTTTCACTGTAGTATATTAGCTAAGGTTCTTGTGTGTAACTACCAGCCTGTCTCCATACAGAAAGGGGCGATAAGATAGCACATATCTTTACATGGCCAACGTGCAAGGCGTATTCTGGGTAGGGTTTGGGCAAAGAATGGGTGAAGTCACAATTTACCCCATATTTTATAAATATTATATGTGCTAATGTTTAGGCCTGCTCCTGGGCAGACGTAAATGTACATGGCTCTAGTCTGACCACTGTTTTTACCCATTTACCCTTAGTATTTTATAAAGATACATGGTTGCTTATGTGTCTTTATAAAACAGGCTCAAAGTAGGTGCCTACATGGTCTTTATACATAGGCAACCTCGTGTAAAATTCATCCCTTAGCTGACTAAAGAAGGCTATATCCTGATTTTTTTCTTAAATCTTCCACACAAATATGGTTGGGGAAGAAAGTTTGTGATTAGTAGCTGGGCTGGTTCTTGTGTGGTTATACTGTAATTTGGGTATGCTTTACATTTTGTTTTATTTAATTTAATTTATTTATTTAATTTAAACGTATTTCTATACTACCTTTTTACAATTCAAAGAGGTTCACAATTAACAAATGTTTTGTTTTGTTATTCATAATATTTTGTTGTGCCTGTTATGTTTCAAATTTTGGTTACAAAAGTACTAAAAGAATAACAGACACATTCAATCAATCAATCTGACAGCCTCTCATGACATTAACATACAAGTGAGAAATAATCATGATAATAATTATTATTCGTGTAGAAGATGGTGCTTGGTGGGGGGTCTAGGGAACATCTAACTGTATTCACTAGGAAGTAATCCATTGTACTAACCTTCTCTTTGATTTTGGGTGGTTTTATCACAGTGGACCTCTGCCAGTAGCTATCATGTATGATAGGTTTTTAGGTTAATGTGCATGTTAGTAATGTGCTATGATAGTGTGGTAAAAATTTAATAAGCACGCAGTAGCCTTATTGCATACCATGTTAAAGTCATGTTTTACTGTTTGCCTGTTACATTTTTGCTAATGTTTTAAAAAATTAGCATGCATGTTATTGCACAGGCTCCTGAATGTCTGTTACACTGTGAATAAATTCTATATACTTAGTAGGCTGCCTGTTCTTTTCCCTGATCACTTTAAAAAGAAGTGGACCACAGAGTAGCGTAATAACATAGTACATGACGGCAGATAAAGACCAGCATGGTCCTTCTAGTCTGCCCAATAAGGTGGCTAGAGTAGGTGCACCTGCAGCTCCGTGCAGGTCACCCCTTTCTAGCTGTTGAAATAGAAATAAATGCTTTCCAATTTCCTCTAGAAATAGAAACCTTCATATAAACCTCTTCAGTTTTGAAAAGGGTGAATTTTAAAAGAGAGAGCCACAGAAAGATACATGATATTTCCATGCATAAGTTAGTACTTTCAAGGACTTACACGCACGAATGGGCACTTATGAGTATACTCGAGGCAGCTGCCATGCTATAAGTACGAGTACGCACATAAGACTGATCACGTGCACTTTCAGTTTGGGCGGACACAGGGCTGGAGTTTGGGTGAAACATGAGCGAAGTGCAAGTTTATGCGTATAGGTTATAAAATGGTATACCTTACACACATTCCTGCAAACTCTAAGCAAAAGCATTTACACCTGCCGGAGGGAAGCATAAGTGCTCTCATCTAGTTTGCAAGCATTTTTACGCTCCAGGTTTATAAAATATGCACGCACTTCACTTTATAAAATAGGTCTCAAATACGAGTGTTCTACTGCACGTAACCTGTGAGAGAGTTTATAAAATTACCCGCAACCTATATAAAGAGAAGGGCAGGGCCAAATGCTCAAATTTTCTTCTTTGTCATTTTGGCATGAATAATATGTCACATTTCAGAAATATATCACAGCAATTTACAGACGTTAAAACCTTACATATACTGTCCTGACCTGAAGAAACTCTTAAGCTTCAAAAGCTAGTCCAAAAATGTATTAAATTAGTGCAAAAAAGGTATCACTTTATTATCCTTTTTTTTCATCTTTTTGAGGACATCCAGGTTGTGAAATCATTACTCCCGCTGTACGTGCTGGCAAATACACAGGCATTTGTTTGTATCATTATATGTATTTTGTAAACTGCTTCTCATTCAGTTGAGCCTTTCTGTAAAATATTTGGGGCCCAATATTTAGAGCCCAGTAAACCGTGTAAATGCCTTAAATTGGGATATTCAACGGTTGATTCCATTGAGTATCCCCTTCTAACTCTATACACCCCACTGCTATCTGGTTAGCATCGAGGCATGTCGGGGGTATTCCAGGGTTGAGCAGAGGTGTCAACAAGCGATAACCAGGCAGCAGCGATATTGCATGCTGCCCGGTTTGCTATCAGTGCCAAAAAGATAGGTGAGGAAACCCCTCACCTATCCTTAAGGTGCAGGAGCTAACCAGGCAGCATGCAATATTGCTGCTGCCTAGTTAGGTTCGGTGGCTTCTGATGTGTGCGGCGATCCCCGGATATTCAATGCTGTCACCACGGCATTGAATATCTGGGTTAGAGGTCAGAAGGGAGGGCCATGCACCAACGCGATGAACAGCCCTTCGAAAATGAGCCTAGCTGAATATTGGGCCCTTGGAGAATTGTGACTATCCCAGCCTGCCATTCCCAGTTTGCAACTAGATGTCCTATGCAAAATGGATTTCACATATCTGAATGTATCTCACCTCGAGGTATTAATGGAAAAGTGTGTGTCCCACTAATCAGTTTTTTACTGCACTGATCTTCTGTAATTTTCAAGAAGGGTTTATATTGACAAAAAAACTTTAATGTATCTTTGTAGAGTAGGTGTGTTCAATGGAGTACCTGTCTGGGCAGAGTGTGAGGTGAAGTCATGATTTACATGTATATTTTATAAAATAAGCAAATATATGCGTAATTTGCATGCCAACATTTACGCCAGCTCCCAAGGAGTGGTACAGAGAGAGAAAGAAGAGGAGCGAGATGTGGGAAGATGGAGTTGTAGGAAATGCAAATGACAGAATGGTGAAAGAGGAGGAAGAGAAATAAA
The DNA here is from genome assembly GCA_033557465.1 of Ichthyophis bannanicus. NCBI lineage: Eukaryota > Metazoa > Chordata > Amphibia > Gymnophiona > Ichthyophiidae > Ichthyophis > Ichthyophis bannanicus. Next base: position 753,121,077 of record CM066031.1, read on the forward strand.
AGGCTAGTATGAAAGGCAAAGATACTGTTGAAGAAAGCAAAAGAAAATGATATTAAATACAGGACATTAGAAAGTGAACAGAAGGGAAGGGTGAATAAAGAGATGAAAAAAAGAAAAGAAAAATTGTAGAGATATGAAAAAAGGTTGAAAGATAATTAAAAATAAAGATGCTTAGCTAAGTTTTCCGTGTTTAAAAAAGTCAGTAAAGTGAAGAGAGCTCTAAAGTTCTGCCTTATTTGTGCAGCAGAGACCTCTACAAGGTCTACTAAAATATTGTAATATTATCTCTTATGCGTCTTACCTCTTGTAATTTTTCAGAACAGGAGAGGTTTCTCTAATTCCAGTGACATAAGGTTGTGAGGAGACTTCTCTGGGAAGGAAATTAAAACAGCATAAATACTCAGCCCAGAGGCAGTTTCTTGCCTTTGGCTGGACTAGCTGTTATAGCATCAAGGTGCCTGTGGCTGGCTAAGCCACAACAGCAGATGCCCTGGGCTCCACAGCAAGTTCACCATTAGGGAGGAGGAGAGGTTTCTGGAGGTCCCAGTCAGGAAACCAACAGCAAAGTAATGGTAAGGCCATTGCACGACCATTTGATTAAGGAGTGAAGGAGAAAGCAGCATAGAGGGAGAATGAGACAGAAGTAGGTAGCCCATGATTCTGGAAAAGACAGGAGAGCATACAGAGGACATCTCTTGAATTGGAGACAAGGAGAATCAGTCTCTCTTTCAGCTGAAAGAGGCTTTCCTCTCAAACATTTATACCATGGAGGTATTTAAATGTCTTTATCGAATCTTCCCTTTCCCTATGGCTCCAAGCATCCTTCTGGCTTTGGCATCGCCTTTTCTACCTGCAGGTCTTTCTCTTTATTCATCCACAGATGTACTTCACCTCCTGACCTATACTGTACTTTTCCCTTGATTTTTTGCAGCCCAAATGCATGACTGCATTTTTTAGCATAAAATCTTAGCTGCTAAATTGTCGGCCATTATTTGCTAGATCCCTCTTTTTAAGTTGTTTTTAAGCAATTAAATCTTGCATCCCTGAACCTATTTCCACTGGTAATATACAGTAGAAGTAGTAGTCAATACTCAAAAGCACATATATGTTTAGTGGAAAAGCTTGTTTTCAGTGGTAGGGTAAGGGGCTTCAGTCTTTTGCCTGATGGAATGGGTTTCACTGGGCTACCTCAGTTCACGTATTCTTCCCCAAGCCTTATTCAGGGCCAAAGACATAGAAGGCTTCTCTCAGGCCTTGAATGGATCCAAGCCCTCTCCTGGTTCTACAGTACACATGCTTTATAACGTTATAGTAGTGTAATAACCAGATAACCAGGAGTTAAGAACCAGGGGCTCCACAGTTCAAACGCCAATGCTCCTCCTTGTAGTGTTGGGCATGTCCCTTAACTCTCCATTGTCTTAGGTACAAACGTAGAGTGTATGTCCTCTGGGTATATGGAAAATACCTATTGTACCCTGAATGTAACTCTCCTTGAGCTACTACTGAATAGGTATGAGTGAAAATCCAAAATGCCTGATGCATGCACAGTTGACAAATGATATGGACAGGTATGATTGGGGCACATAATGCATTCCACAATATACATACTGTAAAAATACAAGGTCTAAATACCATGATGCCTGCAGTGGAAATCAATACTCTTCAGAATGCCAGTGTGACTTCCAATACCTTCTTGGTCACTATAACACAGAGGTACAATGAATTATACAGGGGGTACCTTAATACAGCTATGCTACAGTGGATAACTAACTCTGCTTGTTATTGGTGCCACAGGGAAACTATTCACAGTGGAATCCAAGAATGGATCTGAAGGCCTGGATTTATTGACGGCTCAAAAATCATGCGCAATACTGGGATCCCGTTTAGCTACTGCAGAAGAGCTCCGGCGGGCTGTACTGGATTGCTCCTTCACTGTTTGCACCAGGGGATGGTTGGCAGACAGCACCACGGGGTAAGGGCGAGAAAAATGCCAAACTGCTTATTATTCACTATTTTTAAGCTGAACCAATTGAAGAGAGTGAAATAAGAGTTGATGAGTGTCAACTGATTGGCACTAAGAGACTTTTTAACATAGATCCCTGCTTGTAATCCAGTGATTTTCCCGAGGATCTCTGATTATATAGTTAGACACTGTGAGGAGAGAGAGGTTTGTTCATCTTAATACAGAACACTGTATTTCCTTTTAGACAGTTGGGAATAAATTGGTAACTGAGGAGGAGAGGCAAGTGAGTGTGAGATTAGAAAACTAGAAGCGAGACAGCTCTTGCTATCATGCTAATGCTGCTTGGGGTTACCATGGGCTATGGCCTTTTGCTGCTGTGAACTAGGGGCTTCAAGTTTGCTTTGTAACTCAAAAAATTTAGAGGGTAATTTTATAAGGGGGCACCTAATTTAAGAGGGCAAGTAGGTGCCTATGCATCTTAAAAAATACTGGTGTAATGGTAGAAATCATGCTTCAAATGCAGGTGTGGATATTTACACCTGCTCAAGAACAGGCGTTAATGATCACATGTAAAATTTGTTAGCATGTATGTTAATTAAAGTATTTTATAATTAGGGCTTCTGATTTTTGGTTAAAACTAATAACATCACCGATGCTTAAATCACGTTTATTGGTTATAACTGATAAACCCCGATTTTCGTGGCACCCAGATGATGTCATCCATATCTTCAATCTTGCGGTATTTGCCATCTGCGCTCCCTGCGGATTTGCTGTTCATGCTCCATGCCTCCCAAGCAGTATTTATACTCCCATTGATTCTCATTACTCCACTTATTCTCTACTTGGTGAGGGTCTGTGTTCTGAGTGTGTGACCAAGGCCATGAAGTTTGTACATAGGGGATCTATACTGTAGTAATCTGAACTGTTCAGCTTTTCAAATAGGTGTTTGTATGTTCCAGGGCCCACTGCAGTATTTACAGTGATGCTTTTTTTGGATGGCCTCCTTATGTGAGTTTTGGAAGTTGGTGCTGGTATGGTATGGTATTGTAGATTTGCTCTATAGATCTTCGGTGACTTTGTTGTAGGGTTTTGTTCACAATATGCCTGGTACTGGAGAATGTTTGTTGTTGTTAGTGAGACGATCAAATATTGAGTTCTATTCCTAGCTCTGCTCTGCACTCATTGTTGAGGGAGGGGGTTTTGTGAATGCAAAATATATGTTCAAAAAGAAAAAGCAAGAACCATAATGCAGTTTATAACAATAAAATAACAATGAGTTAAAATAATTTGGTTTATAAACTGTGCTGTTGGTTCCCGCTCCCTTTTAGTTCCTTGGTGTACAAACATCTTGCATTTCCTCCACATTATTTAATTGGCTTTTTGGTTTGGTTCAGTTCCTGACTGGAGTTTTGAGGAATCCCCAGTCCCCACTCTGGGGGGAAGGCCATCTCATCTCTCGCCTCAGGCAGCAGATTGCTTGAGCCGTTTGTGCTCCTCATCTCTTTTTCTTGAAAATCTTTTAACACTTTCGATTAGTGACCTTTGGGTTCTAGATGGCGAACTATCCCGTGGATTGTTGAGATTCTGTTGCATCTTGGCACACAAGTATTCGGCTATTCTATGGTTGTTTTCCCTGGTACAGGATGTATGGTTCCTCTGCAGTACTTGCACACCATTGCTTTTTTCTCTTCTAATTATTCTACAATAAAATCTGTATGTTCACGAGCGTACTCTTCTGGAGTTTTCAGACCCTTGGTATTATTCCCAGTGTCACCCAAAGCCTTTGGTTATTTCTTAAGGAGGTATATGAATCTGAAGGCACTGTGTTAAAGTCAATCTATATTTTAAACCATTGCTTGCAGTATCGATGGGGGCTATGTGAATGTTAAGGCTCTGTGTTAAATGCAATCCACTTTTTAAAACATTGCTTTGTTTCAGTAAAAGTAATGACTTTAGATACACATCAGTGTGCCTTTTTGCAGTTCAACAGCATGGGTAGCGTAGAGAGGCAGGAGGAGGTAAGAACACAGCAAGGCTCAGACACAGCAACAAGTGAACAGGCCGCAGCAGCAGACATCTGAGCAAGTTACCTGCAGAGATTTCCAAGAAAAGGATTTGATTGCAGTAGGGGAAAAGAGTGCAGCTTACGGTATTTCACTAAGTTAATGCATCTTACTTTTTTTATGAGGCACAGGAAAAGAATGACAGGGCTCACACAGAGGCAGCAGAGGTCTGTGAGGGTTCCCTGATAGAAATCAAAAAATAACCCAATAGCAGCAGGGAAGCAGAACAGTCCTGGGAGAAAGAGGGCGTGACTTAATTACAGCAGTGGCAGAGTTCTCTGTCAGTCCAGAGGGCTGAACTACTGCGTGGGGGAGGGGTAAGAGCAAGGAGGAAATGGCTCCCCCTACACAGTGGCAGAGTTCTGTGGCTTTAAATGAATGGGAGGGGTGTAGGAAAAGATAAGAGAGGAAAGATAGAGCTGCCAACTTTTTGAAAGAGAAAATAAACGGCACCTGTTACTGCCCATGCTCTGCTCCACTCCCTACTCCACCCCCCTGCTCCACCCATAACCCACCCCCTGCTCCACTCCTAACAATAACTGCTATGATGATAGCATATAGGGCAGCGATGGCGAACCTATGGCACGCGTGCCAGCTGTGGCACGCGAAGGCCTTGCAGCTGGCACGCGGGAAGGTCCGCCATCGAAAAAAAAAACAACAACCCTGTCTGCTGCCGTTGTCGGGGCCGCCGCGGCAGCATCGAGCGTGCCGCGGGGCCCCCCTGTACCCACCGGCAGAGCCTGTCCTCCCCGTAGCAGCTCTCTCTTTGGAGCTGCAGTCAGACTCGCCGGCTTGCAGAGCGCGAAGGGAAGAGTTTCCCTTTCGCGACTCTGTTAAGCCCGCGGGGGCTGATGGGAACTTCCCATCAGCCCCCGCGGGCTTAACAGAGCAGCGAGGGAACTCTTCCCTCGCGCTCTGCAAGCCGGCGCGTCTGACTGCAGCTCCAAAGAGAGAGCTGCTACGGGGAGGACAGGCTCTGCCGGTGGGTACAGGGGGGCCCCGCGGCACGCTCGATTCTGCCGCGGCGGCCCCGACAGCGGCAGCAAACAGGTTTTCTTTTTTTTTTTTAATTTTCCCTGGGCTGGGCTGGGCTGGGCTGGGGGTGGGGGTGGGGGTTAGGAGTGGTGCTGGGCTGGGCTGGGGGGCTTAGGAGTGGTGATGGGCTGGGCTGGGCTGGGGGGGGGTTAGGAGTGGTGATGGGCTGGGCTGGGCTGGGGGGGGGGTTAGGAGTGGTGATGGGCTGGGCTGGGCTGGGCTGGGGGGGGGGTTAGGAGTGGTGATGGGCTGGGCTGGGCTGGGGGGGGGGTTAGGAGTGGTGATTGGCTGGGCTGGGCTGGGGGGGGTTAGGAGTAGTGATGGGCTGGGCTGGGGGGTGTTAGGAGTAGTGATGGGCTGGGGTGGGGGGGTTAGGAGTGGTGATGGGCACTGGGCTGGGGGGTTAGGAGTGGTGATGGACACTGGGCTGGCTGGGGGGGGTTAGGGGTGGTGATGGGCACTGGGCTGGCTGGGGGGGTTAGGAGTGGTGATGGGCGCTGGGCTGGGGGGGTAGGAGTGGTGATGGGCACTGGGGGGGGTTAGGAGTGGTGATAGGCGCTGGGGGGGCTTAAACTAAAAATTGAGTGATGGGGGATTAGGACTGGGAGTGGGCTGATGGGGAGGTTAGGACTGGAAATGGGCTGGTGGGATTAGGACTGGGAGTGAGCTATGGGGGGCTAGGACTGGTAATGGGTTGGGGGGTTGCTAGGACTGGAAATGGGCTGAGTGGAAGGGGGCTTGAACTGCAAATAGCTGTTGGGGATGGGGCTTGGAATGGAAATGGGCTGAGGGGAAGTGGGGGGCTTGAACTGCAAATAGCTGATGGGGACGGGGCTTGGAATGGAAATGGGCTGAGGGGAAGTGGGGGGCTTGAAGAAGGGAATGGATGCTGGGTGAGACTGGAACTAGAAGGGAGCTGATGTTGGGGGAGGATTAGAATGGGATGGGGCTGGGAGAGTAAAATGGAGAGGGGAAAAAATATTTTGTGTAGGAGGGATGAAAAATCTACAATTGGCCAGGTATTGGGAGAGTAATTGGGGATTGAGGATGGAGGGGTAAAATTTGTGTGGATGAAATAGAAATGAGGAAAGAGCAAAAGGAGAAAGATTAGTATGTTAAAGCAGATGTAGAGAGAGAGAGAATGGAAAAAAAACTAGAAGAGAGAAGAAAGGACAAATGGACAGCAGACGATGGAGAGTTAGCAGAAAACATGAAGAAACCAGAAGAAAATGGCTGGACCAATTGCAACTGAAAAAAAATGCACAAAAGGTAGAACGATATCTCTTTATTTTGAATTTATTAACTGGAATATGTCAGCTCTGGGAAATGTGCATCATTAACATCTGCGCTTTGTTTGGTACAAGAGGAAATTCCTATTTGACGTTGCCACTTGTTCTCTTTCCCCAGTATTCACTGAAATGTATTGGTTTAATATTTGCAGTGTTGCCTTTTGATAGGTAGGGTATGGTGCTTTGTGAGTCCTGGTAATGCTGTCAGGATACGGCGGGTTTGCTATGGGTTCTAAATGGGCAGCGTTTGTAGTAGTTCCTAATGTGCCTGGCGGTTGGCACTGGATTATAGTAATGTAGAAATCTTTTAGTCTTTCTTTATCCATACACTCATTAAGAGACATGTTTACTAAAAGTTAGTGTATGGTAACATTATGCAAATATTTATGCAAATAAGACCACTTATGCAAATGACGTGCTGGCACTTTGAGGAAATTCTTTGGTTTTGTGCGGCAGTTTGGGCACTCGGGCTCAAAAAGGTTAGCCATCACTGATATAGGGTTTAGCTTCTGCAGGTCTCATAGGGTACAAGAGGTTGCAGTCTTCAACTCCCATTGGGTTACAGTCCATTTCTTAGTCACCCAACACATATACAGGGTGGCCCAAAAAAAAGTGAGAACATTTTGTAGCATATAAGTTATTTAAAATTTCAAAAAGACAGATGTAAACGATTGACAAATTTAAAAAAAAAGATGGCGACCAGAAATTGTCGAAATAAAGACGTTATATAGCTAAAAAAGGTAAACTATTTAAGCTTTTAATTTACGAGATGTTCTCACTTTTTTTGGGCCACCCTGTATACTCCCCCATGTGGTGTTAAATCCAAACATATTCTGCATCCACAGAATCCCCTTCCCCTCCCCCAGCAGTGGACGCAGAGCAGAGCAAGGACGTTTCCCCATAGAACATACTATATAAAGAAGTCCTGATTCTGTTGTCATCTCCCCAACAGCAACATACACCCTTTCAGTACCAAGCATACTGTACAAAACTCTACAAAAAGATCACCTAGGGGGTCATTCTGAACTCTGTTTAGCAGATCTAGACATCTGATCCAGATGTCCAGAGCCACTAAACGGCTGGGCAGCCTGCCGGGGACAGAGCTCCCCATATACAGAGGCGATTTGTACGGGGAGCTCTGTTTGTGGGAGGGAGGGGACAGGACAGAGGCAGAGCGAGGGCGGGCAGTGGGCGGAGAGTGACCCCGGATGTACAGGGCTGATTCTGAGGTCGGCCCTGTAGGTCTGGGATCAGCCACGGAGACAGGAGACTTATTCCACCTCGGAAGTGGAATAAATCCCCCTGGGTGTCGGGGGACCGCGGCGCTGGGCAGAGATAAGAGGTGAGGGGTGCAGGAGGATCCCTGCAGCCCAACCCAGGCCATGGCAGGCCAGATCGGGGGTCAGGCTGCGGGGAAGGATGTTTTCACAGGCGGCTTGGGATCACGGCTCCTGAATGGCTATGGGATGCCTTGGCACTGCAGCTCCATTCAAGAGGCTGGCTGTGCTAGACAGGCTCGGCAGGACGTGCGGCCGATCAGAATCCTTTTCTGGTCTGCACGTTCAGGCCGGTAGACCCGAATCTGATCCTGCGGGGGCTAGCTGTGCCCATGGGTTCAGAATCAGGTCTACCTCTGTACGCCCGATTCTGATTGGCCGGACAGGGTCTGGACAACCTCTTAGGACCCACTGAAAATCTACCATGCCGGCACTAATTTCCAAAACGCCCACAAGAAGGACCCTACTTAGGAAAGGCAGCACTGTACATATTTCAGTGAGTCCTGGATTGGTGCACCTGTTAGGAAAACTGAACAAATCAGAATAACGACACATTCTTACATACAGCCTCCATGCTAATAGAATTCTCAGCCCCTAGCAGATATACATTGCAAAAATTGACATATTCCAATCACTTAATAGAAAATAAAATAATTTCTCTACCTTTGTTGTCTGTCCATTTTCTTTTCTTTATTATGTTGGTCCCAGGCTCCGGTTTCTGCTTTCTTCTGTCTTCTCTTAACTCTTTTCAGGGTCTCCTGTTCATTTGTCATTCTCTCTCCTCCTGTCTTCACTTCTTCCCCTTTATTCATCTCTGATATTGATCTTTTCCTTTTAGCTTTCTTCCATTCATTTTTCTGCTTCATTATCCAGGTTTCACTCCTCCTTCCTACAAGCCAGCTCTCAATCTTCATTTTTACTGCATCTACCTACAACTTTCCTTGACCCCAGCCCCCACATTAGTCATCGCTCAGTTCTTCTCCAACATTTTATTAATTTCCCTTTCTCCCTCTCCACCCCCTCCCCATGCCCAGAATCCCCTCTTTCTCCTCCTCCCCTGATCCAACATCTCTCCTTATTCCTCTTCCCTTGGTTCAGCATCTCCTTTCAAACTCTCATGACATTAAAGACGAGAGATGCTGAACTCCCAAGTAGACCTACCATCTGCTACCTAGGCGTTATGCTAGACCAGCACCTCGAACTTAAAGCGCACATCAGCAACATCATCAAGCAAATTTACCACAAAATACGAACAGTGCGACATCTCCGACCCCTGCTGCAACCAGATGACTTCAGAACAGTTTTTCAGGCACTGATGACCCCCCATTTTGACTATGCCAATGTGATCCTGCACGGTCTACCCAAAAACACACTAAACCCATTATAGCTGGCAATGAACGCAGCTGCACGCTTCCTACACGGGGCCTCTAGAAGAGACCACATTACCCCAATCCTAAAGGATTTGCACTGGCTACCAATCTCCTGCCGGCTCACTTATAAAGTAGTCCTGATGACCTTCAAGGCCATCAACAAAATATCACCCACCTCCCTGACAGACCTTCTCTATCCCACTTCAGCAAACAGAGCAAGGAGGACATTCGCCACCAACACGCTACAGACCCCCAAGGAAATAACAAAATGCACCCAGGCAACAAGGAACCGAGTCTTTAAGTTCTATGCTCCCAGCTGCTTGAATGCGCTCCCAACTACCGTCTGAGCGATCACTGACCTTGCTCAATTCAGAAAAGCATTAAAACACCACCTTTTTCTCCTGCACTACTCACAGCCCAGTAATTCAACCCCACCCGCCATACACCCAGCTAGCCATCTGTAAATAACAAACAACTCATGTATTATTGTAGATAGTGGTAGATAGTTGTAGTCAGCTAGCCATCTGTAAATAACAAACAACTCATGTATTATTGTAGATAGTGGTAGATAGTTGTAGTCAGCTAGCCATCTGTAAATAACAAGCAACTTGTGTATATTGTAGATAGTGGTAGATAGTTGTAGATAGTTTCCCCAGTTTGAAATCCAATTTGTATTACCCGTTCAATGTAAGTGCATAACAGGCTTCCTGTTCTGTACAAAAGTGTTATCTGCAAACCGCACTGATTTTAAAGAGCGCAGTATATAAAAGCGATAAATAAATAAATAAAAATAAAAAACTCTTTCCCCCTCCATTCAATATCTTCTATGTAGCATCCACTCCCTGTTCTCCCCACCACCCCAGTCCCCTCTCTTTATGTCCAGCATCCTCTGTCTGTCCAAGTCCCCCTGCCCAGGTGATCCAGCATATCCCACCGGTGCCCCTATTCCCCTCCCATCCATAATCCAGCATTATCCCATCTGTGTCTCTATTTTTCATCTAGGGTCCCATTATGTCCAACATATCCCATTCAATTTCTCTACCCCTCTCCCAACCTCTCCCTATCTGTGTTTCTATTCTTCCTCCCACAGACCCATCATGTCCAGCAAATCCCTTCGCACCCTAAGTCCACCATTCCCCCCATCCATTTCCCTAGTCTCCTTCCCACAGCCCCTGAGCGCCATCGTATCCAGCAAACTAGTACATCATCTCCATCACCTTCATCTTCCCCAATTCCAGCATTTCCCCCATCTGTGCCCTTATTCCAAAGAAGTGGTAATTCACCAGAAGGGAGGTGGGAAGGGAAAGGAGTGGGATGAAATGTAGCTCTACTTTTAATCAATTTATAAACTTTTAATCAATTTATAAACTAATGTAAAGAAGACAAAGATCCTGATAACTGGCAAAATCAACAAGTTCATCGTTGAAGGAGAAGAAATTGAAATCATGGACAACTTTAACTTACCTGGATCAACTATCAATAAAGAAGCAACAAGCCGTCAAGAAATCTGACGACACATTGCTCTTGGCAGAATGGCTATGAAAGACCTAGGCAAGATTCTCAAGAGCAGAGATGTCTCTCTCCATACAAAGATTCAACTTGTTCAAGCCATGGTATTTTCAGTAACATCTTATGGATGTGAAAGCTGGACAGTGAAAAAGATAGACAGTAAGAAAATTGATGCCTTTAAATTATGGTGCTGGTGGTGAATACTGCATGTACCATGGACTGCCCGAAGAACAAACCAGTCAGTACTAGAGGAGATCAAACCTAAGCTTTCTTTAGAAGCTCAGATGACAAGACTTCGACTTTCATACTTTGGACACATCATGCGAAGAGAGAGATCATTAGAGAAAGACATCATGCTTGGCAAGATAGAAGGTCAACGCAAAAGAGGAAGGCCAGCAATGAGATGGCTCGATACAATAACAGCAGCTACTGGTACCAGTCTGTCAACAATGAGCCGCCTGACTGAAGACCAAACACGATTTAGGACAACTATCCAGAGGGTCGCCATGAGTCGACACCGACTCAATGGCACTTAACAACATGAAGTTTTGCTATTCATTTTGTCATTTTTAGCGATACCCCATTCACCTCATTTTATTAGTAATGTTTTATAGTTTACTAATTAGTACTATTTTTTATGGGGTTTTTTGGATTCCTTTCATTATGGTTCCCATGTTTGTCTGTTTTTGCTGTTGTTTCTACCGATATTTATATATGTGCCTCTATAAGTTCTATATGCATTTTGGATTGCATTCATGTACGTATTGCTATGGTCCACTACAGCAGATTGTACAACACAGCATGTCATGGGTTTGCATAGTCATATTTTTACACATTTTAGTATGTTTGATTATGTATGTTATGGATGTATGTTTAGATTTTTTTCTGTGTTCCTTTTCCTGTGCTCATGTTGCATCTTATGGCATGTTTTATTATTATTATTATTAATTATGATTTGATAAAGTAATGTATATTTTAGACTTATGTATTTTGTATTGATATTTTTTAATGTTTATAAAGTGCCCCTGATGCAGGCAGACTGCACCGAAACATGGTCAAATCGGGCTTAATAAATTTACCCTGTGGTTATTTATCTGCCCTGTGGCTTTTTTTTTTTTTTTTTTTTACTAAGGGAGTGAGTACAGAGAGAGAAAAGATGAGGTTCCAAGACAGAGCTGTGAGATATACTGAGTGAAAGCAGGATATCAGTGGATGAAGATACCCCAGAATATATGCAGAGCTCTTTCATTGGCATTTTACATTGATTCCAAGGAGACTCTTACCAACAGGGTTTCTTCCACCAGCATTCTTTCCTAGATAAGTGTTCAATTAGCACCTAGGTGGTTAACAAATTTTAGCAAAATATAGTTAGAATCAACCACACCTTCCTCCACGTCCTTCCCAAATCCACAGTAAAGCATCTCTACAATCCCAGCCCAATCCATAATCTCAGGCACCTCCTCCTCAATATCACCCCAAGTCCATTGTAAAACGTCTCCGCCATCCCAATCGCATATATACTCTGATAAGGGAAAACCCTATCCCCTTAACCCCAGCCCACTATTAACTAGGGCTTCTAGCCTTAGGGTTTATGAACTGTAAATTTAGGTGTCTATTTTCCAGGTAATTAGGGGCTCTTAGAGAGTAGAAGAATTTAAGGTCATAATTACTAAGCTTGTGATAAATAGCACTGAGATAAAATGCAATATTTTATCACACAAGTCACTTCCTGCAATACCTGAATGCCACACGTTAGTAATGTGCATTAAATTTCATTTTGTGTTGCTTCAGGTTGGAATATCACACATTCCTGGCTACAGCAATGCTGCAGGCCTGATATCTTTTAAAGAAGCCGGTGGTATGGCCAAGAACCCTCCTACATTCTTGATCTATTCCCCCTCCTCCCCCCAAACAAGCTCCCTCTGGTCAGAGACAGATTTATTTATTTATTTATTTGAACAGTTTTTCTATACCACCCCTTCCATTGATCAGAGGTGGTTTACAGCAAACAGTTACAGAGAACAAGTTAGAACTATGTTACAGCTGAACTATCATACAGTTGAACTATATACATACCATTGAACCACGTAAGGCATAGTATAGAAGTGGTTGGTTATCTTTACTGTATACATTGAAGCCAGGCAGTGAAAACAAGTTTGAGGGTGAAGATCATGTCAGAGTGATGGATGCAGGGGAGAAGATGGATTAGTTGGGGGAGAGTAAAGGGTGGTATGTGTATGAATATTGGCCATAGAGGTATAGTAGTGTTCTGAGAAAAATAACGTTTTTAATTCCTTACGGAATGTCTGGAGATCTTTGTCTGATGAGGGCGGGGAGAGAGTTCCAAAGAGTGGGTGCTGAGTCCTGAAGGCTCTATTACTGGAAGCTTGTTTAATCTTCCGTATTGTTGAAGGTATTGATAAAAGATTTTGAGCACTTTTTCTCCTGCTCCTCACCTCATTTTGGTCATTTATCATGCTTGAAAGATAGGAGGGGGAGATACTACATTCAAATTACTCAACGGTAACTATCATTTTGTATTTTATCCTGCTTGCTATAGGGAGCCAGTGGAGGTTATAGAGAATGTGGGTGATGTGATCAGATAGACTAGCCCTAAAAATAATCCTGGCAGTTACCTTCTGTGTTAGTTGGAGTTCATGAAGGTTCTTTTTAGGTAGATCCTGCAGCAAGCTGTTACAGTAGTCCAAGTGAGGAATGATTGAAGCTTGCACTACTGTTCTAAAATCAATTGTTTCTAGGAGTGGCCTGAGGTGCTGAATTGTTTTTAATTTGTAGAATATGGTTTTAGCAGTATGTTTTATATGAGCTGACATATTGAGGGCTCTATCAATTATGATACCTAGATATTTTACCTCCTGTTTAACTGGCAGAGTGGTATTGTGGAGATTGAATGTTGGAGGAGGGATGAAGTTCTGTTTTTTGTCATAAAAAGTATTTCTGTTTTTTTTTAAATTTATATGCAGGTTGTTTGCATTTAGCCATGATTCTACTTTGGTTATGCAATTAGCGATGTTGTTGTATGTAGGATTTTTTGTATCTACTGGTGCATATACCATAATATCATCTGCGTAGATGTGGTATTTGATTTTATGTTTATTGAAGATTACACATAATGGTTGGAGATATAAGTTAAATTGGAAGGCAGAAAGAACAGAACCTTGGGGAATTCCCTGTTCTTGTGGTAAAGTGGTGGGTGACTCTTGATTGATTTTTACATATTGCGAGCGGTTGGAGATGCATTAGTTGAATCATTTTAACGTTGTTCCAGATATACCTATCTGAGCTGGTCTTGAAAAGAGGATGGTGTGGTTGACGTTATCAAATGCCAAGGTGATATCCAAAAAAGATCATGATGAAGGCTTGATTCAGGTTATCTAATCCACAGATGAGGTTATCGAATAGGACTAAGATCAGGGTTTCTAAGCTATGGTATGGGCGTAAACCATATTGGTGTTCATCCAGGGGAGCATTGAGGTCAATAAAATCTTGCAGCTGGTTTTGGACTACTTTGTCTATTATCTTTGCTAAAAATGGAATTCTTGCTATTATGCTTGATATCTTTTAAAGGGGCTGGTGGTATGGCCAAGAACCCTCCTATATTCTTGATCAATGTCCCCCCCCCAACAAGCTCCCCCTGATCAGAGACAGATCCCCTGGACAATACCCCAGGCACCTATCAATGGGCTCCTTGGTGTCTAGTGAGTGGTGGATATGATCCCCTGCCATTCCTGCCCCATAGGCACCCGGATTCAAAGTGACACTGCTCAACTCCTAGCAGTAGTCTCATGCTAAATAAGGGTCAAATGCAAGCTGCATTATTAATTAACTGCTTTGCACACATTTACCTTGTGTGGCACTACACAAATATGCATTAAGGGCAATTAACGTGTTAAATGGTACAAATCATGCATTATTTGGCAAAAAAACATGCATTATTCCTTTAATTCACATTAGTAACTACTTTTATTAGAATATGGAGATGTCCATTATCGTGTGTTCAAATTATACTTTATTTCCTAAGAAAAAGCACAAAGATATTTCTTGCAAATGCTAGTTTTAACCCAACAGTAGGCATTCATGAAATAACGCTGAATGCTTTCAGATCAGAAACAATAAAAAATACTTCAGCTACTTATATAGGAGTCTTTTTTGACTACGGAAAGAGTAAGGGTTGTATAAACTGTTAGCAAACTACCAGCCTTTATTTTTTTGGAATTGATTTTAGCGTTAATTTTAATACACTTTGATTATTCATTTGGTTAAAAACCCAACTGATCAAAACATGATATCAAGTCAGGAAAGTAATATTTCTTTTAAATTGCAAAAGTAAGGGGCCCTTTTACTAAAGTGCACTAAGCAGTTAAAGCACATTTTGTGCGTGGTAACTGTGCACAGAAGCCACTGGTAACTGCTACCATGGCATGCTGATTTGCATGCTAACTACCAATCACACCTCAATAGGTGGAGTTAGGTGCACCCATAGAAACTGTGTTCTGCGTTAGGGCATGCATCTGTGCATTAATTGCTGGAAAATGCTGGCCACTCCCCTGACAATTACTACAGAGGCTTTGCACCTAATGCATATTAGCTTTAGCACTAAACACCTGCTAAGTGCAAAAGCCTAACACACCTTAGTAAAAGAGCCCCTAAAACTAATAACTGAATAGGAAAAAACTGGTAGGAAAAAATGTGCTAAAAGACATGCATATACATCCACAACATAGTCAGCAAGTCTTTATCACTAGGCTATATGCTACACGCCCTCAAGCAAGCAACTATCCACCCCATCCAAAAAAATGCATCAACCAACAGCTCAGACCCTGCATCCTACCGCCCAATCTCCAGCCTTCCCTTCCTATCCAAGATAATTGAAAAAGAAGTTCAGAGACAACTACAAGACCACATTGACCTACATGCTCCTCTGAATCTGTACCAACATGGCTTCTGCCCCAACCACAGCGTCGAGACTCTCTCACTCACTTGACACACTACTCAGAGGATTGACACCATAAAAACTGGATTCCTACTCGTTTTCATTGATATATTCTCTGCATTCGATACCGTCTCTCATAGCACCTTGATAAGTCATCTAGCCAGTATTGGTCTACTTAACACCATCCTCAACTGGTTTCAGTCCTCTCTCAGTCACAGACAGCAAATGGTCAAAGTTGGATCAATCACCTCCACTCCAATCAACACTACACAGGGAGTTCCACAAGGGTCCTCCCTGTCTGCTCTCCTGTTAAACATACACATACACCCAGTCTGCGATAGCATAGTGGATCTTGTGCTTTTGAAGATATCTACACAGATGATATTATGGTCTACACACCAGTCCTCCTCAACAAACCAAACTATACTGCAATCACAAACTGCTTGCATGAAATGAATAACTGGCTTTCCTCCAGCAACCTACTCGTCAACTTCAGAAAATCAGAAGCACTATTCATCTCACGTGACGCCTCATTTACCCCCTCCCTCCAACTTCCATCATCCTACTGGATACACCAATCACAGTAAAGGAAGAGGTCTGATACCTAGGTGTGACCCTTGACCGATCCCTAAATTTACAAGCACACATCAGTAAAACCACCAGGAATGCATTCCACAAATTGGCCATCATCCATAGACTAAAACCCCTCCTAAGCCTGGAACACCTCCGTACTGTCTGTCAAGCCATTATTACCTCCATTCTGGACTACTCTAACTCCCTCTTCCAAGGACTTCCAGCTCAAACCACAAGACCACTTCAACTAGTCCAGAACACTGCTGCCCATCTCATAGCAGGATCAGCCAAACATGAATACATAACACCCATTCTATTTCAGCTACACTGGCTCCCAATTACCTCAAAGGCCAAATACGAAACAGCATGAACCATCTTCAAGATCAGAAACAAAACATCAGCTGGAACCCTACAGGAGCTCCTAGGCTCAAAACCAAACAGCAGATCCAAAAGACAAAGCACTAGAGAAACAATACCAACTCCCAGCTTATACACCAAAGCCAACAAGACAACATCAAAGAGGGCTCTCTCACTTGCATCACCCATCATCTGGACTCCTTACCAGAGAAAATAAGGACAACCAAGGACATTAAGGACTTTAGGAAACAACTAAAAACTTTCCTGTTCTCCAAACATTTCAGAGAGGACACCCAGTACATGCCCTTATGACTCACACCTAAACAAAACTGCACACAACTACATCAGTTGTAAATAAGTTATGTTCCCAAGCATTTCCCGCATGTCACCCTTTACCCACGTCTTCTAATTGAGTTCTGTGTAATTGTTCTATTGAAGTTGTAATGTAAACCACTTTGATTCCAAGAAAGGCGGTATAGAAAACTTGTTAAATAAAATAAATAAATATAGCTATAGATATATGTATATGTATATGCACGTGTGTGCGCGCATGTGTAACGTACTGTCCTTCTGCAATCAGACCTCTCAAAATCTATGCAAATGAAAAATTTAAGCTAATTCTTAATGAATAAGGTGGAGCCTCCTTTTTAGCATGACATAAGTTTCTACAGAATATCGTAAAAGTTGAGGTTGAATTTAATAAACCTGATCATATGACGGACTAGCATTACAATATTCTTTTACAAACAATTATGGGAACATTTACAGTGGTTCTAGTTTAGTGTTTAGCACTTCTGAAAGGTGCTAGACTGATAATACTGGCAAATAAATTACTTCTGTTATCTGGAGTCCATGTACAGCACAAGCAGTAGTGATAGATGCTTCATATTCTGGATGCTCCTGGTGTGCCTTAACATTGTGCTGATGGGAGAATAGTTCAGTACCTCTGGCTATCTAGCTTGTTTATTTTGACTTCCAGTTGCCAATAAATATGTTCATGGCGTTTTAGTCATATGGCTACCTGTCCATTGGAACTGGCAGAATGAGTGACTTATTTCATATATAGCAGCTCTGTCTGAATAGTATGGACTTTTTCTCATAAGAAATGTTGTTCACTAATAAGCTGGGATATGGAATTTGGAAAAGGCAGATATCTAGCCTTCTTCATGGTGAATGTGATTCACTCAAGATAGTTTTGGTCTCTGGAATGTGAGTGCACACAAAACTGTGCTGTGTATTGCCATGCAAGCAATCAGGCTTTGATTGCTGAGCCTGAATTCTACTTCTCTGACCAATCAGAATTGGGTGATGTAGAGGGAAGGCGTTCCAGTCATTGTAGTGACCCCTAATGGTGAGAGTCAGAGTGCACACAAACCAGGTTCTGTATGGAGCTGTGTTCTGTGGCCAAAAACTGAAGATTGTCACTCTTTTGGGTGGACTTTCACTTGAGTATGGGAACTTAATGATCAGATCATATTCAAAGGTTAGAATCATGGCTTTTAAGTCAATTGAACTCCTTATATGAAGAAGGTAAAGCTATTTTAAATATATTAATTTCTTCCTAATTTCAAAACTCTGACTCCAGGTGACCCAGCTGCCTCTGGGTTTTCTTGGCAACATATCACTGGAAGTAGATTGCCAGGCCTTTTCTTCCAAGGCAATGGAGGGTAAATTGACTTGCCCAAGGTCACAAGGAGTACCAGTGGGAATAGGTACAAGGCAGTAGCTTTAACCACTAGGCTACTCCTCCACACCATAGAAATGTATACTACTATCTTACAAATGTGTCATATATTTGATTTGTATCATTAGTCATAGTCTCTTGAAGTCCTGATAACTTGCAATGCACTGTTATTACAGTGAGATTTTGATTTTTGATGCCTAATGGTTAGAGCAGCAGGCTGAGAGCCTGGGAAGCCAGTTCAAATCCCACTGCTGCTCCTTGTGATCTTGTGTAAGTCGCTTAACCCTCCATTGCCTCTGGTACAAACTTAAATTGTAAGCCCTTCAAGGGATGGGAGAATATCTACTGTACCTGAATGTAACTTGTCTTGAGCATGAGGTAATTTCACAATCCCTTCCCTTATATAGTATTTCTATTTAACCTGCTTACTGATTTTGTCCACTCTATTGTATATTATATAATTTAACAGGGCCCCTTTATGCATAGCTGCCTTCTTTAAAGGCAAAGAGCAGTATCTTTTGTTCTCTAGTTTAGCCATTTCTTGTCTAGCACTATGTTCAATGACTTTCTTAGATTTTTTTCCTTGTAGTTCTCAATGCTATTATTCTCCCTCTAATAATAGCTTTCATAACATCCCAACTCTATCTCCTCTGTCATTACATTCAAAATACCCTGCAGTAGCATTTCCTACTGACTCGTGAACTGAGGGATCTATGAGAAGACAGTTGTTTAACAAACATTTCCCTTGAGACTTCATATTTAGCGAACAAGTCAGACTGGAGCATGGTGTCTAAGCAAGCCTATAAAGGGAACAGTATTACATAGAAACAGAGAAAATGATGGCAGATAAAGACCATATGGCTTATCCAGCCTGCCCATCCATAAGAACTATTAAGCTATTTGTTTCTGTAAAAGTGATGCCTATTGTAGAATGGGGAATATGAGACAAAGAAAATAAGAATATAGTCTAGTACTAATGCATATATATGCTTCTGCATCAAGTGAGACCCCCGTCTTTAAGGAGTCAACTAAATAGTGCTGAATTTTGCATTAACTCCCTTTTAAGTGAGCCAGTCTTTCCTATACCGAGACTCAGTACCAGATTAATCCTCCACCCACACACCCCCACCACCACTCTTGAATACTACACATTGTGAAAAAGATAAGAGATCTGGTAGACACTGAGAAAAGAAGGCAACCTGATTAATAGTCAGAGAGTATACAGATGTCATAATGATTATGATTGCATCCACTTACCGTTTAATCATAATGAGGTCAATTTTTGAAAGGTCAGGCTCCTAACTCTTGAGAGTTAGAATCCTAAATTGGGCCTTTGGAAACTGAGTGCAGTGAAGTACCTAAATTTAGGAACCTATCTCGCTAGGATCCTAAACGTAGGTTCTTTAAAAATGGGCATGATCAGGGGAGAAGGGGAATGAAGTTAGATGCCTAGTACTGATCTTCAGCGTGTGGTGCCTAAATTGGGTGATTAAATATAAGCGCTGCAAGAGCAGTCCTAAATTTAACCATCCAAATTCTCTCTTCCATCCCATCCCAAATTAGATTAATGCAGGGTTGGCAGCCTTATCAACCATCAGCTGCCTGCCAGACTCCAAAATGAAATACAGGGCTGACAGACTCCCAAAGCCCCTCTCCAGCCCAATGGTCTCAAAAACTGAAATGAGAGGCTCATAGTCACACCCCAAATGTCCTTCCACCTCTCTGAAGAAAGTTACACAGAGTCTACCTCCCCCCCCCAAAAAAAAAAAACAAACAAACCCCAGCCCTCTCCATCCCAGAAGACCACAAATCTCCCAAGACAGAGCTGGGAAGAAATAGGCTTACCTCCTTTCAGTTTGGTATTGGCTTTCCGTAAATTTTCAAGCCTGTGGAAAGCCAGCTGTGGCAACGGCTCATTTTTTTTTTTTTGAGTTGAGGAGACTGGAGGTGAGATTTGGGGGCTGACAGCCCTGCAGTTCATTTTTGAGTTGGGTGGGCAGACGGAAGGCTATAGGAACTGTTGTCCCCCAACTTATCATTAAACTTGAGTGGGTGGGAAGGGGATGCAGCAGTGACAATAACATTAAAACGCAGCCCTTGCCCAGACCTTCCAGTGCTGTGCTTTGACAAGCAGCTTCCACCTGCATGCAAACAGGAAGTCTGCATTAAAGGGGGTGGAGGTGGCGGGTCAAAGCACAGCATTGAAGGGTTTAGGCAAGCACTGTGTTTTAATGTCATTAATGCTGCTGCAGGTCCCGGAAAAGCATGGCAGTGGCAGCAGGGGGGTAGGGGGCGGCAGGAAGAAGGGTTCGCCTGCGGTGTCTGATATCCTTACATCAGCCCTGGGCCTCTGACTAACATATGCATGGGCACAAAGCAGCATGAATGTTGACACTGCCTCTAGTTATCCTCTCATTCGGCTGTTCCGCAGATAATGATTGGGTGGGTCTGATGCCACAATTGAAAGGCCATGGCCCACCCTTGGCTATACTCCTGCATGCAGTACAACACCAGAAGAATAGAAAGAGATGCATATGCCTCTGTAAAGACAGAACATGGAAACTCCAAAAAATGACGTATTCCAATCACTAAATTGAAAATAAAATTAATTTTCCTACCTTTGTTGACTGGCCATTTTATTCTTTAATCGTGTTGATCTAATTTTCTTATTTCTGCTTTTGTCTGTCTTCTTTTAATTCGCTTTCTAAGGTCTCCAGCCCATCTGCTACTTCTCTCCTCTCCTGTCTTCTTCAGTTCCTTATATCTCTGGCTTTTATCTTTTCCTTTTAGCTTTGTTCCTTTTATTTTTCTCTCTCCCATCTCAGATTTTACTCCATCCATTTTACCTTGCCATCCAGTCCTCAGTCTCCCCTCAATAGTGCATCTACCACTTTTTCAACCCCTAACATAGTCCTCTCCTTCCTCAACCTCTTATTCCCCCACCTATTACTATCCCCTTTCTCTCTTTCTGCACCTGCGTCCAGCATCTCTCCCCTTTTCTCCTCCCTTATGCAGTGTTTCTCCCTCTCTCTCCTCCATCCAACACCTCCTCCCCTTTTTTATTTACCATTGCCCCCTCCCTGTTCTTGCCGCATGTCCAGTATGTCCCTTTTTCTCTCCGTTCCTCTATGTGCAGCATCTCCCACATCCCATGCCCAGCATTTCACCCTCTCCTTCTCCCTCTCTAGCATTTTCTCCTAGTTCTCCTCTCCTCCTCCACCTCGAGTCTACTCTCTTTTTCCCTCCTCCCCCTGTGCCCAGGATCTCTCCTATTTCTTCCTCCCTTCCACTTGGTGTCCAGCATTTGCCCTTTCTCCCTTATCTCCCCCGCCCCCACCATGTCCAGCATCTGTCCTTTTCTCCTATGTCCTCCTACAATGCCCAGTATCTGCCCTCCAACCCACCTGTGGAAACCATCTGCCCTCTGCACCCCCCCCCCCCCCCATCCCATGGCCAGCATCTGCCCTTTGCCTCCCCTCTCTGGCCACAATCTGCCCTCTCTCCTCTCTCCCTCTCAATGCCTAGCATTTGTCCCCCTGCTCCCCACCCTCAGTGTCAAGCATTTATTCCACTGCACTGGGGGCCCTTTACAATAATTAAACTATAATGTTTCCAATTTTAAAAAAGTACTTTTTAAATTGGAAACATTATAGTTTAATTATTGTTTATTTATTTGGTTTTATACCACACTATTCAAGATCAGCACGGTTAACAAGGTAACAACATAGTACATGGAACAGTTTACTTTTAACATATTACAATTAACATTTTAAATATGTGAACAAGGTATATACAGTTAACTATTTACATTGGTAGATCAATGGGACTCCTCAGCTACAGGCTACCGAGAACCTGTAAAAAATGTCACTGTGACCTGCAAAGAGTGAGCCGAGAGCTGCAGCAGTTGAGTTCCAACTGAGAGACTCTCGCAAGACCCAAATGTCCAGTGGGGAACCAGTACTCCAGCAGCCTGAACATAGAAGAGTCGGAGGGCAGGAGTTTCCTACACCCCGAATAGGTTAGTACAGCCTGGCCGAAGGCGCTGTCCCATTTGGACTCCCTCTCCAGGCAGTAGCAAGTATGGACGGAAAGTATGTGAAAGTATGGACGGAAGGCCAGGTGATGGCCCGGCAGATTTCCATCACGGGTATGGAACGCAGATTTACCATGGAAGTAGCCATGGCCCTGACACCATGTGCCGTGACCCGCTGGTTTAATGAGATCCCCAGCTGCTCATAGGCGAGGGTAATGCAGTCTGCCACCCAAGTGGACAGAGTTCGCTTAGTCACTGGCAGCCCCAGCCAACTGGGTTCATAGGATATGAAAAGCTGAGATGCATTGTGTTGGCTCCGAGTCTGTTGCAGATAGAAAGACAGGGAGTTTGTAAAGGGAGTTTTTTTAGACTGGTAATGTAAGAACTGTATATTCCTCTATGGTGATTCATTTTACCACATAGTGGAATTATGAAATAATCCTGAGGTCTTTTTCTCCCTTTACCTTTGGTGAAATAGAAAGTTAACTTGTTTATGTTTGGGGAGGTTGTTGAGAGAGTAAATTATAACTACTTTGGAATATCTGGATTATTCTAAGGGATTTATTTTTGGTTCGCATGCTTTTTGCTTTTCCTTAGTGCAGTATTGTGGGTTAATAGATTAAGATCCCCCGTGAGTATAAAGTGTTTTTTGTGACTGAATGGGTACGTACCTCATCTAGAACAGCTGATAGATCTTCCCTGTTAGTGGTAGGTTTTCTGTAGGTTAGGCATACAGTTTGCTCAGAGTTGGAAATGGTTAAATAGTCTATTGTTTGTAGTGATTGTTCTGTATGGGGGTCTGTTCACTAAAGCGCATAAAGCTTTTGCAGCTAATGTAGTGGGTTAGTGCAGATAGCACCAGCTTGGCTGCAAAAGCCATATGGTAGGTGTTGGGGTCATACCCAGCATTCCCCCAGCCAGGGGCGGCCCAAGGGGGGTGCGGGGCCATGTGCGGAGACTCGGTGTGGGGCCTCATTTGCATAAGGGACATCATTTGCATAAATATTTGCATTATGTTACCATACACTAACTTTTAGTAAACATGCCTCTTAATGAGTGTATGGATAAAGAAAGACTAAAAAATTTCTACATTACTATAATCCAGTGCAAACCGCCAGGCACATTAGGAACTACTACAAACACTGCCCATTTAGAACCCATAGCAAACCCGCCGTATCATAACAGCACTACCAGAACTCACAAAGCACCATACCCTACCTATCAAAAGGCAACACTGCAAATATTAAACCAATACATTTCAGAGAATAACAATGCATGACCTACTGGGGAAAGAGAACAAGTGACACTGTCAAATAGGAATTACATAAACAGAATACCTCAGCTCAGTTACATATGCAGAACATAGACCATCACCAAACAAGGAATCACAATTTAAAAACAGGAAGACAATAATTAAACTGGGAACCCCAAAAGCCAAACTTGGAATGTACAACAACACTGCAGAAATAAAACTATAAATTAATTTCCTCTTGTACTAAACAAAGTGCAGACGTTAATGATGCACATTTCCCAGAGCTGACATATTCCAGTTAATAAATTCAAAATAAAGAGATATCTTTCTACCTTTTGTGCATTTTTTTCAGTTGCAATTGATCCAGCTACTTTCTTCTGGTTTCTTCGTGTTTCTGCTAACTCTCCATCGTCTGGTGTCCATTTGTCCTTTCTTCTCTCTTCTAGTTTTTTTTCCATTCTCTCTCTACATCTGCTTTAACATACTAATCTTTCTCCTTTTGCTCTTTCCTCATTCCTATTTCATCCACTCAAATTTTACCCCTCCATCCTCAATCCACACTTACTCTCCCAATACCTGGCCAATTGTAGATTTTTCTTCCCTCCCACACAAAATATTTTTCCCCTCTCCATTTCACTCTCCCAGCCCCATCCCATTCTAATCCTCCCCCAACATCAGCTCCCTTCTAGTTCCAGCCCCACCCAGCATCCATTCCCTTCTAGTCCCTGCATCAGCCCATTTCCAGTCCTAGCCCCCCATCAACCCATTTCCAGTCCTAGCTCCCCCATCAGCCCATTTCCAGTCCTAGCTCCCCCATCCATTTCCAATCCTATCCGAGTCCCTCCATCAGCTCATTTCCAATCCCAGCCCCCCATCAGCCCATTTCTAGTCCTTTCCTAGCCCCACCATCAGCCCATGTCAAATCCTAGCTCCCCTCCACTCAGCCCATTTCCATTCCAAGCCCCTATCCCCATCAGCTATTTACAGTTCAAGCCTCCCCTTCCACTCAGCACTTTTCCAGTCCTAGCAAACCCCCCAACCCATTGCCAGTCCTAAGCCCCCCCATTAGCCCACTTGCAGTCCTAATCCCCCTATCACCCAATTTTCAGTCTTAGTCCCCCCATCAGCCCACAGTCCATTACCAGTCCTAACCCCATCATCCCATTTGCAGTCCTAATCCCCCATCACTACATTTTTAGTTTTAGCCCCCCCATAGCCCATTACCAGTCCTAACCCCCCATCAGCCCATAGCCAGTCCTAACCCCCCTCCCCCCATCAGCAAAATTAAACAAAAAACAAAAGCTGGCTGCTGCTGCTGCTACCATGGCAATGCCAGGATCGAGTGTCCACGGGGCCCCCCTGCCCGGCAGAGCCCTCCCTCCCTGCATTACCTCTCTCTCGCGCTGGCTTTCAGAGCCGCGAAGGGAGAGTTTCTCCCTCGTGGTTCTGTTAACCCCGTTGGGGCTGATAGGAAACAGGTATTTCCTGTTTATCATCAGCCTCGGCAGGCTTAAAAGAGCCATGAAAGGAAAACCCTCCCTTCGCGGCTCTGAAAGCCAGTGTGAGAGGGAGGTAATGCAGGGAGGGAGGGCTCTGCCGGGCAGGGGGGCCCCACGGACACTCGATCCTGGCATTGCCATGGTAGCAGCAGCAGCAGCCAGCTTTTTTTTTTTTTTTTTAAATTTACCTATGCAGAATGTTCTTTGTGCGGGGCCCCCTGAAACGCGGGGCCCTGTGCAAAAAACATTCTTGCTCAATGGACGGGCCGGCCCTGCCCCCAGTAGACACTGCACAGAAAATGCAGAGGCACGATGTTGCAGCATCATGGATGCAGCACCCATGCTGTCTGCAGCTTGGACAGTAATCGTGTGCTCCCAATGCTCGTAGTAAACGCACATGGCGGACACACCCACTCTCCACCCCATATGCAGCTAATGCAAGTGTTGCAGATAAATGGTGAAAAATTGTGTGCTATCTGCATTTGCCCCGTGTTAGCTATTAATGTGGTGCACTTGACATGCGCTATGTGCCGCATTAAGAATTGATGTGGTTTAGTAAACATGCTGCTTAATGTTCTTGCCTGCAATCCACTATTGTGCCTTATTTACCAAAGGTTTCTGCCATTCTTCACCTCTAGGTAAAACTTCAGGCCAATTGTATTTATTTTTTTAGATTATTTTACATCAGTTGCTTTACTTAATTTAATATTATTGGTTGCAATATGCTTTTTTAAAATCGATTTGCCGGTGCTTATCTGGGTGATGCACAGGGAGATATTAATTTTCATCCTCCCTGCAGCATACCCGAGGCATACAAGCTAGTTTTGCAAGGAAAGCATCCCACCGACTTTCCCTTTGAACATCCCACAGAGACCAAGGCCGAGAGGATTCTATATCCCACATGCCTGCAGGAGCATACTATGTGGGGTAAGGAATGCACAAGGGTTTCAAAATGAGATCCCTGCACGCACCTTTGGGAGCACCACCTCTTTTTGCTATAGAGGGGGGAGGGAAATTTTCAAAGGGGGTCTTCTTCGCAGGAAACACCAGTTTGCAGGTGGAGAATCCCTTTAAGAACTCCCCCCACCCCCACTACATGCTTAAGATAGGTTTATTAAGTGGAGGAATGGCGCAGCCATTATAATGAAGCAGGGCCCTCAGAGGCAAGGGGCCAGCAATGAGAGGTAGTGCTAGTCTTCTGAGGGCTATGAACATACCACTATACCACTAACTCTGCCATTGGGTTTATTGGCAAGAGAATGATTCACTCTTTTGTCAGCGCTAGAAAACCACATTCAGTTTTGTGTCAGCTCACAGGTGAATGGTGCTTGGTGTTCTTATCACACAGACACTGTGCATTTTGGCATGGCTTGAAAGGGCGGCTCTTGCATGGCACGGCTCTCTTAAGTTAATAGCATCTGTGCCCACTTGGACCTCACTCCTGCTTGTGGTAGTTTTCGTTCCTTTGCTTTGATGAGCATTAAGCTTTACTGATTTCTTCATTGGCCAGGCCATAAGAAAAAAATAGAGATGTGCAGTATTATTTCAGAAAGCCTGATGTACTAGAGGAGAATTTGGCATGGAAAATGGACAAGTACATGAGATTTTCACATCGGGCTTCTAAATTTCAAACTTCAATGGAAAAAATGAGGCAGAGACGTTAACCCACAGTTCTTCTCTTCCCTTTTACTAACTGGAAGTTTATTACTAATTATTTTTATTGAGTCACTACTGGCATTGAGATTTGGCAGAGGTATGTGATGGCTGTATATAGATACTAGCCTGTATTCCAAACAATTAGATCATACTTCTCCCAGATGGGATACTGGTAACTTGTTTTCTTCTGGAAAAGCATTCAGCAGGATACTATTGTTAAATGCTAGTCAAGAGAGAGGCAAAACTCTCTCCCCCACGTCAAATAAAAAACAAAAACCTGTTGAGCGTTGAAATGCATTGCTGAAAGGCCTGGGAGAGCTATAGCTAAATAATAGAGATGTTATTTTCTAAATGCAAAGATAGGGTTCATTAATGATTTATCAAGCAATTTTAGAAGACCTGCTTGCTATGCACTGTGTAAGAAGTATATTTAAGAGTGCAAATCCTCATGCACCTATAGTGATTTTAAAGAAAGCTGCTCCTTATACGTATATGCCGTGGCATACATAGATTCAGAGTTGCCAAGTTACCCAGTTCCATGAGTGAGATTGTCAGAAATCCAGGACTTGCTTAAAATCTCATTCTGATGCATTAAGGGACCAGGGCCAGCACGTCCATTATGCAAGAATGTTGTTCGCACAGGGCCCCTGCACTTCAGGGGCCCCCCGTGCCAACAACATACTGCACGTGCTGTTCGGCTCCCAGCAGGGCCGGCTTCAGAATGAGCTGGAGAGGCCCAAGGCCCCGGTTCACCTCTGTACAGCTGCCAAAGTGAAGAGCGCCATTTTCATTCACTTCAGCAGCTGTGCTCTAGAGTAGGTTGCTGGTGTGCCGGAAGTTAAAGGGCATTTCCTGTTTCCCAGCACTCAGCGCGCCAGTGGCCTATAGTAGAACACAGCTGCCGAAGTGAAGAAAAATAGCACTCCTCACTTCGGCAGTTGTACAAATGGGCTGATGCGGGGGCTTGGACTGGAAATGGGCTGATAGGGTGCTAGGATAGTACTGGAAATGGAGTGATGCGGGGCTAGGACTGGAAATGGGCTGATGCGGGGACATGGGAAAATGGGACTAGAAGAGAGTGCATGCTGGGTGGGGCTGGAACTAGAATGGAGCTGATGTTAGGGAGGACTAGAAGGGGAGGGGGCTGAGAGAGTGAGGATGGAGAGAGGAAAATATATTTTGTGTGGGAGTGAAGAAAAATCTATGATTGGCCAGGTATTGAGAGAATAAGTGGGCACTAAGAATGGAAGGGTGAAATTGGAGTAGATGAAAAAGGAATAAAGAAAGAAATGGAGGAAAGAGCAAAAGGGGAAAGATACAGTATGTTAAAGCAGATGTAGAGAGAGAATGGAAAAAACTAGAAGAGAGAAAAAAGGACAATTGGACAGCAGACAATTGAGAATTAGCAGAAGACACGAAGAAACCAGAAGAAAGTGACTGGAGCAATTGCAACTGAGAAATAAAGTGCCCCATAAACAAAAGATAGAAAAATACTTTTTTATTTTGAATTTAATAACTGGAGTATGTCAGCTTTGGGAAATGTGCATTGTTATTGTCTTTGCATTTTGTTTAGTACAAGAGGAAATTAATTTATAGTTTTATTTCTCCAATGTTGTTGTACGTTCCAACTTTGGCTTTTGGGGTTCCCAGTTTAATTATTGTCTTCCTGTTTCTATTTGACAGTGCCACTTGTTCTCTTTCCAGTGTTGAAGATGTATTGGTATTCTCTGAGATGTATTGGTATAATATTTGCAGTGTTGCCTTTTTGATAGGTAGGGTTTGGTGCTTTGTGAGTCCTGGTAGTGCTGTTATGATACAACGGGTTTGCTATGAGTTCTAAAATGGGCAGTATTTATTGTATTTCCTAATGTGCCTGGTGGTTGGCACTGGAGTATAGTAATGTAGAAATCTAGTAGTCTTTCTTTATCCAGACTCTCATTAAGAGGCATGTTTACTAAAAGTTAATACACGTTAACATTCTGCAAATATTTATGCAAATGAGGCAACTAATGCAAATGAGGACTGCAATGAGTCTCCACACATGGCCCCACACTCTCCTTGGGCTGCACCTGTATGGGACCTGCAACACTGATTCCAATGGGTAAAAACAGGAACTACAAATACCATACTGCAGTGGTTCCCAAACGTCTTTTGGATGGGGTCACAGAAATATGGCCATTTCCCCTTCTGTCTGGACTTTCACTGTGACTTATACCAAATCACCAGTCAGCATGTGACCTGTAAGCCAGGCAAAATTTCCCAAGAAATCCAGTCAGTAAGTGTTACATCGATGAAGTTGTCTGCTGCTCTGGAGTCCAGAAAGGCCCAGGCTGAGGTCAATTGCCTCTTCCAGTGGATGGTTAAAGATAGGGAAATCCTGCATACACTGGTAGAGAGAATTGAGTTCTGACCATCTAGGTGGGTGTCCCTGACTTCCTCAAAGTGTAGGAAGTTTACATAGAAACAAAGAAACAGAGAAAAATAATGGTATATTAAGACCATACAGCCTATCCAGTCTTCCCATCCATACCAATTACTATTGTCCCTCTTTTTTATTTAGAGATCTCTTTTTGTTCTTTCTTGAATTCAGATACAGTCCTGGTCTCTTACTACCTCCACTAGGAGACAATTCCATGCATCTAACACTCCTTCTGTAAAGAAATATTTCCACATATTACTCCTAAGTCTATCCCTTTTCACATTCATCCTATGCTCCCTCGTTGCAGAGCTTGCTTTCAATTGAAAGAGGCTCTCTTCCTTTCCATTTATGCCATGGAGGTATTTATACATCTCTAGCATATCACCGCTTTCCTTCAAAGTACACATATTGAGATCTTTAAGTCTGTCCCCATATGACTTATGACAAAGCACAGACCATTTTGGTAGCTACCCTCTATACTGACTCCATCCCGTTTATATCCTTTAGAAGGTGTGATCTCCAGAGGTGCACATAGTACTCCCAGTGAGGTCTCACCAAAAGGTTATATAGAGGCACTATCACCCCCCCCCCCCCTCTTTCTGCTGGCCATTTCTCTCCCTATGCACCCAAGCATCGTTTTGGCTTTCAGCTGCCAAATTTATGACCATTCTTGAAGCTTTGCTGGATCACTCCCCTTATTATCGATTCCTTCTTGATTTCTGTGGACAACTGCGGATCAGATGTTTATGTTTATACAATTTCTTGATATACCGCCCCGTAACCATTGCACAGGAAGAGGAATCAGAGGGTGCAGAAGCACGAACAACACCATGGCACCAGAAGAGAAGGTAACTAAAGCGCTGTGGTGCCTTTTTAATTGTATTGTTGCTGCGGCACGTCCGACAGAGGGGTGGCAGTGGGAGGAGGGGGCCGCCAGAAACATTTGCCCAGGGCCCAATAAGGGATTGGAGTGGCCCTGAATCCAATTCATATATAAACTACTCCCAAAGACAGAAAATTGTCTTTGGCAGCCAGCTACTGCACCATGGAATTAAAGAGGAGACTGCCTTCAGGAGGGACATCTGTTGCTGGCTGTTCCCCATCTCTTCATGCCATCCAGGGGAAGCCACAGGCCCAGAGCATCATAAGTACAAGTGGTTACAAGATAGTGTGTTCCCATATGTGCACCAGGTATAGGCATTGCCAGGAGCATTGGGTTGAGCAAAGCTGCGATATTGCCTTTCTGCTCTTTAAGAAGAGGAGTGCTTCCAGAGCTCTCCCAAAAGGTGATTTTTACTGAGTTTGCTGCATAACTGTGAGTCCTTGTTTCCAAATAACTGTGAATCTGTTTGTCTCCACATAGCTATCTATCTGTCCTTAGTATTGGGTTCCCTTACCCAGGGCCGGATTTACGTATACGCCATGTACGCCATGGCGTAGGGCCCACAACCGGCAGGGGCCCACAAAAAATAGAACCAGTTTTTGTTTTTTTTCAACTCGATTAAAAAAAAAACCTGGTGGCTGCCGCCGCGGGGGCCCCGTCTACAAGATGGTCTGGTCGGGTCGGGTCGGGTCTCGTCTCCCTCCCTCCCTCCCGGCTGCGAGAGACGCGAAGATAGAGCGTCTCCTCGCGTCTGTGGGCTTAACACCGACGCGTGGAGACGCTCTCCCTTCGCGTCTCTCGCAGCCTGCAGCGAGGGAGGGAGAGAGACCCGACCGGACCCGACCCGACCAGCTTGTAGACGGGGCCCCCGCGGCAGCAGAGGGGGCCCCGCGGCGGCAGCCACCAGGTTTTTTTTTAAAATTAAATTTTACTTTAGGCCGGGGGGGGGGTAGGACTGGTAATGGGCTATGGGGGGGGGGGGTAGGACGGGTAATGGGCGTTGGGGGGGGGTAGGACGGGTAATGGTCTATGGGGGGGTAGGAATGGTAATGGGCTATTGGGGGGGCTGGGGCTGGAAATGGACTGGGGGGGGGGTAGGGCTGGTAATGGGCTATTGGGGGGCTGGGGCTGGAAATGGGCTGGGCTGGGGGGGGTTAAGGCTAGAGGTGGGCTGATGGGGTTAGGACTGGTAATGGACTGTGGGCTGTTGGGGGGGGGGCTTAGAACTGGCAATGGGCTTTGGGGGGGTTAAGACTGGTAATGGGCTGTGGGCTGATGGGGGCTGTCTGGTAATGGGCTATGGGGGGGGGCTAGGACTGGAAATGGGCTGGGGGGTTAAGACTGGAGGTGGGCTGATGGGGTTAGGACTGGTAATGGGCTGTTGGGGGGGGGGGTTAGAACTGGTAATGGGCTTTGGGGGGGTTAAGACTGGTAATGGGCTGTGGGCTGATGGGGGTTGTCTGGTAATGGGCTATGGGGGGCTAGGACTGGAAATGGGCTGGGGGGTTAAAACTGGAGGTGGGATGATGGGGTTAGGACTGGTAATGGGCTGTGGGCTGATGGGGGGGTAGGACTGGCAATGGGCTATGGGGGGCTGACTGGAAATGGGTTGATGGGGTTAGGACTGGAAGTGGGCTGATGGGGGGTTAGGACTGGTAATGGGTTATAGGGGGGGCTTAAACTGAAAATGGGGTGATGGGGGGTTAAGGACTGAAAATGGGGTGATGGGGGGTTAAGGACTGTAAGTGGGGTGATGGGGGGGCTAGGACTGGAAATGGGCTGATGGATGGCTAGGACTGGAAATGGGCTGATGCAGGGACTAGAAGGGAATGGATGCTGGGTGAGGCTGGAACTAGAAGGGAGCTGATGTTGGGGGAGGATTAGAATGGGATGGGGCTGGAAGAGTAAAATGGAGAAGGGAAAAATATTTTGTGTGGGAGGGATAAAAAATCTACAATTGGCCGGGTATTGGGAGAGTAAGTGGGGATTGAGGATGGAGGGGTAATATTTGAGTGGATGAAATAGGAATGAGGAAAGAGCAAAAGGAGAAAGATTAGTATGTTAAAGCAGATGTAGAGAGAAAATGGAAAAAAATCTAGAAGAGAGAAGAAAGGACAAATGGACAGCAGACGATGGAGAGTTAGCAGAAGACACGAAGAAACCAGAAGAAAGTGGCTGGAGCAATTGCAGCTGAAAAAAATGCACAAAAGGTAGAAAAATATCTCTTTATTTTGAATTTATTAATTGGAATATGTCAGCTCTGGTAAATGTGCATCATTAACGTCTGCGCTTTGTTTAGTACAAGAGCAAATTAATGTATTGTTTTATTTCTACAGTGTTGTACATTCCAAGTTTGGCTTTTGGGATTCCCAGTTTAATTATTGTCTTCCTATTTCTAAATTGTGATTACTTGTTTGGTGATGGTCTATGTTCTGCATGTGTAACTGAGCTGAGGTGTTCTGTTTATATAATTCCTATTTGACATTGCCACTTGTTCTCTTTCCCCAGTAGGTCATGTATTGTTGTTCTCTGAAATGTATTGGTTTAATATTTGCAGTGTTGCCTTTTGATTGGTAGAGTATGGTGCTTTGTGAGTCCTGGTAGTGCTGTTAGGATACGGCGGGTTTACTATGGGCAGTGTTTGTAGTAGTTCCTAATGTGTCTGGCAGTTGGCACTGGATTATAGTAATGTAGAAATCTTTTAGTCTTTCTTTATCCATACACTCATTAAGAGGCACGTTTACTAAAAGTTAGTATATGGTAACATTATGCAAATATTTATGCAAATGAGGCCCCTTATGCAAATGAGGTCCGCACCCCCCTTGGGCCGCCCCTGCTGGGGGCCCACAATTTTTGTTGGCGTAGGGCCTCACTCAAGGTAAATCCGGCCCTGCCCTTACCCACTCCATTGCTGTAGAGGTTTAAGTTTTAAACTTTCTCTTACTTTCCCTGAGGGACTACCCCTCCCCCCTGCTGAGTTAGTGTTGTGGACCTCCATTTCCTGTGCTGCACATGTCTCTTTGTCCTTAGTGGTGGGTTCCCTTACCTACTCCACTGTGTGTGCCCACAGTTCAGGAACAGCCTACTGGCCAGAGACACTTAGGTTCCCACCCACCCCAGGGGCTACATTACCTATATAGTGGTCACATACGTGCCATCTATCATTCCTAACCTGGGTTAAAAGCCACATCTTCTTCATCTTTCTTCTTCTTCCTCTTCCTCTTCTGGGACTGCATAAATAACATGTCTTGTATTCAGTGCAATAACTTCAGTACTTTCATTCAAAGACGAATCATTTGGAGCCTAAGAGCTTGTCCTATATGCCTAAAGTCAGCTGCCATGCATGAAGAACTGACTTTATTAAGGAAAGACCTAGCTGCCATGCATAAAGAAGTGTCTCTACTGAGGGAGGAACTGGCTGCAATGAAGCGCACCTCTTCTAGGATACAAACTGAACAAAGTCCACCACTGCTCCCACAAAGAATCAAATGCCCTAGGAACAAATGGATCACAGTGGGTTCTGGTAGATTGCGACCTGTAACACAGAGACATCCTGTACATCAAGAGATATCCCTGCATAATGCCTTCTCTGCCTTGGCTAATGAGGATGCCCAATCCAAAGAAACTGAAGAGCCCTTAAATGAGTCAAACAATGCCCAATCCCCTGCTAAAGCACCAAATATGAAGAAAGCCTCACCAAACAGAAAACTACTACTACTTGGAGATTCCATCATCAGAGGCACTAACTTGGGAACACAGTTCAAAGGAGAGAAGATAGTCATGTGCCAACCAGGCTCTTCAGCCAGCAGGAATACAAACCAAGTTGTTGAATTACTTAGCGCAAAAAGTGAACACTCCAAACTTGATGTTATTATCCACTTAGGCACAAACGATCTGCCTAGGAACAGTGCCTCCACAGCCCAAAAGGACTTCCAATCTCTGGGAGAGAAA
The DNA here is from genome assembly GCA_033557465.1 of Ichthyophis bannanicus. NCBI lineage: Eukaryota > Metazoa > Chordata > Amphibia > Gymnophiona > Ichthyophiidae > Ichthyophis > Ichthyophis bannanicus. Next base: position 753,154,844 of record CM066031.1, read on the forward strand.
CTCAAGCGTGTTGTTAACACTGTTTCATTCTCAGAAGTTCTACCTGTTCTTGGTAAGGGGACAAAAAGGCTGCATCGCATTAACAGCTTTAATACATGGCTCCAGAGCTGGTGCAAACAAGAAGGATTCAGATTTATTGGCAACTGGGACAACAGATGGACCAACAAGAGACTATACTGTGCCGATGGACTACATCTCTCTGTCGCAGGGAAAAGAATCCTAAGTGAAAAATTCAGGCAGTATGTGGATATGCATTTAAACTAGGAAAAGGGGGTGACAGACGTGGAAGGTCAACATCTGCATGCCACCCCCAGCAAAAGCAGAACACCATCAGAAACAGCCACACTTTTAAACCACACATCAAAAGCATGTGGGAAGAAGTAGGCAGAACAAAATCAATGCAAAATACACACAAGCCAGGAAAATGCTGGAAAGCAATGAGCACAAATACTCGAAGCTTAGCCAACAAAATTCCAGACCTGGAAGCCTTAATGGTGGAAATGAATTTGGACATTGTGGCCATTACAGAAACATGGTTTAATGAATCGCACGATTGGGATATAGCCATAGCTGGCTATAATCTATTCAGAAGAGACAGAGAAAATGGAAAAGGAGGTGGTGTAGCCTTGTATGTCAAAAGCAATATTAAAGCTACTGAAATGCAGGGAACATGGGGAAAAGAAGAAGCGCTCTGGATTGCGTTGGAAAGAGGAGATGGCACTGTCATCCATATTGCTGTAGTCTACAGACCTCCGACTCAAATTGAAGAGAGAGATAACGAATTGATTAAAGATATTGCCAAGATAGCAGCAAAGGGGGAAGCGATCATATTGGGTGACTTTAATCTACCTGATGTGGATTGGATTACTCCTTCTGCACATCTGGAAAGAAGCAAAAAGATTGTGGATGCTCTCCAAGATGCATTATTTAGACAAATGGTGATGGAACCAACCAGGGAAAGCTCAACGCTGGATGTAGTGCTCACCAACGGTGATAGTGTGTCGAATGTCTGCGTGAGTGCTCCTGTGAGCAACAGCGACCATCACACGGTGTGGTTTGAGATAAAAGCCATGGTACAGGCCAATCATAGCAAGCTCAAAGTCCTAAACTTCAAATACACTGACTTCAATAAAATGGCAGAGTACTTAAAGGAGGAGATGACGGGGTGGAAGGAGATAAAGGAAGTGGAATTGCAATGGGTTAAACTAAAGAAGGCAATAAATGGGACAACAGATAAATATGTAGGAAAAGTAAATAAAAACAAGAGGAGAAGGAAACCTATTTGGTTTTCCAAAGAGGTGGCTGCTCAAATAAAGGCAAAAAACACAACTTTCGCAAAATTCAAAAGCTTGCAAACAGAAGAACACAGAAATGAATACAGGATCCAACTCAAAGAGTCTAAAAGAGTAATAAGGATAGCAAAATCAAAGGCAGAGGAAAGGATGGCTAAAGATGTTAAGGGTAGCAACAAAACTTTCTTCAGGTATATTCGGGAAAGGAAGAAGATCAGAGTTGGACTTGCAGGACGCAGAAGTGCTGGGAAAGGACTCGTGGAAAGTGACACTGAAAAAGCGGAATTGCTAAATAAATACTTCTGCTCTGTTTTTACTAAAGAAGATCCTGGAGATGGACCAGCTGTGACTCCCAAATATAAAAATGGGAATGAAGTAGATACCACACCATTCACAGAAGACGAGGTGTTAGAATAACTTGCTAAACTGAAAGTGGACAAAGCCATGGGACCGGATGGGATACATACTAGGATACTGAAAGAGCTCAGAGAGGTTCTTGCAGGACCGTTAAAGGATGTCTTCAACAGATCCTTGGAAACAGGAGAGGTTCCTCAGGACTGGAGAATGGCTGATGTCGTACCTGTACTCAAAAGTGGCGACAGGGAAGAAGTGTCAAACTACAGGCCCGTGAGCCTTACCTCGGTGGCGGGAAAAGTAATGGAGGCGCTCCTGAAACAGCGAATAGTAAACTTTCTCAAAACCAACAGGATGCAAGATCCGAGGCAACATGGTTTTACCGAAGGACGGTCTTGCCAAACAAATCTGATTGAGTTCTTTGACTGGGTGACCAAGGAACTAGATCAGGGGCATGCGATGGATGTCATCTACCTGGATTTCAGCAAAGCCTTTGATACTGTTCCTCCATAGGAGGCTTGTCAACAAACTGAGTAGCTTGGGGATGGGTCCCAAGATGGTAAACTGGATTAGAAATTGGTTGACTGACAGACGACAGAAGGTGATTGTACATGGAGCTCACTCGGATGAGAGGAAGGTAATTAGCGGGGTGCCCCAGGGTTCGGTCCTGGGTCTGGCACTGTTCAATGTATTTGTGAGTGATATTGCTGAAGGACTGAATGGAAAAGTCTGTCTTTTTGCAGACGACACAAAAATTTGCAACAGAGTGGACTCCCCCGAGGGAGTGGTTAACATGAGGAAAGATCTACAAAAGCTGGAAGACTGATCTAATGCTTGGCAACTACGATTTAATGCGAAAAAGTGCAGTGTCATGCACTTGGGTAGCAGAAATCCAAGGGAAATGTACACGATAGGGGGCGAGAGGTTGGTATGCACGGTTCAGGAGAAAGACCTTGGTGTGATTATCTCTGATGATCTCAAGGTGGCAAAACAGTGCGACAAGGCGGTGGCAAAAGCCAGGAGGATGTTGGGCTGCATACAGAGAGGGATTACCAGCAGAAAGGAAGAGGTACTTATGCCACTGTATAAGTCACTGGTGAGGCCTCACTTGGAATACTGTGTTCAGTTTTGGAGACCATATCTTGCAAAAGATGTAAAAAGACTGGAAACTGTTCAGAGGAAAGCGACCAAAATGATTTGGAGCCTGCGTCAGAAGCCTTATGAGAAGAGACTTGAAGACCTAAATATGTACACTTTGGAGGAGCGGAGGGACAGGGGAGATATGATTCAGACCTTTAAATACTTAAAGAGAAATGATGAACAAACAAACCTCTTCCAAAGACGGGGAAGCTGTAAAACTAGAGGGCATAACATGAAGCTGCAAGGTGGTAAATTGAAAGGCAATATCAGGAAATATTTTTTCACTGAAAGGGTGGTGGATGCTTGGAATGCCCTCCCGAGGGAAGTGGTGGGGGCAAACACGGTGACGGAATTCAAAACGGCATGGGACAAACACAGTGGATCCCTTTACAGCAATAGGATAAAAACAAAATAAACAGTACCATCTAACTTCTGAACCATATAACGTCTCAGCAAATAGGGGTGTCCTACATGGAGTGGTGGGTTTACCCCTAAACAAAGACATGGGGGGGGGGGGGTGGCCTGCACAGAGTGACAGGTGTACCTACTCTTGCCATCTTGCTGGGCAGACTAGATGGACCATGCTGGTCTTTATCTGCCGTCATTTACTATGTTACTATGTATGTTACTATGTTACTATGTATATCCGCATATTTTGAGGAGTGGAGGAGTAGCCTAGTGGTTGGGGGTTCAAATCCCACTAGAGGACAGCAACCTTGGGCCAGAAGGACTGGGTTTTCTAATCCCACAGGTGCTGCTTGTGGTCTTGGGCAAGCCACTTAACCCTCCATAGCCCATGTTCCCTGTAAAATAGTTATCTCCAAGTTATAATACCCTGTTCAATGTAATTTCAGTTTGTTCAATGTAAACCACACTGATGCAGAATAGTGCGGTACATAAGAGAATGTAAATAAATAAATTTTATAAAAATGTGTGTACACACACAGCCTATGTGCAGGCATAGGCATCTGCTTTAGAGAAGGTATAAATGTATATATCTAAAGGGTTGGTTCTGGGCACATAAGTGTCTATGGGGTATGTTTACTAGACCGGGCTAAGGGTTATTCAATGGGACCTAGTGGCAGATAGCCGGGTTAACCGTTAGCCCGGTTTAATAAACATACCCCTTTGTTGCCTTTATGAAACAGATTTCAAATAGGTGTTTTTTTGGACTTCTCACTGATTAAGAAGCACAAACATTTTGCAATTCAAGATGGTTTTGAATACCTGTGAGGTAAGCACAATTCCTCCCCTAAGCATTCCTTCGAATTCAAACCAAGAAGTTAGCAGAGAGTCATACATTATTTTAGTTATTTATTTTATTTGACTCCTTTGATATACCACTATCTCCAGGAACAAGCAGGAATGAGTCTTCACACATGGGTACGTCGGTACCGACGGAGCCTGTGCGGGAACGCTCCCCAGCTTCCCAAAAAGGAAAGCTTTTGGGAGCATCCCACAGCGCCTGCGCGCTGCCTTCCCACCTTTCCTAACCGCCTCTCCTCAGTTCTTCTTTGCCGCGGAGCCAGCAGGTCGAGCCCTGTCACCGCTGAAGAAGTTCTTTATTTTATTTTTTTTCTTTGGTCACGTGTCTGCCTTCCCCGACTCCGGACCGGTACCGCCGGTCTTTTCTTTCTTTTCTTTAAAAAAAAAAAACTATATATTTTTCCCTCACTTAGTGTATTTTTCTTTTTGGGCCTTAGGCCTCACAAGAAATTTTCCTCATGGAAAAACCAGCCTCTGGGTTTAAGAAATGCACTAAGTGCAGCGGTACTATTTCTGTTACAGACACCCATGAATGGTGTCTTAAATGTTTGGGTCCTGAACACTCCATTTCAGATTGTCCGTCCTGCTCTCTGATGTCTAAACGGGGTTTACAGAACCGAGCAGCTAAGCTCCATGTGCTGTTTCCCGCTGATGCAGCTTCGGTAGCATCGACGTCTTCCAGGGCTTCTTCTTCCCCCAATGGATCTCAGGTAAACAAACATAAATCCAGCCGGTCCTCGAAGGGTAGATCTCCCTCTAAGCATCGAGATGCCTCCGGGCTTGCCCTCGAGGATCCTGCACCGGCAAAACAACCCCGGTGGGAAGCTCCGGCTTCCAAAGCTCCACCTATGGGGTTACAGATTGACATCGATGGCACGGCCTCGACCGATCACCTGTTAGAATGCTCTGGGGTACCGGCACAACCTTCCGGTACCGAGTTCCAGGCATTCATGGCGTCGATGGATCAGAATGTTCTGTCCATGCAGCAGGCTATCAGTGCCTTCATCCAAGCTGCGACGCCGTTGATACCACAACAAACTCCGTTGTTGGTATCGACTCGGGTACTGGCACCAGCGCCGATACCGGTACCGACTGCATCGGCATCGACCAGGATACCGACTGCAGCAGTCCCTTGTCCAGGGCTGCTCATCGGTACCGATCCGGTTCCGATGATGCCCTATGTCGATACTGCTCGATACGCGTACCGAGCGTTAGAAGAGCACCCTGACAGACGGTACTTCGATTCCTCTGGTGATTCTGATACATCAGAGGAGTCTGCTGAAGTATCTATAACCCTTCCTGAAGAGCCTTCTTCTCCAAAAAGAAGAATGTCTCCTCCAGAGGACTTGTCCTTTCAAGACTTCATAAGAGAAGTGGCTAAAGGTCTTTCTATTTCAGTATCCTCTGAATCAGAGCCTAGAGCAAAAAAAATTAGATATTTTGGGTTATTCTAAGGTTCCTAAAGAGGCAGTCACCTTAGCAATTCATGAGATTCTTTATGAACACATGATTGATTTATGGGAGACTCCTCTCACTATCTCTCCTCATTCTCGCAGATTGGACACTATGTATCGTGTCCCTCCCTGTCCTGGTTTTCATAAAACACAGCTTCCTCACTATTCCATTGTGGTGCAGTCAGCTATGAAGAGGATAAAGAGTACAAAGAGACACTCTTCTACTCCTCCAGGAAGAGAATGCAGGACCTTGGATGCTTTTGGTAGGAAAATCTTCCAAGCCAGTATGCTTATTGCCAGAATCAACTCCTATAGTCTTTACATGGGTATGTTTCTAAAGGAGGTTGCAGATAAACTGCACACTTTCCTCCCTTTTCTACCAGAAGATAAAAGGGATGAATTTCTCATTTGGCTTAAGCATACTCAAGACATTTCAAAGTTTTCCAACAGGGCAGCCTTTGATTCCTTTGAAGGTGCCAGCAGAGCTTCTGGCATTGCCATAGCTGCTCACAGAATTGCTTGGCTCCAAGCTTCTGATTTAGAACCCTGGGTCCAAGATGGATTAGGAAATCTTCCCTGTACAGGTGAAAATCTCTTTGGCAAAGAATGGCAAATAAAAGCCACTCAAATGGATGCAGAAAATTCTGCTCTGGATAGACTTTCAAAGTCAACCTCCATTCTTGCCAAGAAAAAACCCTTCAAGAAGTCTTTTTTCAAAAAGGGCAGATTCCCTTCTACTTCTGGCCAACAATCCTCTACAGGTCGCTTTGCTACTAAGCGTCAGCAACCTAAACAGACCAGGCCTAAGACTACAGGGGCTGCTGCAACTCAGCAGACCCAACCTCCTCAGGGTTTTTGACTTGATGCTAGAGAACTTAGCCTTTCTGGCTTTAAAACAGCCAGAACCTCTCACCATTCCAGGAAGGTTAGCTCATTTTGCTTCCAGATGGGAGCAGATTACATCAGAGCAGTGGACCCTCTCCATCATAAGAGAGGGCTACAAACTTCATTTCTCAGACCTTCCTCCCCACACCATGGTGAGACATTTCAATTCTCCCACATCTCTTCTCGACCTTCTAGGTCAAGAGATGACTACTCTTCTTGCCCAAGGGGCAATAGAAGAAGTTCCCCTTCTTCAACAAGGGTCAGGGTTTTACTCCCCCTATTTTCTCATTCCAAAGAAGACAGGGGGATACAGACCCATATTAGATCTCAGAGAATTGAACAAATTTCTATGCAAGGAGAAGTTCAAGATGCTTTTTCTGGGCACTCTCCTTCCATACCTTCAAAGTCAGGATTGGCTTTGTTCTCTAGATCTCAAGGATGCATACACACATGTCCTCATCCATCCATCTCACAGAAGATTCCTCCGTTTTCTTTTCCAAGGAAAACATTATCAATACAGGGTGCTTCCGTTTGGTCTGGCCTCTGCCCCAAGAGTGTTCACCAAATGCATGGCAACAGTAGCTGCATTTCTACGCACTCTGGGAATATTTGTATTCCCATACCTGGACGACTGGCTCATCCGAGCTCCATCTCAGTCAGAGGCCCAGACTTCCCCGGACTGCACAAGGCGCATTCTACAGTATCTGGGACTTGTGGTAAACCTCCCAAAGTCCCAGCTCACCCCTACTCAGTCCCTAGAGTTCATAGGGGCCTGGCTAGATACTACCACTGCAAGGCCTATCTTCCTCAGGCCCGTTGCCTACGCCTAGTGCAGTTAGCCTCTCAGGTTCAATCAAAGAGCCACTTAACTGCCCGGGAGATGCTACAACTGCTAGGCCACATGGCTTCCACAGTGCATGTGGTACCCTATGCTCGCCTACATATGAGAGCAGCCCAATGGACTTTGTCCACCCAGTGGACTCAAGCATCAGGAGCTCTCTCAGACCAAATAGCAACCTCCAAACATCTCTTTTGGTCTCTCCAGTGGTGGATGTCCACTCAAAATCTGTTGCTGGGGTCCCCCTTCCAACAATTGTTGCCCCAAGCAACTCTCACAACAGATGCCTCCCAAACAGGTTGGGGAGCTCATCTACAAGACCTCTCCACCCAAGGCACTTGGTCCCCACAGGAGACCTTTCTTCATATCAATCTCTTGGAGCTTCGAGCAGTCTTTCTAGCTCTCAAGGTCTTTCATACCCTGCTCAGCTACAAGACAGTCCTCATTCATACGGACAATCAAGTAGCCATGTTTTACATAAACAAGCAAGGAGGAACTGGCTCTCTGTCGCTTTGCAACGAAGCTTTAAGATTGTGGGCCTTCGCCAGAGAGCATCAAATCCATCTCCTGGCAGTATACCTCCCAGGAATCCAAAACTCTTGGGCAGACAGACTCAGTCGAGTTCTGCTCCCACACGAATGGTCCCTGCACATGGATCAGGTACTCAGAATCTTTCAAGAATGGGGAACCCCGGACATAGACCTCTTTGCAAGTCCGTGGAATGCCAAACTTCCCCGGTTCTGTTCCAGAATTCTGTGTCAGGGAGTTCAGGCCAAGGATGCCTTCCTCCTTCACTGGGGTCAGGGTTTCCTGTATGCCTTTCCACCCATTCCCTTGATTCCCAAGACTCTGTTCAAACTCCAGAGGGATCAAGGATCTATGATCCTCATAGCTCCACGCTGGCCACGCCAAGTGTGGTACCCTCTACTTCTGCATCTCTCCCAAGCCCCCTCTCTGGACTTGGGAGCTGCTCCAGACCTTCTGTCCCAGGAGGAGGGGACTTTGTGGCACCCAAACCCCAAGTCCCTTCACCTCAGAGCTTGGTTACTGAAGGCCTAGACCTTCAAAGCTGGAATCTTTCTCAACAAGTGAAGGATATCCTCCATGCTTCCAGAAAACCTTCCACTAGATGTTCCTATGCTTTTAAATGGAAAAGATTTTCCATTTGGTGTGCTGAAAGGAGTCTCAACCCTCTAGCACTACCTTTGAATTCTCTATTGGAATACCTCCTGCATCTTTCCGATGCAGGCCTTAAGACAAATTCAGTAAGGGTCCATTTAAGTGCTATTGCAGCATCCCTTAAGCCTATCAATGGACAACCTGTTTCCTCTCATCCTCTTATTGCAAGATTCATGAGAGGCCTAACTTTAACTAGACCTCCCATTAGGCCTCCTCTGGTGGCATGGGATTTAAATCTGGTTCTTGGTCAGCTTATGAAGCCTCCTTTTGAACCCTTAGCCACCACCTCCTTGAAATTTCTTTCCTGGAAGATTATTTTCCTCATTGCAGTCACCTCAGCTCGCCGCATCAGTGAGCTGCAGGCCTTAGTGGCTAATCTACCTTATACAAGGTTCCATCATGATAAGGTAGTTCTTAGGACCAATCCACACTTTATGCCTAAAGTGGTCTCACCTTTTCATCTTAATCAAGAGGTATATTTACCTGTCTTTTTTCCAGCTCCTCATGCATCAAGTGCAGAGAAGAATCTTCATACTCTGGATTGTAAAAGAGCTCTTGCCTTTTACTTACAAAGAACACAGCAACATAGAAAGTCTTCCCAGCTCTTTGTTGTTTTTGATCCCTCTCATTTGGGACTTCCAGTCTCTAAGAGGACACTGTCCAATTGGATTGCTCAGTGTATTTCTTTCGCCTACCAGAGTAAGAACCTTTCTCTGGAGAGCCATGTCACAGCTCATAATGTGAGGGCCATGGCCGCCTCTATGGCTCATCTAAATTCTGTGTCCATCGACCAGATCTGTCGAGCAGCCACCTGGGCCTCGGTTCATACCTTCACAGCCCATTACTGCTTGGACAAGGACTCCCGCCGGGATGCCTTGTTTGGTCAGGCTGTTCTCAAACACCTGTTCCATTCTTAATCAACTCCTACCCTCCATCCCTGGATGGATGCCTGAGATCCATAGGAGGAGGTAGAACCCTTCCCAGGGTCTCATATCCTTGGGGTTCTCCCAGGCATCTTAGCTAGGGAGTCCCCATATGTGAAGACTCATTCCTGCTTGTTCCTGGAGATAGCACAGTTACTTACCTGTAACAGGTGATCTCTGGGAACAGCAGGAATAAGTCTTCACAACCCTCCCACCTCCCCTAGGAGTTGTATCTCTCTATCTGTCTTTCGTTTCCTCTCTCTCTCTTCTGTCTCAACTTTAAAACTCGAACTGAGGAGAGGCGGTTAGGAAAGGCGGGAAGGCAGCGCGCAGGCACTGTGGGATGCTCCCAAAAGCTTTCCTTTTTGGGAAGCTGGGGAGCGTTCCCGCGCAGGCTCCATCGGTACCGACGTACCCATATGTGAAGACTTATTCCTGCTGTTCCCAGAGATCACCTGTTACAGGTAAGTAACTGTGCTTTATCTTTAAGTCAAAGCTGTATACAATTAACATGAAATTTTATTTTAAACTTACATGGGACGGGGCAGGGTACAACTGACTTGTTCAACAAACTAGTGCTAGTATTCCGCACATAACTGTTACAAATATTGTAACATTTGACAAGATGTGTAGTAATTACTTAAGGCCCGATTCCATCCCGGATGTAGAAGCCCTCTGTGCACCCAGCCAGAACTGGATGCACAGAGGGAGTTGCGATTCTCCTCCCATGGGGCACGTCTAGCCCCGCGGGATCAAAATTGCAACTGTACGTGCAGGCTGGGACCGCGATTCAGCACGGCCTTTATGTACAGGCCTTGCCCGACTCAGACAGGACTTTTAAATGGAGCCGTGGCGCCATGGCATCCGGTTGCCATGGCACTGCGGCTCCATTTAAAAGCTGCGCTACCCAGCCACCGGCCTCCAAATTGCTTTCCCAGTAGCTTGACCCCCGATCCTGTCCAGGCCCTTCACCCTTGCTGTCTGGGGCATCTTTGAGCTCCATATCTACAATCCTACCTCCTTCTCCAGGGATCTCCAAGACAACCTCATTTGTGGAAGGCCCCTCTTTCCCTGAAATTGGGTTAGGAGTTGGTCCTTCCCACGCTGAGGTAACCTCTGTAGAGAAGAGTTGTATTTTGCCTAATGTGATTAAACTTCCTGATTTTTCTGTGCTCTCTACCACCAAGTCTCCTACCGAAGTTACCTTGCAGGACATTTGGAGCATGGTGGCTCAGAACAACTCCCTCCTGAAAGGAACTTTGGAACAAGTGGTCACTTTTTCTCAACCGTTGTTTCTTTTCAGGAGCATGAGACTCTGTTACCGGCCATGCAGCTTGGTCTGGATAAGTTTTCTGGCCAGGTTTCTGGCCTGCAATGACCAGTCTCTAGCCTCTGCTGTTAAAGACAGTATGTATGTGCATAGGCAGTGAGTCACTTGAAAATCTGTCTCAAAATAAGAATCTTTGTTTTCTTAATTTTCCTAAACACATGATTTGTCCCCATTGAGTTTGCTTCATAAATATTTTAAGGAGGTATTGGGTTTGTCTGATGCATAGCAGCTGGCTATATCTGATTGTCACTGTGTCCCCTCCAAGCCAGTGGAGCAGGTGGCTACAGGGAAGGCTGAAGTGCCCTTGGTGGAATATTCCTTAGAATGATTTGATGTCCTTGAAGTTATCTCGAGCAGGGCCACCCTTGCAGCTACCTTTGCAAATGAGGTGAATAAATCACTACACTGAAGTGGTATTTTAAGAAGAAACAGTATTGCCTCTGTGGTCAGTATTGCCTCTGTGGTCAGTAATGGTCTTTCCAGATGTTTCTTGTGCCCCTCAGATGCAAAGGAAATCCTTCTTGCTCTTGAAACCTAAAATGTTAGCTTTCGGGGCAACGTTTTTCCTTCGTTTTCCCTGTAAGTGCCAAGTGGTACTTTTGGATCTTGACTCATCTGATCTCCTTTGTCTTTCCTTATCATGCCCCCTAGATGTATCCCATGTCTGCACCTACTGTGTTGTCTGTCTTGACTAGACTGTAAGCTGTGATGAGCAGGGACTGTCTCTTACATACGACTTGTAGCGCTATACAAATGCTCAGTAGTAGTAGTAGTGATTCATTACAATTGGAGGATTTCCTTAGGGATAAGGTTCCTGTGTAGGGTCTATATGGGGTTGAGGGGGATTATGAAGGGAGGGAATGCATATTGATATCTTTTCCTTGATGTTTATTTAATTGATTATTTCTGAGTGGAGGTAAAATTATTCTAGTCTTAAGGATAAATTGTAAGCATAGTCCTGCCAGATGCCTTGTAACTTCTTTTCTCTTAATTTGGGCTATCATGATTGTATTTGCTTGAATTTATTTATTTATTCATTCATTCATTTAAAAATTATATATATTGCTTTATCATATAATCAAAGCAGTTTACATTTAACCGACAACTGGAGCAGTTACATCATAACAAAGTTTAAATTATATACAATAAAACACAGGGCAGAGGATGAACTTGGACTGCTGGAGGGGGGGTGGGCTCTTTAGGTCTCTGGTCCATCAAGCAGTGAGAGACAGGCAGAGAGTAATACAGAACACAATCACATACACAAGTGTTACTTTCTTTGAGCTCAGAGGGAAGACAATAAACGGATCTATGAACAAGCATAATTCCACGCTTATTAAATTCAAATTCCTCCTCCTAAAAAGCTCCTTTTATTAGAGAAAAAGAGGAAGTAACAGTCATTTATTATAACCATGAAATAACACAAGGTGTCGCCAAAGTTCTTTTTACAGAGTAAGATCTGATTACAGTGTATTAGATGAAATTCACTCAATTATGACAAAATTGTTTATAATTGCAAAAGTTGCAAAAATTATGTTTCGTCAGCAGTGACTATACAATGAACTATGGTTGCACAGTTCATAGCCTATGTTCTTTATGCTTGCGTTGACACTGTTCCATCTATTTTAAAGACGGTTACACAGAACTCATGATCATGACATCCTATTCTATTAAGAGGAAGTAGGTGAAAGGTCAAACTTCTAAACACATTCTATATCAAGAAATTCATCCATCTTCAATTACATATTGGGATTCTGGTATCCCTTTATCTGTCCATGTCTACAACAGTGGTAATGGTATTACTGCATTAGTGGATAATTATTAGGGAGGGGGGGAGATTATCCTCCATTGTTTGATCCGAAGTATTCGAGGAAAAGGTGTTGTTTTTTTTTTTTTTAGTTCAGGAACAGTGACTGCACAACATAGGCTTTCAGGTAGCGAATTCCAAATGGAGGGTGCAAATAGGGTAAAGGCCCTGTTACAAGTTAAGAACATAAGATATGCCCTACTGGGTCAGACCAAGGTCCATCAAGACTAGTATTCTGTTTCCAACAGTGGCCAATCTAGGTCACAAGTACCTAGCAGTTTCCCCAAAAGACACAGGTTCCACAATGCTTGTATTGGGTCAAGTAATGGATACTCTGGGTCCCCTTTAATAATGGTTTATGGACCTTTCCTCCAGGAACTTATCCAAACCTTTTTTAAACCCGGCTACACTAACAACTTTTACTACATCCTCCGGTAGCAAATTCCAGAGTTTGATTACACGTTGAGTGAAAAAATATCTTATTAGTCTTAAATAGGTTACCCTGTAGCTTCATTGCATGCCTCCTAGTCTTTCTATATTTTGATGGCGTAAACAATCAATCTACGTTTATCCATTCCACTCCATTCATTAATTTGTAGACCTCTATCATATTTCCCCTCAGCCATCTCTTTTCCAGGTTGAAGAGCTCTAACCTTTTTAGCATCTCTTCATGGGGGTATCCTTCCATCCCCCTTCTAATAACCCTATATCCTTTTTAAGATACGGCGACCAGAATTGCACACAATATTCAAGGTGCGGTCACACCATGGAAGGATACAGAGGCATTATAATATTCTTTGTTTTATTTTCCATTCCTTTCCTTCTGATACCTAGCATTCTGTTTGCTCTCTTGGCCACTGCTGCACACTGGATGAAGGGGTTTAACATGTTATCCACAATGATGCCTAAATCTTTTTCCTGGGTGGTGGTTCCTAATATGGAGCAGAAATAGTTTGAGTTTTTCTAACCATAGTTTGAGTTTTTCTTTCCTAGGTGCACAATTTTGCACTTGTCCACACTAAATTTAATCTGTCATCTGTCTCTCTGACCTCACCTTTAAACCAGTCCAGTCCAGTTTAGCAAGATCCTCTTGCAATTTTCCACAATCCTCACGGGTTTTAACAACTTTGAATAGTTTTGTGTCATCTGCAAATTTGATAAGCTCACTCGTTATTCCCATTTCCAGGTCACTTATGAATATGTTAAAAAGCAGCGGACCCAGCACAGATCCCTGTGATACTCCAATATTCACCTTTCTCCATTGGGAAAATTGGCCATTTAGCCCTACCCTCTGCTTTCTATTATTTTAACTAGTTCCTGATCCACAATAGTAAGCTACCTCCTATCCCATGACTTTTTAATTTTGCCAAAAGTCTCTCATGAGGGACCTTGTCAAAGGCTTTCTGAAAGTCCAGATACATTATATCAACCGACTCACCTTTGTCTACCTGTTTAGTCACACCTTCAAAAAAAAACCATAACAGATTAGTAACACAAGACCTTCTTTGGCTAAAGCCATGTTGTCTGTCTCCCATTCAGCCATGACTATCTATATATTCAGTAATTTTGTTCTTTATGATGGTTTCTACCATTTTTCCCAGTACTTACGTCAGGCTCACCGATCTGTAGTTTCCAGGATCACCCCTGGAACCCTTTTTAAAAATTGGCGTTAAATTGGCTATCTTCCAATCTTCAGGTATTACAGATGATTTTAATGATAGTTCACAGATTACAACTAGTAGGTCTGCAGTCTTATATTTCAGTTCTTTCAACACCCTCGGATGTATACGATCCGGTCCAGGTGATTTTCTACTCTTCAGTTTATCAAATAGTTGTAATAAATTTTCCCGGTGTATCGATATTTCTTTTAATTCTTCCGCAGCATCACCTTTAAATACCATTTCAGTCATGATTAACATTTATTTATTTACATTCTCTTATATACCGCGCTATTTTCCATCAGTGCGGTTTACATTGAACAAACTGAAATTACATTGAACAGGGCATTATAACTTGGAGATAACTATTTTACAGGGAACATGGGCTATGGAGGGTTAAGTGGCTTGCCAAGACCACAAGGAGCACCTGTGGGACTAGAAACCCCAGTCCTTCCGGCCCAAGGTTGCTGTCCTCTAGTGGGATTTGAACCCCTGACCTTCCGGCCTGAAGTACCTTGCCCCAACCACTAGGCCACTCCTTACATCTTCCTCAGTAAAGACCAAGGCAAAGAATTCATTCAGTCTCTCCCCTATGACCTTGTCCCCTCTTAGTACCTCTTTTACCCCCTCTATCCTCTAATGGTCCAACTGACTCTCTCACAGGTTTTTTGTTACGAATGTACTTGAAAAAGTCTTTATTATGCATTTTTGCTTCTACAGCAAGCTTCTTCTCAAATTCTCTCTTTGCCTGCCTTATCAGTGCCTTGCATCTAACTTGCCAGTGCTTGTGTTTTTTTTCAGTTTTCATCATTTGGCTCTTTTTTCCATTTCCTGAAAGATGCTTTTTTGGCAACAACAGCCTCTCTGACCCCACCTTTAAACCATGCTGGCAGTTTTTTGGACTTCCTTCCACTTTTCTTAAAGCATGGAATACAGCTAGTCTGGGCTTCCAAGATAGTATTTTTAAACACCACCCAAGCTTGATGTAAATCTTTAACCTTTACAACTGCTCCTTTTAGTTTTTTTCTTAACTATTTTCCTCATTTTATCATAGTCTCTCTTTTGAAAGTTAAAAGGTAGTACTGTGGATTCCCTTATCCTCCTTTCTCCATTTATTAAATCAAATGTGATCATGCTGTGATCACTATAACCAAGTGGCCCCAACACCTTTAACTCTTGCACCAGATCTTGTGTTCCACTAAGTACTAAGTCCAAAATGGCTTCCCCTCTGGTTGGCTCAAGTTTGTTGTATACTTTTTGTTTTGCTAGTTGGGATGGAGAGGAGGTTTTGTGTTTTGTATCATCATAATCTTGTGTCTAGAACTTTGGATATTAGGTTCATAGGTCAGTTAGGAGTTGGTTCTGCAAGAGCTTGGAAATGGTGATAATTATCTTGTAAATTATTCTTTTTGATATCGGGAGCCAGTGGAAGGACTTTAGGACAGGTGTGATTTGGTCATATCTGGATGATCCTGGCAGTGGGTAGAGAGATTGCTTAGGGAGACCTTGGTATAGAATATTGCAATAGTCAAGATGTGGTATGATTATGGCTTGGCATACTGAATTGAAACTCTAGTATTTCTTGCATTTTTTTTTTAAGGTGCCTTCAAGTCAATGCTGAATCCTGGTGATCCAGCAGCTCCTTGGTAAGATATGACCTGAAGTAGATTGCCAGGCCTTTTCCAAAGCAATGGAGAGTAAAGTGACTTGACCAAGGCCACAAGGAATGCCAGTGGGAATCAAACTCAAATCTCCTGGGTAGTAGGCTGTTGCTCTAACCACTAGGCCACTCCTCTGCTCTTTGACTTACTGTTTCTTTATTATCTTGGTATTACTTTTGTAATAAGTTTGAAATTTCAATTTTAAAAAGCCCCCACCAAGCAAGGTGGACACTGTTGTTTACCAGATTCAACTTTATTATTACAGATCGACCAAGTTCAAATAATACAAAGCTGGTGCCCTCTCCCGGAGCATTTCTGTAAGTCCCTCAGTCCCTAATAAGGAAACCATTGTTCCAAAGACCAAAACGGTAGTAATTTTAATCACAGAACTTACTACCAAATAATAGTACGACCAAGCAGCGGCACTGAATAGCACCCCCATCCACTGTCTTTTCATTCCTAATAATCTGCTCCAAGTAGTTGTATCAGAAATGCTTAAGAGTAAACAGGCAAGGCCTCCAGGGGTTTATAAGATTATACACTTGCTAAGTCACACTGTTTGGTGGCCAACCATGCTTAAAGATGACAAGAATTATGTTTCCTTCTTTGCAGTAGATGCTCAAGCCAAGTTCTCTCGCTCCCAAATGTCAGGAGTGCTTCAACCCCTGTCTGTGCCTTGATACCCTTGGTCAGACATTGCTATGGATTTCACCATGAATCTACCCCATCCAAGAGTAGCACAGATTTAATAAAATGACCAACTTTGTACCTTTGCTTATAACACATCTTTCACCTGAATAGTATACCTGAGGGCACTGTATCCGATAGAGGAACCAAATTCATTTCCAAATTTTGGAAGTCCTTCTGCAAGCAATTGGGAATAAAATTGCCTTCCTTTAGGAGTATCACCAGACAGATAAGATATGCTCATTAATTATGTCTAGGGGTTGTCTCCTTTTTCCCTCCCTGTGGCTTTGGTGACTTTCTGGTAATGAACGAAAAAATGTAGCGTCATGCATTTGAGCTGTAAAAATCCAAGGGAGCATTACAACATTGGGGATGAAGTACTTCTGTCCATGAAAGATGAGCGGGATCTGGGAATGATTGTTTGATGACCTTAAGGTAGCTAAACAAGTAGAAAAAGCCAAAGGATGCTTGGGTGCAAAGGGAGACAAATGGTCAACAGAAAGGAAGTGATAATGCCTCTGCATAAGTCTTTGGTGAGACCTCATTTGGAGTATTGTGTGTAATTCTGGAAATCACACCTTCAAAAGCATATAAACAGGATGGAGTTGGTGCAGAGGGTGGCTACTAAAATGGTCAGTGGGCTTCGTCATAAGGCATATGAGAACAGACTTAAAGATCTCAATATGTATACTTTGGAAGAAAGACAGAAGAGAGTATATATAATAGAGAGAGATAAGTGAAAGGGGATAGACTCAGGAGCAATTTGTGGAAAAATATTTCTTTACAGAAAGAGTGGTTGATGCATGAAATCATCTCCCAATGGAAATAGTAGAGACAGGGACTGTTATCTGAATTCAAGAAAGCGTTAGGCAAACACAGATTTCTAAAGGAAAAAAAAGGGACAGTAAAGCTTAGTAGTTGGTGTGGAACGTCAGACTGGATAGACCGTATATCTGTCGTCATGTTTCTATGAGCAGCAAGAGAAGACAGGTTTTTTGCTTCTATATATCAGGATTTATTATTGATACAAAAATAGAAAATCATAAGGCTAACACTACAGAATGAGGTAATCAGGTTTGCTAGCAGCACTAGTAATTCTTATATAAGCAGCAATAAATCACCTAAACTGACAACCAAAGGTCATAGGTTCACTCTACACTCAGGGTAGTACAGAATAGAGCTGGATTGTTCCCACCCACTGGAGGAAACATAAGACTGATATCTTAGCTTTGCTTGGATTCATGATCTTGGGTATCCCCTCTGAAAAAGACGTAATTATTTCCAGTTTGAGCAGGAGATATACCACCAAGTTCAGGGGATTGCGATGGGGGCAACGGTGGCTCCATCTGTTGCCACCTTATATATGGCTGATTTTGAGGCCACATATATTTATCCTTCCCTCTGGTTTGAAAAAATAGCCTTATGGGCCCGATTTTTAGATGACATTTTTTTCTTGTGGCAAGACACTGAGGCCGCTCTGCATCAATTTGTGGATTGGTTAAATTCTCTCAACACGAGTCTATCTTTCACGTTACAACATGATTTCTCCCAGCTTGAGTTTCTGGATGTTACAGTTTGCAAAGGACTTGATACTTTTCAGACTACATTGTATCGCAAACCTGTTCAGAGAAATACATTATTGTCTTACTCGAGTTTCCATCCTGTGAGCATGCGCAAGGGCCTTCCATATGGACAATTTCTTCGTCTTCGACGTATTTGTTCAACTTTGACAGACTTTTTGGTCCATGCCAGAGAGTTATCTGAACGTCTTTTTCAGAGGGGATACCCAAGATCAGTTATTCGTCAGGCCTTTTTAAGAGCAAGATACAATCATCGGGAATGGTTACTGTCTACTAATACTTCAACCACAAGTGATTCTGAGAAGTTTGTAATGGTTTTACCTTACATGTCTCATATACAATGTGTTAAACAGATTTTATTTAAGCATTGGCACATGTTACAATTACATTCATGCTTTCAGAAAACTTTGCAAATAGCACATTCTCGGGGCTCTAATTTAAGGGATTTAGTGGGAGCTACTTCTTCCCCTTTGGATAGACAAGTGACAAAACCGGAGGAGACAGGACATTATGCATGCAATTCTTGTTTTCATTGTCTGCGGACAATTCAGGGTGTTCAGTGGGAAGTACCTAATACTACTTTCATTCATGTTTCACAATGGAAATCTCCTCACATAGGTGTGGGCCTGGTTACCAAACAGGCAGAAGGTGCTTTCATCGGTGAATAGCACCTTTTCCCACATTTCAGTCAACCAGGTTGAGTTCTTTCTCGCCCACACAATCCGGTTGCGTCTTTGTATGTCAGTCATCAGTGGCTTATTCCGTGCTTTGCAGCCCCAGAGACCAAACTGCAGGCACCGTCGACGAACTGTTGATGAACTGACACTGACCTCACTCTTGTCTGACCACTCTCGAAGTAGCTGAGGAGAAGTCAACTTGCGATTAGTCAGTGAAATGCGTCATAGTGCATGGTCCTGGCGTGATGTTGATGCACGTGGACAACCTGAATGAGGCTTGTCCACCACTGCACCCGTTTCTTTTTCTTCTGTACAATCTTAACAACAGCGCTCTGACTGCAGCCAACTTTCCTGGCTATCTGACGGCTTGAAAATTCTTCCTCGCTCATAAAGGACACACGAACACGCTCCTCCAACATCAGGGTCCGAGTCATCTTCATGGTCGATCCAGAAAGCATATGAAATTCAAAAATTCTGCACATTTTTATTGCTGCACTATTGGCTAGAAATAGTGAAACCAGCCTCCTGATTGGTCAGAAATAACGTGTGCATATTGGATAATCTCGATCCAGTTTTGACGCAGGATCCACAAAAATCACAGTAGCTATCTCCCAGTGTCTGTAAAGTATTTAAATTGGAAGCAAAGAATGCAAAAAAGTCAACTCTAATAACCAAATGTATCCCTTTTAACGTGGTAGAAAGATGAATATGCTGGGCTAACGCAAAATTTAAAAAAAAAACATTAGAAAGTACGAAAAACACAAAACTCACAAGTGATTCCAGACTTTTGCATACCACTGTAACTTTAAATCATATTAGAAAATTTGGACAGAGAAAAATAGACTGTACTTATAGAATAGGATTGATAATGCAAAAACTGAACTTCATTCTTTATAGTAACATACATAATAATATAGTATATGACGGCAGATAAAGACCAGTATGGTCCATCTAGTCTGCCCAGCAAGGTGGCAACAGTAGGTGCATCTGCCGCTGCGTGCAGGTCACCCCTTCCCCATGCTTTTGTTTAGGGGTGTACCCACCGCTCCATGTAGATCACCCCTATTTGTGTAGATATAAGAATAGCTATGTTTATTTTGATTTATCCTGTTGCTCAATCAATCATCAATCAATACCCTAATGGTGAGCACTGCACAGTTAGCATGTGGTAAACACTGTGTGCCAACTGTGACCCTTGCAATTAACATGATTTACCTAACACCACCTCAATAGGTGGAGGTAAGTGCACCCACAGTAATTGTGCATGCTACTGTGGCGCATTAGGGTTTTATTCAGCGGGGTAATTGCCAGGAGCATGCTGGATAACCCAATAATTAGCACACTGCAGTTGCACCTACTACACATTAGTTTTTGCACTAAATTAAAGACTGTACTATTCACAGAGCACTACGGCTCAAACACCTAACTAGAATCCTTTTATTGTAACCTTTATGTAAAATGATTGTCTGTAATGGTTTACCTATGTTATGTATCCCACCTTACTACTTCGATGTTTTGATTAAGCAGTGCATGTTTCCCTTGCTTTTGTATAACCTTTGTTTGTCTTTGTAACCGCTTTGATTGAAGGAAAAGGCGGTATAAAAAAACTTGTTAAATAAATAAATAAATGCATGTTAGCTGCATAACTCCAGTGCACTTTAGTAAAAGGGCCCCTTAGTTTTCTTATCCACCACTTATGTATTTGACACGTTGGATTATTTCACTGCTTCAGTTCCCTTTCTCCAAAATCAACTTCTCCCCAAGGTATCTGAACATCTAACTGCTACACTCATGGTCCTGTGTGACATCACACCCCTTGACTTGGGTACCTCTTGAATATAGCTTGTGTTGGTTCCTTCTCTTGAATATGGTCTTTCCAGGGCTGCTTCATTTGTCCTCTAACAGATGGAAGGGCTGGTGCAGGTACATTTCTGGAACTTTTTCTCCAGGCTGAGCTCCCCCCTACCCCTTCTTTTCTGATTGTGGTGGTTGGTTTAGATCCTCTTTCCTGCAGGATGATAGTTCTGGCTGAGTGCCAGAGGCATCTTCCCATAATGAGCAAACATCCCCTTAACAGCTCATTATACAAGGGCTAGGGGCCAAAGACAGTAATCTGCCCTTGGGTGAGGTTTTTAAACTAAGGAAGCTTTTCCATTCAGAGAAGTATCCTCCCAGCCTGAAATGACTGGCAGAAAGAATGTCCCCCGTTCTTGAAAATGCCAGACCTGTCTCTGTTTCCGGTAATAATGTGTAGGGATACTGGATGCTACTGCTCTCAGTGCAGAATCCAAGTGGTAGCTACATTTATATCTACAATCGTATTCTTTGAACACACTTTTTCTTTGTCTGATTATTATATTATTTAAAGATAATTAATTATTGCTTTATTTATTAACCTTTTCAAGTTCTATTAAGGATGTTGTGCGAGGTTAAAATGTGGGCTTTGTAGCTCCTAGTTTTTTCTTTTTTTTCTGCATGTTTTTATTAGCGTGGCTTTTTAAAAAAAATCATAGTCAGCAACTGTAGCTTAACTGCTTTTTCCAGCTACTAGATGATGACGCTTCCTTAGACCATCAGGAACTAATCCCTTCCGTTCTGACATTCAGTGACTGCATGATGTTACTTGCTGAGAAGCTTAAATTCTATAAGGAACAGGGTTTTATATGAAACAAAATAAACTACCCACAGATAAGGAACAATAGTACATATAAGCAACTCGTTTTTTTCACATACCCCCTTTGAATGAAGGACCTGGACAATGGCCTATTTGGAATCTTGGTCAGATTTCAGCAGCCCATCTTAAGGCCAGTCCTGCTTCATTTTTCCTGGATAATTTGTCTGCGTTATAATATTCACTGCCTCTTCTTTTTTCAATAGTGCAGCAGCTTTCCATTCTCTCATAGAGACTCTTAAGTCAAATCGGCATGGAAACATAGCTGCAGCTTTCTAAGGCCATACTAGCAAATTGCATTGACCTGTGTGAAGTTGCAATGCTGTCCATTCACAGCTTTGATTCAGAACATGTTTACACTCCAGCCAGTACCAAGTCTTCTTCATTGTCTACTTGTACTTAGACTAGTTTCTTCCCCAGATTTAGTGCTTCTACTGTACTTGAGGAACAGGAATTTGAAGAGGACCCTAATTCAGATCTCTCTTCAGAGTCATCTTCCAACTCATTTGGAATGATTTCCACCTAAGGATAAGTCCTTCACCTCATGCATTCAAAATATGGCCAAGGCTGCCGTTTTTATTTGTGGACATCAAGAAAACTCAGAGTTCTATATCTAGGTTTCCTGAAATATTTAGATTCCCCTAAGGAGTTGGGGACAGTGTCTATCCACTCTCTTTTTCTTAAGAGGTCAAGTGAGAAAATGGCAAAATATTTAAAGCAAATTCTTTGACTGGAAATTAAGGATGCGCTTAGGAAACATGTCCCTTCCACACAATACTGATTCCTCTCAGGTATAAAGCAAGGATGCATATGGTTAGCAGGCTCCTCTCACAACTCTGAGTCTGTTTTCCTCTTTTCCCAACAGATGGATCGACAGTAGGTTACCTCTTCCCTTGGTACCACCACCTCCTCTGTTAATGGTTTCTTTGTTCACAGGCTTCCTTGGTTGTATTTCCCTTCTTATCTTGATTCAGCTAAGTCGAGCCCAGCCAGTTTGTAAGAGAACTGCTATCTTTGTTGAGGTGGTTGAGTAGATCACATCAGATGCTCACCCTTGATTGTGTAATGCCCAAGTGGATAATTACAGTTGCTCCTCCTCCCCAGACTCCTTGTTGGAAGGAAGACATGGGCTCTTGCATGCAAGGCCCTGTAATAGTTTCCTCCAGTTTAGAGAATGGATTCTTGTTACCCACTGATTGACAAGAAAGTCCAGCCTCCATTATCTCATTGAAAGCTGGACTAAATCTTAGGAGGAGGAGGGGGTGGGGGGCTCTAGAATGTTCCTCTTTATAGATACAGAATGCAAACTTCTGAGGCTCCTGATACATTCTTAAATTCAGCACTTTCTATATTTCAACAGTTATTCTTTCATGTTAAAAGATTAGACTATGGGGCTTGTTTACAAAGCCGCGGTAGTGGTTCGCGATCGCGATCGCAGCCGCGGCCCCATTGAAATCAATGGGGCCGCGGCTCCGATTACGATCGCAAACCGCTACCGCGGCTTTGTAAACAAGCCCCTATGTTGTGTAAATCAGCGAAATAAACTCCCAATTCCACTCATCCTCCTCTCCACCCCTCACATAACTACAGATGTGTGTCCAACTAAATAGCAACTAGTTTTCAGCGCTATGACATCTCATAGAACGGGGCTTCCTTTCCTATTATTCCAGCTTTCAGGACTTCCATTTCAACAGCATGCTGGATTTCAGCTACCCCCTCAGCACACCTGGATTCGTGCTTGATTTCATTTGTTTAGCAGAACCCTGTATCCAGCCAACATTAATTTCTTAGCTAGTCCACCTCAAGCACAACATCTAGGCCTCTACGTAGGTACAAAGAGATATTTTCTGCTCATAAAACACAACTCTGTAGTGATGAAATTTCTAATATGGCCACATGCTTGCTCCCAAAAAAGGTTAATCCTTGAACAAAACCACCGAATATGTGAAATGGTGCCTTTCCTCCCACAGTCATTCCAACACAATATCACACATCACTTGCAAATGATCTGGGGTCATGTAGCCTCTCGCGAGTTCTTTATACTGCTGACCTATGATATTGTTGAAGAGCAAACTATTCCAGGTACCACTAACTAAATGATCCCAAACTTATCCCCTATCTCATTACCAAGTTCCTCAGTCCAAGCACTTCCAGCCTCTGGAGCTCGCACATAGCGCTCAGTAGATTCTACTTCCTTGTCTCTTAGACCTTTTACACAAAAAATTTCCATCTCCACTTGCAATGATAAAGAGGCGAAATTAATGAAGGGATCCTATTACTCAAAAATTATTGAGCATAATAACAGGACCGAGATACTTTTTAATAGTATCACCAATTTGTTACAATGGATTTCTCCTCCTCAATTAACAGTGGAAGAATTAGCTTCATTAATTAATTTAATTTAATTAACAAGTTTTTATATACCGCACCTTCCAATGATCAGTTGCGGTTTACATTGAACAACAGTAAACAGGCAATGCTGTTTTTACATATAACAATGTGAAGCTACAAAAATTCAGATCAAACTTACAGTTAACAGTTGTAACTATGTACAAAGAACCGGATTATAAACTATGTACAAGGTATGTATGATTCAAAAACATCGGTTTGGGGTTTTGGTACTTATTCCAGTTCAGAGATGGATAAAGTTAGCTGGTGAAACTATCCTTTTTCTTGTTGAAAAGGTGAATTCGTCAAAGAACTGTAGTATGTTGAGAATAAATGTGTTTTGAGTTTTTTCCTGAACTCCATGATTTGAGGTAAGGATCTGAGTTCAGATGGAATGTTGTTCCAAGTTATAGGGGCAACATAGGAGAATGCTTTCATGTTAGTTGATTTTTTGGCCTTTATAAATTCCTTTGGTGTTTTTAGTTTGTTTATTTGGTCTCTCCTTTGAAGATTATGATTGGGTTCTTTATTGATAAGGTTGTTTAATGTAGGAGGTGCTGTATTATTTAGGACTTTGTATGTGGTTAGGAGAGTTTTATATTGTATTCGACATTGAATCGGGAGCCAGTGTAAATACTCTAATATAGGTGTTATATGTTGGAATGGTGGGGCATTCATTATAGTCCTGGCTGCTGCGTTTTGTGCTAGTTGGAGTTTTTTTAGGTTTTGTTTTGTTACGCCTATTAGGGTTAGGTTCGCAAAGTCAAAATGGGGGGTTATTATCGCTTGTATTATACGTTGAAAATCCTGTAGGTGCAGTAGGAGGCGGAGTTGTTTTAATACTTTAAGTTTAAAATAAACTTTTTTTGTTATATTCCTTATATGCGTGTCCATACTGAATCATATCCGGAACTGCAAGACAGGAGCACATCACACCCACCTTAAAGGACTTACACTGGCTTCCAATCAGTGCACGCATCAGATACAAAACTATCATAAACCTATACAAGATAAAACAGCACACATCAGCCAACAGCCTGCACACCCTCATACAACCAGACACCAGTACACGTCCAAGAAGAAAACAAACTCACAACCGAGTCAGCACCCCAAGTGAATACAAACACACACGCAAGGACACAACAGACCAAGCACTCTCCATGGCTGCTCCAACAATATGGAACAAACTACCGGACGATTTGAGGGCAACTACAGACCTCAAGGACTTTAGGAAACAGCTGAAAACCATGCTGTTCATAGAACACTATGGACACATCACATAGTCTAAATAGCTGTATATCAGCACACGTCACCGCCTAACACTGTATGTATATAAGATGTTTTTAGCACCACTGTATATAGCCCACATTGTACATAACTCAAACTAATCTAGCACACAACACAACACGCACCCAACTACGTAAATTTTCACCCTCACTGCATGTATAACACACTCACACTACCAGATTGTTTGCTGTGATACCACCTTGATTATTATGATAAGGCGGTTTAGAAATACTGTTAAATAAATAAATAGTATTACCCCTAGGTAACGTATTTCAGTATTTATTTTGATATCGTTATTTTGCAATGTGATATGTGTTGGGGGGATGAATGTTGTATTTTTAGTTACTATTAGGGCTTCTGTTTTAGTGTGATTTATGTATAAGTTGTTTTCAATTAGCCAATTGGTTATTTCATTGAGGCAGGTATTTATAAGAAGTGTGGGAATATTAGGAATTGTGAATGGGACATACATCATTATGTCGTCCGCATAAAGGTGGTAATAGACATTGAATTTTTTAAATATTTGACAGATGTGTTTTAAGTAGATATTAAATAGTAGCGCTGACAGTGCAGAGCCCTGGGGGAGGCCTAGTTCCTGGTTATAAGTTTTTGAAGTGAGGTTACCAATTCGTACGGTTTGAGTTCGATCACTTAAATAAGATGAGAACCAGTTAAGAACTGTGGATTTTATTCCAATTTGTCTTAGTTTGTTAATCATTGTTGAGTGGTGGACACTGTCAAAGGCTGCGGAGATGTCAATGAATATGAGTAGGAATGCCTGTTTTGAATTATCAATACCTCTTACTAGGGTATCGATTAGAACTGTTAGTAGTGACTCCACCGCGTGATGAGGGCGAAACCCATACTGTTGATCATCAAGAGGGGCTGAACTATCAATGTATTCTTGGGTCTGAATTTGTACTGCTTTTTCGATTAATTTAGCCATGAACGGAATGCTTGATATGGGTCTGTAGGATTTGGGTGATGCTTTGTCAAGGGTGGGGTTTTTTAATATTGGGCGAATCTGTGCATGTTTTAATTTAATTTTGCAAAATTAATGATAAAATAATTTTGCAAAATTAATGATAAAATCACTACAGGAATGAGGATATCCTCTCCTGCAAGTTCTGAGGCTTTTAAACCTTAAATAAAGGACTGAAAACAATGGGCTGGCTTTTCATTACACAGGTCTGCGACTAAAAAGCTGTTTGATTATTTTCATCTAATTTCCATGTATTTTGGTGTGCTGAAAACAAATATTGAAAAAACTCCTAGATGTCATGATTTGCCACAACATGCAAAATTGTCTTCAAATTTATCAATTTTTTTCAAATTACTATTAATTAATTCAAATTACTATTAATTAATTCACATAAGTGGATTTAAGATATAAAATGCCAAAAAAACCTTAAAGGGGTTGTCCGAGTTATGTAAAAAAAAAAATAGCACTGTAAATCTGATGGTCAGCAATATATACATAGGCTAAGCAAGTTTTAAGTCTGTGCTTCTAATGGTAGAAGGGGTTAATATTTCCTGAAGAATCCAGTGGGAGGGAGACACAGGGCAGATAGCAGCGCTCTGGTTAGTGCAGGGGGGCGTGGCCAGCACTGTGACGTCTCGTGTACAGACAGAGCTGCTCTCTCCTGCATGCCACACTTGTGCATGAATCATCATCAGGTTCTTGGTTCTAGGCTGTTCACAGTTTTTCATCGCAATTCGTGTTAGCTCATCATTCTTCAACCGTTATGTTATGGCTCCGTGAAAGTGTATTAATTCGGCAGACTGTATATTCACCACAGATGAAACAGAAACTGTGTTGAAGCAACAGCAGAATATTACAGACTTTGTGAAAAAAGTATACTTTGCATACTTTGGACTAAAAATTGGAGATCAAGATAAAATCTGGGCGCCTCATAAAGTGTGCAAACGGTGTGTTGAGGACCTCCGAAACTGGTTCAAGGGTAAGATAAAATCTTTCCGTTATGGGATTCCTATGGTATGGCGAGAGCAAAAGAACCATAGTGATGACTGTTACTTTTGTTCATGCGATGTGAAAGGGTTTAATTCCAAATGGAAGCATTCCATTTAATACCCCAATCTTCACTCGGCAATTTGTCCCATCCCCCATGGCACAGATATATCAGTACCTGAGCCCCCTGCTACCTTGGAAGAGATACCTAGCTCCGATGAAGGTGAAGTCATACCTGAACCAGATGACGAATCAAGTTCTGACTTTGAAGATGATACAAGACCAAAATTGTTTTCTCAGGAGGAGATGAATGATTTGGTAAGAGACTTTAATCTTCCCAAACATGCTGCTGAGTTACTCGGATCAAGGCTGAAAAGCAGGAATTTATTGTTGCCAGGAGTGTCATCTTCATGGTTCAGATATCGTGAAAAGGAGTTCGTTCCTTACTTCGCCCAGGAAGACAAGTTGGTTTATTGCATCGATGTCGAAGGTCTGATTGGTCAATTTAAAATCCAATATGATTCAGAGCAATGTCGTCTTTTTATAGATTCTTCAAAAAGAAGTCTCAAAGCAGTTTTACTCCACAACAGTTTTTACGCTTCCATACCTGTAGGTCATTCCATACACTTGAAGGAAACCTACGAGAACTTGGAATTGGTTCTTCGTAAACTTAAATATGAAGACCATGGTTGGCAAGTGTGTGGGGACTTGAAGGTCTTGTGCATGCTACTCGGGCAACAAGCTGGGTATACCAAATATCCTTGTTTTCTGTGTCTATGGGACAGTCGAGACCAACAAAATCACTGGACCAAGAAGAGTTGGCAGCCGAGGGTGCTAAAAGTCGGTGGAAAAAATGTCCTCCGAGAAACTTTGGTACCTTCCCATAAAGTTCTTCTACCACCTCTCAACATAAAATTGGGATTGATGAAGCAATTCATAAAATCACTTCCAAAAGATGGAGAATGCTTCAAATACTTGGTCACCAAGTTTCCAGGCCTGTCGGAGGCAAAATTGAAGGAAGGTGTGTTCGTCAGAACAGACATTAGAAGGCTTATAGTTGATCAAGAGGTTGTCAATACCATGACGGATCCTCAAAAAGAAGGGTGGATTGCATTTAAAGAAGTCGTACAGAACTTTTTAGGCAATAACAAAGATCCTCACTACAAAAAGATCGTCGGACGAATGCTGAAAGCATTTCAAGTTTTAGGTTGCCTGATGAGTTTGAAAGTGCATTTCCTCCAGTCCCACCTTGACTACTTTCCTGAAAATTTGGGAGCTGTGAGTGAGGAACAAGGTGAACGATTCCACCAAGACATTAAAGAGAAGGAAAGGAGATACCAGGGAAAATGGAGCATTACAATGATGGCAGACTACTGTTGGATGCTTCAGAGAGACATTCCAGATGCTACTCACAAGTGTAAATGCACCAAGAGGAGCCTCACAAGGAAGAAGAATCGAGTTTAGTGTGTGTAGGTGAGCTCATTTCAGTTCAAAAAAGGATTTTCATGAAAATATTGTAATAAAACTTTAATTTTATAAGTCTATTTCCATTTATTTTGAGGTATTGCCTTATTTAACATAGTTACCTAAATTGTCAGGAAACGTAATGTCCTATGACAAAATGGAGGTCATTTTCGGATTCAGTGCACCAAAAAACAAAGATTACGTGGAATAACCAAAACAACTCTTGAAAAAAATTATTGGTCTACCTTTTCTCTCTCTCTAAAAAGACAAGCATTAGCATCTATGAGAGCTACCACTTCACCAACATATCTAGGCTTGTAAAACATCCAGAACTAGAGCTTTCTGCTTCTTTGTGTAGCACGATTAAGGAAGTTTATCTTCAGAATATTTCCCCCTGCTTTGGAAGAAAGCAATTATTAAACCTACACTTGAAAATTCTATCTTGTTACCTCCTGACCTGGAGAACTACCAGGCTCTAATCTTCCCTATATATCTAAGCTAGCTGAGAGGATAGTTTTACCACAATGTAATCCTTATTTAGAACACAATATTCTATCTCTCTGCCCATCGGGATGGCACTGAGCCCTTCCTTGTACCTTTGTGCAGTGATCTTTGAGCAGCCTTAGATGGAGGAGGAGGGGCGAATAACAATTTTGGTTTTGCTTGATCTGGCATCAGGATTTGACCTAGTCAATCACCAAATTCTTATATCCTGATTATATAGTGTAGGGCTGCTGGGCAATGTATTGCATAGTTTGCTTCTTATCTTTAGATCATTGCTATCAGCTCTCCATTGTCTTCCTTGTGGAGTTCCAAAGGGTTCAGAGTTGGCCCCTGACTTATTAATTTTTTTATTTTTTATTTATTTATGCATGAATGGTTCATATACAAATCAAACAACATATTTAAATCAGCCAACAGGCAACAACTGGGCACAATTCCCTACTGCTCCCCATCTCCAGAGGCTACTTTTACTTACCAACAGTGTGGCCCTCAGTTCCCCCTCCCCCCACAATTTGCTGGAACTTTGCATTTTTGTCCCCAAATTTCTTCCAGTTTAACTCATTCTCCTCAGGATTGGCTTGAAGATTTGATGCCCTAGGCAGACCAAGCATGCTACCCACCGAAGAGTGCAGCCCACCATGCTGCCCCTCCTCCCAGCATCCATCTTCTCACCTGGAAGGGTGTGGTGGTGTAGTAATGCTTCTGCTGTGTCAGGTTCTAAAGTGTCCCCACTAGCGCACTCATGGCCTGCCGCTCCTACCCCTACCCCTCTCCGATGTAACTTCCTGTTGGAGGGGGCAGGAGCAGTAGGATGGACCTTGGTCTGACCCAATATGCCATTTCTCAAGTTTCAGTTGTGGTCAACATTATTGGCACCCTTGCAGTTCAATCCCTTATTGTCTAATCTCTCCTAAAAAAAAATAAGTGGTCAGTGAAATGGCTTTGACCCATATAATGCACACATAAGGGCCGTACCAAGCTATAACTGCGCCCTGGTACCCCCCATACACACTGGGCCTCATTTGCATATATTTAATTTTAAAATTTATATTCAGCACATCTAAAATTTTAGGATGCTTCCAAAGGAGCTCTTCACAAGCCTCTTTTTTTGTCCCAGCAATGAATTAGTGACATGTTTACTAAACATTAATGTGCATTAAATGTCACTACACCCCTAGAAATAAATGGTGCCGCTGCACTTAGTGTGTGTTAACATTTGTGAATACACATTGACCTTCAGTAAACATGCCTCTTAATGAGTGTCTTAATACCATTTGCATGGACAGTGAGGATAAAGAAAGGGTACTATATTTCTACATTACCATCCTCTAGTGCCAGGTACATTAGGAAGTACTACAAAATCCTGCTCATTTACAACCCATAGCAAACCTGTCATATCGTCACAGCACTACCAGGATTCACAGAGCACCAAAGGCAGCACTGAAAATATAAAACCATGGATTACAGTAATGCTATAAATGACACAAACATATACAGAATTAGGAAGGGTTTGGAAAGAAGGGATTGAAATAGAAGGTTAAGTTGGATAAAGTTTGTCTGGCTTGTCAAGTAATCCAAAATGTTCAATAGAAAGGTGTGTCTTGAGATCTTTTCGAAATGTGATCAGATTATTTGTTTCTCTGGGAGAGAATTCTATAATGTTGGTGCAGCAAAAGGAAAAAGCTCTATTACTTGGAGGGGTTAGATTTATGATACTCTGAGGGAACAAATAGTGTGTTTTGTGTACATCCTTTTTTTAGTCTTTCATTTGAGATCATTTTAATAAGGGTGGATAAGTTTGATGGCGTTATGTTCCTCAGCAGTTTGAATGTTATCAGCAATTTATATTTAATTCTGCTTTGGATTGGCAACCAGAACAAGACACTGTGGAAGGCTTTGTAAGAAGTAAGCCCTGTTTAAAGTGAACAACTGAAGGCTATAGAAAGATGGGTTTACCTTCTACATGATGGTGGCAAGTACTAATTGCACTGAGGTAAATCCTTATGGAATTTGTTTATGACCCAGACTTGGACAAATGCAGAAGGTATACAAATAGTTTTTATGTAAGTCCAAGAAAGGATCTAGGGTCTGTCCCTCACACCAGAGGGCAAACCTCCTCCATTGGAAACCATATGACCTCCATGTGGAATCTTTTCTGGAGGCCAGGATGGTGGTAACACCAACTGGCAGGTTCAGAGTAGACAAAGTTACCTTCTCAACATATACAATGTGAGGATGAGATACTTTATGTTGAGGTGCAACAGAGTCCCTTGATTCTGCTTAATCAGAGTTGGTGAATCACTCAGGCAAGCAAGTCTCTGATGCAAAGTTCGAGCAGAAGAGGGAACCATAGTTGCCTGGGCCAGTAAGCTACTATGAGTATTATTGTACTCCCTTAGTCTGAGTTTCAGAAGAGTTTTCACTATCAGAAGACTAGGAGGATATGTGTACAGAAGACCCTCCCCCCCAATTGAGAAGGAAGGCATCAAACTAGTTTGCCATGCATCTTCCCCTCTGGAAAAGAACTGAAGAACTTGCCTGTTTGAGGAGTGGCAAATGCCTCACTCCACTCTCCACTCTCAGAAGATGGATACAGCCACTCCTTGGTCCAGGTTCCACTTGTGAGGTTGAAGGATATGGATCAATCTGTCTTCTAAGGTGTTGTTCTTGCCAGGCAGGTATGTGGCTCTGAGCATCATCCCTTGAGAGATGACAAAATTTCACATCCCAGCATATGAGGTACAACCCCATACCTCCTTGCTTGTAAATGTAGTACATTGCAACTTGAGTGCCTGTCTGGATCATGATAATTTGGTTGGCCAACAGATCGATGAAAGCTTTTAGAACATTCAAGATTACTCTCAGCTTCAAGAAATGTATCTGAAGTAGACTCTCCTGGATAGATGAGTTCTAAGTGTGTAACCCATCTACATTCATCTCCTAGCCCAGTTTGTACACATATGTTTTAAATGTTTGCATAATGTGGCTCCTGTTAATTTACCAGCTTTGCTGAGGCCATATTCCTTCTCCTTCCTTACGATCTCAGTATGCACAATATTAGCTGTTCCCTCTTCAAAAGATTCATTTTCAGTCCATACATAAGAGAAATTTTTCTATGAATGCTCGATCTATTTGGAATTCTCTCCCAAATGAGTTATTTGTTAAAACAGAGTTGATGGTCTTTTGGCAAAAACTGAAATCTTAAGTAGGCTTTTCCTGGATTTGTTAGATAGGCAAGTAAGATGCTTGGGGCACTTATGTTTGTGGTGAAATATTAATGATTCAGGCTGTGCTCTCAAATGGTAGTCGTTTTGTTTTTATTTTTTTATTTTAGATTGTATTGATTTATTTTTGTATTTAATTTTATTTTGTATGAATTTGTTAGTATGGTATAATATATTGTGTATGTTTTTTGTTACCCAGCTCAGCGATTGAGCAGGCTATACATCCTTTTAAATAAAATATATGTCATCAGCATTGTTTGATGGGGAAAATTTGAAAGGAAAGAGCTTTGGCCAGATTGAAATGATCCATTCATCAGGACACAAGGTCCTGGAGGCATGACAAAAAGACATCCTTGAGCCTGTGAGTGGACTGTGTTGATGGCATGCTTAGGGTCCACTGAGACTCTGATGTTGAGATGTACCAAGGGAGTAATATGAACTATTGAAACTATGCAGCCCAACATTCTCAGCATGTTCTTCACTGACATTTACTGACTCTGATATATTCCCTCTACTATTGCCACCAACTGAGTGAACTTTTCTTGCAGAATATAGGCTTTCATCAGTTGGGTCTTGCAGAGTTCCAGTGAATGCCAATTGTTTAGAACTTAAAGATCTAAACAAAAACTTAAAACTAAGATGCAGACAGCAGTCCAGCAGCGAGATGGGGGCTTTCCAGTCTTTTGCATTGAGTGTCACATGTATGATTTTCTCCCAGTTGGTGAGAGGTCTTACGTGTGCACTAGGTGCAAGGAGCTCTTTGCTCTAAGGGAACGAGTCCGTTCTCTAGAGGCTAGAGTAGCAGACTTGGAAAACATAAGACAGACAGAGAGGTACATAGACGAGACCTACAGGGATATAGTCCTGAAGTCCCACCTCCAGTCTGGCAGCATCCCTGTTGCCATGGAGGAGAGAGGTCACGTGACAGGAGAGCATCACCCTGGTGTGGCAGGAAGTGATCCTCTAACTAGGACGTGTCCTCCAGGTGATGTAAAACCCTCTTGCACCGAGGAAGTTTCTCCAGGGCCATGTGCCCATGAGGGAAGGGTTAGGACAGCCGTTATAGTTGGTGAGTCAATCATTAGGCATGTAGATAGCTGGGTGGCTGGTGGAGGTGAGGATCGCCTGGTAACATGCCTGCCTGGTGCGAAGGTAGTGGACCTCACACGCCACCTAGATAAAGTCTTAGATAGTGCTGGGGAGGAGTCTGCTGTCTTGGTACATTTCGGTACCAATGACATAGGAAAATGTGGTATGGAGGTTCTGAAGGCTAAATTTAGGCTTTTAGGTAGGAAGTTGAAATCCAGAACTTCCAGGGTAGCATTCTCCGAAATGCTTCCCGTTCCACGTGCAGGACCCAAAAGGCAGGCAGAGCTCCAGACTCTCAATACGTGGATGAGACAATGGTGCAGAGATGAGGGTTTTGGATTTGTTAGGAACTGGGGAACATTCTGGGGAAAGGAGGGGCCCTTCCGAAGGGATGGGCTTCACCTTAACCGGGATGGAACCAGGCTGCTGGCATTAACCTTTAAAAAGGAGATAGAGCAGCTTTTAAACTAGATAATAGGGGAAAGCCGACAGTCGCCCAAGAGCAGATGGTTCGGAAGAATGTATCCTTGAAGGATACTACCAAAAGCATAGAGGTTCCAAAAAAGAGTAAAGTAGCCCAAATGCCCTCGAGTATGGAGCAGACAGAGCTTAAAGATCCCAAATTACCCATGTCTACCAATAGCCAAATTAATATGAATAAAATACAGTCTCTAAAATGCTTGTATGCAAATGCTAGACGTCTAAAAAATAAGATGGGAGAGTTAGAATATATAGCACTAAATGAGAGGTTAGATATGATTGGAATATCAGAGACATGGTGGAAGGAGGACAACCAATGGGACACTGTAATATCTAGGTACAAACTATATCGTAATGATAGAGCTGATCAAATTGGTGGAGGGGTTGCGCTCTATGTTAGAGAGGGCATTGAGTCAGAAAGGATTAAAGTTTTGCAGGAAACAAAATTTGCTGTAGAATCTCTATGGATTGAAATTCCATGTAAAAAGGGGAAGGTGATGGCAGTGGGGGTGTACTATCGACCACCGGGCCAGAATGAACAAATGGATGGTGAAATGCTCAAAGAAATCAAGGAAGCTAACAAAAGTTACAGCGCAGTAATCATAATGGGTGATTTCAATTACCCCGGTATCGACTGGGTCAGTGTCATGGCAGAACATGCTAGGGAGATAAAGTTCCTAGATGAAATAAATGGCTGCTTCTTGGAGCAGCTGGTTCATGAACCTACCAGAGGGGAAGCCATATTGGACCTAGTCCTTAGAGGAACACCAGATCTGGTGCAAGAGATAAGGGTGTTGGGGCCACTTGGCAATAGTGATCATAGCATGATCGCCTTTGATTTAATTAGTGGAGGAGGGATAGTACGGAAATCCACAGTACTACCTTTTAACTTTCGAAAGGAAGACTATGATAAAATGAGGAAAATAGTTAAGAAAAAACTAAAAGGAGCAGTTGCAAAGGTTAAAGACTTACATCAAGCTTGGGTGTTGTTGAAAAATACTATCTTGGCAGCCCAGGCCAGCTGTATTCCACGCTTTAAGAAAAGTGGAAGGAAGTCCAAAAAACTGCCAGCATGGTTTAAAGGTGAGGTCAGAGAGGCTGTTGTTGCCAAAAAAGCATCTTTCAGGAAATGGAAAAAAGGGCCAAACGACGAAACCCGGAAACAGCACAAGCACTGGCAAATCAAATGCAAGGCATTGATAAAGCAGGCAAAGAGAGAATTTGAGAAGAAGCTTGCTTTGGAAGCAAAAACTCGAAATAAAGATTTTTTCAAGTACATTCGTAGCAAAAAACCTGTGAGAGAGTCAGTTGATCCATTAGATGAAAGAGGAGTTAAAGGGGCACTAAGAGGCGACAAGGCGATAGCGGAGAGACTGAATGAATTCTTTGCTTTGGTCTTTACTGAGGAAGATGTAGGGATGTTACCCATGACTGAAGTGGTATTTAAAGGTGTGGAAGAATTGAAGGAAATATCGATACATCGGGAAGATGTATTACAACTATTAGATAAACTGAAGAGTAGCAAATCACCTGGGCCGGATGGTATACATCCCAGGGTGTTGAAAGAACTGAAATATGAGATTGCAGACCTGCTATTAGTAATCTGTGAACTATCATTAAAATCATCTCTAATGCCTGAAGATTGGAGGATCTCCAATGTAACACCAATTTTTAAAAAGGGTTCCAGGGGTGATCCATGAAACTACAGACCAGTGAGCCTCACGTCAGTACCGGGAAAAATGGTAGAAACCATCATAAAGAATAAAATTACACAGCATGTAGATAGTCATGGCCTAATGGGAGACAGCCAACATGGCTTTAGGCAAGGAAGATCTTGTCTTACTAATCTGTTATGTTTCTTTGAAAGTGTGAATAAACAGGTGGACAAAGGTGAGTCAGTTGATATAGTGGATCTGGACTTTCAGAAAGCCTTTGACAAGGTCCCTCATCAGAGACTTTTGGCAAAACTAAAGAATCATGGGATAGGAGGCAGTGTACTACTGTGGATCAAGAACTGGTTAAAAGATAGAAAGCAGAGGGTTGGGCTAAATGGCCAATTTTCCCAATGGAGAAAGGTGAATAGTGGTGTACCCCAGGGATCTGTGCTGGGTCCGCTGCTTTTTGACATATTCATAAATGACCTGGAAAGTGGAATAACGAGTGAGGTTATCAGATTTGCAGATGATACAAAACTATTTAAAGTTGTTAAAACCCAAGTGGATTGTGGAAAATTGCAAGAGGATCTTGATAAATTAGAAGACTGGGCATCAAAATGACAGAGGAAATTTAATGTGGACAAGTGCAAAGTTATGCACCTAGGGAAGAACAACCCAAACTATGGTTACACAATGCAAGGTTCCACATTAGGAACCACCACCCAGGAAAAAGATTTAGGCGTCATTGTGGCTAACATGTTAAAACCCTCGGACCAGTGTGCAGCAGCAGCCAAGAGAGCAAATAGAATGCTAGGTATCATAAGGAAAGGAATGGAAAATAAAACAAAAGATATTATAATGCCTCTATATCGTTCCATGGTAAGACCGCACCTTGAATATTGTGTGCAATTCTGGTTGCCGTATCTTAAAAAGGATATAGAGTTATTAGAAAAGGTTCAGAGAAGAGCCACCAAAATGTTAAAGGGGATGGAAGGATACTCCTATGAAGAAAGGCTAAAAAGGTTAGGGCTCTTTAACCTGGAAAAGAGACGGCTGAGGGGAGATATGATAGAAGTCTATAAATTAATGAACAGAGTGGAACGGGTAAACGTAGATCGATTGTTTACGTTATCAGAATATAGAAAGTCTAGGGGACATGCAATAAAGCTACAGGGTAAACTATTTAAGACTAATAAAAAAAATATTTTTTCACTCAACGTGTAATCAAACTCTGGAATTTGTTACCGGAGGATGTAGTAAAGGCTGTTAGTGTAGCTGGGTTTAAAAAAGGTTTGGACAAGTTCCTGGAGGAAAGGTCCATAAACCATTATTAAAGAAGGGACCCAGGATATCAGTGCTTGACCCAGTACAAGCATTGTGGAACCTGTGTCTTTTGGGGAAACTGCTAGGTACGTATAACCTAGATTGGCCACTGTTGGAAACAGAATACTGGGCTTGATGGACCTTGGTCTGACCCAGTATGGCATATATTTTATGTTCTTATGTGATGGACTTAAATTTGATTTGGGATAGTAAGGCATAAGGATTCTTGAAACCCCTTCTGAGCAGTGCTTTTCATCAGCCAGTTGTCCAGGTAGGAGAACACATGAATATCCAGCCCGCATAGAAATGTTGCAACAGCCACAAGACATGTTATGAGTGCATGAGGAGCAGACATGAAGCTGAATGTGGTGTTTCCCTATGATTAATCACAAATACTTCCTGTGGCTGAGGTGTATTTTTATGTGGGTGCAGGTGTCCTTTAGGTCCAGAGAACATAGCTAATCCGCTTTTTGAAGAAAAGACATCCAGGTGCGTAGAGAACCCAGCCAGAATTTTTCTGAAACCAGATTCTTGTTCAGATCTTTTAGGTCTGGGATGGGATAGTATCGCCTTGTTTTCTTTGGCACTGGGACATACCTTTAATAGAACTCTAGCCCTTCCTGCCCTGATGGGACAGACTCAACCACATTTGCATCCTGAAGGGTAGTGAGTTCCTGAAGATGTACAGTATATCCTGATACTGAGAGATCAAAGAATGCGCTCTCAATTGTCAGTTTGGAGGGATTTCAAATAGATGAAATCTGTATCTATCGGACTATTTTGAGCACCCAAGCATTGGAGGTAATAAGGGCCACTAATCTGCAAAGGGGGTAAGCCTCATTTGATTGGAAGGTTATCCAGGAGTAGGACTAGAGTATCAGTTATGTTCTCTAGGAGCCAGTCAAAATTCTACCCCTGGTTTTGGCTGAAACTTCTGAACTTTTGACTGCCTAGGATGGGAGCAAGATGGTTGCCTGGTTGTGAAGTGGGAAGTAGAAGGATACCTACGCCTGTGAGAGTAATAGGATCCCCATTTCTCTCCACTGTAAACCTAGATGGGGAGCCGAGTCAGCAGTGGGCCAGGAGAGCATTTTCAAGATATCAGTATGCTGCTTGTTCATGGTCATAGTCTTTTGAACTTTGTCTCCAAAGAGATCCACCCCACAGCATGGCCTGTCAGCGAATTGCTCCTGATAATGGGCTGTAAGTCTGAGGTCTAGAGCCACGAGAGTCTCCAGGCATCAATACTTATAAAGGAGGCTCTTGATACCATATTGAAAATATGTTGCTTAGACGAGGTATTAAACCCAGTCAAAAACCGTGGATGGCAAGGAAGGAACTCTTTATTATTCACTCTTGTTTCACAAAGCCAGGCCCATATTATTCACTCTTGTTTCACAAAGCCAGGCCCTATTATTCACTCTTGTTTCACAAAGCCAGGCCCTATTATTCACTCTTGTTTCACAAAGCCAGGCCCTTATTATTCACTCTTGTTTCACAAAGCCAGGCCCTTATTATTCACTCTTGTTTCACAAAGCCAGGCCCTTATTCACTCATGTTTCACAAAGCCAGGCCCCTTATTCACTCTTGTTTCACAAAGCCAGGCCCTTATTCACTCTTGTTTTACAAAGCCAGGCCCTTATTCACTCTTGTTTCACAAAACCAGGCCCTATTCACTCTTGTTTCACAAAGCCAGGCCCTATT
Organism: Ichthyophis bannanicus; assembly: GCA_033557465.1. Taxonomy (NCBI): domain Eukaryota; kingdom Metazoa; phylum Chordata; class Amphibia; order Gymnophiona; family Ichthyophiidae; genus Ichthyophis; species Ichthyophis bannanicus. The sequence continues at coordinate 753,193,333 of CM066031.1, forward strand.
CACTCTTGTTTCACAAAGCCAGAGTGAATAATAAAGAGTTCCTTCCTTGCCATCCACGGTTTTTGACTGGGCTTGTTGAGTGGCACGTGGATCAGTGCTTTTTTGTTGGACTTAGACGAGGTATTATCCACATTCTCTCCCTTGCATTAGTAGGGAGCGGTACTATTCAGCTTTCTCTGGTGGAAGAAAGTCAGCAAACATGATGTTCCATAAGTACATGGCCATTGAGAGCTGGTATGTTGCTACATGGTACGTGAACATAATGTTCTGAAAAATCTTCCTACCAAAAGAATCCAAAGAGGGGTATGTTTACAAAGCAGCAGTAGCAGCCTCCATGTGATATCAGAGCCGCAGCTCCAATAGTGTATGGAGGCTGCGACCGCTGCTTTATAAACATACCTTTAGCCTTCCTCCAAAAGGTGATGAAGAACAAGACTTGCAACTCATGCTTCTTTTGAGAGCAGGTTTGATGACCATGGAATGGTGCAGTAGCTGAAGTTTCTCCGATTTGAGAGAAAAAATGCTAGCCTAACTTTAGACGGTTTAGCTATCTGGCCAGTGACTGAATATTGCCACGGACCAGATAACTAAATCATATCCGGGCAAACTGGATATTCAATGCCACTGACCGGATATGGCCCTACCACCAAATATCCCACGTAACATCTATTTTTAAAGAGGGCTCCAGGGGTGATCTGAGAAACTATAGTACAGACCAGTGAGCTTAACATCTGAATGAGGCAAAATGGCAGAAAGCATTATTAAGAACAAAATTACTGGGCACTTGGACAGACATGGCTTAAGGAAACAAAGTCAACATGGATTTAGCAAAGAGAAGTCTTGCCTCACCAATCTGCTCCATTTTTTTAAAGGTGTGAATAAACTTGTGGATAAAGATAAGCCAGTTGATACAGTGTATTTAGACTTTCAGAAAGCGTTTGACAAAATCCCACATTAGAGATTCTTGAAGAACTTTAAAAAAAAATCATTGAATAGAAGGCAATGTCCTATTATGGATTGGAAACTGGTTGAGACAGAGAAAACTGAAGGTAGAGATAAATGCTCAATTTTCTCAATGGAAGAAGGTGAACAGTGGAGTACCTCAGAAATTTGTTTTGGGACCAGTGCTTTTTACCATATTTATAAATGATCTGGAATTGGGAGCAAGCAGTGAAGTGATTAAATTTGCAGATGACACCAAATTATTCAGTTGTTAAATCGGAGGTTGATTATGAGAAACTGCAAGCGCATCTTGTGAGACTGGGCGGCCAAATGGCAGATGAAGTTTAACAAGGATAAATGCAAAGTGATGTACATAGAGAAGAATAATCCAAACTATAGATACACAATGCTAGGTTCCACGTTAGGAGTCACCATTCAAGAAAAGGATCTGGACGTGATTGCAGACAATACATTGAAATCTTCTGTTTGATGTGTGGCAGCAGACAAAAAGCATACAGAATGTTAGGAATCATTAGGCAAGGAATAGAGAATAAAATAAAGGATCTCATGATGTCTCTATCACTCCATGGTGTGACCGCGCCTTGAGTATTATGTGCAATTTTGGTTTCTGCACCTCGAGAAAGATTTAGTGGCATTAGAAGAGGTACAGAGAAGGGTGACCAAAATGATATAGGGGATGGAACAACTCTCCTATGAGGCAAGGCTAAAGAGGTTAGGGCTCTTCAATCTGGAGAAGAGATGGCTGAGAGGAGATATGATACAGGTCTATAAAATCATGAGTAGAGTGCAACGGGCAGACGCGAATCAATTGTTTACTCTCAAAATACAAGGACAAGGAGACACATCATGAAGCTACCATTTAATATTTTATTCAGACAGTAAAAGCAGGTAGTGTAGCTGGATTTAAAAAAGGTTTGGATAAATTCCTGGAGGAAAGGTCCATAAACAGTGAAGGTTGTCCAAGAGAAAACCACTGCTTATCCCTGGGGATAAGTAGCATGGAACTGGCTACTTTTGAGAAATATCAGATACTTGTAATCTGGATTGGCTACTGTTAGAAACAGGACGCTGGGCTTGATGGACTTTTGGTCTGACCCAGTATGGCAGTTCCTATGTTATCCAGGCATAAATTAAAGTGGCAACTGCCAGCTGCTGCTGAATATGCCCCTATCTCAAAAGCTAAGTCTCAGTTGTAATGTGACTGCGGCATCTGGTTAAACCCTGGTGGGGTACATGCTAGTCAGATTTTTCTCTCTCTTTATATTTTTGGTAGAGATGATAATGGTGTATTAATTTGTTTTTCTTTTTCACTATTGTTTTTTAATATTGTAAACCATTTTGATACATAGCAAGACAAAAAATCAAATATAAATGGAATGGCTTTGGCTTTCCTGAGAAATTCGTGGAAAGACAGCTCCTCAGGCAGGGACTTATGTTGCTCATGAGAAGGAGCGGGATCTGAAGGATCGCTGAGAAGTATTCAGTCAAATTTGGATTCCAAGGAGTTCTCTGACACAGACTCAGAAGTACTCGAAGTACATCAGAGTTTCTGTTTGTGTCAGCCTCTGCTTCTCAGGGAAGGTAGATACCCTCCAGGAGCATCAATGCACCAATAAACTCTGATGCTGTGGGATACAATCACCTCCTGATGCATTTGAGAGTGATATTGGCTGGGCAGGAACTGGTATCAAGGTCTTCTGAGGTCTTGATGTTAGTTCCTCTCCTGCGGGGAATCAATGGGTTTTGAAGATAGGCTTAATGTGCCATCACCAATGCCACCAAAGCAGCAGCTTCATGAAAGCAAAGAACACCATCCTCCTCTACTTGAAACTTCTCATGAGCCACTCTTTGAGGGCTACCATGAACAAATTTGTGAAGCCTGCATCAGATTTGGCCAATGTCTGTGGAATCTAACAGGGAATATTAGCAGGCTAGTCTTAGCTCTATGGAGTCTGGTACAGTCCCTCCGATACCAAGGAGGATAAGCAGCCCTCAAATTAGGCTGCTTCAAAGGTTAGGGTTCCTCCTACAGTATCTCTCAATGCTCTTCACATCGCACTTCAATGAAAGTCGATGCTGATGTACCACAGCCTCCACCTGATGCTCGGCATCTCTCATCCTCAGTGTCTGAGGACAAGCATGAATCCTTCCTCTTCCAAGGGACGGTATCATAGGTGAGCATTGTTTGGGGGACTTAATGGTTCTCGACTCCGAGTGAGCTTGAGGGCGATCTTGATGCACCATCAGCATCCAATGCAGCTCCAAAATTCTGAAGAGGATGGATCAGTCTTATCAGCACCAAAAGTACATTTATGCTGCTCCCTTTGAACCTGGAGTCCTCTCCTTGTCATCTGTGAGCACAAAACGCAACAGGAAGGCTTATGGTTGGGTCCCAAGCACTGCAGACACCATATAGTTGGTGTCTGTATCAGACATGGTCCTGGAACAACCCACTGGCCAATTTCTGGGACACGTCCACTAAATTGAGCCCTTTTGCCTCACTTTGCATACCACTTCTTCCTTTTTAGAGAAATCATGCAGGCATGCTATGATGTTTCTGGGCGCCACTCTTTTCCTTGGCCCAGGTTCCTGTGTGCTGTCAGCTTTGTTCTCATCTCTACTCTCTTCACCATCCGGCAGGATCTCAATGCACATTTGTTTAACTAACAGTCTATGGTTCAGTGGGTCCTCCTCCATGGGGGCCCCCTCCTTTGAGAATGTTATTTCAACAGGCTCAGTTTTCTAAGTCCTTTACCTTACTCATCCAGGCCACTATCATCTGGCCCAGCTCTATTCATTCACTACATAATCCTTTCAAAACTCCCTCCTTTTGCTCTGGTCTGCCTTCCAGGTCATCAATACACTGCCCGAGCTCAGCCACATTCTCCTTTACTTTGGAGAGCAGCTCCTTCAGTTCTTGATTAACCAAGGTGATACTGCTCCTACTACTTAACATTTGTATGGCATTACAAGACATGTAAATAGTTTACCCCTGTTATCCAAGTTATTTGCCCTGTTATCTGTAAACTCATACGTGTTAATTGTACTGAGCATTTTTGTTCCATGTAAACCGCGCTGATGCTGAATAGTGCGGTATATAAGAGACTGTAAATAAATAATAAATAAATAAATACGCAGCACTGTACATATAGATGTAAAATCAGTCCCTGCTCAATAGAGCATACAATCTAATCAAGACAAAGAACATCACAAAACTGGGTATTAGAGTATGATAAGATACACATAAGTAGTGAACAAGAGATTAAGGAGCATCAGGATCCAAGAGCAGCCTCAAAGAGGTGAGTTTTTAGTCTGATTTAGTCTTCTGGTATCTTGAGCTCTCCTCCACAGATCTGTGGACAGACTCAATACAAAATTCCAAAGTAGACTTTCTTTCTCCTGGCCCAGATGCTCCCTCTGAGCCCCAGCACCTTCAAAGAAAGGGAGACAGGATGGTAAAATGGAGTAAATAGTCTCTGAATAGAAATAAATTTCTTTCTAGAGAGCTTTTTATTTAAATCAAATCAGAGTATAGCTTAGCATACAAATAGAATAAATAGTCTGAGTAGAAAAAAAACAACAACAAAAAAAAAACTTGTTTCTAGTGATCTTTACAAAGAGGTCTTCCAGTTAGGAGGCAAAAGATCTGTGAAATTGGCTTAAATAGGTGTTAAAGCCAAGTGGCAGATCAAAGGGGCAATTTGAAAGGCCTCCTCTATCAAATCAAAGATTGTGTGAATCACCCAGAAAATTGGTAAGACATTCCCTTAGAAGCATAGGTCAAGGCACTGTGTAGCAAGCCAGCTTTTGTTAAGTCTTCTTTCCTGCTCACCCACCCGAGGGATAATCTTAACTTTAAGAACATAAGATAAGAACATAAAATATGCCATACTGGGTCAGACCAAGGTCCGTCAAGCCCAGTATCCTGTTTCCAACAGTGGCCAATCTAGGTCATACGTACCTAGCAGTTTCCCCAAAAGACACAGGTTCCACAATGCTTGTATTGGGTCAAGCATTGATATCCTGGGTCCCTTTTTAATAATGGTTTATGGACCTTTCCTCCAGGAACTTGTCCAAACCTTTTTTAAACTCAGCTACACTAACAGCCTTTACTACATCCTCCAGTAACAAATTCCAGAGTTTGATTACACGTTGAGTGAAAAAATATTTTCTCTTATTTGTCTTAAATAGTTTACCCTGTAGCTTCATTGCATGTCCCCTAGTCTTTCTATATTCTGATAACGTAAACAATTGATGTACATTTACCCGTTCCACTCCGTTCATTAATTTATAGACTTCTATCATATCTCCCCTCAGCCGTCTCTTTTCCAGGTTAAAGAGCCCTAACCTTTTTAGCCTTTCTTCATAGGAGCATCCTTCCAGCCCCTTTACCATTTTGGTGGCTCTTCTCTGAACCTTTTCTAATAACGCTATATCCTTTTTAAGATATGGTGACCAGAATTGTTCACAATATTCAAGGTGCAGTCGCACCATAGAATGATACAGAGGCATTATAATATCCTTTGTTTTATTTTCCATTCCTTTCCTTATGATACCTAGCATTCTATTTGCTCTCTTGGCTCTATAGGCTCTTAAATCTATTAAAGGGAAGGGGTGTCTATATTCACTTTCAAGTGCAGTTGGTATCCTCATTAGGAATAGATTAATTAAGGCCCTGAAATTAATTAATCTTGAGGTGAACAAAGTCCATTAAACATATTGGCCCAATTTTTGAAAGGCATTTACACTGTTTACAGCCCAGTAAACCTTGTAAATGCCTTAGATAGGGATATTCAACGGGCCCTGATGCTATCTGATTAGCATCAGGGCATTTTGGGGGCATTCCGTGGTGGAGTGGAGGCAGCAACAAGCAATAACTGGGCAGCAGCTATATTGCATAGCTGCTCGGTTAGCGTTCTGCTCCAAAAAGATAGCCGAGGAAAACAGCAAACAGCAGCCCAGCAGTGAGATGAGGGCTTTCCAGTCTTTTGCATTGAGTGTCACATGTATGATTTTCTCCCAGTGGGTGAGGGGTTTTACATGTGCAATAGCTGCAAGGAGCTCTTTGGTCTTACAGAACAAGTCCAAGCTCTGGAAGCTAGAGTAGCAGACTTGGAGGACAGAAAGACAGAGAGGTATACATGAGACTTATAGGGATGTAGTACAGAGGTCTCACCTCTAATCTGACAGCCTCCCTGTTGCCATGGAGGAGAGAGGTCACATGACAGGAGAGCATCACCCTGGTGGGGCAGAAAGTGATCCTGTAGCTAAGACCTCTCTTACAGGTGATGTAAACCCTCTCGCACCGTGGAGATTTCTCCAGGACCATGTGCCCATGAGGGAAGGGATAGGACAGCCGTTCTAGCTGGTGATTCAATCATTTGGCATGTAGATAGTTGGGTGGCTGGTGGATGTGAGGATCGCCTGGTAATATGTCTGCCAGGTGCGAAGGTAGCAGACCTCACACACCACCTAGACAAGGTTTTAGATAGAGCTGGGGAGAAGTCTGCCGTCTTGGTACATGTTGGTACCAATGACAGGAAAGTGTGGGAGGGATGTTCTGGAAGCCAAATTTAGGCTTTTAAATAGGAAGTTGAAATCCAGAACTTCCGGGGTAGCATTCTCCGAAATGCTTCCCGTTCCACGTGCAGGACCCAAAAGGCAGGCAGAGCTCCGAAGTCTCAATGCGTGAATGAGACAATGGTGCAAGGAATTAGTTTTTGGATTTGTTAGGAACTGAGCAACATTCTGGGGAAAGGAGGGGCTTTTCCGAAGGGATGGGCTCCACAACAGGGATGGAACCAGGCTACTGGCAATAACCTTTAAAAAGGAGATAGAGCAGCTTTTAAACTAGATAATAGGATAATAAGAGAAAGCAGATAGTCGGTGCTTTGGAAGGATGTATCCTTGAAGGATACTAGCAAAAGACTGAAGTTAGGGCATATCGACAGAGGTTCCAATAAAGAAAAAAGTAACCCAAATGTCTTTAAGTTCAGAGCAGACCGAGCTTAAAGATTCCAAATTACCTCTGTCTACCGATATCTCAGATTAATATGAATAAAATACAATCTCTAAAATGCCTGTATGTAAATGCTAGAAGTCTAAAAAAATAAGATGGGAGAGTTAGAATATATAACAATTCACCAACCCCCAGTGAAAACAATATATAACCAAACAAACCAAAATTTCACTGCAATAGTACCACTTAAGTACTTTTTCTTTTTGTCGGAGCTAAGCCGTGGGAGGGATATGATGTTTAACTTATCCCCCAACCAGACTGCTAGCTACTTTTTATCTTTTTTTGGTCCTGTAATGTATAGACCTTGCCTTATAGATAAAAATCCTTCTTATTACTTAACTGAAGTGTCGTAATAGTTCCAAACAGTTCCGTTGCTCAAAAAATTCCCAGTAGCATGACGCGCGCGTTTCGAGCCATCAGGCTCTTATCAAATGCTGTTAAATCCACTCTTATTCAGGCAACGAAGTATCCAGAGACGCCGTCTATGCGGCAAAGGTACAATGCTTGTTCAATGAATGAGGAAGAATGTTTTTCACGTATTTAAACAGGAGCCGTCCAATGAGAACAGGGGAACACACCACTGGTTAGGGGAATCCCTGCTCTGATTGGTCTAGTGTGGGAAACGTAAGAATTACGTCAATGAATGCCTTGCCATTCAATCTCACGATTGAGTCCGCCCGGTTCTACTGATGCCAATTGAAATATCCACCTTTGCTCTAATTTATGCAATTTTTGATAACGATTACCTCCTCTAGGATCGAGTGGAATATGGTCGATAATCGTCCATTTTAGATCTTCAAAACGATGGTTATTAGTGATGCAATGTGACACCATCGGTGCAGTCAACACTGCTTGACGTATTCGTGAGGCATGTTCATTCAAACGAATTTTGATTGGACGAGTAGTGTGGCCTATATAGGGTAAAGAACACGGACAAACAATCATGTATATCACAAAGTTTGATAGACATGTGGTGTCCCAATGTCTCATATATTTGCATTGTGCTTTTGGATGACTCCATTGAATTCCCGTAAGGGAAGAGACGCAATGTCTACACTTGTTACAAGTAACATGGCCATTCGTAACCGATTGCCTAGAAAGCCGATCAGACTCTAAAGACGTCTTCATTATCATATCTCCCAAGTTTCGCCCCCGGGAGAAAGCTAATCGCAATGGTTTATTGAAACATTCTACCATCTGTAATGTCTGCCAGTGTCGCTTTAAAATCCGTGAGACCGCCGAACTGCCTTCAAAAAACGGGAGAATCCCCACTATTGTATCAGATGAAGTTTGTTTGTCAGCTACATATTGTGGATCTAGTAACCACTCGCGATGTGTAAATCGTGCTCTTTTCAGTGCAGTATGTACCACTTCAGAGGGGTAACCTCGTGCTATTAATCAGGGGCGGCCCAAGGGGGGTGCGGGGCCATGTGCGGAGACTCGGTGCGGGGCCTCATTTGCATAAGTGGCCTTATTTGCATAAATATTTGCATAATGTTACCATACACTAACTTTTAGTAAACATGTCTCTTAATGAGTGTATGGATAAAGAAAGACTAAAAGATTTCTACATTACTATAATCCAGTGCCAACCGCCAGGCACATTAGGAACTACTACAAACGCTGCCCATTTAGAACCCATAGCAAACCCGCTGTATCCTGACAGCATTACCAGGACTCACAAAGCACCAGTCCCTACCTATCAAAAGGAAACACTGCAAATATTAAACCAGTACATTTCAGAGAATACTGGGGAAAGAGAACAAGTGGCAATGTCAAATAGGAATTACATAAACAGAATACCTCAGCTCAGTTACACATGCAGAACATAGACCATCACCAAACAAGGAATCGCAATTTAGAAACAGGAAGGCAATAATTTAAACTGGGAACCCCAAAAGCCAAACTTGGAATGTACAACAACACTGTAGAAATAAAACTATAAATCAATTTCCTCTTGTACCAAACAAAGCGCAGACGTTAATGATGCACATTTCCCAGAACTTTCATATTCCAGTTAATAAATTCAAAATAAAGAGATATATTTCTACCTTTTGTGCATTTTTTTTTCAGTTGCAATTGCTCCAGCCACTTTCTTCTGGTTTCTTCATGTTTTCTGCTAACTCTCCATCGTCTGCTGTCCATTTGTCCTTTCTTCTCTCTTCTAGTTTTCTTTCCATCCTCTCTCTCTACATCTGCTTTAACATACTAATCTTAATCCTTTTGCTCTTTCCTCATTCTTATTTCATCCACACAAATTTTACCCCTCCATCCTCAATCCCCACTTACTCTCCCAATACCCGGCCAATTGTAGATTTTTCATCCCTCCCACACAAAATATTTTTCCCCTCTCCATTTTACTCTCCCAGCCCCATCCCATTCTAATCCTCCCCCAACATCAGCTCCCTTCTAGTTCCAGTCTCACCCAGCATCCATTCCCTTCTAGTCCCTGCATCAGCCCATTTCCAGTCCTAGCCCGCCAGCCACCCATGTCCAGTCCTCGCTCCGCCATCCATTTTCAGTCTGAGTCCCTTCATCAGCTCATTTCCAATCCTAGCCCCCCATCAGCCCATTTCTAGTCATTTCCTAGCCCCACCATCAGCCCATGTCAAATCCTAGCTCCCCTCCACTCAGCCCAATTCCAGTCCAAGCCCCCCCAAGAGCCTACTTCCAGTTCTAGCCCCTCCATGAGTCCATTTCAATTCAAGCCCCCACCACAGCCCATTGCCAATCTTAGCTCCCCCCAACAGCCCATTTCCAGTCCTATCCTAGCTGCTCCATCAGCCCATTTTCAGTTCTAGCTCCCTTCCCTCACAGCCCATTTCCATTCCAAGCTCCCTCCCCATCAGCTATTTGCAGTTCAAGCCTCCCCGTCCACTCAGTCCATTTCCAGTCATAGCAATCCCCCATCCCATTACCAGTCCTAGCCCCCCATCAACCCATTTTCAGTTTAAGCCCCCCCCTATAACCCATTACCAGTCCTAACCCCCCATCAGCCCACTTCCAGTCTTAACCCCATCAGCCCATTTCCAGTCAGCCCCCCATAGCCCATTGCCAGTCCTAACCCCCCCCCCCATCAGCCCACAGCCCATTACTAGTCCTAACCACATCAGCCCACCTCAAGTCCTAACCCCTCCCCATCAGCCCTTTTCCTGTCCTAGCGCCCCCATAGCCCATTAGCAGTCCTTACCCCCCCCCCATAGCCCTTTAGCAATCCTAACCCCCATCACCCTATGTCCAGACAGCCCCCATCAGCCCACAGCCCATTACCAGTCTTAACCCCCCCAGCCCATTTCCAGTCCTAACCCCCCTTCACCCCATTTCCAGTCAGCCTCCATCAACCCCCAGCCCATTACCAGTCTTAACCCCCCAGCCCATTACCAGTCTTAACCCCCCCAGCCCATTTCCAGTCAGCCTCCATCAGCCCCAGCCCATTAGCAGTCTTAACCCCCCCCCCAGCCCATTTCCAGTCCTAACCCCTCCCCAGCCCATTTCCAGTCAGCCTCATTCAGCAACTGCCCATTTCCAGTACTAACCTCCCCTCCAGCCCATTTCATGTCATTACTCCCCCCCCCCAGCCCATTTCAAGTCAGCATCCATCAGTCCCAGCCCATTTCCAGTCCTAACCCCCCCCCTTGCACTTTTCCAGTCCGAACCCCCCCCTTGCACATTTCCAGTCCTAACCCCCCCCCCTTGCACATTTCCAGTCCTAACCCCCCCTCACCCCATTTCCAGACAGCCTCCATCAGCCCCCCCCCCTTCCCTTCCCTTCCCTTCCCTTCCGGCAAATTTAAAAACAAAAACCTGGCTCTAGCTGCTGCCGCGTCCGTCGCAGCAGCGGCAGAATGGCGTGTCCCGCGGGGCCCCCTCTCCACGTCGAGCCCTCTGCAAGGGCTTTCAGATTCGCGAAGGGAGAGTGCTCCCTCGCGTCTCTGTAAAGCCCGCAGGGGCTAATGGGAAATTTCCCATCAGCCCCTCGCGTCTAAAGGGGCTGATGGGAAATTTCCCATTAGCCCCTGCGGGCTTTACAGAGACGCGAGGGAGCACAACTCTCCCTTCGCGAATCTGAAAGCCCTTGCAGAGGGCTCGAAGAGGAGAAGGGGCCCCGCGGGACACGCCATTCTGCCGCTGCTGCGACGGACGCGGCAGTGGCAGCAGCTAGAGCCAGGTTTTTGTTTTTAAATGTAATAAAAAAAAAAGCAGAATGTTCTTTGCGCGGGGCCCCCTGAAACGCGGGGCCCTGTGCAAAAAACATTCTTGCTCAATGGACGGGCCGGCCCTGCTATTAATCGATCTTTAAGATCTTGAGCATGAAAAAGAAAATCTTGTAAAGTAGCACAATTTCGCCGAAGGCGTAAAAATTGCCCGTAAGGCAAGCCTCTTCGTAGAGGACCAGGATGATAACTCCGATAATGTAGGAGGCTGTTGCGCTGGACAGTTTTTCTGTAGAGAGTGGTAAGAAGTTGTCCATCCGATATTGTGATTTGAAGGTCAAGAAAAGCAATAGTGGTAGAATGGATGTGTGCTACAAACTGAATGTTGGCCCGTAGGGTATTTAACCAAGACAAAAAAACAGTAAGAGATGTCTTACATGATGTCCAAATGAAAAATACGTCATCCAGAAATCTCTTCCAAATTAAAATCTTAGAAAATTCCGATGATGTTTGAATCTGCATTCTCTCCATCTCATCCATGTATAGAGTAGCTATTGAGGAGGCACTCGTCGCCCCCATCGCTATGCCAGATATTTGATGGTAATATACTCCCCCTGATAGGAAATAATTCCTAGTTAAAACCAATTCAATTAATTGAAGCAGAAAAGATTTTGGTATTCTAGCTGGTGCAGTTTGAAAACATTTGTTCAATAATATTAATGCCTCCATTTGATCTATTTTGGTATACAAAGATACCACATCTAGAGTAACCAAATATGCTCCAACAGGAACATTCACGGTTGATAACAACTGTAAAAGATGCGTGGTGTCACGAATAAATGAGGCAACTTGACTTGCCTCTTCTTTTAAGAAGCAGTCACAAAAAATAGAGAGAGGCTCTAACACGGAATCTCTACAGGAAACTATAGGGCGTCCTGGAGGGGATATCAAAGATTTATGAATCTTCGGTACAAGATATAAAGTCGGAATTCGCGGGAAGGTTTTTATGAGAAAACGATGTTCCTTTGGTGTAATCCATTGATTGTATAAAGCTCCCTCCACTAGAGTTAGAATATATAGCACTAAATGAGAGGTTAGATATGATTGGTATCTCAGAGACCTGGTGGATGGAAGACAACCAATGGAACACTGTAATACTGGGGTAGAAACTATATTGCAATGATAGAGTAGATCAAATTGGTGGAGGGGTTGCACTCTACATTAGGGAGGGCATTGAGTCATACTGGATTTAAGTTTTGCAGGAAACAAAACACACTGTAGAATCTCTATGGATCAAAATTCCATGTAAAAAAGGGAAGGTGATGGCAGTAGGTGTACTCTCAACTGAACTAATAATAATGGGTGATTTCAATTACCTCAGTATCGACTGGATTAGTGTCACAGCAGGACATGCTAGGGAGATAAAGTTTCTATATGAAATAAATTACTGCTTTTTGGAGCAGCTAATTCATGAACCGACAAGAGGAGAGGTTATTTTGGATCTAGTCCTTAATGGAACACAAGATCTTGTGCAAGAGATAAGAGTGTTGAGGCCACTTGGCAATAGTGATCACAGCATGATCACGTTTAATTTAATAACTGGAGGAAGGATGGCAAAGAAATCTACAGTATTACCTTTTAACTTTCAAAAAGGGAGACTGATAAAATGAGGAAAGTAGTTAAGAAAAAACTAAAAGGAGGAGCTGCAAAGGTTAAAGACTTACATCATGCATGGATGCTGTTTAAAAATACTATCCTGGAAGCCCAGACCAGATGTATTCCATGCTTTAAGAAAAGTGGAAACAAGTCCAAAAAACTGCCAGCTTGGTTTAAAGGTGAGGTCAGAGAGACTGTTGTAGCCAAAAAAGCATCTTTCAGAAATGGAATAAAGAGCCAAACAACAAAAACTGGAAACATAAGCACCGGCAAGCTTGATGCAAGACATTGATAAGGCAACAAAGAGAGAATTTGAAAAAAAACAGCTTGCTGTGGAAGCAAAAAAGCATAACAGTAACTTTTTCAAGTATATTTGTAGAAAAAATCCTGCAAGAACATCAGTTGGACCATTAGATGATAGAGGGGTAAAAGGGGAACTAAGAAGGGACAAGGCCATAGCAGAGAGACTGAATGAATTCTTTGCTTCAGTCTTTACTGAAGAAGATGTAGAGAGGTTTCCCATGACTGAAATGGTATTTAGAAGGTGATGCATCAGAAGAATTGAAAAGAAATATCGATAAACTGGGAAGAAGTATTACAACTATTTGATAAACTAAAGAGTAGCAAATCATCTGCATCAGATGGTATATATCCGAGGGTGTTGAAAGAACTGAAATATGAGATTGCAGACCTACTATTAGTAATCTGTGAACTATCATTAAAATCTTCAGTAATACCTGAAGATTGGCAAATGGCCAATGTAACGCCAATTTTTAAAAAGGGTTCCAGGGATGATCCTAGAAACTACAGACCAGTGAGACTAACATCAGTACTGGGCAGAATGGTAGAAACCATTATAAAGAACAAAATTACTGAACATGTAGATAGTCATGGTTTAATGGGAGAAAGCCAACATAGGTTTAGCCAAGGAACGTCTTGTCTTACTAATCTGTTATATTTTTTTGAAAATGTGAATAAACAGGTAGACAAAAGCCTTTGACAAGGTCCCTCGTGAGAAATGCTTGGCAAAATTAAAAGGTCATGGGACAGGAGGCAGTGTACTATTGTAGATCAGGAACTGGTTAGATAGAAAGCAGAGCGTAAGGCTAAATGGCCAATTTTCCCAATGGATAAAGGTGAATAGTGGAATACCTCAGGGATCTGCACTGGGTCCGCTGCTTTAGCATATTCGTAAATGACCTGGAAATGGGAACAACAAGTGAGGTAATCCAATTTGCAGATGACACAAAATTATTCAAAGTTCTTAAAATCCAAGAGGATTGTGAAAAATTGCAAGAGGACCTTGATAAATTGGAAGACTGGATGTTCAAATGGCAGATGAAATTTAATGTGGACAAGTGCAAAGTTATGCAACTAGGAAAGAACAACCCAAACTATGGTTCCACGATGCAAGGTTCCACATTAGGAACCACCACCCAGGAAAAAGATTTAGGCGTCATCATGGTTAACACGTTGAAACTCTCCACCCAGTGTGCAGCTGCGGCCAAGAAGGCAAATAGAATACTAGGAATCATAAGGAAAGAAATGGAGAATACAACAAAGGATATTATAATGCGGCCGGACCTTGAATATTGTGTGCAATTCTGGTTGCCGTATCTTAAAAAGGATATAGCAGAATGAGAAAAGGGACAGAGAACAGCCACCAAAATGGTAAGGGGATGGAAGGATTTCCCTATGAGGAGAAGCTTAAAAGGATAGTGTGGCAAAGTCAGCTATCCTGAGAGTGGGGGAGGTGAGAAGCATAACAAATTCACCCTAGTTAAGGGTCCCCTTCTAGGAGTGCAGGGAGAGAAAGCCACAGCCAGGTTTCAAAGACAGAAAACCCCCAGCTGGAACAGGTTTCAGCCAATGACTGATAAAGTAAGAAAGAGGGATTGCAAGCATGAGGACCAAAGCCCTTACTTTAACAAGTGCACTTATTCTAATATCAGAAGGCAGGGGGATTACCAACACCTGGGAAAGAAAGAGGTGGGGTTAAGACCCTGGAGGTATAAGCCTGGGTTAGATTATGCAGAGAGACGAGAAGGAGAGAGAGAGAAGAAAGAGGGAGACGAGAAGGAGAGCAGCTGAGACAGAAGCAGAGAGAAGGAGAGCAGCTGAGACAGAAGCAGAGAGAAGGAGTGGATTCTTGGAGAAGAGCTGAGCTACCCAGAGCTGAGAGAGCTGATTTCCCTGCAACAGGTTGGCAACAGAGGTGGGGACCAGGAAGTGGAGAAGCTTTCAGACCACCAGAGAGGTTGTCAGCTTAACAGTCTGACCAGGTCGGTGAGTCAGAACCCATGCAGTTGGGAGAACCAGTGTCAGAGTTGGGGGAAGAAGATTGCTTTATGGATTGCTCTCTATGCCAAGCTCTAGACAGTAGGTCTTGAGGAAAAGCTAGCCCTGAAAGAAGTAATTCTCCTTGGAAGTTAACCATATGGCAGAAGCAGTGTGGAAGTAAATTTCTGTCTGTTTTAAAAGGGAAATTTACTGCAACGTAAGCCTGATCAGGAAGCTCTGATTCATGCTTGTTGGTCACCTGTGTTTGAACTGTGCAACGGCAAGAAAAGCCAAGTTAGCTGCTATAAGAGTTTTTGCTTGCTCCTCTCCTATATGAAAAGCCTGCTAAGAGTTTTGATAACAGCTTGGAATGTTTGTTTTGTTCTAAGTTTGGTTTCACGTAGAAATGCAGCCTAGAGAGGTTTTTGAGGCTGGCAGAAACAAAACTGCTGTAGAAGAATTAAGCCTGAATTTTTCTTTATGCTTTGATTAACAAGGACTAAACAGGAAAGTGGCAGCCTAGTTTCTAAAGGCAATTGCTTCTGCAAGTAAGAGGACTTTAAAAAGCCATTTCTGAGTTCTTTTGGTTTGTTTGCCATTATTTGCTGTACCTTAAGCAAATCCTACAGTTATAATCCTGTAAATGATACCTTGAACCTGCTGTGTTTTGTGTTATGGAAATAAACTTTCTGTTACAAGCCTTACCCTCGGTTACCTCAACTATAAACCTTCTACTTAAAGCACCAACATATTTTTAGCAGTACTACACTTCCCAGAAACCAACATGAAGAAATAGGTTGCTAGGAGCTGATAGAAGAAGGAATCCTCAACCACCACGCCCCTTGACCACTAGAGGTAAGTGGCTTCAGGCGTTGTGCTTGTGACAATAGGGTCTTCAATCTGGAAAAGGGATGGCTGAGGGAAGGTATAAGCGGAGTGGAGGAGTAGCCTAATGGTTAGAGTACTGGCTTAAGCACCAAGAGACCAGAGTTCAATTCCCACTAGCACTCTTTGTGGCCTTGGGCAAGTCACTTAACCCTCCATTGCTCAGAAAAATCCAAGTTATCAATGTCCCTGTTTAATGTATATTACCAATTTTAAGTTACAATGTAAACCACTTTGATTGAAATTATAAAGCAGTATAAAAACTGATAAATAAATAATAAAGTCTATAAATTGTGGAATGGGTAAATGAAGATCAATTGTTTATGCCATCAAAAAATAGAAAGACTAGGGGACATGCAATGAAGCTACACAGTAACCTGTTTAAGACTATGCATTGAGTGAAAAAATATTTTCTCTTATTAATCAAACTCTGGAATTAGATACCAGAGGATGTAGTAAAAGCTGTTATTGTAGCTGGGTTTAAAAAAGGTTTGGACAAGTTCCTGGAGGAAAGGTCCATAAACCATTATTAAAGAGGACCTGGTAAATCCAGTGCTTGCCCCAATACAAGCATTGCGGAACCTGTGTCTCTTTTTGGGAAACTGCTAGGTACTTGTGACCTGGATTGGCCACTGCTGGAAACAGGATACTGGGCTTGATGGACCTTGGTCTGACTCAGTATGACATATCTTAAGTTTTTATGTTCTTATGATCCAGTCCTCTTCTTCACCAAAGCTTTTTTTTTTTTTTTTTTTTAATTAGAACAAAGGTACCTCCCACATAGACATATCCTTTCCCCTGGACATATCCTAATCCTCAGCT
The DNA here is from genome assembly GCA_033557465.1 of Ichthyophis bannanicus. NCBI lineage: Eukaryota > Metazoa > Chordata > Amphibia > Gymnophiona > Ichthyophiidae > Ichthyophis > Ichthyophis bannanicus. Next base: position 753,210,112 of record CM066031.1, read on the forward strand.
GTTGTGTTCTGTCTTGACTAGATTGTAAACTCTGAGCAGGAATCATCTCTTACATCTTTCTGTACAATGCAGCGTATGCCTTGTAAAACGATACCAATGGTCAATGGTACTAGGGATAATGGAAGAGTGTCAGCCCACTACCATCACTCACTGCTCCCTAAATGTCATTAGCATCTGAGGTCACTTCTAGCATGGGGACTTTATTGTCCCTTTATTCTTAGGCTCAAAAATGCAATCTTCTAGTGACACTTCCCTTTTAGTCAACAATAGCATGCATCATTTGTCTGGTTGCTCCACTGTCTGATCTTTTCAATGCTTCTTAGAGTCAGATGTGGTCCCAGAGAACTGGAGAAGGGCATATGTGATTCCTCTACACAAAAGCAGAAGTAAGGAGGAGGTTGGTAACCGCAGGCTTGTTAGTCTGATCTCTGTGGTGGGTAAATCAATGAAAATGCTGCTACAGAGGATAGTGTGCAATTTCTGAAATTCAGTGGCTTGCAGGATCTTGGGTAGCAAGATTTTACTAGAAGCAGGTCTTGTCAGATGAATCTGATTAACCTTTTTTGACTAGGTAACTAAAGAGTTGGATCCAGGGAGAGTGCTGGATGTGGTATACTTAGATTTCAGCAAAACATTTGAAACAGTTCTGCTCAGACGACTTGGGTTGGAGCTTAAAATGACTAACTGGGTTAGAAAATGGTTGAGTGGGAGGCGACAAAGGGTAGTGATAAATGAAGTTCACTCTGAGGGATCGGCTCGGTCTGGTTCTTTTTAACATTTTGGTAAATGATATTGTGAAATAGGGTTGACACTCTGAAAGTTATAGATAGCATGAGGAAGGATCTAGTGAAGCTTGAAGAATGTTTGAGAATTCAGCAACTAAGATTTAATGCTAAAAAATATCAGGTTAAGCATTTGGGCTGCAAAAATCCAAGGAAGCAGTATGGTATAGAGGAAGACATACTTCTGTCCATGAAAGAGCTGGACCTAGATGTGATCATATTGGATGATCTTAAGGTGTCAAAATGGTAGAAAAGCTGATGGCAGAAGCCAGAGGGATGCTTGGGTGCAGAGGGAAAGGAATGGCCAGGATGAAGAAAAGGTGATAGGGCCCAATATTCAAAAGGCATTTACACTGTTTACAGCCCAGTAAACCATGTAAATGCCTTTAACCGGAATATTCAACTGCACTTACATGGTTAGTATCTTTGAATATCCCTTTCTAACCCTGCTAGATGCCCCAGTGCTATACGGTTAGCGTCGGGGCATGTTGGGGGTGTTCTAGGGTGGAGCAGAGGCGGAGACTGTCGCTAACTGGGCAGCGGCGATATTGCATGCTGCCCGGTTAGCAACTTGTACCTAAATGTTTGGCGAGGAAAACCCTCGCCTATCTTTATTTATTTATTTATTTATTTAACATTTCTTTTATACCGCGCTATTACAATCAGTGCGGTGTACATTGAACAAGAACATACTACAATGCATACAAGTAACATTGAGTTTACAATGAACAGGGAAATTTAACAGAGGACAACCGGGGGAACTATGTACAGATTAACTTAAGGTTGATATGGAAGGACAGACTAGATAGGCCATGTGGTCTTTTTTGGTCATCATGTTTCTATGTTTAAATACCTCTGTGGCATAAACTCACAGGAAGAGAACCTCTTTCAATTGAAAGAAAGTTCTGGAATGAAGGGGCATAGAATGAAGAAATATTTCTTAATGGAAAGAGTAGTAGATTCGTGGATCCACCTTCCAATGGAAGTGGTAGAGATGAGAACTGTATCTGAATTCAAGAAAGCCTGGAACAAGCGCAGAGGATCTCGAAGGGAAAAGAGGGGATTGTAGTTGGTATGAATGGGCAGACTGGATAGGTCATATGGTTTTTATGTACAAACATTTTTCTGTTTCTATATAACCAGATTAGTCTCCTGTCATCCTTTCCCAGAAACAAAGCACTATATACATGGTAACAGGACTTCTTCCACTCCTCTACAATGAGCACTGCAAATCAAGAAATGACATGAATGTGTTATACTTTTAATATTCTTTTCTCTTCAGAAATTATTTTATGTAATTTTAAAGCTCCTTTGACTTAGCCATTCCCAGTATTATTAATCAAAGTAAATCAGAGGCTCTTATGAGGTGACTTCTAGAAGGAGGAGCTATCTATTTGTATCCAGCTGAATTATAGGTGCTGAGGAAGGAGCAGTGTCGCAGCTTTGAATAATGATTTTTTTTCCATAGCAAAACAAAAATATTGTAATTTTTTCCCCTTGCTTTATAGATAGTCCTGCATCTCCTGTCTTCTTTCCAGACATCCTTGATCCTATCCATCTTGAAACATTTGGCAAAAACAGACAACAATAAAAATGATAAACTTCAGCAGTACAGTCCAAAAATAAGTCAACACGTTAAGAGGTACTGGCATCTTGTTAGCACACCAAAAAAAATTAGCTAACAGAAAATCAGCAAAGTCCTTAAGTAGACATGATGCCTTTATAAGGCTAACAAACGTTCAGAAATGCCAATTTTGGAAATACTGAAGCCCCTTCCTCATGGAATCACCAGAGGAAAGAGACTTCAGGAGCAGTGAAAATTGACATCGGTAAGTGCTGGATTCCTCTGACATTCTCAATAATTGATCCAGAGAGTCATATAATTAATAGGAAAATACCATTAACAACCATTTTTGGACTGGCCCCATGGTTTCACTGATGAGAGAAACGCTACAAATGCCCCTTACCAGTAGGAAGAAATCTGAATGCCAATCAGCCCCGAAGGATGGGATTTAGACAGCTGCTCTCAAAAACACTTTTCAAAGGCACCAAAGGGAAGAAGGGAGATGTGAGCAGGAGTGAGGGAAGAATTTCTGTCTCCTAATTTATAATAATAGATTGTATATATCCCCTATATGTATCTCCCCTTCCATCTGTGTTTGTGTGTATGTTTCTGTTCCCATCTCTGTGTATGGGTGAGTCTACATCATCCCCCATCGCTGTGTGTTTTTGCGTCCGTCTGCCTGTCTCTCTCCATTTGAGTCTTTTTCCATCTGTGTCTTCCTGTGTTTCTTTCCATCTGTGTACCTCTCCTGTGTGTCTTTCTTCATTTGTCTCATATGCAAACAGTATGCATACTGTACCTGAACGTACTTCGCCTTGATCTTCTCCTGGAAAGGCATAAGCTGAATGCTACTAAGATAAATAAACTAAACTACTTTGAATGGTTCTTCCAGAAAAAAAGCGGTATATACATTTTTAGGAAAAAAGAAATATATCTGCAGATTTTATACCTGCTACACTAAGTGAATGGCGAGTTTTTGCCTGGAGAATTTACCAGGGTTAGTGCTTGGTTACCCCAGCACATTCCTTTGAGATGAGAATTGGCTCGATATTGCTTTCCCTCTGCCGGTTAACATCAGGGTATTCTGGGGGACAGAGCGGAGGCGGCACCTGGGGATAGCAGGCAACAGCGATATTCAGCTGCTGCCCAGTTCTCTCAATGGCAAGTTAGGCTGTCCTAACTTCTGCTGCTGAAGCTAACTGGGTAGTGGCTGGATATCGCCACTGCCCGTTCATCTTTGCTGCTTTCTGGCCTACCTGGACATTCAATGCCACTACCGCTGAAGTTCCCCCCAATAATATTTTTGTGGATTCTGTTCACATATGGCTGCCCATATTGCAATCATGTTTGTCTTGCGTTTGATCATGCTTCCCTTTCTGCTTACATGAGCTTCTATTGGTAGACAACCAGAGAAGTTCTGGAGTATTACCGACTCACTGGACAGACAAAAATAAGCAGCACTAACTTTGATCCTTAGTGTTGGTAGGACTGGTAATGCAAAAAAAACCCAAAACAAAACAAAAAACCCTTAAAAATAAAAATGTGATGAATGAATTCAGAGGAAAGAGAGAAATCTTCATTTGGAGGGTGAGCTAGGTCATTTTATCAATGTTTTTGGAACATACCTGCTGCTTTAAGGCTACTTTTCAAATTTACCCAGTGGCAGCCTTTCCTTATGGCTGCTTCAGACATCATACATACCTTCAACATGTTTCACAACATTTCTGCTTCTTTTTCCACCCTGAGATCAGTATGCTATCGGATTGCCAAGACATATGTGTAACATTCAGTTGACAGTTGAAACAAGTTATATCGTCATGAGCTGGAGTGGCCCAGTAGCCAGCTCAGTCCATGAGTCAGGTCCTCCACAACCCAGGCTGGCAGAGGATGCTGTGGAGACAGTGTCACAGGCTCTAGTTGAAGGAACCCATGGTCATCATTAAGGCTGGTACCCGGTAGCTGGAATTGGAGTTCATGATACAGGGCTCTGGAAGGACCCCTGGCCTCAGGACCATTGCTGCAATGACCATAATAGGAGCAGTCAGATGAGGTAAAATCTATTACATTTAAGGGACACAATAGCCCCTTACCAGATTACCACATTTTTGCATCAGAGGAACATACTTCATTTTATTTTGCCATGAGTAGTGAGAAAGCAGGAGGATTAAGTGAATACTCCACTCAGTGCTGTCTTGGCAGACCGTTCCTGTGAGACGGCTTCAGGAAGAATCTGAGAAAGGATTCCTGAAGACAGGGAACACAGAATGCTCTTTGCTCTATTGGAATTGGTCTTCTATGAATTGTGTCCACATGGATGATACTCAAGGGATCAAGGTGGCTCATTGGGTCTGGAGTATCTTTAGAAGATCTGCAGCCAAATGGAAGACTGAAGCAGACCTTATCCAGTCTGGTGTTTGAATCAAAGGAAAGGAAAGAAAGGAGTACAAGAGGCATGTTATAGACAGGAGACAAGGAGAATTCAAGTACAAAGGAGAGTCCAAAGGAATCACAGATAGGTCCCTGGAGCAATGTGAAGGGTTACCTAGAGACAAGGACGGTCCCTGCATGTATCTGAACTGTTTAAATAACTGTCTAACTCTAGTTTCTGGATATTAGTAGAAGAAAGTGTGTTTCTTGTTAGATCATCACTATTCAGCAAGTTACACAGTATACTTTATTCATTTTGTAACATGATTATGGTGTGGAGTTGTCCTTATTTAAAGGCCTCAGGAATGCCTGAATAGCCCTAAGGGCTCTGAAGCGAAGCTTCTGCCCTGCCAGAGGTATTCCAGGTGAGCTCCAGGGGGTTGCATGATGGCACAGCAGTCTCTTGTATGCTAAGATATTTGAAAGCGAGAGGGGGGAGTTGCAAAAAGATTCATAGCATCAGAATCCCAGCACTGGCTCCAGTTGAACCAGAAGAAAAAGCAGAAAGTAATGGATGCCAAAAAATTATGATAAGCGTGATTTTTGGACAGTCTTCCTTTAGTATTGCAACTCCAGTGTCAGCAGCCCCAAGAGTGAGAGGCTAAGTACAAACATAGATGGGGAATTGGGCCTAAAAGCTAGATATGCTAGTCCCCAGTTGTCATATTCTTTGTCGTGACTAGACTGAAAGCTCTTATGAGTAGGGACTGTCTCTTACATGTCTCTGTACAGCACTTGTGGTGCTATAAAAATGATAAGGAGGAGGAGGAGAAGATGATAGGAGCTACTCAGCAAACAGGCTGCTCCAGGCCTTATCTTTGCACTAGCCTGTGTATGGAAATGTGCTCCTAGATCTTATGAAAATAAGAACTATGGGCCTGTATTCAAAGGCACTTACACAGTCTGCAGACCTGCAAACCATGTAAATGCTGTTAAGTGGGATATTCAATGGTGCTAACAGTTAGTGCCGCTGAATATCCACAGTTGCTGCTGCTCGGTGCCCCGATGCTAATCATTCTGGGCATTCAGAGGGCAACACCTGGGGATGCCCAGTTACCAGTGATATTCAGCTCTCTCTCACAGTGAAAGTTAGGTACATTAAAGGCTGTCCTAACCTTTGCTGCCTAAGTTAGCCTGTAAGTTAGCTTCCTGCTTTGCTGGTCAACCCAGATATTCAATGACAGGGGCCAGATATTCAATGACAGGGGCCAGACAGGCTTAGCGTTCAGCAGTGATGGCTAGTCATAATTGCTCTAGCCATTGCCGCTGAATATCAGGCCCTATAATTCATTGTATGCAATAGAGCAAAACAAAACTAGATCAACTTGCTTGTAGGGTTGCCAACTGGCTTCAGGTTATAAGGAATTGGCTAATTCAGTCTTTTCCACAGTGCATAAGTCAGGACTATGGACCAACCAACCTTTGCCAAAACCTTTGCTAGGAATCATAAGGAAAGGAATGGAGAATAAAACAAAGGATATTATAATGCCTCTGTATCGTTCCAAGGTGCGACTGCACCTTGAATATTGTGTGCAATTCTGGTCACCGTATCTTAAAAAGGATATAGCATTATTAGAAAAAGTACAGAGAAGAGTCACCAAAATGGTAAAGGGGATGGAAGGATACTCCTATGAAGAGAGGCTAAAAAGGTTAGGGATCTTCAACCTAGAAAAGAGATGGCTGAGGGGAGATTGATAGAAGTCTATAAATTAATGAAGTGGAACGGGAAAACATAGATCGATCGTTTATACCATCAAAACATAGAAAGACTAGGGGACATTCAATGAAGCTACATGGTAACCTATTTAAGACTAATAAGAGAAAATATTTTTTCATTCAACATGTAATCAAACTCTGGAATTCGTTACCGGAGGCTATAGTAAAAGCTGTTTGTGTAGCCGGGTTTAAAAAAGGTTTGGACAAAGTTCCTGGAGGAAAGTTCCATAAGCCATTATTAAAAGATACCCGGGATATCTACTGCTTGCCCCATTACAAGCATTGTGGAACCTGTATCTTTTGGGGAAACTGCTAGGTACTTGTGACCTGGATTGACCACTGTTGGAAACAGGATACTGGGTTTGATGGACCTTTGTTTGACCCAGTATGGCATATCTTATGTTCTTATGTACAGCATGCCATTGTTTCGCTGGAGAAAGTGTTGCTACCTCAGGTTTCTTCTTTGGCTCTGAATGTGAATAAAAACTCAGTCACAATTGAACAATTAATGACTAAGGTTTCAATAGTTCAAGTGGAGGTTGCTGAAGTCCAGGCAAGAGTAGCTACATTAGAAGAGCAGTCTACAGCCTTTACTAAGAATTTTGCTTTGGTACAAGCAGAGTCCGTCTGTCAGCAGAAAACCATCCCTAAATATGCCCCTATATTTTTGCACCCTGTGCAGCTGCATCACTGGCACAGGTCTATGTACGGTGCCATCTGCTGCTCCGGTCTCCTGTTGCTATTGTTGTATGCCCTGCTTTAACTGACAAACGAACTACAGCAGCAGCTTAGTGTTTGGTCGCATCGATGGTTGATCCTCCAGTAGGACAATCTGCCCCCTAAACCTTGATACCTACTGTAAAATTCAGTGCTTTGATGCTGCTCTGTCTCGGTGACTGCTGGTTGTGGCTGAAGCCATTCTCTTTCCTTCAGCTTCTTGATCCTGACTGGAATCTGCTGGATAGCTCTCAGTCTGGGTGGGGGCTCTGTCCTCCTTTCTTTGTTAATGTCAGTTGGATGATGTGTACATTCTCCTTTGTTTTTGCCGAGAGAGATTACTGGCACTCAGTTGTCACTAAGGGGCATGTTTACTAAACCGTCTTAACGTTACTGGCGTTAGGTGCAGCGCTAACGTGAAGAATCCCATATAAGGAAGTGGGCGTCCTGGCATTAAGCCTTTTATCGCACGATAGAGGGCGCCTTGCCATTTTCGTACGACTGTGTGGCGCTGCACGTTTGTGCGCTGTAAGCCTAATTACGTAGAAGTGCTGTGATAATAACTACAGAGGTGTAGTACACGGGTTAATACAATGCTTGCCGAGACAGCGGTCATGAGTTCAGTCCCTCTGGGTGCATACAGTATGGCAGTCCGAGACAATTCCTTTTAATGCGTGTAACGGACACATCTGAACAGTGTGTGCTGTCAATCGAAAAACCCACGCTGCAGTGCAGTAACCTGATGCACATATTAGGGCGCCCTATGATGCGCCGTAGTTTGCCACCCTCCAAGGCACCATATAAGGCACCCCATGAGCTGGTGCAAGCTAAGGTGCATCTAAAGATGCCCAAAGGAGGGCAAGGTGACACCTGAAAAGGTGGCCAGTGGCAGTAAGGAGTTTCAAGTTGAATAGCACAAAATTTATGGCCCAAACACAGATGTAACCCTACCACTGCACAGAGTACCAAGGAAAGCCAAACAACAACTTCTGGAGGGTATCACATGGCGGAGCTGATGGACCTGTTAAATCTGCGTGCAGCCCATGTGGCAGCTGGAAAAGTGCAGAAACATATCGGAGGCAGCTGGACCGATGCATAGGGTGATGGTGATTAAAATGCCAACATGAGAGTGTGTGGCAGAGGATGCGAATACGTGTCCACCAGAGCAGGTAGAGGTGGCAGCATAACAGGAGGACAGAGGAGTAGCAGTGCCATGCAGAGCATACACACGAGAGGCAATCATGAAGAGCCGCAATGCAGAAAAGGGTCCCAGCGCAGGACATGGGGCAGTAGTCCGCACATTAGGGCAGGATGCCACACAGCTGGCAGAGACAGATAGACGGACTGAAGGATGCTTGGGCCGCCACACACCCCTGCACAGATATGACTGTTAGAGGAAGGAAAAATAGCTGTGTAGGACAGGCAGAAAAACCAAGAACACACAGGAATCAAACCTATGACCATTGGCCGTGAAGTCAGTGTACTAACCACTGTGCTATGCCTCTATGGAATCCATCATAGCAATGGCTGGTCACACAACAACTGCAGGTCACTGCACCAACAATCTGCTGTGCATACTGGGGCAAGGTAAAAGCACAGGCAAGGCACTGTATAGGGCACCATAGGTCACACAAATGAGGTGAGGGTGTTTTGGTTTGGAAAACAGCATTTCAAACATATGTTTGACTGTTACAGGCATAAAGGCGAGTTGCCTCCAACAGTCTTACTGATGGGAGCCCACTGTGACATTGAACGCATGACATATGCCACTGGGCTCATCCTATTAACCATTGTACTACATCAATATGGGGCTTTCCATACCAATGGCTGGCCACAGGATGTGTGCAGGTCACCAGACATAGTGTCCGCTGTCGTCACCAGGATAGGGTCGAAACAACAGTGCCCATGATGCAATTCACATGCAGAACAGCCGTCTACATCTGCTCACCAGATGGGGTATGCACCTATACAGCACGTGAGCTTGGTAGGGGGGACTGACCATGCGTGTTACTACCACTGACTACCTACAGGCCATGCCATTGTGCGTGTTCTGTGCTCACCCTGAGAGTGAGGTGGGGTAGTCAGCACCAGGTCCGCAGTGCCTGGGTTGGCTGAGGTAGGCTTTGCTGCATGTCTCCATCAGTGCTCGTGTGTGTGACAGGTATTTGCAGGGATGCCTGTGAATGTCCTGTTTCTGCTTGTATTTGCCAGTCATGTCTGCCCCTTGTGGACCATGATGCTGCCAAAGTTGTGCAGAGCCAGTGTGCCTGCCATGGTCACTTGTTCTCGGAGCAGGGGTGTGTGTGGACTCACATGATGCTGATGTACATATCAAAACGGCCTCTATGAATCAGGGTGGGGGACATCATCTGCCCCCAACAGACCTACACTCTGCACATTTCCAACAGGCGCAGTAGTACAACATGATGACAAGCTATGGGACCAGCAGACACCTTCCGTTTGGGAACCCAACAGTTGATGCAGGTCGGTACCTGTAACAGGGCCCCTGGCAGACAGGTGATAGGCATTCTCAGATGAGCTGCTCCCCACCACAATCTGCCATTCACCAGCAGAGGGCACAGTCAGTGTGCACCTGCTGCACCCTGCAAGGTGTTCCAGCCATACACATGCTAACTGCAAACAGTCTGCTAGCTAGTACATAGTGCATGTTCCTGGAAGAACTGTGTACACCCCTGATTGTTTGCTGTGTGCATGAGATACATTTGCATACAATGGGGGCACTGCATCTCATGCATATTTATTAGGGACAGCATGAAACCCTGGATGGTGTTTGGCCCTCCAGGACTGCAGTTGAGAACCTCTGCTCTAGGGACTGCACATGTTTATGGTGTATGTGCGCTGTAGGGTAAAATATAGGGTCATGGTCTGCAGGAGCCACAGCTGGGACTTGAAACTGTAGCCTTCTGCCCTGAACACACTAGCTGTGTGTACTGCACCAAACTGTTGCCACAGAGGTGGGCCATTACTGTTCATCAGACAGACTTTGTCTGTTGCACTGCACGCCTCCCACCTAAACAGGGCTTGGCCTTGGTGTTCTGTGGGCAGATGCCACCGCCCCTCCACCACCTGCACCCCTCCACCACCATGCTGACATGCCTTTATGCCGATGATGCGCAGTCCCAGGCCATCCAGTGTGTCAGTAGGCGGCTGCCTATGGTGTGGGATCTGGAGTAAGGGTGCCTACATAGACATCCGCGCCACTGTTCCCTCTAAGCTGTGCGCGTGTGCGCGCGCACACACCTTGCCGAGCGAGCGCACATACTTTACAACAGAGCGCACAAAAATTATGGTTCTGATTCTGATAGAAAACACATTCATCTTAAAATTTAAAAGTTGTTGTGTATTTACAGTTTTCACAAGTTCTACAATATTTTCTAGTGCAATCAATATGGTGTACATACTGTATTCTGACGTGTAGTCAAATTTTAAAGTATATAACTCAGAGTGTCGTTATGTGGCGCACAAAAATGTAACCTTCCTTCAAAAGCTGCACAGCTGATATTTTATGCGCACACAGCCTACAGAAAATTAGAGGGAACATTGATCCGCGCTTCCCCCTGGCACTGTCTGTCAATGTTGTGTGCCCTTTGAGGTACCTGCTGGGTACTGTCCCCTGGGACACTGTGGGACACACACTCATGGGCATGTTTGACCTTGGTCAGTTGCTGGCTTGCTGATTTGCAGTTTCTGCGTTCCTATGTGCCACCTAGGCATCTGCCTAGTCCACCCTGTGCCCCAGCTGCCCCACTGCATGTCCCGCCTGCAGCCCCCTGTACCCCATTTGCAGCTTCACCGTAGTGCCCTTTCGTACTTGGGCACTATGCTATTGCTGCACATGTATCACTACTATCACTTTTCTTGGTTTCCCTGCCTTTGCTGTACATTGCTGACTGAACTGGTTTCTCTCTCCTGCAAATGTGCCTCTAGCGCGAGGGTTTCACTGGCGCTAATTTTCAGACCTTCATTTCACAACGTTAGTGTGCATGGAGCCTCTCCCCACCCACTCTCTGCCCATTGACCCCTTCTCTCCACCCTCTGGGGAGCCTTACTCCAACCTCTGTGTGCCTTAACGCCACAGGAGATGTGTTTGCACGAAACCTCACGCTATTGCGCGATAATGTTTCTTTATCGCACGCTAACGTTACGTATCTTGCGATAATGTTATGTATCGTGCGCAAACAGCGCCGCTGCAACGTTATCGCTGTTTAGTAAACATGCCCCTAAGTGTGTTAACTGTAGCGATTGGTATAAAACTCCTCTCTCGAAAAATCACAAAAGGCCACTGTGTGGTTTCCAGATTTCTTTCTAGCAAAACACCACAGACCAAAAACAGCAAGCAGAGAAAAAATAGGAATTGAAAGTTTCAGACACTTTCTTCTCCTTCCTCTCCAAAAATAGGGGAAAGACCACAAGCCATCTCTTTGCGTTGTCTTCCAGCTTCTACCCTGGCAGTTACTGCGCTTTCTACAAGCCCTTCCTCTCTCCTCTTTCCCTCTCTCTCCTTCTAGAAAACTTGTCTTACTATATCATGCCTGTAGAAAGCAAAGGACTCAATTAGTTAGAAATGTGGGTGACATAGGGCTGGCCGACTAGGCAGTTGCCTAGGGATCAGTTTTAGTAAAGAAGCGGCAACAGTCCAAGTAGAACAATAAATTTTGACAAACTCTAAGAGCCATCAGCACATTTTTACCTGCAGGAACAGCAGGCACACGTACATACAAAGCAAAGTTTGATATTTAGAAGTATGATTTATTTTATTTATTTTATTTATTTCAATTTTTTATATACCGCGCTATTTACAATCAGCGCGGTTTACAGAGAACCAAAGACCAGAACAACAGGCTGCTCGGTATTACATAAAACAGGAAAATAAACTTGGATAAGATAAACATGGATAATATGGGGGTAAAACTATATACATTGAACTATATACATAGGATATTGATCTGCTAATTCGATCACATGAGAGAAGTATTTATGTAATATTATCAATAATGTTTGGAAAAGGAGGGAATTCTGTTAAGTTTGTGGTAAATATTATGCACTTTATGTGGGGTAGTATTTGATGAATAGGTTATGTTTGAGGGCCTTTCTGAATTGGACTATGCCGGTTATGGCACGAATTTCGGGTGGTAGGGAGTTCCAATGTTTTGGGGCGCAAAACATGAAGGCTCTGTTCGCTGTTGCTTGGCTACAGGTTGTTATGGCCTTCGGCATTATTAGGGTGTTTGTCGCTATTTTTCTTCTGGCTCTAGTTGGAGGTAAAACTTGTGTGAGATCAGTTAGGGAGTTTGCAGACAAACCATGTATGGCCTTGTATTTGAGAATTAGGGTTTTGAATATGATCCTGCCTTGTATCGGGAGCCAGTGAAGATGTTTGAGAATTGGTGTCACGTGATCACACCTGGATGCTCCTTGTAGAACCCTTGCAGCAGTGTTCATGGCAAGTTGAAGAGAACTTAGGGTGGATTGTGGGAGACCTTGTAGAATTGAATTGGCGAAATCGAAATGTGGTAGGATGAGTGCTTGGAAGATGGTTCTAAAATCATCTGGGTCCAGTAATGAGCGTAGATGCCTGAGTGTGCGTATCTTGAAGTATACAGCCTTTGTAATATTGTTAACGTGTGATTTCATATTGAGACGGTGGTCCAGCGTGATTCCAAGGTATCTTATTGCTTCCTTGGTGGATAGATCAGCTCCTTTGACACTTATTTGTGCCGGTGGAATGAAGTTAGGTTCTCTCGTAACAAAGAGAACCTCAGTTTTCTTATGTTGGATGCGGAGGTTCTGTGAGAGGAGCCATTCTGATACGGCATTGAAGCAATTTATTATGGGCAGTAGATCTAATTGCATTGTAGAAAATGGCATATAAAGTAGGATATCATCTGCATATATCATACCTTTCACATTGAAAGATCTGATGATATTGCAGATGGGCTGCATGTAGATGTTAAACATGAGAGATGAAAGAGATGACCCTTGCGGTACTCCTTGTTTTTGGTGGAAAAGATTTGATTCTCCTGTTGCAGATTTTACATATTGCATTCTGGTGTCCAGGTAAGATTTGCACCATTCCAGCGCTGAACTACCGATGCCTTTTTCCTTCAATCGTGTAATGAGTATCTCGTGATTTACCGAATCAAACGCTGCTGCTATATCTAAGAAGATTAGCACGACGCCTTGGCGGATGTTGTCTATACTGGTGAGTATGTTATTGAGGAGGGTGGTGAGTAGTGTTTCAACTCCATGATGTTCTCTGAAGCCATGTTGAAAGTAGTCGAGAGGAGCTGTGGAGTCTATGTGGTCTTGAATTTGGCGTTGCACCTCTTTTTCAAAAATTTTTGCTAGGAGGGGAATGCTAGCGATAGGCCTGTATGAGTCAGCCCTTTTAGGGTCTAATTTGGAATTTTTTAATAATGGTCTGATGGATGTGAGCTTTAGAGCAGATGGGAATGATCCAGTTGTGAATGAGAGGTTCATGATTCTTGCAATGAATGGGCTGAATACACTTCTAAGGTCCTTTATCCAGAAGGCTGGGCAAGGATCGGTTTGAGCGGTGGAGGTATTGAGTGAGGAGATTGTGTCTTCAATTTGTTTAGCTGAGGGTGCAGAAAGTGAAGATAAGGTGTTTTGGCAAGTTGATTCTTGAATATCTGTATTCTGTAGCTCATCCGTCTGTAGGAGTTTAGATTGCAAGTAATCAGCAAATTCTTGTGGGTGAATATCACATTTTTGTTCTGAAGATGGTTCATTAGATAAAGATTTTACTAGGTTGAACAAATCACGAGGTTTGTTTAGTGATCTTTTGAGCATCTCTGTGTGATACTGCTTCCTTTTGTTTGTGATTGCTTCACGGTGAGTTGCTAAATAGAGATTGTAGGCTGTACGATCATCAATGGCCAGTGATCGGCGCCAGCGTTTTTCGAGTCTTCTGAGGTGCATAAGAGAAGATCGCAGATCGGGAGAGAACCATGGAGCTGAGGGTCTTTTCCTTGATGTGTTTTTGTGTGGTAGCATAGCAATGGTATTGAGGCTGTTATTCCAGGCTTCAATTGCTTCTTCCAGGTTGAGTGTTGTATCGCTGAGGAGTGGTTGGGTATTTGTTATTATGACATCTTTATTGAAGGACCGAAAGCCTCTTGATGGGGCTCTTAGTGTGTTGTCAAGGTTTCTGTTGTTTAAGGAATGAGTGTTGCCCAAGGGAATTTGTAGGATTATGAGTTTATGGTCTGACCATGGTTCATCATTGATAGATTTTATAATGTTGCTGTTTTGTGCAGAAGCCGATTGTGGCGCGAAGACCATGTCAAGGATGTTTCCTTTAATGTGAGTGGGCTCCAAGATTAGTTGTTGATATCCAAGAGTTTCGATGGCATTGAGGAATGCAGAGGACTGATGTTGCTGTAGTGATGGGAGATTGAGATCCCCCATTATCCAATTTGGAGTGTTAATGTTGCTGGTATTGGCAGCAATGTCTAATATGGTGGGCAGGTTATCCGGGGAGCTTGAGGGGGTTCTGTAAATCAGGTTGATGGAGCATTGCTTGTTCACTATGGTGATTATTTCCAGATTGTCTGAGCTGTAGGAGTTAGTTGTATTGAAAAGGAGTTCAGACTTGGTGAGAATGAGTGCTCCTCCTCCCTTCTTATTCTCTCTGTGAGTTGTGTGTATGGAAAAATTTGGTGGAATGAGTTGGTTAATAAGGACATTATCTTCTTTTGATAGCCAGGTTTCAGTGATCAAGAGTGCGTCCAGGTTGTGAAGGGTAACTATATCTTGGATTACAGGCCATTTTTTTTTATCGAGCGAGCGTTTATAAGGGCACATTTTAGGCTTTTGGAAGGTGGGGAGTCTTGTTGCTTTGGGTTACTGGTTTGGAGTAATGCAATGTGAATCAAGTGGGAGTGCCGTATTCGAGCTTCCCTAGCTGGATAATGGTACGAGTTACTTGACCATTTCTTTCCATAGTTTTTGAGGATGTGGATATGAGTGGTGGAAGAAGAGTAGGCTGAGGAGGTCCCGAGCCAGTCTGTGAGAAGGTAAAAGCTAAGAAGAGTGAAGAGGTGATGATACATTTTGGCTTCTTGTTAAGGAGGTATTAGATGTTGAGAGAATTATGTGTCAGATTAAAATTGTTTACAACTGATTAGGAAATGGATAGAAGCTGTTATGGTACAATGCAGGGAATTGTAAAAAACTGTAACAATTGTAGCAAAGTCAGTAATAGTGCAAAAACGGCAACTGTATCAGGTGGCAGTTATAGTACAATATAGTACAATACAGGCAACTGTAACAGATGGTATAGTACAATGCAAGCGGCTGTAGCAATGGCAGTTATAGTGAAATAGTACAAATACAGGCAACTGTAACAAGTCAGGCAATACTTGTCCAATGATGTCCAATTATGCAGATTTTACAGGTTTGTTGTTGGAAGGGTGGTGTTCAGATGATCAAGATTATTAAAATTAGTAATAAAAATCTCAGGGGAGGAGGGGCGCAAGACTGAAGGTTTGCCTAGGTCATCCAGCAGCTTGCACGCGTCCTGGGGTAATATCATTCAGTGGCATTTAAGGAAAGAATCTTACTAACTGGAGTTTTTAAAGCCTAAAAGGTTGTGCACAGTTGTACTTGCCATGAGACACCCTTAGTCCTAGAGTAGAGATTATGAGAAAATCATTTTGAATTCCTAGGGGAAATTGGAGGGTTTGTATGATTTTTGATGGAGAACACCAGTGATTTTGTTATTTCCACAGAAACAGAATTTCAAAATTTGCATTAAAGGTGATACTCACCACCCCCATACTCAGAAGTGTGCTAGTGCACCCAAAATGGGAAGCGGGTCCAAAGGAAGGAAATAAGGAAGCACATAAGCACCAGCAAGTTAGATGTAAAGCATTAATAAGGCAGGCCAAAAAATAATTCAGAAAAAATATTGCCATGGACTAGAGGCAAAATAAAACATTTTCAGTACCTTCGTAGCAAAAAGTCTGTGAGGAAGTCAGTTGGACTAACAGATGGCTAAAAAGCAAAAGGAATACTCAGGATCAGGAAGACTATAGCAGAAAAATTAAATGAATTCTTTACTTGAATCTTCACTGAGGAAGATATCAGGGAGTTATCCATGCCAAAAATACTCCTTGATAATTCAAAAGAATTGAAGCAATCCACTGTGAAAATGAAAGATGTAATAGAGAAAATTAAACTAAAGAACAAGAAGTCACTAGGACTGGATGGTATTCATCCTTAGCACCCAAAATTCATGCTCACCCGGATATTCAGCAGCACTAATGCCGTTAGTGCCACTGAATATCTGTGGGTGCTGCCCCTAGACACCTCAATATCAGCTGGTTAGCACTTGGGGTTCCGGGGGCGGCATTTGGGGATAACTTGGTAGCGGCAATATTCCACCTCTGCCCAGGTATCCCTCGATAGTGACCGTTAGGCACAGTAAAAGCTGTCCTAACTTTCACCGCCAAAGCTTACTGGGCATCTGCTAAATATTGCCAGATATGGTCCCAGCATTGAATATCTGGGTCTTAAGTTTACGGGCAACAGTTAGCCGCTTTAGAACAACTAGCCGCCGCTTAGATATGAAGCTACAGACCTATTACTAGTCATTCATAAACTATCATTAAAATCAGCCTCAGGACCTGAGGGCTGGAAGGTGTCTAATAGAATGGCAGTTTTTAAAGTGGGCTGCAAGGATGCTTTTAGAAACTAAAACAGCAACATAGAATATGATGGCAGAAAACAGACCATACAGTCTATCCCATGTTGCCCATCCAAATCAGCTCCTCAGCTCTAAAATTCTTCCTTCTCCCTCAGAAGTCCTCTGCGCTTGTCCAATGAGTTCATAAATTCAGATACTTTCCTCTTCTCTGCTTCCACTCGGAGGCTGTTCCATGCATCCATTATCCTTTCTGTAAAGAAACATTCCCTTAGATTACTCCCAAGTCTGCCCCCTTTGACCTTCCTTCTTTGACGCCTTGTCCAGAGATTCCTATCCACTGAAAGGGGCCTGACTCTTGCCATTTATACCTTGGAGAGATTCAAATGTCTCCACTATGTCTCCCCTATTCCATCTCTCTTCTAAAATATGAGGGGCCAGGGCCGATGCGAGGAGATGAGGCACCCTAGGCGAACCTCTTCTCTTGCGTATCCCCCCTGCAACGCCCTTGCTGCCACTGCCACTTGCCTCCAGGATCTGTAGTGGTGGCAATGGCCGCAAACAGCCCCGCAGCACTCACCTTAACTTCAGCGCCACGGGGCTGTTTGCTTCCAATCCCTCAGATACCCTAGTGCCAACTTCCTGTTTCAACAGGAAGCTTGCTAATTGTTTGAAAGATGCTGTAGGAAACAGAGAGAGACTAAAATGATCATTTTTCCCATTGATGAAAGTTTTATAGCTGTGTTTCCTGGGGATCTATACTGGGACCAGTGTTTAACATGTTACAAATGATCTGGAAAAAGGAGCAATGAGTGAAGTGATCAAATGTGTAAATGACGTAAAATTGGTCAAAGTTGTTAAAACACGAGTGGGTTGTGAAGAATTGCAGAAAGACCTTGAAAAACTGGAGGGCCAGGCATCTAAATAACAGATTAAATTTAATGTGGAAAAACGCAAAGTGATGCAGATCAAGAAAAACAATTAGATAGTTCTGGGTTCCATATTAGGAAAAGGATCTTGGAGTTATTGTAGACAATACATTGAAATCCTCAGCTTGGTGTTCGGCAGCATTCAGAAAGGGAGGAAGAATGAATCTACTTTGGAAAAGAATGGAGAATAACATGAAAAATATCATAATGCTTCTGTATCACCCCATGATGCAATTGCGCCTTGAGTATTGTGTGCTGTTCTGGCTCCTACATCTCAAAAAAGATATAATAATCCAGAAAAGGTGCAGAGAAAGACAACAAAGATGAGAAGTTTGCAAGTGCACAGAGACTGACATAATGGCATATTTCCCCTTCCTGTTCATAGACTTAGGTGACTCAGTTGGGGCAGAAATATTCTGGCTTTTCTCACTGGGCTGATAGCGTGTGTGTGTGTGTTTGTGGTGCTGTGTATGCAGTATCTATGGGAAGCCTGTAATTGTGTGCCTGTGGGAATGTGTAGGGTGAGAGGATGTGTGGAAGTTGGGTTATGCATTTGTTTGGGGAATTAAGGGGTGTGTGTGCGCGTGTTTGTGTGCACACGCACGTGTTGGAGGAGTGAGTTCTCTCCTTCATTCTTTTTTCCTTGTGCTTCCCCCCTTCCATATTCTTCCCCCTTTTTCTGTTCCTTGAATTCTCACCCCCTTCTCTTTGTACTAGCCCCCCATCCCTGCCTCTTGCCATCATTCTCTGTTGGCATGTGTGTTCCTGTTGCACTACCTCCCTCCCTCCTCCTCCTCAGAACGTTTTCTTACCTACTTGATGGCTCTTCTCCTGCAGCCTAGGATGGCAGCAACTTCTCTACCAGTGGGGAGGACATGGGCTTCCCACCACCTTTCCGCTTTCTCCATGCCCAGACTAACAGTCCTTCTCTCCTAGTGGGTAAGGCCTGGGCCCTTTCGCACTCTGCCAATTCTCCTGTGGCCTGGGCTGTTACTGCACTTCGTTGGCGGCTGCTCTTGCCTTTCCTTTTCTTTACCATATATATCTTTGGAATGGATGAACAGGCAGACGAGCAGATGGATTGATCTTCCACAATAGGTGCTTGCATCTTTGTATGAAATATGCTGAATAAAGGAAATGTAATGGCTCCACTATAAGGCAGACAGATCAGGGCTATTCAGTTCAGAGAAGAGAGTAATGAAAGGGGATATGATAGAGATCTATACAAGCATGATTGGGATCAAAGCATCTAGCATATCTGGATTTAAAAAAAATTGGAGGAAAAAAGTACATAAGCCATTATTAGCAGGTATTTTTTTTTACTCCATATACAATCAAACTGTGGCATTTGTTGCTACATTCACATATTTTACAGCTTGACTCCAATAAAGAGCAGGTGGCACCAAATGGAGCCACTAGGGCAGGAACAACTGTGGATTACTGCTGTCCCCAACTAAGCATGGGGGATTCTGCAGCAGGTACCAATGGAGGGGAGCCTGAATTTTAATTTAATTTAATTAGCGAGTTTTTATATACCGCACCTTCCATTGATCAGTTGCGGTTTACATGGAACAGTAAACAGGCAAAGCTGCTTTTACAGATAACATTGTGAAAGGGGACACGGATTGTCAAAAGCAATATTAAAAGCTACTGAAATGCAGGGGATGTGGGGAAAAAAAGAAGCGCTGTGGATTGTGTTGGAAAGAGGAGATGGCATTGTCATACATACTGGTGTGTTCTACAGGCCTCCAACTCAAACCGAAGAAATAGATAGCAAATTGATTACTGATATTGAAAAGATAGCCATGAAGGGGGAAGTGATCACACTGGAGACTTTACCCAGTGTGGACTCGAGTAGTCCTGCAAATCTGGAAAAGCGTTTAAAAAATTGTAGATGCCTTCCAAGATGCGTTACTTAGACAAATGGTGATGGAACCAACCAGGGAAAGCTCAATGCTGGATTTAGTGGCTCACCAACGGAGAAAGCATGTTGAATGTCCAGGTGGGTGCCCGTGTGAGCAGCAGCAGCGATCATTACACAGTATGGGTTACGATAAAAGCCAAGGTGGAGTCCAATCACAGGAAGCTCAAAGTCCTAGACTTCAAAAACACATAAAATGACCAAGTACCTGAAGGAGGAGTTGGCAGGGCGGGAGGGGATAAGGGAGATGGAATTGCAATGGGCTAAACTGAAAGAGGCAATAAAAGGGGCAACAGATACATATGTAAGGAAAGTAAATAAAAACAAGAGGAAAAGGAAACCTATTTGGTTCTCCAAAGAAGTGACTGCACTGAAAAATGCAAACACAGCTTTCACAAAATTCAGAAGCTTGCAAACAGAGGAACTCAAAAAGGAATATAGGATCAAACTAAGAAGGCAGAAGAAAAGATGGCTAAAGATGTGAAGTATGGCGACAAAAAAAAACTTTCTTCAAGTATATTCGGGAGAGGAGGAAAATCAGAGGTGGGATTGTAGGATTCAAAAGTATTGGGAACGGGTTTGTGGAAAGTGACAGTGAAAAAGCAAAAATGCTAAAACAAATACTTCTGCTCTGTTTTTACTAATAAAAAATCCTGGAGAAGGACCACATGCGATTCCCAAATATACAAATGGGAATGGTGTAGATACCACATCATTCACAGAAGATGATATGTTAGAACAGCTTGCAAAAATGAAAGTGGACAAGGCCATGGGTCTGGATGGGATATATCCCAGGATATTGAAAGAGCTCAGAGAGGTTCTTGCAAGGCTGTTAAAAGGATGTTTTTAATAGATCCTTGGAGACAGCAGCAGTCCCACAGGACTGGAGAAGGGCTGATGTTGTACCTCTTCACAAAAGTGGTAACAGAGAAGAAGTGACAAACTACAGGCCAATAAGCCTTACCTCAGTAGTGGGAAAAGTAATGGAGGCGCTCCTGAAAGAGCAAATATTGGACTTTCTCAAAACCAACAGGTTGCATAAATCCTAGGCAACATGGTTTTACTAAAGGATGATCTTGCCAAACAAATCTAATTGAGTTCTTTGACTGGGTGACCAAAGAACTAGATCAAGGGCATGCGATGGATGTCATCTACCTGGATTTCAGAAAAGCCTTTGATACTGTTCCTCATAGGAAGCTTATCAAACTCAGTAGCTAGGGGATGGATCCCAAGGTGGTGAACTGGATCAGAAATTGGTTGACTGACAGACAACAGAAGGTGATGGTAAACGGAACTCTTGGATGAAAGGAAGGTGATTAGTGGGTGTTGCCCAGGGTTCAGTCTCGGGACCGGTACTGTTCAATGTATTTGTGAGTGATATTGCTGAAGGACTGAATGGAAAAGTCTGTCTTTTTGCAGAGAACACAAAAATTTGCAACAGAGTAGACTCCCCTGAGGGAGTGGAGAACATGTAGAAAGATCTACAAAAGCTGAAAGAATGGTCCAATGCTTAGCAGTTACAATTTAATGTGAAGTGCAGTGTCATGCACTTGAGAAGCAGAAATCCAAAAGAATTGTACACGATAGGGGGTGAGAGGTTGGTGTGCACAGACCAGGAGAAGGACCTCGGAGTGATTGTTTCCGAGGATCTCAAGGTAGCGAAACAATGCGAAAAGGTGGTGGCAAAAGCCAGAAGAATGCTGGGTTGCATACAAAGAGGAATTACCAGCAGAAAGGAAGAGATAATAATGCCACTGTACAAGTCACTGGTGAGGCCATGCTTGGAATATTGTGTTCAGCATTGGAGACCGTATCTCACAAAGGATATAAAAAGACTGGAAACTGTTCAGAGGAAGGTGACCAAAATGATTTGGAGCCTGCGTCAGAAGACTTATAAGAGACTTGAAGACCTAAATATGTACATTCTGGAGGAGAGGAGGGACAGGGGAGATATGGATTCAGACCTTTAAATACTTAAAGAGTATTAATGATCAAACAAACCTCTTCCAAAGAGAGGGAAGCAGTAAAGCTAGAGGGCATAACATGAAGCTGCATGAAGGTAAATTGAAAGGCAATGTCAGGAAATACTTTTTCACTGAAAGGGTGGTGGATGCTTGGAATGCCCTCCTGATGGAAGTGGTGGGGGCAAATACAGTGACATAATTCAAAATGGCATGGGACAGACACAGTGGATCCCTTTATAGCAACAGGATAAAATCAAAATAAACTTAACTATCTCTTTTATATCTCAACAAATAGGGATGACCTACATTGAGTGGTGGGTACACTCCTAAATAACGGAATGGGGAGGGGTGACCTGCATGGAGCGGCAGGTGCACCTACTCTTGCCGCCTTGCTGGGCAGACTAGATTGACCATGCTGGTCTTTATTTGCCATCATATACTATGTTACTATGTTTGTACAAGGGGTTGTAGTGCAGGGTATGCTGACATTGACTGCTTAAATAAGGGTTTGGGGGATGTGGTGATTAGGCATGGTGTTCATACTAGACCACCAGGGACTGGTGACATGGAGAGGAAAAGGCAGAAGACTAGCAGGCACCTTTGAAATATAGAAAGCCAAACTGGTGTTCCCAGCACAACAATACAAAAGAAATTGCCATGTAATTCACTAACCTGCAGGTCCTGCCGGTTAGTGAATCCTGCAGTCATTTTTTTTAATGGAAAAATAATACTTTAATAAGTGAACGATATCTAAAATTGCTATTAATTTAATTTTGTTTTTCTAAAAGGAGAAGTCAAAGAAGGTGAATTTTTTTAGGGATGTACATTTGTTTTTATACTAATGATAAAACATGATGAATAGTTGCACTTTGCAGCCACTAAACTGAATATGATAGATCATGTTTTTGCATGAACTGCCATTTATTCTATTCATATTCATCAGGAGGGTCGCATGCATGTGTGCTGCACACACAGTGGTGCCAATCTGTGGGGAGGGGGGAGAATGGGAGAAGATGCAGGACAAGTCAGAAGTATGTGGTATTTCAGGCAGTCATCTTTTATTTATTTATTTTATTTAATTTAACTTTCTTATATACCGCGCTCTTTACACCAGTGCGGTTTACATGTAACACAATTATGCAGAGCAGGGGATAAGTATTTTAGATAAGTATTCAAATAAGCCTATTCCTGCCTGACTTATCCATATTCTATGGGTGATGACATCACAGCTGGGCTAGAAAAGAGGACAACATTAAGGCAGCCAACCATTTTCTCTGAAGCTTTCAGAGGAAGGTGACCCCATATGCAAAGAGCATACATATCTTTGTTAGCAGCAAATCATACTGCATACATTTTCCAGGGCTGCTGGTGGTGGTTGAAGAGGTGTCTGAGCCTCAGGCAGCTGGGGGGGGGGGGGGGGAGGGAAATCAAGCAGACAGCCAGGCAGGGACAGTGGGAGATACCGATGGGACTAGTATTTTTAGTGAGTGTCAGATCTGTGCAACAGAAGCATAGAAAACTGTGCTTACTGCTTTACAGCTTTTTTAGACTTGCATCTGGATGCCCAGGACAGGGCAAGTGGAATGCTCTATGTATGTGCGCATACTCTGTGATTGGAAGGCGGTCTTCACTCAATTAGAGTGATTAGAGCAAAGAGCGTGGAGTGACAGCCAAGACATCAGTGTCTCATTCTCACAGGTAGAGAGAAGTAGTTTCTCCCACTGGCTATACAGAAAAGTAATATCTAGTATAATATAGGAATTTTTATTTTCAAAGCTAATCTAGCTTAGAGAAAGGATTCCACCTTGCAATATGCTCAAAGGCTTCTTCCAACTGACTGAAACATCAGCAGGCGGCCACAAGAGACTGAAGGGAATCTGCCATGCTCTGAAAGGGACCTCAGCTTATCTATGTGAGAAATCATAGTAGGGGTTAGACTATTACTGTTATTACTTTTCATTTCCAAAGTGCTACTAGTTTACTCAGTACTGTTATGTGCCATCGAGTTGATGTTGACTCATGGTGACCTTGTGGATAGTCCTAAACTGTGTTCAGTCTTCAGGTCAGGCAGCTAACTGTAGCTAGAGTAGTATCCATAATTGCTATCATAATATCGAACCATCACATTGCCTGCCTTCCTCTTTTACATTGATCTTCAACCTCGCCAAGCATGATGTCTGTCTCTCTAATGCTCTCTCTTTGCATGATATGTCCAAACTATGAAAGTCAAAGTCTTGTCATCTGAGCTTCTAAAGAAAGCTCATGTTTGATCTCCTGTTTATTCTTCGGGCAGTCCATGGTATACATAGTATTCTTTGCCAGCACCACAATTCGAAGGCACTGATTTTCTTCTTATCTTTCCTCTTCACTGTTCAACTTTCACATTTATATGACGTTATTGAAAATACCATAGCTCAGACAAGTTGAAATTTTTGTATGCAGAGATACAGCTCTATACTTGAGAATCTTGTCTAGGTCCTTCATAGCCATTCTGCCAAGAGCAATACGTCATTGGATTTATTGACTTCCAGTCATTTCTTTATTGATTATTGGTCCAAGTACATTAAAGTTGTCTACTGTTTCTATTTCCTCTCCATCAAGTATGAAAATTGATTTTGTTAGGATTGTTGTTAGGATCTTAATCTTCTTCCTGTTAAGGTGCAGGCCCATTTTAAGACTTTGTTCCTTTATCTTGATAAGCAGACGTTCCAGATCATTTTCATTGTCAGCTAGTACCGTGGTATCATCAGCATAGTGAAGGGTGTTGATGAGTCTTGTGATGATGAAGGCTGTTCAGGGGACATGGAGTGGCAAGAAAGTGAATCCTGTTCCTTTAAAAATGGTAGCAAACAGGGTTTCCCTAGCAACCACAAACCTCTGAGTCAGAGTGCAGCCAGTATCAAGCCCCGCCCACTTAAGCACGTCAGAGCTAGGTTGAGTCCTAACAGCTCCCACGTGGGCTGGGAGAAGGGTGTGGTCCCTAAGAAGGATCAGTTTAAAACTGCAGTGTTTGAGCAGTCAGACAGAAAGAGAAGAGCAGCAGGAACAAGAAGCACAAGAACAGCTGGAACCAGGAGCAGAGACGGGCTGTTGGATCTGAGAGGAACAGATCAGAGGCAAACACAGCTAAAAGGGAAACTGCCAGGAGAAAGGCAATCGTATGAAAAGAGAAGGCAGCATGGCACAGAGCAGGAAGGATTGGAACAGCTAAGAGGCCCAGAGTCAAGGCAAGTGCGTGTTTCAAAGTCCCTGCATGAAAGAAAGCTGAAAGAGTCAGTTCCTAGTGGGGGAAGCAACTCAGCTAGCCAGCTAAGCTGCAAAGGTAGAGAAAATAGCTTTTCTGTGTTCCCTAGCCAAAGTCTCTCTGCTGAGATAGAGCAAAAGAAACTCTTGTTAGCAAAGCTGAATGAGTTGTTGCAGAAGCAGAGTAGTAAGCTTTATGACCCTGTTCCACCTGAAAATAGCTGCAATGAATCCATTGAAGAGATGGAAATAGAAAGCTGCATGGAACAGTATGAAAGTGAGTCTGAGGAAATGCAGTGCTCATATTGCAGAGCTAATGAGTTTGAGATGTGCTGAGCCTAAGCACATATAAGGGAATGAGTGTTTAAAGTAGAGCAAAGCTTGTTTGTGTGAAGCTGAAAGACACAGCAAGAAAAAACTAACCAGAAGTTTTATGCCAATGTGTTTTCCTCAATGCTCTGAAGAGAAGTAAATCTTACTGGGTGTTTTAGAAGCTGTGAGCCTCTGTGTGAAAGAAGATGTGAGAAAAACAGTCTTCATAAGGAAAGTTAACAGCCTGAGCTTTGTAAGCCAGTTCCTAGTACCAAAGTTAACTGCTGTTAAAAGTGACCAACTCTGTGAATACAACCTGTTGGACTTTATTCTTTGTTTTGGAGACATATCCAATTTATGTTCAGTGCTATTGAATTTGATGCGAGGGGGAAATCCCGAAAAATAAAAATATTCTCTGTTTTTCGCCTAACACCGTGTGATCACACTATTTGCTCTAAAGAATAAGTAAACTACATTTCCCAGCGGTCCTAGCTGGCAGCCATATTTATGGACATTATTCGAAGAGGGCAATAAGGCGACGCCCTCCTGCTTACTGGCTATCGGCCCGGGCAGGAGGCACGTCGACAGTCTACCACCAATCGTCACATCTCCGTTGTCTTCATATAGTCCTGCTTTTCTGATGATTTGTTCTGCATATAAATTAAACACATATGGGGAAAGTATGCAGCCTTGTACAACTTTACTGATTTTAAACCATTCTGATTCTCCTTATTCTATTTGAACTGTTGCTTCTTGAACAATGTAAAGGTTGCACATGAGAACTACCAGATGTTCTGGTATACCCATGCTTCTTAATATGACTGAGACTTTCATGACTTACACAAT
Source organism: Ichthyophis bannanicus (assembly GCA_033557465.1). Lineage (NCBI taxonomy): Eukaryota > Metazoa > Chordata > Amphibia > Gymnophiona > Ichthyophiidae > Ichthyophis > Ichthyophis bannanicus. Next base: position 753,236,221 of record CM066031.1, read on the forward strand.
CAAAGGCTTTGCTGCAGTTAATAAAACACATACAGATATCCATTTGGTAATTTTTGTCTTTTCAAGGATCCATCTCATATCCACAATGATGTCTCTTGCTCCTAACCCTTTTCAGAATCCTGCTTGAACTTCAGGCAATTTTGGTCCCAGGTATGGTTGTAGTATCCACTGTATGATCTTGAGAGGGATCTTGCTGACATGTGGGATCAGATGATTGTGCAATAATTTCCAGAGTCAGTTGTGTCACCTTTCTTCAGTATTAGTATGAACAGATCTTTTCCAGTCAGTTGGCCATGACATTGTCTTCCAAATTTCTGGCAGAGTCTTCTAACAGCTGTATCTGATTACTGTAATACATAGGTTTTCAACCCAGCCCTCGGGGAACCCTAGGCCAGTCAGGTTTTCAGGATTCCCAGACTGAATATGCATGAGAAAGATTTGCATGTTCTGCCTTCATTGTATGCATATCTTGGTTATCCAAGTTTTGCTTTCCTGTTTAATTGTAAACTTACCCTCGGTTATCCAAGTTTTGCGGTCCTGTTAATTGTAAACTCAGGCATATGTTTCCTGTCTGATTTTCTGTTCCATGTAAACCATGCTGATGCCGAATAGTGCGGTATATAAGAAATTGTAAATAAATAAAATAAATAAATAAAATATCTATCTTATGCATATTCATTTTGGGAATCCTGAAAACCTGACTGGCCTAGGGTTCCCCGAGGACTGGGTTGAAAACCTATGCTGTAATACTTCAATGGGAATACCATCAGTGCCCAGTGCTTTGTTCTTTGATAATGCTTTCAATGCTGCTTTGATTTCTTCTTTCATTCCCAATGATTCCTGATTGTAAGGTACATGTTGAAACAACTCTTGATCCACATGCTCTATATGGTATAATGACTGTGTATTCTTTCCACATTTCCTTGATCCTTTCAGCATCATTCAACATGGATCCTTGTGGCATTTCAATTTGAAGCTGGAATTTTTTCTTTAACTCTTGTAGTTTTAGGAAAGCTGATCTTGTTCTTCCTCTAATAGTTTCTGATTATATTTCCTTGCATATGTCATTGTAAGTCTGTCTCATGCTGCACATTGGAAATCTCTCAAGTTCCATGATTACCTCTTTCTCTTCTGGCTTTATGTTCTCTGAGCAATTTTCAGAGTTCCTTCAGTAATCTGTTTTGGTCCTTTTTGCTTTTTCAGCGAATACAACTTTCTTGATGTCAAACCATAAATCTTATGGTGCTCTGTCATTTATATCCAAAGCATCGCATCGATTTTGCAGGCAATCTTTAAATTCCAATGGTATATTTCAAAGATTATATTTTGCTACATTCATGAGCGGCTTGTTCTTTCTAAGCTAATCTTTTTTCCTAATATCTTGAAGCTTTTCCAGCGTGGTGTAGTGCTGCTTTTGCACAAAAACAGAGCTTGAATGTGAGAGGTGGGTTCCATTGCATAATCAAATCATATTTAAGGCAATAAAGGCCATAAATTAGGTGAAGCCATTTTTCCAAAACAATACTGAATGGACACTCTTCAGTAGCTATTTTTCCTGCAGGTTCAGACAGGGAGAAAACCGTTATTGAATAGGGGCCAATGTTTAATGTGCTCTGCCCTGAACTTACTTTGTAAGGCTTGTGAGCTGAATAGTGTTGCTAGCTCACCATGTCGTCTACAAGCTGCAACAGCCAGCACAAAATGTCCATTCATATATTGGTTCCTTTCCTTTGTGCAAGCGGTATACAAGTTGTATGAAAACTGAAAGCCACAAAAACAGATGGTGCCTGTCTTGCATGGCTGTCTTTTCTCAAGTGATTGGCGGCACAAAGTCCATTGACTTGTACTCATGCGGTGCATCCTGCTGAAAGCATTCATTAGCGTGTACGGGCTTTTTCACCTGTTCCTTTTGATGCAACATCATGGACACATGTTGGGGAAGTTACACTGTATGTCCTGTGTTCATTCTTTCTTCTAAGACATTTGAGCAAGTTTTGTTTTTATTATGTATACGAGCAAATGAAGGAAGGAGAAATGCATTGCTCACACCGCAAGTGTGCTGTTTTCACTTGCACACACAGCCCTTCACACACACATGCAGCTCCTGATATACTCCATGACACATATATGCACATAGCCCCCCAACAGGCTCCATGACACTAACATACACACTCTTATGCGTGCATGCAGCCTCTTGCAGTCCTCATGATGCACACAAAGACACAAACAGACGCACCCACTGACACACACAAACATGCACGGACTCCCGACACACACAGATGAAGTGGCAGAATGTCCAGTCCTGTGAATGAAGGAAACACCTTTGTGTCACGCTGTAAAGTGTGCACTTTTCAACTTGTTTCAGCTTTGCTGCAGGACACCAAACAAGCCGGAGCTCCCTCCTTCCCTCTCGTGGCTGCTAGGTGATATTTATCTTTATTTCCCTACCAGCCAGCCACAAAGAATAGATGGGGAGGGGGGTGAGCTCCAGTGTAGTGAGCTAGTCAGTCAGAATCAGACATGTGGGCCACGGTGCAGTACTTGAAGCTTGTGGTTAGCATCACTGTCAGTCCACTACAAGACGCACCGGTGCTGGCTCTCATGGGAGGCTACTGAGCGATCTTTCCACTTTTGGGATGCCAGCAGAGTCTCTGTGTGTTTCATAGTTGCAGCGACTCCAACAGGAATCCACAAAGCGGCATTCTCAAAGAGATCTCAAATCCAGCCAAGTGTTGATTCTCACACTGACGCTGCTTCTGTTGCCTGTTGAGACTGACGGCATCAGCGTGGAGACTGAGTCCTGCCTCTTAGTGCTCACCTTGACCTCCATGCTGCTTACACCCAGGGATAGCAGTGGCTTTCCCCATATCTGTCTTAACAACAAACAGTCTCTTGATATTTTCTGCAGGAACTTGTCCAAAACTTTCTAAAACCCAGCTACACAAACTGCTTTTAATCACATCCTCCTTAGTTGTTGGACTTGTAAAAGAGCTGCGCTACCATAGATGCAGATACTGCTGCCACTCTGTAATAGGCAAGAGAAGAAACACGAAAAGCTAAGTGGCTGTAGCCTTTGTAGACCTTCTTTTTTTAGTTAAATAAATAAATACATTGATTTTATTTACTTCAATCATATTAACCCTTTGATTATCACAGCCTGTTCATGCGATGTTAAATATTTATTCCTCAGTACTTATTTTTATTCCAGGTGTGCATTTGCCCCTTTACTACAATTTTCTCATTACAACATTTGATTTGAAGGATAAATACCGGCATTATGTGAACAGAGTTCACAAAGGAGTTTTGGGAAGGGGGAGGAGCAGTCTATGATTAATAATAATGAGGGAGGGGGTGCCAAAGTATAGGTTGCAGCGGGCACCAGAGACCCTAGCACCGGCCCTGCTGGGAATGGAGGGCTGAGTCAGGAAATGGGCTGATATGGGGCTAGTAGGACTGGAAATGGGCTGATACAGGGGCTGAGGGGGCTGACTGATACTGGGAATAGGGGCTGGGACGGGAAATGAGTTCATACTGTGGATGGGGGCTGGTACTGGAAATGAACTGAGATTGGGGCTGGGGCTGGGGCTGGGAGGACTGAAAATGGGCTGATACTAGATATGGGGAGATGGGACTGGAAGGGAGCTAATTCAAGGGCTGGGGTCCTGGGATTGAAAGCGGGTTAATGCTGGCAAATGCTAGGTTCAGAGTAGGAAAAAGAGAGAGATACTGAGGGAGTGAGAAGGGAGAGGAGGAAAGAAATTGTGGGGAGTGGGGAAGAAGCAAAGTCAACCAAGGGAAGGTTGAGAGGGAGAGGTATAAGAACGCATGCTGGGGGAAGGAGGAGGAGGAGGAATGAGGTTAATGAATATTAGAGAAGGAAGTAAATGGGTGGGTGCTAGGGAAGGGGAGTAGGAAATGGCAGAGGAAGGAAATGGCAGACTTGAAAGTGGGTGAAGGATTGGGGGGGGGGGGTAGGATGCTGGCAAAGGAATGAGACAGATGTGGATTGAAAGGACTAGGAAAGTAAGATTAGAAAATGGAAAGCTGGTAAGTAGGTGAATGGTGCAGAGGAAGACTGAAGATTGAAGAAAGGAGAAAGAGGAATGGAAAAAAGCTATAGTTAGGTAAAAGGCAAATGAGAGCAACAGAAGGCTCAGTGTCAGAGAGAGATGTAGTGAAGGAAAGGACAAAGAAGACAGAGTGTGAAGAAATAGAAAATGGAAATGGGATCTTGGAAAAGGACTTGGAAGAAAACCAACAAGAGGAAGCAGGAAAGAGATGGGGACCAACCCAACTGGACAGAGAAGATGATCAGACAAGAAAGGTGCAAAAGAGTGTCAGATTTTAGAGAATAAAATGTGTCAGCTTTGAAATAGTTCATTACAGGAGGAATTAGGAAATGCATCTGTTTCTCTTCCGTGTTTCACAGCTTGGTGTCTGATTTTGAGGTTTTCCATTTCAATTGTTTTCTTTTGTTGTTTCTTATTCTTTAATTGGTGGTGGTCTGTGTTTTCCATGTGCTGCCGAGATGAGGGATTCTGTTAATATGTACATTCTCTCTAGGAATCTGGAGTAGTTCAGCTTGTTCTCTTTTCCACGGGAGGTTACTGGTGTTCTAGAATATTTGCAGTGCTGATTTTCCATAGGCAGAAATGGTGCAATTTGAGTTCTTGATGCTGATGTCAAGAGTCCATTTGCAGGGGTTTATGTTTTGACGCATGGTGTCTAGCTGGGGAGGGAGTTAGTGGCATCACTGATATGAGACTGAAAACTGACTAGAATTTTTTTGTATGTTGAGATGTAAAGTGAAACACCCTAGTTCTGCTCTGCATCTGTTGTTGGGAGAGTTTTATCAGCGAGTCTGGGGGTGTTCCATATGAATGAATAATTATGCCTTATCAGACTGATATTCAAAGGCAATTAGACATTCAATGGCAAAACGCATAATTATCCAAACTATTTTCAAAAAAATATATAGATAATATCAGGCTTTTAAACTGCAGAATGGCCAGATACTATCTGTATACTTGTAGAGCATGTCAGGGGAGGAGCAAATTATCCAGATAGTGGCAATATTTAGTTATAAGGTAAGTTATGCATTTAGTTTAGGTCTGTGGAATATCGGATTTAACCTAAACAGATAATACACCATCACTCTTTGTATATTCAATGCACAATCTGGGGTGGCATTTAATGAGCCAGTGGGCTGAAAATTTAGCCCTGTTTGCTCAGCTTGCACTATAAGATTGAACCCAAGGGGAGGAGGCACAAAAGCAAAAATTGACTCAGGGTACTACAACCCCTTGAGCCAGCCCTGCCTACCCCCAAAACAAATAAGGACCTGGGACAGCTGACCCCCATCTTGTAATCCCATGATGCCAGCTGCACAGTCATTCTGCCATATGGCAGTCTGACCCTACCAGGTGCAACCCAGGATGCACTATATGGGGCCAGGTGGCACCATTTTGCAAGATGGTGGCAGAGGGGTACAAGCATTTGGGCAATGCTCCCATCTCACAATTTTTAAAGGTACTGGGGCGGTTTGAAAGATGGGGATTCAGGAACCTGGTGGTCCAGTGGACCCTTTTTTGTTTTGAGGGCTGAGGGGATTGGGCCACTGAGCCACCAGGTGCTTTTTTATTTTTGGGGATTGGGTAGACAGGGGCAACTGGGCCATTGGGTCCTTTTTCCTGTTTCTGGGGGTGGGGGCATCAGAGCCCACTGGACCACCAGCATTTTTACTACTGTAGAGGGGGGATCAGTATATAGTGGGGCACTGGCAGCCCCAGCATTGTGTGGACAGCATTGTCAGCTTTCTCAGATGACTAGATCATCTGAGGTGAAGTGTCAGACTTCACTTCAGATGATCTTTTTGCTCCCTGCTTGATCTTTACATCTGCCTGAAGCTGGTTTAATGGCCAGCGTTAAAAATAATGTAAAAAACTGTGCTACGTTTCAGCGTTTTTTGTTTGTTTTTTTTAAATTGGGCACAATTAAATATGCAGTACTTTGCATGTGGTTTGCCTGCCCACTGTGCTGCAGTTTAGTGTGACAGTTTTTCTGGCGCTAGCTTGCTTTCTGCATCGGAGAGCAAGCCCAGTGCAGGAAAAGTACTGGTAAAACGCCATGCTAAAAGTTTTCTGCATTAGCCCTCTGGGGACAGGGAAATACCTACTATACCTGATTGTAACTCATCTTGAGCTACCACTGGAAAAGCACAAGCTAAATACAAAGAAAATAAGCAGTATTTTCTATTTGTAGTATTTTTCTATACCAGCTGTGGTTTTGTTATATTTTTGAATTGATATACTTTTTGTACCATTGTATTTTGCTCAATATTAATAAAATAGTATACATACACCTCTATTCATTCATTATAACACAATAGTTCAATCTTCCTTTGTTGTCAGATATAGGTCTCAGATAAACATATGCACTTAACTTCTGGGTATTTTGTCTCCCCAGTCTTGTGCTCGTTAACATCAACGACCCATATGTCAAATAGTTTTTTTAAAAAGGCACTTATCTTCCGATGTTCAATATCTTCTCCAAAAGCCCCCTATCGGGTTCCTCAGGGGACTATAGCGCTCTTTATTTTCTGCACATCACTGCTGCCCACGGGGTGATGTGCAGAAAATAAAGAGCGCTATAGTCCCCTGAGGAACCCGATAGGGGGCTTTTGGAGAAGATATTGAACATCGGAAGATAAGTGCCTTTTTAAAAAAACTATTTGACATATGAGTCGTTGATGTTAACGAGCACAAGACTGGGGAGACTAAATACCCAGAAGTTAAGTGCATATGTTTATCTGAGACCTATATCTGACAACAAAGGAAGATTGAACTATTGTGTTATAATGAATGAATAGAGGTGTATGTATACTATATAGTATTCATTCAAGAAGACGACCCAGGAGGTTTTTGTTTTACAACAATATTAATAAAAAGCATTGTAGATCTTTAAAAAAAAAAGGAACTATTTACGCATACTTTTACCTGCAGGAAAAAGCAGCAAGTTTCATAGTCCTTTTACTCTTGTAAATGGCTTTTGGAAGTCGCCGTCCATGTGTCTGTTTTTACAAAACAAAGTTTAATATTTAAAAGTATGATATCCAAATATGCATTTTCAAAGGATTGTTCTGGGATGAATGCTGTTAAAATGATCATCATTTCTGAATTAAATATCCATATCTTAGGGAAGGAGGAACTAGGGATCTAAAAGATAATTCCATATCGTCCTGCTAGACCAGTCCAGACAAGTGGGTTGTGTTCCTCAACCAGCAGGTGGGTGGAGGAAAAGAACCAATGAAAAGCCAGGTTTTAATGACATCACTCCTGTACCTCTATCCGCCTCAGCTACCAGGAGGTCTCTTCAATATTTTTGTCTCCAGTGGATGGATTTTCTACACTTTGAAGAAAATCTGAATTATTGACAGGAAAAGATTGGATTTAAAACACTTGTAAACAACCACCTTGAGGGTGAATCTCTCACTTGAGTGTGATGTGAGAGACTCCACTAGACTGTGGTCATTTTGGTAGCCATAGGATAAGAGTGTGGAGTTGAACCAACTTTTCCTAATCCTATTAAGGCCCTATTGAGCAGCCAGAAAATTGGAAGGATCTGGAAGAGTTCATCAGCCTCACACAATCTCAATACCCCCTTCCCTTCTCGTTTGTCTCCCCTGCTCTCTCCTGAAGATTGCAGAAGGCTCTCAGAGGAATCTGCCTGCCACCCACTTTAAGCACAGTGCCTACATAGCAGAGAAACAGTTTCAGGTGAGTAGAGCTGAGCCTGGCACAGATTCTGCCTCGGGCTCTCAGGGTACTAGTACCAAGGCTTGATCTCATCATTATTCATGTTGGGAGCTCCTAATTCCATCCATTGAGGTGCAACTCGGGTGGACCGCTAGCGATTGTTGGCATGATGTGGGGGTTCCCGCCATTTTCTGCACACATTAGTAGTGTCTTTTACTATTGTGCACCTGAAGATGTGTGTTCCACCCCTGTGGCTCCAACATGCATTCCTATCCAAGCACCCATAACGCATATTGCTGTGTAAACACCATTAATGCACGCCTTTCGGGCCACCGTGCCCTTAGTTAAGCAAGTATCACAACATGCACTATGTCTTCTTCCAGGAAATGTTTGGCCTGTAACAAGCAAGGTACCTCATTTCCAGCTTCTGGACTCTGCTCTTTTTGCATGACAGCCCTTGAGTTGTCTCTGGAGGGATTGCTCACCCTCTCTATGCCGGGGGATGCAATTAGTCCGGCCTTGCCTGCCTTAGGGCAGGAGGTGGCAGATGACACTGGGGGTAAGGATAACTAGCCAGCCAGAGGTTCCAGCATCCTGTGTGCCACTCCCCGACCTCTAGGGGATCAACAGCGACTATGTCCCCAGTGTAGGGGGATCATTTCTGTGAGGAGAAATTCTGGAGTCCGGATTGTCCTCCCTGGAATTTTTTTCCTTTTTACAACAGGCCTGGTCCCTCTGGTATGGTAATTCAGACCTTTTGGCCTCTGGGTTTCCCTGAGATCAATGAGGGATCAGCTAGGATCTATCCGAGATTTGGACTGTGACTTGGATTCAGATGACTGATGTGGATGAAGAACTACTCTCACCTTCAGAGTATTATGAGGAGGCTGATGTTATCTACCTGTTCCAGGAGGAGAATCTGGAGGCATTGCTTGAGCTTGGCAGATGCTCCAGGCACGGAGCAGGAACTGAAGATGCATCCATTCCTGCAAGTGGTGCAGAAATCCACTACTGTCTTCCCATTCCCGGAGGTGCTGAAGGGCATAATCTGGTCAGATTGGGATTCCCTCAACTCCCCGCATAAGGGACAAAGTTTGTATAAGATGATGCACGCTCTCCCAGAGGAGGAGTGCGGTGTGTGGTTTGATATTTCCAAGGTGGATGCACAAGTCACAGCGGTTACCAGATGGACTATCATTCCTGTGGAATGCAGATCTGCCTTAAAAGATACTCTGGACTGAAAGATAGCTTTGTATTGAAGAACTAGTATGCTGCAGCTGCTGCTATTCGTCAGTTGGCAGCATGCATAGGCCCAACGTTCCAAGTCCTGCTCCAGTGGATTCAGTCTCTTCCACTGGATGTTTCTATGCATCTTTTGGAGTCTGCTGTGGTCTTCCTTTCTGATGCCTTGTATGGCCTAATACATCTAGCTGCTAGGAATTGTGACTTATCAATGATAACATGGCCTTAGCTTGATTCCGACATGAGGCAGTGGACTCATCTTCCAAAGCCTTGTTGCCCATCTGGCCTTAGAGGGATGCTTCTGTTGGGGCTGATTTGGAGAAACTGATGAAGGACCTGGGTGAGATGAAATCGTTCCATCTTCCGGAGGATAGGAGCCCTTTTTCCGGTCAGCCTCTGCCCGCTTCTTGAGGGTGTGCTGGTCAGACTCCCGGGGATCTCAAGACTCCTGTTGCTATTGGCCTGGAAAGCCATTCTTCCCCTCTGCTTATGGACTTGGGACTCATTTTCAGTAACTTTGTGGAGCACTTGTGCCCAGGGACTCTGCCCTATGAGAACCCTCCCAGGCTGCGCAATGAAGATTTGGGGGTCCATTCCCTGGTTCCTCTGGTAGGGGGCAGGTTTAGTCTCTTCTTTCAGGAATGGGTCTGGCTCACTGAAGATAACTGAGTGCTAGTCTCCTTTCAGTACGGCTATGTTCTGGAATGCAAAGAGTGAATCTCAGCTGCTTTCATCTTTTCCCCTTGTGGGTCTGAACAGCAGGACTGCTGTGTGGATCACCTTGGACAAATTGCCTCTCCTGAAGGCAGTGGTAGATATTCCCCTGGATGACTGGGGTAAGGGCAGGTATTCCATCTGTTTTATTGTACTGACATGGAAGGAACATGCCAGTCCATTCTGGACCTCAAGTGTGTCAACGAGCGCTTGCACGTCATATGCTTCTGGATGGAAACTTTGTGATCTATGATTCAAGCAGTTCATCAAGAGGAGTTCCTGGCATTTCTGGATTTGGCAAAGGCATAGTTTCATATCCCGATTTAGGGGATCAGCAAAGCATCTGTGTTTTGCCATGCTTGGCTCTCCCTTTCAGACTTACTGCCCCTCCATTCAGACTTACTGCCCCAAGGATGTTCTCCAAGGTCATGATGGTGGTGGTGGTTGTAGCGCTATGGCATCAAGGTATTTGTGGGCACATATATATCTGGACTATTGGCTCATCTAAGTTAATTCTCTTTCAGAGGCATCTCTGTTAGCTCCCTGGGTGGTGTCCTTTCTGATAAGCCATGGCTGGGTTATCTATTGGAGAAAGAGTCAGTTGTTGCATTCCCAGTCCCTTGAGTTCCTGGGAGCACATTTCGATACTCGAGTGTGCAAAGTCTTCCTGCCAGAGGAGAAAGTCAAAGGCTGTTGGATTGCCTAGCACTCTTCTGTTTGCAGCAGACTCCCAGAGTCCAGCTTGATCTTCAACTCCTTGGATTAATGGCAGCGCATACACATATGCAGCTGCTCCAAACGGTCCTTACTGACTTGGTTATCACAGAGTTCTCAGCGGGTCAAGCTCAGGTCTCATGCCCAAATGATGGTGGTCAGCCTGTGGTGGTGGCAGCAGCCTGGTCTTCTGAGGTAGAGCATGTCTTTGGGCAATTGTTCATGGATCCTTCTGACAATAGATGCCAGTCTCTCAGGCTGGGGAGCCCATTGCCAAGGGCAAATGGCCCAGGGCCTTTGGAATTGCGGGGAGGCAGTGTGGTCCATCAATTGCCTTGGGGCGAGGGCCATCAGGTTGACTCTTTTGGGTTTCCAGTCCCAGGTCAAGGGCTGGGCAGTTTGAATGTTCTTAGACAACCCCACAGTGGTGGCTTATAACAGTCAGCAAGGCATCACAACGAGTGCTGGGTCAGTCCTGGAGATGTCTCTCCTGTTTGCCTGGATGGTGAAGAACCTCCTAGTTTGTCAGTTCTGTCCATTGCTGTGGTGGATTCTGTGGAAATGGATTATCTCAGCTAGCACTTTCTGGTTCCAAGAGAGTGGGAGTTGAGTCAGGTGGTGTTTCAGTTGTTTCTGCATTGCTGGGGTTCCCCTGAGAGGGATCTGATGGCAACCTGCTCCAATGCCAAAGTGTGTCACTTCTTCAGTCACTGCATAGAGATGGGATGTGAGGGAGTCAGCGCCCTGGCTCAACCATGACCAGATCAACACCTGCTGTATGTGTTTCCTCCATGGCCCCTGGTAGGGTGTGTGTTTCACCAGATGGAGCACCACCTGAGAAAGATAATTCTGGCATGCCGGATTGGCTGAGGAGAGTGATTCAGAGATCTGATGTGGTTCCTGCAAGCGCCACCTCTTGGTTTGCCTCTGTCTCAGCACCTATTGTATGAGGAAGCCACTTGTCATGGAGGACCCGGCTCCCTTCTCGCTTATGGCTTGGCTCCTTTAAGGAGATAGTATATATGGGCTCCTCTCTAGCCGTGGTTTTCCCACTATGCTCAGAGCCCGGAGGAGGTTTACCAACCTGGCATAAGTGCGGGTCTGGTGCTTTGAGTGCTAGTGCGGCACATGGAAGCTGACTCCTGAGGAGGCTAAGGTGCCATCTGTTAGGCTTTTCTGCAGGATGGTCTGGAGAAGGGCCTTTTCTTATAGCTTCCTGAAGATTCAGGTGGCAGCTATGGCCTATTTCAGAGGTCCATTGGCTGGTAAGTGTGTAACAACATAAATTTTATACTATTTATCTGTACATAGTTCCAACTGTTTCATACAAAAGTTACTACTTGTTTCAATGTGAAATTTCTACCAGTTAACTGTACATAGTTCTAACTGTTCCATGTAAATGTTACTACTTGTTCCATGTAAACCATTTTTGCCTTGAAGAAAAACGGTATAAAAACCAGTTAAATAAATAAAAAAAACTTACACCCAGATGTTTTGTACCTTTATCAGGGAGTTCGGCATCTGCGTCCTACCCTCCGGTCTGTGATCTTTTCCTGGGCTCTGTGTCTGGTGTTCAGGGCACTGGCATCAGAGCCCTTTGAGCCATTGAAGTGCACTACTCTAAAGGATTTGACGCTCGAGACAGTCTTCTTGGTTGTGATTCGTTCTATAAAGAAGATTCTGAGCTGCTGACTCTGTCTTGCCAAGATCCTTACCTTTCTTTTTCTGAGGAGGCCATTTCCCTTTGGCCTGTGCCTTCCTTCTTCCCTGAAGTGATTTATCCCTTTCACGTGATCCAGGCAGTTGTTACGCCTTCTCTAAAGGGCAGTGTCGGGGAAATGGTAAGGATCTTTGCCTTGTGGATGTCCGGAGGGTACTTCTCTGGTTCTTCGAGGTTACAAATTCTCAAGTTAGACTATCTTTTTGTGCTGTTTGCTGGCCCACGCAAGGTGACACGGCAGCTAAGTCTTCATTGGGGCGCTGGGTTAAGGAGGCCATTGCCTCGATGGAACAGTTGCATAATCAGCCGGTTCTGAAGAGTTTGTGCACCCATTCTACCTGAGCGCAAGTGTCTTCATGGGTGGAACGGAGCTTGGCAGCCCCTGAAGACGTTTGTCAGGTGGCAACGAAGGTATCACTTTCGACTTTTGTCAAGCATTTCCACTTGGGTATCCATTCTCGGGCAGACACAGTCTTTGGCTCAGAGGTTTTGCGAGCTGCTGTGTCTTCTTCTGCCCAGTGTATGCATAGGTTTGGTATGTCCCACTTGTCTGGACTGGTCTAATAGGACAATATGGAAGGCGACATTTTACTTACCAGATAATGTCCTTTTCTTGAGTCCTGCTAGACCAGTCTAGGCCCTGCCTCATGGAACTGTTTTTGCTCTGTTCTTCTGCAGTGGTACCCTTGGGTCCACAATGATTTATATACTTAGCCCTGCAGGTCCATGTTCTGCAGACAGCCTTCTGTTTATGTTTTCCTGTACATAGTTCTCTACAACAACAGCAGCAGCTACGGGTACCAGTCTGTCAACAATGAGCCACCTGACTGAAGACCGAACACAGTTTAGGATAGCTATCCAGAGGGTCGCAATGAGTCGACTCTGACTCGACGGCACTTAACAACAACAACAACAACAGTTCTCTACTGTTGATTACTCATTGTTGCCCTTGGTGAGATTGTGTTAGACTTGCCATGTTCTCCCATATGTTTTGGGACAGATACTGAAGAGACCTCTGGTGGCTGAGGCGGATAGAGTGATGGGAGTGATGTCATTGAAATCTGGGCTTTTCATTGGTTATTTGTCTCTACCAATCTGCTGGTAGGGGAACACAACCCAGTTGTCTGGGCTGGTCTAGCAGAACTCAAGAACAGGACATTATCTGGTAAGTAAAATGGGTGCAAGGCTGAAGGTTTTCCTAGGGCACCTAATATTCTTGCACCAGCCAGCCCTGAGCACTGCCCTCCTAAGTTAGATATCAATATGAACGTGGCTTGCATCTGAAGGAAAGATAAGTGACTGCAATCCACAGCATTTTGTGGCATTTTCTCAGCTGTTTCTTAACCATGTTCCTATTGTTACTCCATTTCAGGACAACTGTTTGTAGCAAGGCAGGAAGTGGGCCACAGAACGTGAAAGCCATCGATATCAAAACTGAAGCCAATGCAAATCCAATTGACGGATTTGATGCCTTTTGCATAAAGGATGAAGGTCAGTGTTGCTATGCCACTGAAAACAGGTGCAGTGGTGCCCATTGATCTGACACCACTGGGATTCCTGGGTATGCAGATTGGAACCGTCTTCTCTGTTCTGGCATGAAATGTAAAATCAGCAGTATTATTACGCAGTCATGCATAAGCATATATGCCAAATCTCTCTCCCTGTCTACAGGTATATATATGATCAGGTTAACAAAAGAATTTACGCGAGCGCCAAAATGGGATCAAATGAATAAATCAAATAAGGGAGATCTACATGTGGCAATTAAAGTCTGCGTCAGTCTAGGGCTATTAATAAATATGGGCTGCAAAGCTCAGTGTGGGGAAGAGTAGGCTCTGAGTAGATGCACTCAGCATGTGTGATTCTCTTGATTCTCTCACATTAGTTTAACATGTGCTCCCTTATTACATTATCCTGTGTTACTAATAGGATTATATTATATGTCTTTATAGCAGTTCAGATCTGTTAGCTCCTAGGCCTCCAAATATTAATCACCTTGACTGTAAATAATTGTTAGTCAATTTCTTCTGTTCAGCGCTACAGCCATTTCCTTGTAGAAATGGGATCACCCCATTATTTGTCCTTGTGTTTGCATCCTTTTGTTTTGCACACATTTTATTTATTTTCCTTTTTCTCTCTCTAAGTCTTCTTACTCAGGTACCGGTTTTGATCATTTCTCCCCCTCTTGCCTTCTCCAGCCTGTTTTTCACCAGTCTTTTTCTCCCTCATACTGCTACCTGTCTCACCCTCCCTCCCATATCACTTTTGTCTGTCTCCACTTCTTAGCCTTTAAGTCTCTTCTCAGTGTACTGCTCTTTTTTTTTTATTTTTCTATTACATTTTATTAACCGCCTTTATGAAGAAATTCACCCAAGGCAGTGCATCATGGTTATGGTTTGGGGAGGGTGACATTGCCCCTCCCCCAACAAACTGGCTCACCACTGATTCAGCGCCAGTCTGCCCCCATCACCTGCACCACTGCCATGCCTGCAGAGGCAGCAGCAGTCGATCTCTGATTTAACAAATAAACTGAAGGCTGTTGCTAAGGCAGCTGGTCTGGTCCCGCCCCTCTGACGCATGCCTCATGTCAGAGGGGGAGGGACTAGACCAGCCTTCCTAGCAAGGAAGTGCTTAGACCCGGGAATTTTTTAAAAAAATTTTTAGATGGAGGCCAGACCTCTGCTGCTACTGGTAAGTATGGAATGGATAAAGCAGTGCCAGTACCCTCGGCAATCCGGATTTCGACCCGGACATAGCGTTGAAACTACTATCACAGCAGTTATGAACGAGATCCACACTTCTCACGACCATGGTGACATCACGGTGGCAGTATCCCTTGATCTTTCAGCTGCTTTCAACCTGGTGGATCACTCTCTTCTTCTTTCTCAACTACGGGATGCGGGTATTCGCTGTGCTGTTTATCACTGGTTTCACTCTTTTTTTTATCCTCCCGGTCATTTGCAGTTACCTCTGCTTTCTCCACCACGGATCATTTTCCTCTCTCATGTGGTGTTCCACAAGGTTCAATCCTGGCTCCTTTACTGTTTAATGTCTTTTTGGCTCCCTTAGCTTTACTTATCCAACAACTAGGGATCTCAGGTTATTATTATGCCGATGATATTTTTCTTCTGCATCATACATCCTCTTCTCACCCTGATATTACTCCTCTGGAGACCTGTTTTGTCTGTGGTTTCTTCATGGCTCTCCTCAAACTGTCTAGTTCTCAATGTTTCCAAAACTGCAGCTAACTGGTTCACCCATGGTTCCACCACTCCGTCACTCACTCCCTCCTTTTCAGACACTTCTATTTCCCTGGTCTCTAAACTCCGCTATCTCGGCGTCATTCTTGACAACAATCTCACTTTCAATGACCACATTTCCAAGGTTTCTCAGCGCTCCTTCCTCTGCCTTAGGCAAATTCGTGCCATCAGGCCATTCTTATCTGCTCAAGCCCTCACTACCCTCCTCCTCTCTTTGGTCATAACCAGATTGGACTTCTGTAACTCCATCTATGCTGGCATTCCTCAATATCAACGACATCGGTTACAGTTATTACAAAACACAGCTGCCCGAATGATTTTGCATGCCTCCCCACGGGATCACATTACCCCAATTTTGCAGCATCTCCATTGGTTGCCACTGAAATTCCGGATCCCCTTCAAGATTCTCACCTTAGTACATCGAGCTATCTATTTCCACAGACCTCAATATCTATCCGATTTATTAATTTTTCACACTCCCACTCACAGCCTCCGATCCGTTCACGTCAATCGCCTGCACCTCCCAGCTCCCTCTCAAGCCCACCTACAGTCCACTCGGAAATCAGCATTTTTCTACCTTGGCCCCTCCCTATGGAATTCCCTACCTACTGCCCTCCGATTGGAAGAATCTTACCCCAAATACCGCTCTCTTCTCAAAACCCATCTCTTTTCCTCTGTCTTTAACGTTTCTCTGTGAATCCTCATGACCTCGTTCTCCCTTCTTGCTTAAGCTATTCTTACACCATCTTTTTCTTTCCTTTAAATTATTGTAATTTCTTTTCCTTTTCTGATTTAGTTATTATTTATATTGTGAACCACCCCGATGTAATGGGGGGTGGTATATCAAGTGTGCAATAAACAATAAGTAGTGGTGGGAAGGGGTGGGTGTATGGAAGGCTGGAAGGGAAATGTTGGACAGATGAACCCAAGGGGGAGGGTGGAATGGCCGGAAGGAAAATGCTAGGCAAATACTGAACAGAAGGGGGGGGGGCCAAGGGGTAAATGCTAGACACAAAGGACCCAATGCCATCCCGCATGTAGATCCCCTCTGTATCTCCGGTCTGAAATGGATGCACAGGAGGATCATAATTCTGATCCCACGGGGCTCATCTAGCCCACGGGATCAGAATCACGAACAGTCCTGCATGTGCATGACTACCCCCAGCTAACTCAGTCAAGGCTCCTTAATGCAGCCATGTTGCCATGGTACCACAGTTCCATTGAAGAGCCACCAAACAAAAGTGTTTATTCCCCGCAGCCTGACCTCCAATCTGGCCTCCTAAGGCCAGGGTCAGGCTGCGAGGAATAAACCTGGCCCCCCCCCCGCCCCATCCGTGCCCTGGACTGTTTGAAAAATCACGTCCAGGGAAGTTATTCCACCTCAGAGGTGGAATAACTTCCCCGGACATTTCGCCACCCTAGAAGTGCAGGGCTGACATTAGAATTGGCCCTGTATGTCCAGGGTCAGTGACCTCCTACTGCCCACCCAGACTCTGCCCCCGGGCCACCCATTCCTCACCCCTGTCTAACTTCCCCGCATAACCGGCGGGGAAGTTAGTCAGGGGCAGGAGCCGGCACGAATAGCAGAGATGGACATCCTGCCAGGCTGTCCATCCCTGCTATTCATAGCACAGAATAACCCCCAAAGGGGGAGGGGGGGGGGTTTAAAGGGCAGATACTGGACACACAACTATTACTACTACTGATCATCATTTGTGTAGTGCTACAAGACATATGCAAAGCTGTACCTAAAGATGTAAGACAGCCCTTGCTCATCAGAGCTTACAATCTAATCAAGAAGAAAACGTATTGCAAAACTGGGGACTAGAGTATAGTAAGATACACATAAGTAGTGAACGAGAGAGTGAGGGGCATCAGGATCCAAACGTAGCCTCAATGAGATGGGCTTTTAGCCTGGATTTGAATAGTGCAAGGGGTGGAAGACAGATACAGGATATAGGTGGGGGAGGGGGAGTAGAGACAGACATGGGGGTGGGATATAAGAGGACAGAGAGCAGTAGAAGCAGAAGTCTGACATGGGGTAGGGGTCATAAAGCGCTGGAGGGCAGATGCTGCACACAGCATAGGGGTCATAGGGGGGTCATAGGGCAGATGCTGGACATGGGTTGAGAGAGAGGAGATGCTGGGCACGAGGTGGGGAGAGGGGATGCTGGATGGGGTGGTATGAAATGGGGACATGCTAGATACGGAATAAGGGAATGCTGGACATGGGGCCATAGGATGAGAAAAAACGGGGAGGTGCAAGATTGGGGAGAGGGAGAGAAGACAGGGCTGGAGAGACAGGGCAGATGCTGAACACAGGGAGGGTGGAAGAGAAAAAGAAAAGCAAGTTAGTTAAAGACTGGGGAATAAGTGGCTGGGGAAGGGTAGAGAATTGGAGTGAGAGGATTGTAAAAAGAGGGAGATTGAGAACTGGATATAAGAAAGGGAAATGAATTCCGAGTCGATAGAAAAATAAATGGAAGAAAGCTGAAAGGAAAAAGATCAATGTCAGAGACGAATGTAGGGGGAACAAGTGAGGAAAACAGGAGTGAAGAGAAGTGGCAGGTGGATTGCAGACTGTGGAAAAGAGTTGAGACGACAGGATGCAGAAACCAGATACCGGGACCAAGGCAGTTAGAAGAATAAAATAGATGATAAAAGGTAAAGAATTTATTTTCAGTTTAATGACTAGAATTTGTCAGCTTTGGGACTTTGTATATGCCATCTTTATATTTTGCACAGTACAGGCGGAAACAAATCACTGTTTCTATTTCTTGTGTTGCACTGCATTCAGAGCCGTTTGTTTCATTTTAGTTTTGTCTACATATTTCTAGCTTGAGTTTGTTATAATTTATTCCGTACTTGGTGAGGGTCTAACTGTGTTCTGCCTGTGTGACTGAGACCACGTGTTCTGTTAGCGTGAAGTTTCTATGTAGGATCTGTAGCAATTTGGCTTGCTCAGTTCTCCAAATATGTGTAAGGATGTTCTAAGACTCATTACAATATTTTTGGCGCTGCTCTTTTCTGGATACTACTACTACTAATAATTATTTGTATAGCATTACAAGGCGTATGCAATGCTGTATATAGACATAAGAGATGATCCCTGCTGATCAGAGCTTACAATCTAGTCAAGACACTACACAACAGCTAGGGATTAGGATATGTTTGTTTTATTTATTTAACCTTTTTTATATACCGCTTTTCAATTTCTCAAAGCGGTTTACAGGGAACATACTGTAGATAACTTTGTATACATAGAACCTTTGGAACTATTTACAATAACAATTAACTGTGATTACATTGGCATTAGAACTATTTACATGAGTGAATGGAAATATATACATGTTCATGAGGAGTTGCATAACATTTGTTAAAGTCTTGCAGTTAAGCAACTTGTGATGGCTTAGTGTGTTCAGTAAAAAGGTGAGTTTAAGGATTTTCTGAAGTCGGTAATATCCATGGTGGCTCTCAGGTGATAAGGGAGGGTGTTCCATAATGCTGGAATGTAGAGCTCATAAACTCTGAGTAGAGTGTTCTGGGAAGTGCTTGTAGGTATCCTGGGGGTTGCCAGGGAGTTTTGGTGTTGTGTCCTTCTTGATCTATTGTCGGGGAGTCTTTTAATTAGGGTTTTTAGGCAGTCCAAGGATTGTTCATGGAGTATTTTGAAAGCTATTGTTAGTACCTTGTATTTTATTCTTGAACTGATGGGGAGCCAGTGGAGAGACTCAAGTATCGGGATAATGTGGACTTGCTTGTTGGCTTTGGTGATTAGGCGTGCTGCTGCATTTTGGGCCAACTGCAAGGCTTGTGTTGAGCATTTAGGAAAGCCATAGAGAATTAGATTGCAGTAGTCAAGGTGCAGTGTGATTAGCGCCTGACATACTGTGCAGAAGTGATTCGGCTCTAACTGTGGTCAAAGATTCTGCAGGGACTTCATTTTGTAGTATATCCTTGAGGTGGTTTTACTGATGTGAGACTGAAAATTAAGCCTTTGGTCAATGAAGATTCCTAAGTACTTAACTTCTTTCTTGATGGGGAATGATTTGCTTCCTATTGGTAGGCTGTCAGGAGGGTTGAAAGTATTGTCTCTTGTGATTATGAGACCTTCTGATTTCTTGTAATTGTTTTCCAGATTGTGTTGAAGTAGCCATTCTGTAACTGCTAACATGCAGGTTGTTATGGGGGAGTAGTTGGGTTTCTTAGTGTCTAGCATGGAATAAATCATTACATCATCTGCATATAGATGGTAATGTATTTTGTGCTCTTGCAGGATTTTGCATACTGGCTGTATGTACAGGTTAAAGAGGAGAGCGGAGAGTGCGGAGCCTTGTGGGAGACCTTGTGTTAGTGGAAAAGGTCTTGAAGTATCAGATTTTAATCTTGACTTGTGATCTTCTGTCTGCTAGGTAGGAGCGGAACCAGGATAGCAGTGTTCCACTTACTCCTATTTCGTGTAGCCTGTCTAGAAGTATGGTGTGGGTTATGGAATCGAATGCGGCTGTTATGTCGATGAGGATGAAACCCTTTTTGGTATCTTCAATACCTTTTGTGTACGGTGTTCAGAAGGGATGTTAATAAGGTTTCTACTCCATGGTGGTCTCGGAACCCGTGCTGTTGGGTATCAAGTGGGGAGAATTTGTCTACGTGGTCTTGCAGTTGAAATTGGACTGCCTTCTCAATTATTTTAGATAGAAGCAGGAGGCTGGATATTGGGCGATAAGAGGCAGGAGAAGATGGGTCGAAGTGGTCTTATCGAAGAGATTTTCAGCAGCGGTGGCATGAATCCTTGTGTAAGGGACAAGTTTATTATTTTGCAGAGGGATGGGGCTACCTCTTTTGCCAGTGTTTTTTTTACCCACAAGGTTGGGCATGTCTAGGGGAATGGTAAAGAAACACAGTTGGAGAGCAGGAAACTAAGTGGATCAAAATCCAAAAGCAGCCTTGAAGAGGTGCATTTTTAGCCTGGATTTGAAAAGAGCCAGAGATGAAGCCTGACGTACAGACTCAAGTAGTTTGATCTTTCCACCTTGCTGTTCCTTATGCCTAGAACAAAGTCTGGAGTTGGCAATGGAAGAGAAGGGCACAGATAGAAGTGATCTGCGAGAAGAGCGGAGTTTCCAAGTAGGGGTGTAGGGATAGATAAGAGGAAATTTTGGAGCAGCAGCAGAATGAGTAGGAGTATAAGTCAGTAGGAGAAGTTTGAACTGGATGTAGAAATGGATAGGGAGTCAATGAAGCGACTTGAGAAGAGAGGTTACATGAAGGGTAGGTTCTTCAGTGTTAATTTTAGAAGCCGATGTCATTATGGGATGGTAGATTTGCTTTATAGATCTTCATTGACTTTTGTGTTAGTTCATAATCTGTCTGGTACTAGAGAGGCTGTTAATGAGATGACTCCGGAATCAGATTCCTTTTCTTGCCTGCACTGTGCCCAGGACTGGTGTGGCAGCCAGGGCTGCCAACCACCTCTATATTTGTACAATGCTGAAATAGGTGTGGGAGTGTGTGTATGTCTATCCATTGTTTTATGGCTGACTACACCTTACACAGCTCACAATGCTTGCACAATTGCCCCTGTTAGCCTGCCAATTTGCATAATGTGGAGCAAAGTAATGTGGGTATGGGCCGGACAGGGCAGTCTGGTCATGAATGCATCTGCATTGGGCAAAAGGCAATGGCTGGGAGATTGTAGTGGGCGACCACCACCTGCATGGACAGGGTGGCCACAGCATGTCATGCTGGGAGGTCAGTCTCACTCTGACTGAGCAGTGACCATGGCATGTCTAGGTTCCTACATAGTGCTATCCAGTCTCTCTCTCTCTCTCTCAAGTGATATCTGTGAGTTCCTATTCCTGGGGCCCAATCACTGACACAGCTGCTTGGTGTTTATGCTTACATCCTACCTCTGGGGGCACATAGTTCCTCTAGGAATATGCACTATATACTGGCTAGTGGACTGTCTGCAGTTTGCATCTGTATGGCTGGAACACCTTGCAGGGTGCAGCAAGTGCAGACTGACTGCATCCTCTGCTGGTGAATGTCAGGTTGTGGTGGGGGGGGGGGCAGCAGCTGATCTGACCAGGCCTACAACCAGTCTGCCATTGGCCCTGTCACAAGTAGCGATCTGCATCAACTGCCTGTTTGCCAGCAGGACAGGGGTTGCTGGTCCCACATGTACCTCTTTGCAACCGTGGAGAGTGTGGGTGTGTTGGTGGCAGATCATGTCCCCCACCCTGACCCCGAGAGGGCGGATTGTTATGTACAGCATGGTTATGTGAATCTAGGCACACCCCTACCACAAAAATCAGTGACCATGGCAAGCACACGTCAGATGCATTATTTTGAGTACAGCATGGTCCACAAGGGCTAGGCATGACTAGCAAATACAAATGGACACAAAAAGTTCATAGGCGTGCCTGCAAAGAATACCTATCACACACTGGCAGTGATTGAGACCTGCAGCATAGCCTACCTTAACCATCCTGGGTACTGTGGACCTGGTGCTGGTCACCCCACCTCACCCTCAGGGTGAGCACAGAACACGCAAAATTGCATGGGCTATAGGTACTCTGTGCCATTAACACGCACGGTCAGTACCCCCTACCAAGCTGACGTGCCGTAGAGGTGCATACCACATATTTATCTCTCTATTTGCCCTTCTTGGTGGGTTCCCTTACCTACTCCCTTGCTGTGTGCCCACTGTTCAGGAACAGCCTCCATTGCTGTAGAGTTTTAAACTATCTTTCTCTTAGTCTACCTGAGTTACTGCCCCTCCCCCCCCCCTGCTGAGGCATTGTTGTAAACCTCCATTCCTGTTGTGCATGTGGGCTTGCTCAGACTGCCCTTGTGCTTCTTGAGAAGAGCAGTGCTTTCCTGAGCTCATCCAAAAGGTGATTTTTGCTGAATTTGCTGCTAAATTGTGAGTTTTTTGTCTGTTTGTCTCCACATATTTATCTATCTATTTGCCCTTCTTGGTGGGTTCCCTTACCTACTCCCTTGCTGTGTGCCCACTGTTCAGGAACAGCCTACTGGCCAGAGACACTTAGGTTCCCACCCACCCTACCCCTCACCCCACCCACCCCAGGGGCTACATTGCCTATATAGTGGTCACATACGTGCCATCTGTCGTTCCTAACTTGGGTAACGCCCACATCTTCAACTTTTCTTATTATTCTTCCTCTTCTGGGACTGCTTAAGCAACATGTCGTGTATTCAGTGCAATAACTGTGGTACTTTCATTCAAAGAAGAATCATTTGGAGCCTAAGAGCTTGTCCTATATGCCTAAAGTCAGCTGCCATGCATGAAGAACTGACTATACTAAGGAAAGACCTAGCAGCCATGCATAAAGAAGTTTCTCTACTGAGGGAGGAACTGGCTGCAATGAAGCGCACCTCTTCTAGGATACAAACTGAACAAAGTCCACCACCGCTCCCACAAAGAATCAAACACCCCAGGAACAAATGGATCACAGTGGGTTCCGGAAGACTGCGACCTGTAATGCAGAGACATCCTACACATCAAGAGATATCCCTGCAAAATGCCTTCTCTGCCTTGGCTAATGAGGATGCCCAACCCAAGGAAACTGAAGGGCCCTTAAATGAGTCAGACAATGCCCAATCTCCTGCTAAAGCACCAAATATGAAGAAAACCTCACCAAACAGAAAACTACTACTACTTGGAGATTCCATCATCAGAGGCACTAACTTGGGAACACAGTTCAAAGGAGAGAAGATAGTCATGTGCCTACCAGGCTCTTCAGCCAGCAGGAATACAAACCAAGTTGTTGAAATACTTAGCGCAAAAAGTGAGCACTCCAAACCAGATGTTATTATCCACTTGGGCACAAATGACCTGGCTAGAAACAGTGCCTCTACAGCCCAAAAGGACTTCCAATCTCTGGGAGAGAAACTCAAGCCCATTGTTAACACTGTTGCATTCTCAGAAGTTCTACCTGTTCTTGGTAAGGGGACAAAAAGGCTGCATCGCATTAACAACTTTAATACATGGCTCCAGACCTGGTGCAAACAAGAAGGATTCAGATTTATTGGCAACTGGGACAATAGATGGACCAACAAGAGACTATACTGTGCTGATGGACTACATCTCTCTGTCGCAGGGAAAAGAAAACCTAAGTGAAAAATTCAGGCAGTATGTGGATATGCATTTAAACTAGGAAAAGGGGGTGACGGATGTGGAAGGTCAACATCTGCATGCCACCCCCTGCAAAAGCAGAACAACATCAGAAACAGCCATACTCTTAAACCACACATCAAAAACAAGTGGGAAGAAATGGGCAGAATAAAATCAATGCAAAATACACACAAGCCAGGTAAATGCTGGAAAGCAATGAGCACAAATGCTCGAAGCTTAGCCAAAAAAATTCCAGACCTGGAAGCCCTAATGGTGGAAACGGATTTGGACATCGTGGCCGTTACGGAAACATGGTTTAATGAATCGCATGATTGGGATATAGCCATAGCTGGCTATAATCTATTCAGAAGAGACAGAGAAAATGGAAAAGGAGGAGGAGTAGCCTTGTATGTCAAAAGCAGTATTAAAGCTACTGAAATGCATGGAACATGGGGAAAAGAAGAAGCGCTCTGGATTGCGTTGGAAAGAGGAGATGGCACTGTCATCCATATTGCTGTAGTCTACAGACCTCCAACTCAAATTGAAGAGAGAGATAACGAATTGATTATAGATATTGCCAAGATAGCAGCAAAGGGGGAAGCGATCATATTAGGTGACTTTAATCTACCTGATGTGGATTGGATTACTCCTTCTGCACATCTGGAAAGAAGCAAAAAAATTGTGGATGCTCTCCAAGATGCATTACTTAGACAAATGGTGATGGAACCAACCAGGGAAAGCTCAACGCTGGATGTAGTGCTTACCAACAGTGATAACGTGTCGAATGTCTGCGTGAGTGCCCCTGTGAGCAACAGCGACTATCACACGGTGTGGTTTGAGATAAAAGCCATGGTACAGGCCAATCATAGCAAGCTCAAAGTCCTAAACTTCAAAAACACTGACTTCAATAAAATGGCCGAGTACTTAAAGGAGGAGATGACGGGGTGGAAGAAGATAAGGGAAGTGGAATTGCAATGGACTAAACTAAAGGCGGCAATAAATAAAAAGGGGCAACAGATAAATATGTAAGAAAAATAAATAAAAACAAGAGGAGAAGGAAACCTATTTGGTTTTCCAAAGAGGTGGCTGCGCAAATAAAGGCAAAAAACACAGCTTTTCAAAATTCAAAAGCTTGCAAACAGAAGAACACAGAAATGAATACAGGATCCAACTCAAAGAGTCTAAAAGAGTAATAAGGATAGCAAAATCAAAGGCAGAAGAAAAAACGGCTAAAG
Source organism: Ichthyophis bannanicus (assembly GCA_033557465.1). Lineage (NCBI taxonomy): Eukaryota > Metazoa > Chordata > Amphibia > Gymnophiona > Ichthyophiidae > Ichthyophis > Ichthyophis bannanicus. The sequence goes on from CM066031.1 coordinate 753,260,997, forward strand.
ATGTTAAGGGTGGCAACAAAACTTTCTTCAGGTATATTCAGGAAAGGAAGAAGATCAGAGTTGGAATTGCAGGACTCAGAAGTGCTGGGAAAGGACTCGTGGAAAGTGACACTGAAAAAGCGAAATTGCTAAACAAATACTTCTGTTCTGTTTTTACTAAAGAAGATCCTGGAGATGGGACCAGCTGTGACTCCCAAATATAAAAATAGGACTGAAGTAGATACCACACCATTCACAGAAGATGAGGTGTTAGAACAACTTGCTAAACTGAATGTGGACAAAGCCATGGGACCGGATGGGATACATCCCAGGATACTGAAAGAGCTCAGAGAGGTTCTTGCAGGACCGTTAAAGGATGTCTTCAACAGATCCTTGGAAACAGGAGTGGTTCCTCAGGACTGGAGAATGGCTAATGTTGTACCTCTACACAAAAGTGGTGACAGGGAAGAAGTGTCAAATTACAGGCCCGTGAGCCTTACCTCGGTGGCAGGAAAAGTAATGGAGGCGCTCCTGAAAGAGCAAATAGTGAACTTTCTCAAAACCAACAGGTTGCAAGATCCCAGGCAACATGGTTTTACCGAAGGACGGTCTTGCCAAACAAATCTGATTGAGTTCTTTGATTGGGTGACCAAGGAACTAGATCTGGGGCATGCAATGGATGTCATCTATCTGGATTTCAGCAAAGCCTTTGATACTGTTCCTCATAGGAGGCTTGTCAATAAACTCAGTAGCTTGGGGATGGGTCCCAAGATAGTAAACTGGATTAGAAATTGGTTGACTGACAGACAACAGAGGGTGATGGTACATGGAGCTCACTCGGATGAGAGGAAGGTGATTAGCGGGGTGCCTCAGGGTTCGGTCCTGGGCCCGGCACTGTTCAATGTATTTGTGAGTGATATTGCTGAAGGACTGAATGGAAAGGTCTGTCTTTTTGCAGATGACACAAAAATTTGCAACAGAGTGGACTCCCCAGAGGGAGTGGATAACATGAGGAAAGATCTACAAAAGCTGGAAGACTGGTCTAATGCTTGGCAACTACGATTTAATGTGAAAAAGTGCAGTGTCATGCACTTGGGTAGCAGAAATCCAAGGGAAAAGTACACAATAGGGGGTGAGAGGTTGGTATGCACGGTTCAGGAGAAAGACCTTGGTGTGATTATCTCTGATGATCTCAAGGTGGCAAAACAGTGCGACAAGGCGGTGGCAAAAGCCAGGAGGATGTTGGGCTGCATTCAAAGAGGGATTACCAGCAGAAAGGAAGAGGTACTTATGCCACTGTACAGGTCACTGGTGAGGCCTCACTTGGAATACTGTGTTCAGTTTTGGAGGCCATATCTTGCAAGAGATGTAAAAAGACTGGAAACTGTTCAGAGAAAGGCGACCAAAATGATTTGGAGCCTGCGTCAGAAGCCTTATGAGAAGAGACTTGAAGACCTAAATATGTACACTTTGGAGGAGAGGAGGGACAGGGGAGATATGATTCAGACCTTTAAATACTTAAAGAGAAATGATGAACAAACAAACCTCTTCCAAAGACGGGGAAGCTGTAAAACTAGAGGGCATAACATGAAGCTGCAAGGTGGTAAATTGAAAGGCAATGTCAGGAAATATTTCTTCACTGAAAGGGTGGTGGATGCTTGGAATGCCCTCCCGATGGAAGTGGTGAGGGCAAACACGGTGATGGAATTCAAAACGGCATGGGACAAACACAGTGGATCCCTTTACAGCAACAGGATAAAAGCAAAACAAACAGTACCATCTAACTTCTGAACTATCTAGCATCTGAACAAATAAGGGTGTCCTACATGGAGTGGTGGGTTCACCCCTAAACAGAAACAAAAACATGGGGAGGGGTGGCCTGCACAGAGCGACAGGTGCACCTACTCTTGCCATCTTGCTGGGCAGACTAGATGGACCATGCTGGTTTTTATCTGCCGTCACTTACTATGTTACTATGTTACTATGTTACCCCATCTGGTGAGCAAATGTAGACTGCTGTTCTGCATGTGATTTGCATGATGGGTAGTGTTGGTTATATCCTATCCTGGTAACCACAGCAGACAGTTTGTTCGGTGACCTGCACTCTTTCTGTACCCAGCCATTTGTCTGTTGAAGCCCATATTAATGTAGCACACTGGATAATACAATGACCACAGTGCCAGAGATCATGGGTTCAATCCCACAGTGGGTTTCCTTCAGTAAGATTGGTTGGGGCAACTCCCTTTTATGCCTGTAACAGTCAGACATATTTATGAAATCAGTTTCCCAGGCAAAAACACCCTCACTTCAGTTGGCTAACCTAAGGTGCCTTGTAAAGTGCCTTTGCTGTGGTTTTACCCTATCCCAGAAAGCACAGCAGAATATTTGTGCTGTGACCTGCAGTTGTAGTACAGCCAGCCATTGCTCTAATTAGAGCCATAGAGGCATAGCACACTGGTTAATACAGTGACCTCCCAGCCAGCGGTTATGGGTGCAATTCCCCAGTGCCACAACATCATGAAGAGTGTCTGAGGCTGTTTTTTCCTTGGCTGTAACAGACACATCTCTGTAGTCTGTGGTTCAAATAAAATACGCCCTCACCCTAGTCCTGTACCCTAAGGTGGCTCAGAGTGTGGCCTGGCAGAAGGCACGTCACAAGGGACGTCACACTGCGCCATAAGCTAAGGCACCCTACATTGTGGCTGAGGCCCAAACACCGGAAAGCCTGCGATGCCGTAACGTAAAGAGCCAGGCACCAATTCAATAAAATAAATGGTTCCATGGCTCCGATATCAGGCGGATGGTGAATGTAAACGTGCCCCATACCGTTTCCGGCCCGTATCACTGCACTGATATGGATAGGTTTCTGTGTGCCGGACGTGGGAATGCCACATGTGCTGCGTGCCGTAGTAACGCGAGCTAGCGCACATTAGTGTGTGCCACAGCACATGCGTGACGTGCATCAAGCCATGCACATCAGCAAAAATGGAGAGGCGTTCCAGGAAGCCAGCATTTTCCAGCAGGGAGCTGAAGATGCTTGCCAAACTTATTTGCACAAGGCAGAGGCGCCTCTTCCCTGGCCCCTCCAAACGTCAGGACCTTGCCAGGGTGAAGAGGGCATGGGGGCACTTCAGGCGCTATAATACAGCTGCAGACCACCCACGTGAAGTAAGTGTATGGTGACAGCCCACACAATGGCAGTTGCGCAACACAATATCCAGCAATCATCACACATCATACATGCAGAACATGGTAGAAATACCAGTCTGTGGGCCAACCTGTGACCAGTGTAGGTGCGTATGCTGATGTGTGCAAGTCTGCCCTATCCCCAGGAGCCCTCAGACCTGATTACAGAGGTCTTTTATACATCCTGGTGTTATGGTACCTGTGTCTGTTCCAGTTTCACAGATCTGCCCTATCCCCAGGAGACCTGGTTACAGAGGTCCAGTATTCATCCTGGTGTTATGGTATTTTCCCCTGTTGATGTGTCTAAGCCCACCCTATCCCCAGGAGGCCTTAGACCTCATTCCAGAGGTCTAGTATTCATCCTGATGTTATGGTAGGTGCTGCTGTTGATCTGTTTAAGTCCACCCTATCCCCAGGAGGTCCTAGTCCTGACCACAGAGGTCTGTTATACATCCTGGCATGCTGGTACCTGCGTTTGCTGATGTGTTGATGTCCACCCAATCCCCGGGAGCCCCAAGACTTGATTACACAAGTATATCATATATATCCTGGTGTTATGGTAGGTGTTCCTGCTGATGTGAGTAGGTGTGGGCCGGACCACACAGAGATCACGGAAACACGTAGACCCTGGTGTGGGTCAGAGAGAAGGGCGGACATGTAGATAGCCCAATGGGGAGGATATGCTGTGTGAGAGAGTGGACAACCCTCACCACATATATGATCCACCAGACATATACTCCAGGTAGATGGGGTTGTGAGGGTAGCCCCACCCATATACATAGAACTGTGCACATATGGCACAGTGCAGGGCACACAGGGCATGGCAGAACCCATGTGTGGTGAATGGTGTTAGTGCACACACCCCCACCCTCCCCATAGATTGGTAATGCACATGTGTCCATGGTGGCCACATGGGGGACAGGGTACCCATGGAATGACAGGGACAAACAGTGGACATGGACACCAAGGTAACAACCAGGTAAGATGTTTTTATTTATGTACATCCATGTCCCTGTTCCCATCACTCATGACCTGCGTGGGCATCCACGTCGTTGGCAACCAAGCCCCCACCCACCCCTTTGTGCCGGTGCTGCTGCTGCCACGGGGTCTGCGTCTTGCTGCCGGGAACATGCAGCCATGGTCTCATTTGCATGGGCCACACGTAGTATCGCCGCTGTCTTTGCGTCCACTGCAACACGTAGCTGCCTCAGTGCCCGTGTGGTGGCCCGTTGCTCCATCCTCAGGCCCCTGACCTCATCTCTAATGGACAGCAGCGCTTCTTGTATGGCTGTGGATGAGACACAGTGTGACCTGTCAGACATGTTATGTACCTCACACCGTGACACATGCAGCAGGTGCGGGCCGATGCACACTGGGAGCCTGCTACATAGGGGTGTGTACCCTCATATCCTGTTAGCACATTGTGGTGGGACATCCTGGAGCATAAATGTTACATGCACAGGGCCACGTGTGTCAGTGGGAAGTTACAAACTGATGGAGGAACAGATCTGACAGGACAGTGAGGACTGACAGATCTCGAGAGGTAGAAGGGACATCAGCATGTACGTTGACGTTCCCTACGATCAAATGATGGGTGACCGAGGTGATGACACTGACATAGTGGGCATGAGAGTATCCCATAATGATGCCGGGAGAGAGGGGGGGCATAGATATGTTGAAAGTTGGGGGAGGGGGAGAAACCTAGGCGTAGACGCAGGGACCTGGGTAAGGGATGAAGCAGAGGATCTGACACGGGCAGGTGGTCTCTGTAAGACATGACAGGACATGGTTTGATGGGGGGCTAGGATGATGCATGTGCTGGGTCAAGGTTCAGAAGGACATGTCCCACCCCCATCACCAGGTCCCAGCAGCGTAGTGCCCCCTAGAACAACCTGTACCACCCCAGCGTCTAACCATGCATGCTGACCTGTGACCCTGCTAGACATTTGTGCACATCTGCCACACCCTTCCCAATGTGACTGACATGCTGCCTCCCCGATGTGACAGACCACAGATCCCAGACATGGCCTTGGGGGCACATATGTGTGTTGCGGCCTGCTGTCACTTTGCGGTAGTGTGCCCCCACTGCTGTGTGTGTGGGGGTGGTGTGCCACACCGCCACATGCAACCACCCTGCAAGGTACCTACCTTCAGCATCCCGCTGAGATGCAGTATGTGCCCGCAGCTCTGCCAATATGATACCCATGCCAGGGGGTGGTGCGCGTGATGGGTCTGGTGCCCTGGCTCTCTGTATCCTCCACAGCGACTGGGCTGCTGTTTGTGTGTTCCCCACTGGTATGGTGCCGTCCACTGCCCCGTCCTCCTCCCCCGTGCAGAATGTCATCCCCTGTGGTTGCAGCAATGGTGGTGGTGCAAACGCTGCCTGTGGAACCACTGTTGGGCCTGCAGCCTCTGGCTTGCCGACATCCTCCTCTGCCTCCATGGCCTGGATGTCACCTGTGGGGTGGTAGAGGGTGCACAGTAGTCATGGATTTGACCAGACAACATATGTCCAGCTCCATTATATAGGTGGCATATAGACCAGAATGGTGTGTCTACAGGGTGATTTGCGTGGTGTTGTAGGGGGGCATATGCGGAAGGCAGCGGGAGGTGGGTACCAGAGCAGGGGCCTAGGTGAGGGGATAGCAAGGGACCGGGTGGGGCCATTACATGGCTGGGACAGGGTGGGGAGGGACAGCTATCCAGTACTGTGCGGTTTGTGGTGGGATGTTGTGGGGGATGGGGGGTGTTGGTGTGCGTGGGGGCATGGGGGCATGGGAATGTGTCTGTGGCACTGCGGTGCCTGTATATGAGCTGCCCCAGGTGGTGCGGGGGCTTGGCTAAGTGCAGTTGGTAAGGCCTTGGTAATGTCCACTCTAATGTCTGGGGAGGGTGGAGTGGGGATTCCTACTGTATGTTGTCAAATGACAGAGTACTATGTGTCTGCTGTCGGTGTGATGTCGTTGGCATTTTTTTGCGTCTACCTCATGATCTCAGGGTGATAGGCTGTTCACTGTCACTGTTCCGGGACATGTCTTTGGACAGGTACTAGCAAACACACATCATAGCTGTTATAGGTGGGGGTTGTGATAAGGAAGCTTATCATAGCTCAGGAAGGGGCTATAGAAAAGGTGAAGTGTCTCTGAACAAGCAACCTGTCAGTGCTGGTAGAAATGAGAAAACAGAATTTTGCCATAAAAGACTACCAGTCCCAGAATGCACCAGGTTTCCAACAGCCATGAGAGGAGCTGAAGTGAGAAAACGTGTGTTCAATCAAAAGGGCTATGAGGTAATCCCCAAGCACTCATTGCAAAGGGCAGGGCTTGATTCAGCACAGCTGCGCTGTGCTAGGATGGAACACTCATCTCAAAGGGCAAGGCCTGATTCAGCACAGCTGCGCTGTGTTAGGGAGGAACACTCATCTAAGCAGAATAAGAGTAGAGTTTATTCTACAGATGACCATCTTCATGATCACCTTGGATATCCAGAGAATTGTCCTCAGTATCCTGAGAATCAGCTTGAGTTTGATCATCAGTTTCATCTGAAGGATCATCAGAAGCAGAAGCCAAACCGGACGGACAGAGAGGGAAAGAGACCCTTTGGAAGAAGGAAGAGAAAAGCCTTTGAGAGGTCTAGAAGAGTCCAAAGCAGTACGTATACTGGGAGGTATTCCAAGGGCCAGCATACACCATTGGACTGGGGAAAGCCAGAGGAATGGTGCTGCAGAGCTAGGAATCACCAGAGGCTACCTGTGAGGGAGACGGCTGCACGTGGAAGGGACCCTAAGACCTGTGCCAGAAGGTATGTGAAGAGAGATCCAGTGTCCAGGGATCTGGATTGGAAGGCTGGACATAAGAACTGGACTACATACTGGCCAGGCTATATAGAGAGGAACTCTAGCAGCAATGGAAGCTCAGGTATGAACACTGATCTATGCCCTAGCTATAACCTTGAAAGACAGCAGGGAAACACGTATTCTCCTGAAAATGCTCCATTGAGAGATTCGTCTGTGCCAATCCATGATATTGAACCCATGTTTGTTGAACAAGGGGGAATAATAGCAGATGGGGATCCTGTTTATATGGACTGCTCTCTATCTAAACTCCGATGGTAACTTTCTGTTATAAAGTACAGCAACCATCACAAAGAAATACAAATGTGTTCTTTAATCTACTCAGAAAAGCTCCTGAAGCAGAATTTGACCCACACAGTGGAAGGCAAGCCAGCTAAGGGGTTTCAGCTGGTAACTGCTAGCAATTAAGCCTTACCTAATTGCTTGTGAGCTAGGAGAGAATCACTTCTGTATCTATGTGGGAAGTAATCAGAAGTTAACCTGAAAAGAACAGTTTGTTTCTTGCTTTGTGGCTTTTCATTTGTTGTTTTCCTGATTTTAACTTTGTTTTTCCAAGTTAACACTGAAAGCAAGTAACCTAATTTATGTGCTACCAAGCATATCTGTGTTGGGAGAAATAACCCCATAAATAAATATCTTATTGGCTTTACCCAAGAGCACAACTAAATTATTGTCAGCAGCTGTGTCTGGTGTGAATGAACTACATTGCCCACAATACCTTGCAAATCATATAGATATATGCACTTGCCAAGAGTGTGAAGATTCTCACCCAGGCAGCCGTCTGACAGGGTGCAGGACCTCCCCAGGTCACTGTGTGCTGAGTTAGTGGCGTTGCCCTCCTGTATGTTTCCTCATGTCATATTGTGATGCATGACTGGCTGCAGTTGTATGCTGCTTCTGTGTGACCTATATGGCAGTAGGAATAGCAGCTGTATGTGCTGCGCAAATAGGGATGAGGGCAGTAGGCCCTCCCTATATGTATGGTCTCCTTTCCTCTCGTGCACAGTGCAGGCTGGGTGGTAATCAGCCTGGCTGATTGACTCTTCCCCGCCTCCCCCCCCCCCGGTTCCGTACACCTTCTTGGTGCTCTACTATGTCCAGCACTGTGACTGTCATGCACAGAGCCCCAGGTACCTGTCACAAACCCCCTATACGGACCTTTCAAGGTGTTGCTGGTTGTGTAGCCCCTGGTTGCCTGTGGTAGGCATAGGCCCAGAACACCCCTTCCAGGGCCAGCGTGTGATGGGCCGATAGCTGTACGTGTGCTGTCTCTCTCAGATCTGACTGCCTGTGGATGGGCCATGTCCAGTGCTGCAGGCAGTCCACACAGGTAGATGGGGCCAAGCCTTTCCGTTAGCTCCTGCTCGAGGGGGGTCAGGCTGGGGACAAAGGGGGCACCTCCACCGGTGCCCAGTGCATGTTGCCTCTACGCCACCATGTGCGCACGGACACCATGCTCGATGTCGTTAAAGCACTTCCTCAGGCTGTCAAGATCCCTGTGTGGTCCCCTGGCCTGGGCAACGGCCTCCTGGACCTCCTCCTACATGTGTGTGCGCACAGTGGTTCGGCTGCTCAGACGGCCAGAGAGAACATCATAGTGCTCGAGAACACTGGCCAGCAGGATGTGGTTCTCCTGCTGGCTGAACCTGACTGCCCTCTTCCTCTCCACAGCTGGCATGGGCATGCGCCTACTTTTGGCGCTGGGCGGATTCTCAGCTGCTCCTGGGTGGGGTGGGATGGGACACACCCGATGCCCTGCAACCCCTGCCTCTGGGGACCGCTGGCCAGGTGTTTCCCCTCACCCCCTCCTGTCACGTCATGCTGCTGCATGTCCCTGCTCCCTGTGTCCTCTCCCTCCCTGTCACACATCTCCGCCTCTGCTGCTCCCCACCTACTATGCCCTCGCCTGCTCCTCACCTTGTCTCCTCTCAAACCTCACCTCACCAAGCCTCACCACATCACACCTCACCTCCCCTCACCAAACCTCACCTGCTGTACACCTTACCGAATCCTGCACTCTCCTGCTCCTCACCTCACCTACACCCACCCCTCAGCATGTACCACGTGTGCATGCCTATTTATGCTATTTTGGCCTGTGGCGCAGAGTTGCACTCATTGCACATGTGCTGTATGAGCGTGTCCCATGTGCATGTGCTGCATGGTGTTCCGCGCATACCCATGGCAGGGATGCACATGCACACCACACAGCGCACAGACACGTCGTGCACATGCTACGAGTTTCCATACACACATTCCCTTTGATGGAACATATTTGCATGGTGCTTTTAGTGGTTGTTTGGGTTAGTGGTTAGAGACGTGCGTTGGAGCACCATAAGTTGCAGGTTTGATTCCCACATGGTTTTCTTTTTTTTCCTTGTGTTGTGCTAACCTGACCATGAACTAGCTGCAGCTTCATCACCTCTCCACACACCCTTCCATCTCTTCACTGTACACCACAGTGTGCCCTCTATACAGCCTATCTGCCGCATATTAGCTGTTACATATGCCATTTGTTCATTGCCTTTCCTTGGTGCTCTCTGCAGTGTTAGGGTTACATCTGTGTTTGGCCCATACATTTCATGCTTGTCAACTTGGGGCACCTTACTGCCCCTGGCCACCATTTTATGAGTCACCTTGCCATTCTTTGGGGATCTTTGGTGGCACCTTAGCTTCCGGCAGCTTATGGGATGCCTTATATGGTGCCTTGGAGGGTGCCAACCTACGGTGCCTCATAGGGCGCCTTAGGGTGCACACCCTAAAAGGCGCATTAGGTTACTGCACTGGCGCGGGGGTGTTTTGGTTGGTAGCGCAGATTGTTGAGATGTATATGTTACACGCATGAAAAGGTTTTGCCTCGGACAGCCTTATAAGATGAGCCCACTGAGGGATCAAGCTCATGACTGCTGTCTCTGCAATCATCATATTAACCAGTGTGCTACACCTCTTTAGCTATTCTTGCAGCGCTGCTACGTAAATAGGGTTACTGTGCGCTAACGAGCCACGGTGCACATACTATTGCACGATGATGGCAAGGCGCTCTCTAACGTGCGATAACCAGCTATTGTTGCCTTGACGCCGGAACGCCCACTTCCTTATATGGGATTCTTCACGTTAAGCACTGCAACTAGCACCGGTAACATTAGGACGGTTTAGTAAACATACCCCTAAATCTTACTCCCTGGTTCCCCCTCATGTCTTCTTGTTTTTTTGTTTAATTTGTATTATCTGGTTTTCGTAGCAAAAGTACATTAAATCAGCAATATTCTGTATCACTCTGCTCCCAGAATTTTCTCATGCTAAGTCAGCAGCTCATTTTTCCCCCAATTCTTCTTTTGGCTTAACAGTAGTCAACGATCCCAAGCAGGCCTGTGGCCTGTATCCAGGCCTGCTTCACAGACCTAGCTACAGGAGCACTGTCCTGGCTTGGGTCCGACTCCCTACAAAATGCACACATTCACAGAGCATGTCAACCCTATCACATAACCCATCCACAGAAGGAACAGAACCAGATGTTTATCACTAACACTGTACATAGTTATAATTGTATATAGTATAATTGTATATAGTTATGAAATCAAAACCTAGCATTTGCATGATGTATATAGCTGGAGACATTGTTATAATGTATTTCAAGTTTGTTCCCTGTAAACTGCCTTGACCCAGTAAAAGGTGGTATATAAATATAGCTAAATAAAAAATACTCATCTCAGTTATGATTATCCTCTATGAAAGAACCAGTCCATCACCATCCCATCAAACACAGAACTCCAATTTTCATTTCAAATCTGGAGCGTCTAGTCCTCACTTCATATTGGGAGCTTCAAAGGCTTTTAACTAAAAGATGGCCACATCATCTTTTGGGAGAAGTTTAAGAATATTAAAAAAGTTCTTAAAGGGAAACAGCATTCATTATTGGCTTAAAACAATGTATGCCAGTCTATTTGTTGGTTTAGTCCATTAGGCTGCACTGTATTGAGTAAAGATCCAAAACTGCTCCTTATAATTGAAGCATGCTTCTCAATTACCACCTCACCAACATAAAAGGGACACGATCTATTACTCGCCAACATAACCTATCAAATGAATGGCTATATTGAAGACCATGTTCCACAGTTGGTGTTCCTTTATTCTGAGTAATAATTCGGGAGTATTGTTCTCTCAAGCGATGTAACATAGTCCGCTTAGTGTGTCCTACATATGATTTCTTACAAGGGCAAACTAATATATACACAACATACAGTATGTAGTTTGACAGGTGGTGTAACTTTTTGATCTCAGTGATTTATTAGTTTGAAGGATCTTTCCATATAGCCCCCTCCAACGTGGATGAACAAAATTCACAGGTTCCACAGGAAAAATATCCCAGACAACTGAGAAGAGCCCCAATCTTCCTCTTCCCAAGTTATGGAACGGCTGACATAATTAGCAATATTTTTACCCCGGCGGTAAGCCCCTATAGGCAACTCAGAAAAACAGGCATGAACTTGCAAGATACGCCAGCGTTTGTATAAAATGGCAGCCGCCCTAGACGCTAGAGTGGAAAAAGGCAGCACACAGACTAAAGATACACTTTCAGCATTTGAAACAGAACCTGCAGACTGCAGTAACAATTCACATTGTGCAAATAATCCACGTAACTAGGCTTTTTAAGGATTGTAGATGGCTAACTATGCTCTAAATACTTCTGGAACAATAAAGAATACTGTTTATCAGGCACGGTTATCAGTCCAGATTCTGCAGAGCCACAAAAATTGGCTCACAACTGAGGTGAGCATTATCCTATTATCAATGTTACCCTGAAGCAGAACCTAGCGTTTGCAGGTTCAAAATGCAACAGTTGTGTTGGTTTTTCACATTGATAATTTTAACAAATATTGTTGCGTGATCACTGAAAAAGAATAGAAGGGCTTGAGAAGTGGGGCAGCTGTTTTATAGCCACCTTTATTAATATGGTCTGACAAAAATAATTGGTTTTGTAAATGACAATTATTGGCACCCTTATAAACAATTCAAATCAGTTTGAACAGAAGAACCACATTCCCATTACAGTAATATTAGACACACCTCTGATCATCAGTACTCACATGACTTGAATTAACCTATGAAAGATAGCTCTAATGTTTAAAATGGCCATATTCACTCCCTGTTCCGTTTTCACAATGGTGAAGACAAGAGAGCTGCCCGAGACTGTCAGAAAAGCCATTATCACCAAACATTAAACTTCAAATGTGTACAAGGCCATCTCCAAAGACCTTGGGATTCCTGTGTGTACAGTTTGGAAAGTTAAGATGTTTCCTGCTCATGGAACTGTCCACACACCTGATCTTTACCCAAATCCATCTTGAGAAACCACAATCCTTCTAGGAAAATGTTCTGTGGATAGATGAAACCAAACTTGAGTTCTTTGGCAATGCAGACAGCAATACATTTACAGGTGAAGAAATGAAGCTGATATGGAAAAACACACCCTTCCTACAGTTAAATATGGTAAAAGTTCCATAATGTTGTGGGGCTGTTTTGCTGCCTCAGGAACAGGAGGCCTGGAATGTATTAAAGGAATCATGAATTCAGAGGATTACCAATGTATTTTGGAGCGAAATGTGCTACCTAGTGTCAGAAAGCTAGGTCTGGGTCAAAGGTCATGGGTCCTCCAGCAGGACAATGACCCAAAACATACATCCAAAAGTAAAAAAATAATAGTTAAAAAGGAACAAATGGACTGTTTAAACTGGCCAGCAATGAGTCCTGATCTCAATCCAATCGAGAACATGTCGAAAGAGCTGAAATCTACCATTGGTAAAAGGAAACATTCATGAGCTGAAACAAATCGCAAATAAGAGTGGGAGAAACTACCAGCAGATAGATGGCTACGAGAAACGTTTGGAGGCTGCATCACTGCCAAGGGTTATGCAACCAAATATTAGTGAAGGATGCCATTAATCCTGCCCAGGTCATATTTGGGGTTTTTTTTCTCAGAAATTAGCACATCTAAGTTGCAGACATTTATTTTTGTTGTATACCTTTGAAGATACTATTAAAATATTATGACGACTTACAGTTGGAATATTTCCAATTATTTCTCAAGATATTGTACACAACATACCTAAATGCAAGGGTGCCAATGATATTAACCACAGCTGTATTTACAAACAACTTTTAATATTTAAAAGTTTGATGTCTAAATATGCATTTTTCTAGGATTGTTCTGGGAATGATGGTGCTAATTGCGAGGGGGTGCAAGCCTGATGTTTCACCTAGGGTGCTTAATGCCCATGCACTGGCCCTGCCTGAGGCCCTTGAGCTCCACAGCAGCCTTGCAAAAGACTTCAGCAAATGAAGATTTAGCTGCAGAATGCAGGGCCTTCCATAGCTCCCTCCAACATACAGGGAGATTATACAGTATTCCGCGACAGTGATGGATCTCTTAGGCTATTCCCATTGCATTGCTTTATGCATAGCTCAGATTAGGAGCACAGGCTCGAGACGACTCTTCAGTGTAAAAATAGAGCAGGATTTTGGTGCCCGATTACACATTTAATAAGAGAAGAGTCTTCAGGTTCAAAATTAACATTCAGCTGTTCATTATACTCACACCACAATGTAATATTGTGTTTGGGTAATACTCTTTTACAATGTATTAAATTATGCTTTCTTCCTACTTCTTACATTGCCTAGTCCAAAATCTGTTTCCATGTACTCGTATATTTATATCCCATATTAATTTCTCCATTGATAAAAATGTCACACAGTCTAGCATATTAGTCTTCTCTGTTCAACATCAGTCTTTGTCAGTCTGACTGCAGTTGAAATTTCCAGTGTATAAACTCCTTGTGTCAGCTTTCCCAACAGAAAAGCCTCAGTGACTGACAATTCCACAAATGTTGCTTGCTTAATGTAATCTCTAAATTATTTCCCAAAATGTTTTTCAGATTTGTGGCCTGCTCACCATTTCTCCAGCACAAAACAAAACTTGCCCTTCACAATCTTGGTAATCTCTAATGTGTTATGTGCCATCTCATCTTTAGTTTATAATTATATTATTGAAGAAGCTGTTTTCTTAGCTCTGGCCCATATTTGTTCCCATGCCTTCTCTGAACCTGAAGTAGTACAATCTCTTTCCCACTTCTGGCAACATCGGAGATCAAGACTCTGTATGCAGAAGGAACAGATATGTTCTTCATATCAGTTCCTTTGAACCAGCCTTTAGTTCTTGTTCTCTCTAAACCCCCAATATCATCCATCCCACTAGTCGCCCATGTCCCTCAAACCACCCCCTCTGTCCTTCCTTGCTAGATGTCAGATTTTGCTGTATGAACACATTCCCAGTCTCATCTGTTTCATATGCCACTGGTAAATAAGAACATAAGATATGCCATACTGGGTCAGACCAAGGTCCATCAAGCCCAGTATCCTGTTTCCAACAGTGGCCAATCTAGGCCATAAATACCTAGCAGTTTCCCCAAAAAACACAGGTTCCTCAATGCTTGTATTGGGTCAAGCAGTGATATCCTGGGTCCCTTTTAATAATGGTTTATGGACCTTTCCTCCAGGAACTTGTCCAAACCTTTTTTTAAACCCAGCTACACTAATAGCTTTTACTACATCCTCCGGTAACAAATTCTAGAGTTTGATTGCACGTTGAGTGAAAAAATATTTTCTCTTATTAGTCTTAAATAGGTTACCCTGTAGCTTCATTTCATGTCCCCTAGTCTTTCTATATTCTGATGACGTAAACAATCGATCTACGTTTACCTGTTCCACTCCATTCATTAATTTATCGACCTCTATCATATCTCCCCTCAGCCATCTCTTTTCCAGGTTAAAGAGCCCTAACCTTTTTAGCCTCTCTTCATAGGGGTATCCTTCCATCCCCGTTATATCCTTTTTAAGATACGGCAACCAGAATTGCACACAATATTCAAGGTGCGGTTGCATCATGGAACGATACAAGGCATTATAATATCCTTTGTTTCATTCTCCATTCCTTTCCTTATGATACCTAGCATTCTATTTGCTCTCTTGGCCGCCGCTGCACACTGGGTGGAGGGTTTTAACATGTTATCCACGATGACGCCTTAATCTTTTTCCTGGGTGGTGGTTCCTCATGTAGAACCTGGCATCATGTAACCATGGTTTGGGTTGTTCTTTCCTAGGTACATAACTTTGCACTTGTCCACATTAAATTCTCCCTGACAACCTTATGCCAGGGAGTCTCTACCCAGGATCCCTGAGCCAGAGGGACCAGAGAGCCCCCCTATTATTCATATTCATTCACTAACCACTTACTAATCCACCATACCAACCCCCAACTAGGCCCCATTATACCTACAGTACCTTTCATGGTTCCCCCTGTCTTCATTTTTCCAAAAGGTGGTGATTCAGCTGAGTTGATGCTATTTTAAAAAAATGAGTGGATAAGTAGTTGGCTGGGTAAGTGGAGTGGGAGGTCTCAGGGATGCGGGAGTCTTGCTTTATAAAGATCCTAGTCTTAGGCACCCCAGTGATTAATATGTTTTTTCTTTACCCCAAGAAATTTGACTTCTGGGTCAGATGTAGAATAAAATTAGCTCACATTTCTAGGGCTAGTGTTAGTCTATGAGGCTACATCAGAGTGGTCCCAGACCTTGTGAGTCAAAGTAAGGATCTTGTATTAAATACGGGATTTGACTGGGAGCCAGTCATGCAAAATCAAGAGTGGGATTGCATAATCGTATCTTCTAGCTGAAGCCAACAGCCAGATGGCAGTGTTCTGAATGGACTGGAGACGTTTGAGCAGACCAGCATAAGGAGTGTTACAATAGTAAATGCGGGAGATTACTGTGCTAAAAAAAGAACCTAGTAGTCCAGTGGATCCTAACCCCCCACCTCCCGAACCCTCCTTAGTATCTTAAATGTTGGGGGGTGGGAGCATTGCCAACACACTCTCTCCTCCGTGCCGCCATTTGCAAAATAATGGCACCTGGCCCCACGCAAGGCATCCAGGAATGGGCGACTGGCATGAAATTGCTGCATAGCATTAAAACGTGCTGGTGTTTCTCATCTTATGTTTAATAAATGTGTGAGTCACATTACAACACTTGCAGTATCACACTGTGCTTGTTATGATGGGATTATGCAAATTATTTGATGGTGAACTCCAGCCATGCAGTCTGAAGAAGAGAGCAAACATGATATTCTATGAGATCTGTGGGCAAAATCCAAAGACTTTCCTCTGAATCTCACAGAAATTTGCTGCACTTCCGACATCCAACTGTGGCTAGGGTAGTTCCAAATCCCAGGGCAGATTTCCTGGAGAACTACACCCGATTTTCCAAGGCTGGGATTTTGCTTTCAGCAGGCATTTTCTCTAAGAAATTTGTTGACCCTATTTGATAAACCTTTGGATAAACAATTTTTTGGGATCAAAAAATAGTTGTACAAATCACTTTTAAAGAAGTATTCTCGTACATAGTACCAAGTCATTTGTTGGCGTGAAAGTAAGATTTTATTTATTTGGTTTTATACTGCACTATTCAAGATCAGCACAGTTTACAACATAACATCATACATGGAACAGCTTACATTTAACATATTACATGGAACTGTTTACATTGAACATGTGAACAAGGTTATAAAAAAAACAGTTAACATATTTACATTGATAGATCAATAGATCATTCACAGTAGCTTATAATACTGGGAACTGTGGACAATCTGACAGGATCTTGAGTATGATATTGATGGAGACACTGTAAAGTTACGTGGTTGAAAGCAAGGTGGAATAGGTGTGTTTTGATTGCTTTGCGATCAAAGATGACTTCGGATTGGGATATAGTTGAGTTACTAGATGAACAGGCAATATTTTGGAAAGCTTGTCATTCATAAGTACCTCCAGTCTAAGCCTAGCTGCTGTCGGGGACCAACAGACATTTGCAGCATAGTTCTGCCAAGCAAAAAGATCTTGTTTTTATAAGCACCTTTTGTATGATGTTAATGTAGCATAGGAACCATAGGTAGCTAGTACCGCGATTCTATGGGTAGAGATGCAGTTGTTTCTGACCTTCCATTCTGCTTCTGACTGTCTCTGGACTAAAATTATATAACTACTGAATCTGGAGAGTGATTGATATTGGAATATCATGAGTAATAGATAAACTACTGATAAGTGTTCTCTCTCACCTGGAATGCATTTATAGCACAAATATCGTATCTGACATAAATACAAACCTGATAGCAATAATGTAGATTTTGAGAGACCGCTAAGCATGTGGGGAACAGACTAACTTATCATAGCCAGGATTATTGGGATGCTTACAGAGAACCAGATGCACCACGCTTTCTTTCTGTAGATACAAAATGGAAGAAGTCTTTAGTACTTCTGGCTCACTGTCTTCTTGCGGTCTAGAGAATGCATTTGCAAAGCCCTTTCAATAAGCAGTATTTATATGAGTGGCCAATATCATGATTAAATACAGGAAAATCAGGAAATCAACAACAACATAGTCCATCTAGTCTGCCCAGCAAGGTGTTAAGAGTAGATGCCCCTGCTGCTCTGTGCAGGTCACCCCTCCCCATGCCTTTGTTTAGGGGTGTACCTACCACTCCATGTAGGTCACCCTTATTTGTTGAGATATAAGAGTTGTTTATTTTGATTTAATCCTGTTGCTATAAAGGGATCCACTATGTCTGTCCCAAATCACTTAGAATACCATCACTATGTTTGCCCCCACCGCTTCCATTGGGAGAGCATTCCAAGCATCCACCACCCTTTCAGTGAAAAAGTATTTCCTGACGTTGCCTTTCAGTTTACCCCCTTGCAGCTTCATGTTATGCCCTCTAGTTTTACAGCTTCCCCGTCTTTGGAAGAGGTTTGTTTGTTCATTAATACTCTAAGTATTTAAAGATCTGAATCATATCTCCCCTGTCCCTCCCCTCCTCCAGAGTGTACATATTTAGGTCTTCAAGCCTCTTCTCATAAGTATTCTGATGCAGGCTCCAAATCATTTTGGTCACTTTCCTCTGAACCATTTCCAGTTGTTTTATATCCTTTGCGAGATATGATCTCCAAACCTGAACACAATATTCCAAGTGAGGCCTCATCAGCGATTTATATAGTAGCATTAGTACCTCTTCCTTTCTGCTGGTAATTCCTCTCTGTATGCAACTCATCATCCTTCTGGCTTTTGCCACCGCCTTGTTGCACTGTTTCGCCACCTTGAGATCCTCAGAAACAATCACTCCGAGGTCCTTCTTCTGGTCCGTGCACACCAATCTCTCTCCCCCATCGCATACATTTCCCTTGGGTTTCTGCTTCCCAAGTGCATGACACTGCACTTCTTCACATTAAATCTTAACTGCCAAGCATTAGACCATTCTTCCAGCTTTTGTAGATCTTTCCTCATGTTATCCACTCCCTCCGAGGAGTCCACTCTATTGCAAATTTTTGTGTCATCTGCAAAAAGACAAAAAAACTTTTCCATTCAGTCCTTCAGCAATATCACTGTCAAATACATTTAACAGTACCGGTCCCAGGACCAAACCCTGGGGCATACCACAAATCACCTTCCTTTCATCCAAGTGAGTTCCATCACCTTCTGTCGTCTGTCAGTTAACCAATTTCTGATCTAGTTCACCACCTTGGGACCCATCTCCAAGCTGTTGAGTTTATTGATAAGCCTCCTATAAGGAACAGTATCAAAGGCTTTGCTGAAATCTAGGTAGATCACATCCATCGCATGCCCTTGATCTAGTTCTCTGGTCACCAAGTCAAAGAACTCAATCGGATTTGTTTGGCAAGATCGTCCTGTGGTAAAACCATGTTGCCTCGGATCATGCAACCTGTTGGTTTCGAGAAAGTCCACTATTCACTCTTTCAGGAGCGCCTCCATTACTCTTCCCACCATCAAGGTAAGGCTTACTGGCTTGTAGTTTGTCACTTCATCCCTATTTTCACTTTTGTAAAGAGATACCCTTCTCCAGTCCTGTGGAACTTCTCCTGTCTCCAAGACGTTATTAAAAACATCCTTCAACGGCCCTGCAAGAGCCTCTCAGAGCTCTTTCGATATGCTGGGATGTATCCCATCCAGTCCCATGGCCTTGTCCACTTTCAGTTTTGCAAGCTGTTCTAACACATCATCTACTCCATTCCCATTTGTATACTTGTCAGTCACAGGTGGACCTTCTCCAGGATTTTCTTCAGTAAAAACAGAAGTATTTGTTTAGCATTGGCGCTTTTTCAATTTCACTTTCCACAAATCCATTCCCAGCACTTTTGAGTCCTGCAATTCCACCTCTGATTTTCCTCCTCTCTCGAATATACCTGAAAAAAGGTTGTCGCCATACTACACATCTTTAGCTATTTTTTCTTCTGCCTTGGACTTTGCTATCCTTTATTGCTCTTTTTGTCTCTTAGTTTTATCCTGTATTCTTTTCTGTGTTCCTCTGTTTGCGAACCTCTGAATTTTGTTAAAGCTGTATTTTTTGCCTTTGTGTAGCCACTTCTTTGGAGAACCAAATTGGTTTCCTTTTCCTCTTGCTTTTATTTACTTTCCTTACATATGTATCTGTTGCCCCTTTTATTGCCTCCTTTAGTTTAGCCCACTACAATTCCACTTTCCTTATCCCCTCACCACCTTGTCAACTCGTCCTTCAGGCAGTTAGCCATTTTACTGAAGTCTAGGACTTTGAGCTTGCTGTGATTGGACTCCGCCTTAGCTTTTCTCTCAAACCATACCATGTGGCGATTGCTGCTGCTCACATGGTCACCCACCCGGATATTTGACACGCTATCTCCTTTGAGTACTAAATCAGGCATTGAGCTTTCCCTGGTCGGTTCCATCACCATTTGTCTAAGAAATGTATCTTGGAAGGCATCCACAATTTTTTTTACTTCTTTCTAGATTTGCAGAAGGAATACTCCAATCTACATTGGGTAGATTAAAGTCACCCAGTATGATCATTTCCCCTTTCATGGCTATCTTTGCAATATCAGCAATCAATTCTCTATCCAGTAATATAATATTTCAAATTGCAGATGACGAGGCAAGATGGTGCTGGGAACAGATGCCCGCTGACTTCTTTCTGCCAGAGCTCCTACCTGTGCTAGTTTCTTTCAGTTTTCTGCATTTCTGCCCCATGCCTCATTCGGGTAGGAAACGAAAAGCCAAAATTTCCGAAAGCAGAGTCCCCGAGTGGTGAGAAGACAGAGGTTAGTTGGCCCATGGATTCTTTTATGTGCCCTGCATCGAGGGATGGCAGAGCTCTGGATGTCCTGCTAGACATTGCAGGGGCAGAAGGAGGGCCTTGAGTGCCATTGGGCTGGAGGTTTTGCTCATTCCGGGGTGCCGAATCCTGCCAGAATAGCCAGCTTCTGAGACCTTGCACGGTGACTTAGGGGTAAGAATGTGAGTAGTTGTGGGCTAGCCCTCTGAGCAGCTAGTGCAGCAGACTTGTCCCGGAATTGTTAACTGGACGTCTGGCAGCAATGCAGAATGTTCCAGCGTGGAGAGGACGGTTAAGGAAGAGGACCCCAACCTCGGCAACATCGATTTGAGATGCAACCTTCTCAGGATCTGGTTAGCTCTGGCCAGGGAGCGGTGCCTCCTGAGGACTCTACTAACACATTGGTGAGACCTTTGACTTTTACGATGGAAAATTTGTGGGAAGCCTTCTCTACTATGCAAGTTTCTATTTCTTTGCAACTCCAGACAATTTCTCAGCAGCTTCAAACATTTGGGCAGCAGTTGGTGACTTATGAATCTGGTCAGGCTAGTATCAATGCTAAAGTCACCTCTGTCGAGGGCCACCTGGAGCAGATACATGAGGCTACCCAAACCTTTGTAAAATATTTTGTGGTTATTCATAAGATGGAATTTTTAGAAAATTCAGCAAGGAGTTGCAACCTGCGAGTTTTGAATTTCCCGAAGTTGTCTTCTATTTCGGCCCTGGAGCTATTCAAGATGTTTTTGACTTCTACATTAAAGGTTTCAGCTGAATCACTTCCACCTATTTCTAAGGCTTTCTATTTGCCTACTGCTAAGATTAAAGCTGTGGATAATCTTGAGAAGTCATCATTGTTATCATCAGTCTGGATTTGACTACTTTTTTGGAGAACTCGCCCTCAGACTCAGGGATGACTGCAACCTTGTTGGTTATCCTGGCTTTAGAGGCCGACAGAGATTGGCTTTTGAAATTATTTTTTTCATACTCCCAATAAAGTGTTTTTGGACTCTCATATCAGGATGTTCCCTGATGTTTCCAGGGCTACCCAGAAGAGGAGGCGGCAATTTTTGTTGTACCGTGCTGTGGTGATCCATCTGGGTGATCTTTTCTTTTTGTGTTTTCCCTGTAAATGTTTGGTGAAGTTGGCTGGTAACAGCTAAATTTTCTATGATCCATCTCAGTTGGCCTCCTTTTTATCTTCTAGACTGTCGAGTATGCAGTAGCCCTTTTCCCTGCCTCCTCTAGGTGACCCTACCTAATTTGCTATTGTGGGCCAATCTATGGCAATGGTTAGTGTATCCCCCTTGATGTCTGTTCATTTTTCTTTTTTTTGGCTGTGTAAGAAATTTCCTTTGTATTGTGACCTGTCTTGCTTTGTATATTGAGGACTTGAGGGTTTGGGTTGTATAATCTGAATTTATTGTTGTTTCTTTATATTATATTCTTTACCTCTTTCTGTGCAAGATATATTTATTGTATTTATTTTGTGAAATTACAGAAATAAAAAGTTAAAAAATATATATTTCAAATTATAGTATTAATGAATAACCCAGAACCATATTAAAGTTAGTCAGCATTTTTCCCCTTCAAAATTTCCACAGACTCTCAAAGTAGCATTGCCAGTGTGAGAGAATATCATGAACTTCTTCTCCTCCAAGGAAGAGGGAGTTTTATCAAGTGTTCAATATGGTTCTGGGTCTTTCTTCTCCATCTTTTCAAAAGTGTACTGGAATCAGGGAGGAACTATCAGGCACTAGGAAGTAGGGACCCGACGTTCAAAGGTAGTTACATGGTTTTCAGAACGGCAAGCTGTATAAACACTGTTTAGTGGGATGTTCAGCAGCACAAGCAAGGTTAGTGCCATTGGCGATCTGCAGGTGCCGTTGCTACATACCCTGATGCGGTGCAGTTAGCATTGGGATATGTTGTGGGCGTTTCAGGGCAGAGGGCAGACAGCACCTGGTGCTAACCGGACAGTGGCGATATTGAACGACCTGTGGGTAAAGATAGGCATGGTAAGAGCTGGCCTATCTTTACCCATGGGAGCTAACTAGGCAGCGGCGATATTGGGCCACTGCCAGGTTAACTTCCGGGCTGTGTGATGACTTGGACAGTCTGTGCCGGTGGGTCCGATATGACCCCAGCATTGAATATCTGAGAGTAAACTTCAGCAGTGACGGCTATGCACTTTAGCAGCAGTAGCCACCGCCACCAAATATCAGGCCTTAGGTTGCTAGGGCCCAGGAGGACCCAGGGCTTGAGGAAAAAGACCAAGTCCTAGGAGATTAGTATTAAAGAGTTGGAACTATTTTACAATAATTCTATTGAGGTGCGCGCAATGAGGAGAGGTTATGTTAGAAAACTTAATCAACTAAGAAGTGGTTGGCCTAAATGATTGATGATTTATTTTAGCTTGATATACCACCCTTTGCACAATAAAATAAAACAACTGAAATGGAAAAGAATGCCAATGAAGTTGATAGGATAGACATAATGAATCTTTAACCAAGAATCTGCTTTAGATAGGCAATTGTTCATTGGAGTTAAATCAGGAGACGTGGGATGGGTATGCTGAGTAAGCAGAATGTCATCTGCATTATAATAGGCTGTTATTCCAGAATCCTGTGTAATAGCCAATGGGGCAATGAAAATATTGAAAAGCAGAGGGGCAACAGAACAGAATCCTGGGGAATGCCACACGTGAGGGGATAAGAACCAGATGAAGAAGAGTCAAAAGAAACTGAAAAAGAGCATTAATAAGAAAAGAGGAAAAACCATGGGAGAAAGTACCTCAGAAAACAAGACCATAAGATGAGAAGAAAGGATAGTGTGGTCAGCCAGGCCAAAAGCAGATGAAAAGGTCAAGATAAACAGAGTGACATTACCTTGATCAATTGTACTGTGGATGTCACCGAATAGTGAGGTGAGAATAGCTTCAGTACTATGTTTGGGCTGGAAACGGGATAGTCTGCAATGCATTGCATTGGTGTTATCCAAATGAGCAGATAGCTGTGAGAACACAAGGTTTTTGAGAATTTTAGAATGGAATGGATGGTAATTATTCAAACAGGAGAAGCTTTCTTTCAATATAGGGCAAGCGAGTGCTTTTTTCCATAGGTCAGGTACAGTACCAGATAGTAAACTTGCATTAATGATAGACAAGACCCAGGGAAGTGAGACAAGTGAATCAGTGCCTAGCCAGGAAGGTGGTATTGGGTCAAGTGGGCTGAATGAATTTGGGAGGGGGGGTTGTTAGAAGGCAATTGAATACCGAAGGAGGAGGACTGAGGAGAGAGGGGGGTATATTTTCCAGGCTGATCAATGGGGGGAGGGGGAGGAGGGAACTGTGCTGCTTGTGAGAGGGTTTTGGGAGGTGGATAAGAGGAGCAGCAATTTAAAAAAGTTGCGCCCATGCACATTTGGGGGAAAGTTAGACGTATTTTCTCCCCATGTGGAGCTTTTTTTAAAAAGCTGGATATAAGACAATCGATATGCATTCCTGCACATCCTTATATGTATTATACAAGAGGCTCGGCCAGCCTTTGTAAGATACAGTGGGGATTTTCCATGTCTCCATCTGGATGTCTGAATTCCCCTCTTCACCACCTATCTAAAATTGGCCTTCATTTTTCTTTATAAAATAGGTGTAAAAAAAAGATGTACTTGCCCCCCCTTACCTCATTATTTGAAGCAAATGGGATGTTCTGTTAGCTGTATTGGTCCTGGAGAAAGCATTTTGGAGAATACAATCTTTTGGAAATGCACAGGCCTCTTCGTCTTTTGTTGGTGCTTTAAAAAAAGATATCAGAACGAGGGACAATGGGATCCTAGACAGCACCTCTCAGGTGGAACTTTTATCTTCATTTCTTTTTCTGAGCTGTTTCATGAAGGGGGAGCATGAACTACTACTACTAATCATTTGTAAAGCATTAAAAGGCATGTGCAGCGCTGTACATATAGATGTAAGACAGTCCCTGCTCATCAGAGCTTACAATCTAATCAAGACAAAACACATAGCAAAATCGGGGACTAGAGTATGGCAAGATACACATAAGTGGTGGACAAGAGCATGAGGAGCCACAAACAGAGGGTAAGATTCATTTGGTCCCTTCAAGTGGGAAACAGCAAGTTTCTGTTACCTGGTCTGCAGTGCCTGGTCCCATGGGATCTTTGGGAATATTTCATGCAGCTGTGAAGATGAATATACTCATTGTTGCAGCCTGATGAGATGAGCGTCAGTTCGTCAATTAGCTTGGCACAGTTGGAGCCTGGTTTAGCTGCGTTAGCAAGCACAGTTACTTCCCAGGATAGTGTCTGCCCAGAGGCTATAACAGAGCTCAGATGACAGAAGAGGTCGAATTTGAAAATTCTTCATAGCCAAGTTGTCATGGCCAGCTTTAAGGAGCTGAATTCCATGCCATTCTTAGCTGTTCCTTGCCATATGGTCTTGCATGTTCCCTCTAACAATTTTCCCTCTCATGCAGCACTTCCCCTCACCTCTATGTCACTCAATCACTGTAGTCCATTTCGTCAAAGATCAGGACAGACAACATTTTAATCTGATCATGTCTGTGTCTGGGGGGGGAGGGGTCATCCTCCTCAGGCTCGGCTGCCACTCAAGGACATTGCTGGCTCCTCCTGCCTGGCCTGCCCGGCCTCTCCACATTGGCTACTGGCTCCTCCTTTCTTGGGGCTGCCAGGCCTGGGCCACAGGCTCAAAGGCTGCCAGAATGCCGTCATGGTCAGACCTCTGTCATACTATCCCTCTCCCTCCACCATAACTGCCGTCTTCTCCCCGGTTGTGGCCAGCAGGAAGAGCTGCTGCCCTGGAAGTCCCAGAGAGACCCTGCGCTATGCGCTGATGCTACTGCCGCTGTTGCAACGAGGAGGTTCAGCAGCGGTGGTGGTCGGAGGGAACAGGGGACATTTTTCAGCTGTGTAAGTGGCACAGGGTTTGTAGCAGTCCAGGGCTATGTGCAGGCATCGAGTTGGAACATGCTTAGGGCTAGCCCTAATCTAATGCTAGGGTCAAGTAAAATACACCTAAGTACTTGAGGTTTTTTGGATAAAAATGTTTTCCGTCCAAAGTAACCATTTTTTTTAAATGGCAGAAAATGGTAAACTGGCTGTTAAGTTATGAAGATCTGATCTTGGATCCTTTAAGTTTGTGTTTTTCTCTTTTGTTTTTGGTGTATTGTACGTTTCTATTTTCTGTTTGGTTCTCCTTTTCCTTTTGTGGGCTTGATGTGAGGGGCTCAGACTTGGTGATTTTTAAAATTAGATTTAGCTAACAGCTGTTCAGTAGTAGTTCAAGGTGAATTAGCCATTTCTTTTTTTTCTTTTTCTTTTTTTTTTTTTTTACTGAGTTTATAACATTAGTTTTTACACCTTCTGGAAACCAGATGGACATTTTGCATACAACAATACAGCAAAAAACTAAAATGCTAAGTTGGTGTTCTGTATATTAGAGTAGAGTAAGTAGAGTTCTGTATTACTGTTGGCAAGAGAAAACTAATTAGCAAAAATGGAAATGTCCAATGCTCAGATTTCTCATGTTAGCAATGAGGTTTATGAAAAAAAAATGACTTTAGAACATTTTTTCAACCACAGAATGTAAGGGGACTATTTTGATGGAAAAAAACAATAGCCTTTTTCTCCGCCTTGTAAGTTCTTCATACCCCATTTTTTTCCTTATGACTTTTCTTTGGAAACCTAGCGAAACATTGTAGAACTGGTGAATTTGATCATGTTCTGCTTTTCTCATGGAAATTCTTCTGTTCATGCCTACAGTGAATAGTTTTGCAAATATGGAGGTAATTATAAAGGGACCTGAGCATGTAGAACAGTGTTTTTACACTTTCAAGTGGGTGCTTAAAAAATTGACTCGTGAAATGCAAAAAAAGAATGGCCTATCATTCGCCGCAGAAGCTAACCATGCAGTGGCTGAATATCACCACTGCCCAGTTATCCCCAGGTACCACCGCTGCTCTGTCCCCAGAACGCCGCTATCCAGCTGACCTGTGCATTCATTGCTGGTGGCTGGATTTGGTCCCGGCCTTGGCCATTCAGGTTAAGGGATGGTTAGCTAATAGCTTGCTGCTTAATATTGCTATGATACAGATAATGTGGGAGAGTCACGAGCAAGTACTATGAGACCTTGCTACCATATTTGTGATGGTCAAGTAAAAACTAGGGTAAAGAGTCTGGGAGTTATCTTAGAGTCTAGTTTTTCAAGCAAGCCTCAAGTTTCTTCCGTTGTTCAGAAATCATGATATAAAAGTTATGAACAGTTCACCAATTGCATCCTTATTTAACACTAGAAGCCCCAAAGTACATCAATTGACGCAAATGCATCTTTGAAGGTTTATACCAGCGCCACTGCTAGAACCATGTCAGTTATGTAATGTCACATACTGTATGTAGTAAACAAATAAGTAACTTCAAATTAATTCACATCTGCATTTCATGCTCAACGCAGTCGTGATAATGCATCAATTGACGCACTTTGGGATTTCTAGGTAAAATGCCTTTTTGGGGCTTCTAGTGTTAAGAACCCAGGATTTTAAAATAGTATTGCACGCAGTGCTCCTGAGCCAGTTAGATTATTCTAAAGGGGTATATGTTGGTCTACCAAAAAGGCTGTTGCATAAAATTACAGAGAATAGAAAATTTGACAGCTAAGGTAGTGACACCAAGTGCTAGGTGGGAGGGGGCTACACCATTATTAATAGCCTTACGCTGGCTACCAATTCAAGCACATGTGCAATTTAAGTTTCTATGCTTAGCATTTAAAGAGATACAATTTGGTGCTGGCTCTTTTTTATTAAATTGAGAAATTGGAGCAGTATCAGCCGGCAAGGACACCTATAGTAGTGCAAGCTAAGCCGTTCATGCACTGTAAAACTACCGGTATGTTAAATATCCCACACTATTCAGTGCAATAACTGCTTGGAACATGCTGGGCACATGCCCAATGGTTAGTGCAGGGCCGTCTCACTTACTGAGCATTAGTTTTTGTTCCAGACGCATATTAAATACAAACCCTTAGCACACTTTAGTAAGCATACCTTTACTCCTTAGTCAATCACAGAATTTTAAGGTATTGGGGGGGGGGGGGGAGCGGGAAAGGATTAGATTAGTGCCGACATGATCCTAGACATTCTCAGGATTTGTGCTGCATATCTGGAATGCCCTCTCTAGGGAACTGACAAATTTATAATAGATTCTGGTTATTTAGCAAGATAAGAGGTTGTGTAGAAGAATGTGTAACGGTGGACAAGAGAGGCTGTTTTAATTAAATGATGCGTTTCTGAATTTTGTTATATTGTTGATGTTTTTAGTTTATGAAATGTTTTAAATATGTGAATTGGTTTTATTGTCCAATTATGCTGCAATCTGTTTTGTACATTCAGTCAAATTGAAAAGGCAGGCTATATATATTCGTTATTAAATTAACTTTAATGGCAGCTGCTGAACATATATAAATCCATTTGATTAAGTGGAATTGTAATTTTTCAAAATCTCAAAAAGAATATTGACCTCAGTGTCTACTTTTATGCAATATACACCTAGGCATTCCTTGGGACAAAAAAGGATGGAATGGGACAAAGAATCAACACTTATGCACATACAGTGCCTTATAAAAGTCTTCACAGTCTTGTACATTTTCACATTCTGCTATCTAAAACCTACAGTTCAACTTGCATTATAATAGGAGTTTGTTTCATTTATCTATATAACATATTGTAAACTTTCAACATGAAAGAATAATAAAAATAAAGTTAAAATTAAGAATAGGAAACAAAAATTCTTGAGTGCATAAGTCTAGCATAGTGCATAGCAAACTCAAAATTAACTGTTTCTGAAAATTGCTTTAACGAGGTCCATAATTAGTTAAAGACCACCTGTTTGCAGTTACACCAGCTGAGTTGAATTGAATACTCCTGGATAAACCCCTCCCCCCCCAAAAAGCACAAACTGCTTCAAAATTCACTTCATACACAAAAACAAAGATCTAAAACTCAACACGGGTTCCAAAAACTCCAGGATCAAGTGATTTCAAAGATGCAGAGTGAAGGTAGACTATGAAAAAATTTAAATGTGTATGAATATCCCTTAGCACACTGTTAGGTCCATCATTGTAAAATGGAAACACAGTTTGACCTCACCAAGTCACTTTCTTGCTAAGGCCATGTCTCCCGAATCGGTTTGCATGGGTTAACAAAACTGCCAAGGAAGCTAATGAGTATGCCTATGAAAGAACTACAGAGGTATCTGGCTGCGATGGGAGAAAAGGCTGTTTGTGGAATAATCTTGAAATGTTGAACAAACATAGCCTATATGGAAGGGTGTCAGGATGAAAGCTATTGTTTAAGAAAAGTCATATTATGTTGCATAGCATTTGCAAAGAACAAAAAACTTAGGGAACACTGCATATGTTAAATGTTTTGTGGTCTGATTAAACCAAAAATGGATTTTTTTATTTCCATGCTAAGCAATATATGTGGTGTAAAACAAAACAGAAATGATGCTAGAGAAAGACCAATAGAATTCAGCAAGACCAATAGTCTATTCATCTCAAACACCTTCTTCTAGCAACAGAAGCGGTGACTGTATACATAGACTTCATCCAATGGATTGTACAAAAAATCAAATTGAATACATCTGAGGAAGCCATGACACATGCAAGAAGTCGAATCAGAAACTAGATCAGCTTTCCTAAAGCTACGAGAGTTAAAGAGAAAATTCCAGCGTCAAATTGAAATGCTAAA
Organism: Ichthyophis bannanicus; assembly: GCA_033557465.1. Lineage (NCBI taxonomy): Eukaryota > Metazoa > Chordata > Amphibia > Gymnophiona > Ichthyophiidae > Ichthyophis > Ichthyophis bannanicus. The sequence goes on from CM066031.1 coordinate 753,289,986, forward strand.
AGATAGATGATCTATGTTGAGTGATGCTAATAAGATCAAAAAAGGGCGGAAAGAGGATACAGAGTCATTATACCATAATGGTCAAGTGGATCAACAGCTGTTTAAACGTCTATCTTAGAATTAGGAACAGTTGGTGATGGAAGATGACATCTAAGCAACATTGAAAGCATTATTGTAGATCAAAACAGGCATTGGTGGCATGCCCACTGACGTATTACAGCAATCAGATACAGCCGTTACAATACTTACAAGGACCTTCCAGGAAATTTGGAAGACAACATCATGACCAATTACTGTAGCTAGGAAAGATCTGCGTTCATACCGATACTTGGTAAAGATGATCCAACTGACTGTTGAAATTATCAAAACAATCATTCTGATCCCACAAGCCAGCAAATAGAATGCTAGGAATCACAAGGAAAGGAATAGAGAATAAAACAAAGGATATTATAAAGTTTCTGTATCGCTCCATAGTGCGCTGCACCTTGAATAGTGTGAGCAGTTCTGGACACCATATCTTAAAAAGGATATAGCAAAATTGGAAAAGGTACAGAGAAGAGCCACCAAAATGGTAAAGGGGATGGAAGGATACCCCTATGAGGAAAGGATTAAAAGGTTAGGGAGATATGATAGAGGTCTATAAATTAATGAATGGAATGGAACAGGTAAATGCAGATTGGTTGTTTACTTCTTCACATAGTAGAAAGACTAGGAGATACACAATGAAGCTACAATGTAGCACATTTAAGAGAAAATCAGAGAAAATTTGTTACTAAGGGAAATAATGTAACTGGGTTTAAAAGAGGTTTAGATGAGTTCCTGGAGGAAAAAAGCCCTTGGTCCGATTCTTTTTAAGATCTTTGTTAGTGATATTATGGCAGGGCTGTCTGATAAGGTTTGACTCTTTGTGGATGATTCCAAAACCTGCAATAGAGTAGACACCCAGAAGGGAGTAGATAACATGAGGTGGGATCTAGCTAAGCTTGAAGAATGGTCAAGAATTTGGCAGCTGAGATTTAATGCTGAAAATAAAATGCAGGATCATGCATTTGGGCTGCAGAAATCCAAGGGAGTGGTACAGTGTATGGGACAAAGTACTTCTATCTACGAAAGAAGAGCAGGACGTGAGTGTGATTGTTTGATGATCTTGAAGTGGCTAGACAGGTAGAAAAGGTGACAGTGAAAGCCAGAAGGATGCTTAGGTGCAAAGGGAGAGGAATGACCAGCAGAAAAAAAAAGGTGAGAGTGCCTCTGTATAAGGCTCTGGTGTGACCTCAATTGCAGCATTATGTGTAATTCTGGAGACCACATCTTCATAAGGCTACAAAACAGGATGGAGTCGGTGTGGAGGTGACTACTAAAATGGTTAGTGGTCTTTATTATAAAGATCTTAATATGTATAAGTTAGAGGAAAGGATAGAGGTGATATGATAGAGACATTTTGATTGAAAACAAGCTCTGCTACAAGGGGACATGGGATGAGGGTGAAAGGGGATAGATTCAGTAGTAATATGTGGAAATATGTCTTTATGGAAACAGTGATGGATGTGTGGAATAGTCTCCCAGTGGAGGTAGTAGAGATGAGGACAGTATCTGAATTCAGTGTGGGATAAACACAAAGGATCTCTAAAGGAAAAAAGGGGACTATTGTAGTTGATATGGAAGGACAGACCAAATGGGCCATGTGGTCTTTCTACATCAACCAAGAAAAACCACTATTACTATAATCAACCTTCTCAATAGAATATCTTAATAAACCACTTAAACCTTCAAACATCAAGCTATCACTGGTGATAGCTTGATGTTTGAAGGTTTAAGTGGTTTAATAAGATATTCTATTGAGAAGGTTGATTATAGTAATAGTGGAGTTACTAAGGGGCTTTTTTCTTGGTTGATGTGTTAAGATTTCCCTTAGGCGGTGGTTTTCCATGTGGTCTTTCTGCCATCATGTTTCTAAAGTTAGGACAGGTCAATGGCTGCCCTAACTTTAAGTGGTTTGCTATCTGGTTAACAGCTGAATATCGCCACACTAACAGGATAGTGATCTAGGTTGGTGTCGAAACCGAATACTCAGCACTGGGGGATATCCAGTGTCTGGTGCTGAATGTCCAGTTTCAATTCTGTCTGTAGCAGCCAGGCGTTTTATAAGCGCCAACTGCTACAGGCTGAATGTTGGGCCTTATGTTCTTATGTTCTCAGCATCATGCAGGAGAAACACATGTCACTCATGAATGTACATCATTGTGTCCGTGTGCTGTTATGTGGGCGTGTTGTCATTATGACGGTGGCCGTCCTTTCCAGATCACAGCTGGAGCCCCTTAGTGATATGTGTTACTTTTAGATGGCACACTGAACGGTTTTCCCACTAAAACAGTCTTTTGGTTTCTCTTGAAGTGGTACTGCTTTAGAAACACATGATTTGGTGGTGCCTCTCAGTCACCTCTGTGTGATTTACCTTCTTATTTAGGGTAAACATTAAGTTATTTTGTGTGCTTTGAGCCTTAGAACTATCTAACGGTAAATTGATCACTTTATCACCACAGCAGGCTGCATTACTTGGCTTGTTCAGTGAGACACTTGGTTGATGTTTATATAATGAGATTTACTTGTCACAAAATGTTTCTATCAAAAGTACTTTGTGTCTTTTTCCTCTCTCGTGTCTGTCTAGGCATACCTCAGAAGCAGAATCTTAAGAAAAAGGAATCTTAGTCACACACTTTTTGTTTTTAATGTTTGCTTTAAAAATTGTAGGGGGAACATATGTCAACTTCTGAAAAGTAATTCTGCAGGTCTTCAGTGATGTTTTCGTAATACTTGTGCATCTAGGTGTCAGGCCTCAATTGATTCTTATAGGCCAAGAATGAAATCCATATTCCCCCAGGCATCAAGTTTTTACCCTCATATTAATGAACAGAACAGGCAGCACCTTGTCATGGCCTTCTGCATGGATGCAAATCATATTTTGCTTGGCGTTATTCTCTGGCTTAAGATGCTGCTTGAGCATTGCCTATCTGAAGATGATGTATTATGCGCTTATCAGAGGTCTGCTTTTCTTCACTAATTTGGGGGTGGGGGGGAACAGTTTTTTCAAATCTGGAAGGTGCAAAATGCCAAACCCCTGTTTGTTATACAGTATAAAAGAATAATCAGAGTCTGAAGTGCTTGCGTGGGGGGTTTGTTTCAAGATTTACTTTGAAAGCAGTACAGGAGCCTGGAAGTATGTATTTCTCTATTGCTGCTGTTCTTCCAAGATTAGCAAGTGATCGAAGCTGAATTTCACTTACCTCTTCTACTATTACTTATTTCTATAGTGCTCCAAAGCATGCGCAGCACTGTCTGAGGAGGCCACATATACTCTGAAATACAATTATTTTTGCCAGCTGTGTAATAATAAATGCTGCTGCCTGACATCACAGACCTGACCATGCAAATGAAGCACCCGCTGTTTGTGGCCCAGTTTCCCATGCTTGTGCAGGTGAAGAGGACGAGCAGTTTTATTGTTGCATCTGATATGTCAAGTTTAGAAAGCTGCATTTTGATTAACACATCTGCTCACCACAAACTGCAGTCACCAAGATATGTGCCATCGCTGGATGCCCTGGTGCTAGCCGGCTAGCATCAGAGCATTCCAGGGACAGAGCAGAGGTGGCACCCGGCAATAACCAGACACTGGTGTTATTGAGTCACTGCCCGGTTATCACCAAAATGGAGAAAATTATGCACCTGAAAGGGTTGCTGAACTTTCGTCAAAAAAGATGGCAGCAGCAATATCCAACCACTGCCGGATATTCAGTGGCAGTGGCTGGTTATGGCCCTAGCAGTGAATATCCGGGTCTTTAGTTCAGTGGCGACGCTGAATAACAGGTCCAATCTTTTTTTCCTCGACTCTGTAGCAAGAGCCTTCCACATCAGTTCTTTATAACCTATTCAGAATACAGAACGTCATTTTCCTCTTCCCTAAATCTGTCTAAGTCTCATTCCTCAAGTCACTCTATGCTCTCTACTTACTTTCACATGGATTCCGAAAGTCTTCTACTCGTCAGTCTTTTGCTTTTGCATTTCTCATGACATTCTCAGATCTTGTTTTTCATTACTTGTGCTTCTGCATCATGCACTGAGCAAGGCCTCTTCTAGCATCACAACTCAGTCTCAACCTCATCAATTGCCACTCTTTACATTATTGTGTCCACTGCTGGTGCTACATATATAACTTCACACTCCAAACTCCCCTCCCTGCAGGTCCACTCTAGGAATGTTAAGTGTCATTGAGTCTGTCTCGACTCCTGGCAACCCTCTAAATAATTAGCCTAAACTTTGTTAGGTTTTCAGCCAAATGGCTAATTGCTGATAGATACAACAGCAGCTATGGATATCACTCTCTCTCTTATTGCCGGATTTCCTCTTTTTTTTTTTCTTTTTATTGAAAGGCAGCAAATATACACAAAAGTACACAAGAGTCTCATGAGCTATATGCATGATACAATAGCAAAAGGTAACAATGCCAACATCGCAAACATCAAATATTGATCCAGCAGCACGCCCCCCCCCATTTTTTTTTTTTGGTTATATCCTTTTTCTTCCCCCCCCCCCCGACTCACCATCTATCAGCAAGGAACACTCCCAGCACATTCCTCCTATCCCCCCTTCCCCCCACAAACCCTCACGCCAGCTTAAGCTTAAGGTGAAGGGAGCGGACCAGCCAACCAGTGCGTATGAGGGAAAAGGGAGATGCTAGGACTCCAGCTGCCAGGACAGCTTGAGACCAGCACCCCACGGGACACACAGAGTCTTCGAGCCATCATGAACCATGATGGAGGACAAAGGCACCCCACACTTGCTCAAAGCGTGTCAACCGCAACTTACCGGCTGCCACCCTACGTTCCATTGTGTACGTATCCCATATCCGTTCTAACCAGGCAGAGAAGGACAGCGGTGAAACCTGCTTCCATGCAGTAGCCACAGCTAGCCAAGCCGCATTCAGGCCATGTCGAATCAGGGCCAGCTGAGGACTTCGTGCCCCTAGCACATTAACACCGAACAGGAAGATTCCTGGGTCCCAGGGAATGGTCAACCCAACCAATTGTTTTAAGCGGTATTGAATCCCTCTCCAGAAGATGTGGACACGGGGGCAAGACCACCAGAGATGCGCCAAAGTACCTTTCTGTCCGCAATTCCGCCAACACAAGTCCGAACCCCCGGGATACGCACAGGCAATACGTTCAGGTGTCATATACCATCTATATAATAGCTTATAATTGGTTTCACAGACATCGATCGCCACCAAACTTTTCCACAGCCTGCCCTCTACCTGTTCCCATTGCTGCTCAGAGAAACGGAGATTCAGGTCAGAATTCCATTGTTCTCTATACTTGCCTAATCTCGGTTGCTGTGCTTGCAAATGGGCATACAAGGCAGTTATAAGACCTTTCGTGGTGGTACACCCCTCGCAGTAACGCTCGATATCCGACAAATCGCGAGCCAATTGAGACCGAACGTTCCGAGTCTGAACCCAGTGGGCCACTTGCGTATGTTGAAAAACATGTGTCGGGAAGATAAAATTCCTCCTGAAGTGCGCTAAAAAGCATAACCTACCTTCATCAAACAATTGACCAGCACGACTAAGGCCCTTGTGCCCCCACAGCCGGAAAACCGGATCAGTCATCCCAGGGAGAAACATAGCATTATCCACTATAGGGGCCAGAGGAGATAGGTCTGCCCCCCGAGTCCGAAAAGAGCGATCCCAACAGTGGAGGGTATGCAGGATATATGGATTACTTAAACGCAAGCCTCCTCGCAACTGGGACCAAGCCACAAGCGGTCTCCCAGGCCCGCTCCTCCCGCAATATGCATTTCCAATTGTACCCAACGTTTGGGGCTCTCTGGATTCATCCATTCCACCCCGGCGCGACACTGAGCCGCCGCATAGTACCAATGGAGGTTGGGCATCCCCATGCCCCCAGAGCGCGTGTGCAGGTAAAGAATTTGACGCGCTATACGCGGCCGACGAGAATGCCATATAAACTTCATGCTACTATTCGGTCTTGTCAGGAACGAAAATACTGCAATCACTAAAAGGTGAGTCGTTCACTACTAACTTTAAATAAGCTTTTTAGAAAATTTGCTTCTTCTGTTTAAACAAATATCAACTCTTCTATGAAACAAGGTCTCAGACTTACACAGCACTACTTTCCGACTCACGTCCTGGAAAGATAAGTGCCTTTTCGCATCAATGACCTTATGACGTTTCACAATATAAGAGTCAGTCCAATGAAATAACCCTATTCTAAATTATTGCCAGCTTTTTGTTAATGTTTTACAACAATGGGCTGAACTTCTTAACTGTGGTTTGTTGATCCCGACGCTTGCCTCAGGTACCACTCCCGCGTTTCACATTGCTGGTTCCTCAGGGGATCCTATAACTGGTCTCATAACGTCATACAAACTACCATGTATGCTGCCAACGCTCTTTTTTAAAACTTCAGCCTCGCTCAATAATTAATATGTCAATCTCTTACCGGGCTGAGAAAAACGGCGTTGCGTGGCGTTTTTCTCAGCCCGGTAAGAGATTGACATATTAATTATTGAGCGAGGCTGAAGTTTTAAAAGAGAGCATTGGCAGCATACATGGTAGTTTGTATGATGTTATGAGACCAGTTATAGGATCCCCTGAGGAACCAGCAATGTGAAACGCGGGAGTGGTACCTGAGGCAAGCGTCGGGATCAATAAACCACAGTTAAGAAGTTCAGCCCATTGTTGTAAAACATTAACAAAAAGCTGGCAATAATTTAGAATAGGGTTATTTCATTGGACTGACTCTTATATTGTGAAACGTCATAAGGTCATTGATGCGAAAAGGCACTTATCTTTCCAGGACGTGAGTCGGAAAGTAGTGCTGTGTAAGTCTGAGACCTTGTTTCATAGAAGAGTTGATATTTGTTTAAACAGAAGAAGCAAATTTTATATAAACTTCATGAGCAGGGTTTGCCAACTGGCCACTGTTCGCTGAGATAGTGGTATGGGAAGTACCTGAAAGAGATACAAAAATCTCGGGACAACCACCATCTTAACAACCGCTATATGGCCAAACCAGGATAACGTCAAGCTAGCCCACGACGCCGAACCTGCTGGAGGAGCGGGTCATAATTAGCCTTAAAAAGCGCAGACCGCTTCACCGTCAGGCTCACCCCCAAGTATCGAAGAGCACCTGACACCCACCGAAAGGGGTAGGCAGCCCTCAAGTCCACACAAACTGGCTCCGGGACCCCAACATTGAGAATCTCAGATTTAGTGTAATTAATTTTAAATCCAGACACCTGGGAAAAAGCATCAAAGAGCCACATAGCAATGAGAAGAGACGCAACTGGATTCGCTAACGGTAATATGATATCATCCGCAAAGAGTGCAATTCGGTAATCAGTAGGGCCCACCCATACGCCCACAATATCCGGATGGTCGCGAAAACTTTCCGCCAAAGGTTCCATTACCAGCGCAAACAACAGCGGCGACAGTGGACATCCCTGGCGGGTGCCCCTTTCCAATGAAAAACTCCACGATTGACCCCCGTTAATCCGGACACAAGCCGTAGGATCTTGATATAAACTGTGGACCCAGCGTTTAAGGTTAGGGCCGAACCCCATCGTATCTAGCACGCTCCAGAGAAAGCCCCAACTAACACGGTCAAAGGCCTTCTTGGCATCAATTCCCACCAGGAGAGTTGGTTGAGAGACTTGTCTAGCAGCATGAACAACCTGTAGCATATGCCTAATATTATCTGCCGCCTGATGACCCGGCACAAACCCAACCTGGTCCGGATGTACCAAAGCTGGGAGAACCCGATTCAATCGGGTAGCCAATGCTGAGGCCAGTATTTTAACATCTGTGTTTAGTAGGGAGATGGGACGGTATGAGGCGGCTTCCTGCAAGGGCTTGCCTGGCTTAGGGAGCATTGCTATAAGAGCCTCGCGCTGAGAAGGGAGAAGCGATTCCCCCCGCAAAACCTCATTAAAAAGAGTACTACGAGCGTTGGAGCTAGTTGAGCCCGAAATTTCTTAAAGTACTCTGCAGGAAAGCTATCACTACCCAGCGCTCCCCCAGTTTTCAGCCAGCGGATAGCAAGTTCCACCTCTTCCACAGTAAGTTCAGCATCTATTTGGTCTCTATCCGAGTCATTCAGCCGCGGCAAAGCTACAGTCCGCAGGAAGCCCTGTACACGGGTCAAATCAAAAGGCTCAGCTTTATATAGCCGCTCCAGAAACGAGACGAATACATCACGGATCTCCCGAGAGACCACCTTCCTCTGCCCCTCGGAGTCCCGAATTTCACGGATCACCCTCATAGTTTGCTGCTGCCGAAGGCGTAAAGCAAGAAAACGACCTGGCTTATTCCCCTGTTCATAAAAGGTTTGTCGTAATTTCCGGCGTTTATTATCCAATTCTGTTTGCAGACACGTATCTAAGTTGGCACGAGCCGCCCGCCATTGGCGTAGGACCCGCTTTGAGCCAGACAGGGTGTGCTCCAGTTGAAGATGGGAAGTTTCCCCCACTAGTTGGCTATATTCCCGTCTCCAAGCCCTCCGAGTACAAGCCGCTTCCGCTATCAGTCGACCCCAAGCAGTGGCCTTAAAGGCGTCCCAAACCATGGGAAGCGGAACCTCCCCGGAATCATTTAACTCAAAAAACTCTGTTATAAAGTGGCCATGCTCCTGAACAGCACACGGCCGCCGAAAGAATCGTGCATCTAAATGCCAAAGCCAGTGTCGTGTACCACACAAATCTGCCGGAAGAGTGATCCAACACGGGGCATGGTCCGACCAGGTCAATGCCCCATGCCGGCCTCCACTCTCATATCCATCAGGCGCTGATCCAATAAAAGATAATCTATGCGAGTGTGCACTTGATGAACGGGTGAGTAATGTGTAACTTTTCTCCCCTTCATGCGTATCTCTCCAAACATCACGCAAGCCTAGGTCCAGCATAAATTTCCGCAGCGCCTTACTGGGTCCACCCGCCACCCTCCCAGCGCTACCTGTCGAATCCAAGTGGGGTACCATGTGGGTGTTACAATCCCCGCCCAATATAATAGGGCCTTTTGCAAAGTCAGCTAATAAGGCTTTCAGCCTCGTAAAAAAGGTTACTTGGCCTTCATTAGGGGCATAGATATTAGCTAGCGTTAATAAATGGCCCTCCAAGTGCACATTCATGAAGAGCCACCTTCCCAAGGAATCCTTCTTAACCCCTTCCACACTGAGGGATAGGCATTGATGGAAGAGCACGGCCACACCATGCTTCTTCCGTCCATGCAAGTCCGATGCTACCCACACCTCAGTGTAAGGATTATGTTTTAACCACCCCTGATTGCTATTACGAAGATGCGTTTCCTGTAAGAACACAATTTCCCCTTTCAAGGATCTCAATTCCGAAAACAGCAGAGACCGCTTTCTAGGGGAATTAAGACCCTTTACATTCAGAGAAAGCACTTTCAACATAGGCAATCAATCAATCACCTTACGATTACCGCCCCTCTACTCCCCCAGATGCCGCAGCTCCACAGACCTTTAGCAGGAAAAGCGGCCCTACTCCCCTCAACCACCTAACTGTCTTTGGAGATTTGCCCCATACCCACCCATGCTCCCTACCCCCTAAAATTACCCAGAAACCCCTACCCCTTACACCCCCTCCCCTACCCCCCCCCAGCTGCACCCGCCCCCCGTCAAATCCCACCCCCTTCCCCGTCAGTACCACCTGCCCGCCAAGAAAAAGACAGGACATGGTTGAACCGACCCCAAACCAAGCTCCATTCGGACCCCCATACAGAAAAACCATGAGAAAGTAATGCAATATCAATTCCCCTTTTAACAACATACCGGTAGAGTATAAATCCTACTATACCCCTCTCCAAAGCACCACCCCTCTCCCCCCCACCCCGGCCCCACACAACCAGGAGCAAGTACAAAAAGCCCCATACAGCCAAAAACATGTAGTACAACAAGAACAAGAGTGGGGGTCAGCCAAGTTAAGCAAGACAGATCCAACAAGACCAGTCTCAAAACCCGAAGACCCCTAAGCACAGTCCCGAAGTCAGGTAGCCATAGAGGCAGGAGCCAGGGAGATTTAAGCAGGTCTTCCCACCCGAGTCCACTGCGAGTGCTGAGGCTTAGCGGACGAAGATGCTGGCAACGCGTTGTCCTCCACAAGACCCGCCTGGCACAGTGCCCTCCAAGCTTCGGTATGATCCTTTGCTGAGATATTTTTATTTCCCAAGAGGAAGTTCATCTGAAACGGAACGGACCAGGAATAACGAATCCCTTTATTGTTCAGCACCACTGTGCTCTCCGAAGAGCCAGTGTAAAAGCCAAAAAGGTCCTGATATACAGTCACCATTGCTTCCTGGAACTGAATTGCTTTTTTCTCCCGACCCCTTCGCAGGAGAAGCTCCGCATCAGCGTACCACAAGAATCTGGCAATAACATCCCAAGTTGATTGTTAGGCGGCTTTCCCAAGGCACGATGCACTCGCTCAGTCTCCATACCAGGACCACGGGATGCTAATTCTTCCGGCGTAAGTAATGCTCCCATCAGAGTTTTGAGCACCACCGCCAGGTTCTCAGCGCCCCCCACAGCCTCCGGGATTCCCCGAAAGCGCACATTTTTTGCGATGGGACCGGTTTTCAATATCATCAATTTTATAGGTCAGTTCCATCGCCTGTGAGCGCTGCCGGTCTATAGCACATTGTAAGTCCACCAGAGCACCATCATGATCCTCAACTTTTGTCTCGACCTCTTCCACTCGGGTCCTGAGGTCTTTTATGTCACCTCTGAGTTCTGCAATGGTACTCAGCACTTCCTCGCGCATAGAGCGGAATTCGCCAGCTAGATCCTCAAAGCCCCTCCGAAGCTCCCGCTGGAGAAGAGTATGTGAGGACAGCCCCACAGGATCCAGATCATGTTCGCTCACAGTCTCATGGCCTGAGCCCTCAGAGGGCTGCTTACTGTTTGGACTGGCCTGGGGGCCATTTTTACCCAGGAGTCGCTGGGAGGACCTCATACCTTCCCGGGCTTCAAGCCCCTTGGTCTTGGTAGCCATGCGTAGGCAGAATAAGCCCACTGTCCACAGTTATATGAGAGTCAGTAGCAAGGAGAAGAGGGGCAGGTATCAGAACAAAAAAGTCAAAGTGAGAGGGAGTTTGACGAGAAGTCCCACTCTTGAGCAGCAGATGGCGCCCCAGGGTCACTTAAGCTGGCTGGATCCAACAAGCACTGAGAGAAGCTGTTCCTAATGCAGACACTGCAAGATCAGCTGGTCCAACAAGCGCAGGGTGAAACAGTACCCACTGGAGTGATCACCAGTTCAGCTGCTTATAGCAAAGGACTCACCAGGCCGGATGCAGAGGCTGGAGAGGAGAGGAACCAGCAATCAAAGCAGTAGACTCCTGAGACGTAGAGGTGTACGTTGCCAGGTGATGATTTGTTGGCTGCAGCCCACGTGATGCTTTCCCGCCGAAGCTGCCTGGAACGCAGAGAAGGCATGCGTTCCAGGACCGTGTGGTAATGGCCGCTGCGGGACCCAACCAAACCACCGGGAGTCACTCAGCCCGGGCACACCAGACGCGACGGTACTCTCACCTCTTCAAAGTGCCGTTATTGCAGCCAGAGCAAGAAGATGCGGCGGGGCTAAGCTTTAAAATCACTGGGGAGCCGATCCGTCTTGCTGCTCCAGAGTCCGTCAAGAGGTCTGTCAGTCGCGCAGGTACGGTTGGTCTCTTCTCCAGCTCCCGATGGTGGGCCCCGAGGCAGAAGCGTTGAAGAACTTCTCTACCGGCCACGCTAAGAAAGGAGCCCTGTTCTGATCAGCGTCAGCAGCCGGGAGTATGATAGCGATTCTAGTCGCAGGGTTAAACGCCGCCGGACCCCCAAGCACACCACGCACCTCCAATTAGCCGACCAGGGCTCAGGACGAATCGTCAGGCTCCCAGTTATCAAATTCGGGTACTCTCGGGGAATTGTGCTAAAGAAATGCGATTGTTAGCTAATGAGGGAGAGAGTCCGGGACAGAGCTAGTCTAAGATGCGGCCATTCCTTCACGGGCTCACTAGTGCCCCCCGGACTTCCTCTTTTACAGTGACTTTCTACCTTGCCAAGCATTATGTCTTTCTCCAATGATCTCTCTCTTCGCATGATGTGTCCAAAGTATGAAAGTTGAAGTTGTCATCTCAGCTTCTAAGGAAAGCTTAGGTTTGATCTCCTCTAGTACTGACTGGTTTGTTCTTCGGGCAGTCCATGATATACACAGTATTTGTCACCAGCACCATAATTCAAAGGCATCAATTTTCTTCCTATCTTTTTCACTTCCAACTTTCACATCCATGTGGCGTTACTGAAAATACCATGGCCTGGACAAGTCGAATCTTTGTATTGAGAGAGACATCTCTGCTCTTGAGAATCTTGTCTAGGTCTTTCATAGCCATTCTACCAAGAGTAATATGTTGCATTTCTTGACTGCTAGTCCTTAACTTACTTGGATCAACAATCAATAAAGAAAAGGTTGTCAACTATTTCAGTTTCTTCTCTATCAACGATGAACTTATTGATTTTGTCTTCTTAACGGGAAGGTGCATTCTCATTTTAAGACTATGTTCCTTGATCTTGAGAAGCAAATGTTTCAGATAGTCTTCACTTTCAGCCTTTAATGTGGTATCAGTATAGCGAAGGTTGTTGATGAGTCTTTCACCAATCTTCACACCTCAATTGTTTTCATACAGTCCTGCTTCTCTAATGATTTGTTCTGCATATAAATGAAAGAGGTAGGGGGAAAGTATGCAGCCTTGTCATACATCTTTGATTTTAAACCATTTTGTTTCTCCTTGTTCTGTTTGAAGTGTTGCTTCTGGTCAGGATTAATGGCACCCTTCACTAATATTTGGTTATACAACCCTTGGCAGTGATGACAGCCCTCAAGCATTTCTCATAGCCATCTGTAAGTTTTGTACATCTGTTTGCAGGTAGTTTCTCCCACTTTTCAACTGTGATTTGTTCCAGCTCATGAAGGTTTCCAGGATTCCTTTTACCAAAGGCAGATTTCAGCTTTTTCCAAAAGGTTCATGATTTGATTGAAATCAGGACTCATTGCTGGCCAGTTTAAAACAGTGCATTGTTTCCTTTTTAAACCATTCTTTTGTACTTTTGAATATATGTTTTGGGTCATTGTCCTGCTGGAGGACTCTACCTTTGACCCTGACCTAGCTTTCTGACACTAGGTAGCACATTTCACTCCAAAATACCTTGGTAGTCTTCTGACTTCATGGTTCCTTTAATACATTCCAGGCCTCCAGTTCCTGAGGCAGCAAAAACAGCCCCACAACATTATGGAACCTTCACTATTTTAACTGTAGGAAGGGTATTCTTTTTTTCCTTATAAGCTTAATTTCTTTGCCTGTAAATGTATCACTGGTCTGCATTGCGAAAGAGCTCAAATTTGGTTTCATCTGTCCACAGAACATTTTTCCAAAAAGATTGTGGTTTCTCAAAGTGGGTTTGGGCAAGGATCAGGTGTGTCTTTTTATGTCTGTCTTTGAGCAGTGGGATCCTTCTTGGCCTGCACCCATGAAGGCCTTCTTTGTTTAGTGTGTGGCATATGATGTGGGTTGAAATCACCACTCCAGATTGGAAAAATACCACATACAACATGCAAGGAGCTTAAGGCTGACCTGAAGCAAATGTTCGCACTAACCTTTGAAGACGTCTTGGGTTAATTTTCCTCTTCCCACCATATCCTGAGAGTTCTTGACAGTTCCATGACCAGAAAATGTCTTAACATTATGAACTGTAGACTCAGGAATCCCAAGGTCTTTGGAGTTAGCCTTATACCCATTTGAAGTTTGACATCTGTGATGGTTTTTCTGACAGTCTCAGGCAGCCCTCTTGTCTTCACCATTGTGAAAATGGAACAGGGAGCAAATGTGACCATTTTAAACATTAGAACCATCATTTATTGGTTGATTCAAGTGATGTGAGTCAGGGGCGGCCCAAGGGGGGTGCGGGGCCATGTGTGGAGACTTGGTGCGGGGCCTCATTTGCATAAGATGCTTCATTTGCATAAACATTTGCATAATGTTACCATACACTAACTTTTAGTAAACATGCCTCTTAATGAGTATATGGATAAAGAAAGACTAAAAGGTTTCTACATTACTATAATCCAGTACCAACCGCCAGGCACATTAGGAACTACTACAAACACTGCCCATTTAGAACCCATACCAAACCCGCCGTATCCTAACAGCACTACCAGGACTCACAAAGCACCATACCCTAACTATCAAAAGGCAACACTGCAAATATTAAACCAATACATTTCAGAGAACAACAATACATGACCTACTGGGGAAAGAGAACAAGTGGCAATGTCAAATAGGAATTATATAAACAGAATACCTCAGCTCAGTTACACATGCAGAACATAGACCATCACCAAACAAGGAATCACAATTTAGAAACAGGAAGACAATAATTAAACTGGGAACCCCAAAAGCCAAACTTGGAATGTACAACACTGTAGAAATAAAACTATAAATTAATTTCCTCTTGTACTAAACAAAGCGCAGACGTTAATGATGCACATTTCCCAGAGCTGACATATTCAAGTTAATAAATTCAAAATAAAGAGATATTTTTCTACCTTTTGTGCATTTTTTTCAGTTACAATTGTTCCAGCCACTTTCTTCTAGTTTCTTCGTGTCTTCTGCTAACTCTCCATCTGCTGTCCATTTGTCCTTTCTTCTCTCTCTTTTAGTTTTTTTTTTCCATTCTCTCTCTACATCTGCTTTAACATACTAATCTTTCTCCTTTTGCTCTTTCCTCATTCCTATTTCATCCACTCAAATTTTACCCCTCCATCCTCAATCCCTACTTACTCTCCCAATATCCGGCCAATTGTAGATTTGTCTTCCCTCCCACACAAAATATTTTTCCCTCTCCATTTCACTCTCCCAGCTCCATCCCATTCTAATCCTCCCACAACATCAGCTGCCTTCTAGTTCCAGCCCCACCCAGCATCTGCTCCCTTCTAGTCCCTGCATCAGCCCATTTCCAGTCCTAGCCCCCCCCCATCAGCCTATTTCCAATTCTATCCTAGCCCCACCATCAGCCCATTTCCAGTCCTAGCTCCCCCATCCATTTCCAGTCCTAGCTCCCCCATCCATTTCCAGTCCTATCCGAGTCCCTCCATCAGCTCATTTCTAGTCCTTTCCTAGCCCCAACATCAGCCTATGTCAAATCCTAGCTCCCCTCCACTCAACCCATTTCCAATTCAAATCCCCCATGAGCCTACTTCCAGTTCCAGCCCCTCCATGAGTCCATTTCAATTCAAGCCCCCACCACAGCCCATTTCCAACCTTAGCACCCCCCAACAGCCCATTTGCAGTCCTATCCTAGCCCCTCCATCAGCCCATTTCCTGTCCTAGCCCCCCCCCCACTCAGCCCATTTCCAGTCCTAGCTCCATCCCCTCACAGCCCATTTCCATGCCAAGCCCCCCTCCCTATCAGCTATTTGCAGTTCAAGCCCCCCTTCCACTCAGCTCATTTCCAGTCCTAGCAACCCCCCATCCCATTACCAGTCCTAGCCCCCCCACAGCCCATTTTCAGTCCTAACCCCCATCACCCCATTTTCAGTCTTACCCCCCCATCATCCCATTTCCAGTCAGCCCCCATAGCCCATTACGTCCTAACCCCCCATCAGCCCACTTGTAGTCTTATCCCCCCCCACAGCCCATTACCTGTCGTAAGCCCCCATCAGCCCACTTCTAGTCTTAGCCCCCCATAGCCCATTACCAGTCCTAACCCCCCATCAGCCCACTTCCAGTC
Organism: Ichthyophis bannanicus; assembly: GCA_033557465.1. Lineage (NCBI taxonomy): Eukaryota > Metazoa > Chordata > Amphibia > Gymnophiona > Ichthyophiidae > Ichthyophis > Ichthyophis bannanicus. The sequence continues at coordinate 753,305,843 of CM066031.1, forward strand.
CTAACCCCCCCATCAGCCCATTTCCAATCCTAGCCCCCCATAGCCCATTACCAGTCCTAAGCCCCCCATCAGCCCACTTGTAGTCTTAGCCCCCCCACAGCCTATTACCTGTTGTAACCCCCCCATCAGCCCACTTCCAGTCCTAAACCCCCCCCATAGCCCATTACCAGTCCTAACCCCCCCCATAGCCCATTAACAGTCCTAACCCTCTCCCTCCCCCCATCAGCCCAACTAGGTAAAAACCCAGAAACCGGCTGCTGCTGCCGCCGCTGCCATGGCAGCAGCAGAATCGAGCATCCCGCGGGGCCCCCCTGCCCTGCAGTCTTCCATGCGGCCTCAGCGTGGGCTTTTCAGAGCTGCATGAAGGGAGAGTTAACAGAGCCGCGAGAGGATAAGCTCTCTCTCTTTGCGCGGCTCTGACAGCCGATGCTGAGGCCGCATGGAAGACTGCAGGGCAGGGGGGCCCCGTGGGATGCTCGATTCTGCCGCTGCATCGGCAGCAGCGGCAACAGCAGCAGCAGCCGGTTTCTGGGTTTTTTTTTAATCTAGTTGGGCTGAAGCAAGATGTTTTTTGCGCGGGGCCCCCTGAAACGCGGGGCCCTGTGCAAAAAACATTCTTGCTCAATGGACGGGCCGGCCCTGATGTGAGTACTGACAATTGATCACAGGTGCATCTAATTTTACTGCAAAGGGAATGTGGTTCTTCTGTTCAAATTGATTTGAGTAGTTTATAAGGGAGCCAATCATCATGTCCTGGCAATGTCTCAATTTTTATAACTATTTCCTTTTTTAAATAGGTCTCGTTTTATTTGATTAGTTTGTGTGTCAAATATATGTGCATATATAGTCCAAAGCCATTTCACTGGCTGCTTATTTTTAGGAGATATTGGACATTAAGGGGTTGAACTGCAAGGATGCCAATAATGTTGACCACAACTGTATTCCTCAAATGGTTTAACAAAGCCAGAGTTGCCTCTGTGCTAAAACAGCTTCCAAACCCGATTGCATCTGATCCAGTATAATCAAATAAATCTAAAAAAATTCCTGAAGTTGGGATGATACCACAGCTTCCTGGACTTTAGCAAGAAAAAGAATACTAGCCACTGGGCGCTAAATCAAACTTAAGGTTTTATCAGTCTTTGATGATTTTAAGATTGGGGTAAAAATGATCTGATCCAGTTCTTCAGGAAAATGGCCTTGTCCTAAGGCCAAATTAACAAACAATGTAAGCCATTTATATCCACTAAAGGGTAATTGCTTAAGAAGAGTTGTAGAACAAGGATACAACTCACAATATCCCTTACTAAATCTTAAAATTAATTTCTTCATGACTGATAATGGAACTGGATTGACAGATTCCCAGAACTGATCATTCAAGAACTCGACTCCCCTACACATCTAATTGAGGCACAACAGAAGTACTTCACAATTCTTTACATTAAAGAGCATGTTTACTAAAAATTAATGTGCTACATACCACTGCACCCATAGAAATAAAAGGGCTTTAGGCACTTATAGTACTATAACATGTTAATTTCATTAATACACATTAAATCCTTTCGTAAACCTGCCCCCAAGTGTTAGATGTTTATGTTTATTACATTTGATATACCGCTCAAGCCAAAGCATCAGAGCAGTTTACAATATTACATAAAAGTTACAGAAAATATGAAAAGAATGCCATTAATTAGAATAGGACAGAATAAGAGATACAGTGATAGTTAAAGGAATACAGGAGACAAGAAGAAATGCTCCACATAGCATCTGAAGAGGTAGATATCATACCAACAGGTGTTTAAGCTCCCACTCACAACCTCCGCTGTCGACATCACCCCTCCACCGCTCTGATCTCCACAGCAAGCAGAACCAAAGTAGCAGCATTTTAAACGGCCCCACACGGTTAACCTTTGAAGAGGAGTATTCATCTAAAGCCCCTGCTGCTGGACCTAGCACATCCATTTCAAAAGTCATTCATCTTAAATAAACTATTTACTAAGCAGAAGGTAAAAACTTAGAACTTACCTGCTAATTTTCTTTCCTCGAGTCCCTCCAGTCCAGTCCAGACTAGTGTGTTATGCTTATCTACCAGCAGATGGAGACTGAGAACACAAACCTGAAACATGCTATAAACGTCCTCTGTGCCAACTGACAACAGCCAGCATGAAACTCACAATGCAGAGAAAACGGTGCCCCAAAACCCCTATTCTCCGCCAGCCATGCCCTCTTCAAGAAAAGGGGAAGAGCACCACAACAAAACCTTACCGACTCTGAGATTTGGGCCTCTTTCTCTTTTGCTTTTTGGCAGAAACGTAAACAAGAAAATGCAAAGACCCAAACACAGGTCACAACCAAAAAAATCATCACTGAGCCTCCAAGCAGGGGTTCTCAACCCTGTCCTCAGGACCCACCTAGCCAGTCGGGTTTTCAGGATAACCACAATGAATATGTATGAGAGAGATTTGCATATACTGCCTTCATTATATGGAAATCTCTCTCATGCATATTCATTGTGGTTATCCTGAAAACCCGACTGGCTAGGTGGGTCCCGAGGACAGGGTTGAGAATCCCTGCTCCAGAGAGTCCCATCCAAAATTCTAGCACGAACTGTCCCGAGCATGCCTGCTGAACATCTGATTCTGCAAGAACAAACTTGAGACAACATCCCATACAGCAAACGTCCTGGGTGGGTCCTGGACTGGACTGGAGGGACTCCATGAAAGAAAATTAGCAGGTAGGGTCTAATTTCACCTTCCTGTTCATCTTGTCAGTCCAGTCCAGACAAGAGGGACATAAAGCAGTACTAATGATAGGTGGGAACCAAAACGCCGATTACAACATCCACGCCCAAAGTTCATGTCCTGCCAGGCCTGTACATCCAAGTGATAATGACGCACAAAGGAATGAAGAAACCACCATGTTGCTACCTTACAGATGTCCTGGGGAGAAACAAGACCAACGTCCTCCCAGGACGCCTGAGCCCACGAGCCAGAGAGTACAGGATGCTCCTTCAACAGATACAATAACTTCCCTGATCCACTGGGAAATACAAGCCTTACAAGTGACCTCGCCCTTCTGAGGACCAAACAAGACGTAGCCTCTCTGGATCCCAAAAAGAATGAGTTACCTTCAACTACTGCTTCAGAGACTTACAGACATTTGGCTTATGAAGAAGGTGAGCTTCCTCCGAATCCTGCAACTCAGAAAAGGTTGGCAAAGAGACCACCTGATTGAGATGAAAAACTGACATCACGTTCGGTAAAAAGGAAGTAACTGGACTCAGAACCACCTTCTCCTTGGAAAAAAAACACAAGTAAGGTTCTCTACAAGACAAAGCCTTTTAATTCACTTAATATTCCCCTTTGGGCCTAGCGCAGAGGCTCCAGTCTAAAGTCTCTTCACCTAACTTTCCTATTTGATAACTAATTGAAAGCATGTGGAGGATAGTTTTATAAATGGGTTGCCTATATGTGAAGGCCACATAATGCCTATTTTATGAAATTACATAGGCACTTACAGTATGTGTCTTTACAAAGATACTAGTGGTAAACCAGCAGAAATAGTGGATAGATTGTGCTCCCGAGCAGCTCTGAAGCTGCAGACGTTTAAAGTATGCCACACACACTCATATTTTGTGACATACACATGCAGGTCATGACTCCACCCTTTGCAAGGTCTCTATTTTGCTATGACTTTACTGCTGCTTATGTTGCCGTTTCATTTGTATTATGATGTATGTTTCTATTATTTGTGTTTTATTGTATCCTGCCTTTTGCTTTTTATAAGAGCAGATAAAATATCTAATAAATGAAATGACATGACTCTGCCCTCGCTCGTGGATGAAACCTGCCAAAGCTCCTCCCTTAAAGTCGTGTATAAATATATGCCCAATTGCACTGCACCTACTTTTAGGTATGAGGTAATTTTATAAGAGACCTTTTACATGTGTAAAATCCATTCTAAAATGGCTTGAAAGTCTTATCATAGAACATGCTGTTCCAATTTCACTCCATATGAAAAGATCCCTTTAAAACTATGACAGATGGCTTTGTTCAATATTTCATTCAGAACCTTTTGGCTACCGTAATGTACTGGAGTAGCTCTCTCATGTTGGAGACTAAGTCATTCTTTCTTCTTGAAAAGAGGGCATATTTATGTATACGATCAAGAAATGCTGGCACACTAGCAGTGTATAAAAAAAAAATCAATATCAAGAGACATCATATCCAAAGAACCTTTATCAGCTTTCACTTATAGGGTGACCGCATTTGCCATCTGTACACCAAACACAATGCATTACTATATCTACTGTGTGTTACTATCGTACTGACAGCATAGACTACATATCTAATCTCTTTACATCGGTATAGAGTAAGAATGTGGGTATGAATGGCAATGATTATATTTCATATTTAGCAGATAAGAACAAATTTAGACTACTTTGGCATTCTGCGAGGATGGGAGTATTCATTTGAGCAGGCGAGTGCAAATGTAAAGGATTTCTTATTGGTGACCGATGGAGTCTGTGCACATCAGAATAGATGGGGGCAATTACTGGTCTTAACATGATGCATCTCCAAATGCTGATTTTATTTAAATGCAAGTTATAAATACTACAAATATTTATGAAACCTCAGAACATATTCAGACTTTTCACTGATTCTTAGCCAAATGACTCACAATAATATGAACTGTTGCCCCTGAAGGGTCAGTATTTCTGTGTTGTAATTCCCATGGTTGATTTGGCATGTATAGGTAAACGTGTTTCTATCCTATGTCTTGCATGCTTTGAAAGATTCTGTGTCATCCTACAGTGTTGTAGTCTCAGAAAGCAAGATGTGGCCAGCTTATGAAGTTAGTTAATACTTGCTATATTTAAAGGATATGGCTGATTTATCAGGCTTTCTAATGCAAACAAAATCCGGCACTGTTGATATGCAAGATTTATAATACAAGAAAAGTAGTCAGAGGGCTAGAAATAAACAAGGAGGTTGAATGTTGCTGTACAAATTGAATGCATTCTTATTTTGCTTGGAAACACTTTCTAGAGAAGATTAAACCAGGATTTAGAAGTCTAGCTTGGCATAGCAGGCATGTTTTTTGTCGAAAGACACTTGTCAGCTATATAACCCCAAAGTTCTGTGTGAGATCATGGAATGGGAGGAAACATTCATCACGCTAATCACAAGAACATGGAACTTGAGAAAATAAAGTCTAATAATGCAGTGAATACATAATTCATAACTGCTCGTGTTTTCTCTCTTCTCAGACAAACCATGTGGGGACCCTCCTTCCTTTCCTCACACCACTCTGCATGGTCACACAGGGTATGAGATGGGGGATGAGCTGCTGTATGTGTGTGCCGACGGCTACGTCATGGGCAACCGAGAAGCTGCCTTCACCTTGCTCTGTGACAGCTGTGGGGAGTGGTATGGACAAGTGCAGGCCTGCGTTAAAGGTAAGCAGGTCCAATTCCTTCATATGGCCAGTCCTGCATAGGCCACCTCCAGAGAAAGACTGGCAAATAAAATCATCTCAGAGTGGAAGGGCCCTTGAGTAAGCAAGATGGAGAGGAGTCTCTCCCCCTACCTACCAGCATCTCAGTCTATCCCCTCCTCCTCCCTCCACTGCTGGGCTTTGCTTCTGGTAGCTGATACAGCTATTAGCTAAAGCCCTTTGCACAAGTCTCCTCTTCCCACATGCCCAGTTTTTAAAACACATTTCACTCATTGGATTTCTCCTTTTGCCACAAGTCCAACATGTCTTGTCCATTGTATGTGTCTCCTTCATAGTTGATTAGTTTTCTAACCAAGTCTATTTTTTGTTGTGTTATGGATGGTATCGGCTTAAAAGCTCCCTCCGGTTACTGAGTGTAACAGCCTGAGTGGCTGGAGAGCTGAACCCCAGGCATGAAGTGTGGATAGGGGCAGAACTCCAGGCTCCTGACTCTTGGGGCTGTGTTGGGTGGGAGAGGAGGGGCAAAGAGCTAGTTCCCAAGGCCCTCTTCTGTGGGAAGCCTTCCTCCTCCTTTGGCTGCACCAATCCATTCACTCCTTAGGTACATTACAAAGTTCACTGTTTTATTTTATTTATTTATTTATTTAGCATTTCTTTTATACCGCGCTATTATCATCAGTGCGGTGTACATCAAAACGGAACATATGCATTCAGGGTTACTGAAAATGCATTTACATTTGAACAGGGATTGGAACTTGGATAACAGGATAATTAACAACAGTTATACAATATAGTATCTACAATTATATACATGGTGAGTGTAATTCCCTGTTAAGGCCACTGCCTGAATAAAATCACATGGACCAGTAATTAGCTGTAGAGGTCAGCATTTTTTGGAAATGCTGGCCACTGCAGCTAAATTGAAACTGGATATTCAGTACCAGAATGCAGATAGTGGCAGACGCTAAATATCTGGTCAATGTGGTCAAAATCTGCACTATCCATATAGTGGCAATTTTCAACACTGCTATGGGGATAGCAAGTCAGATAGTTAAATAAAATAGCTAACTTTTTTATACCGCTTTTTACCGGGTCAAAATGGTATACATATAACAAAGGTTACATGTAAATATGCTGAACAGTTAACAGAACTTATGTACATTTTATGGGAGGTCACATTTTGATGTTAAGGATCACAACTAATGTCCAGCAGGAATCCATGTAGTGTCTGGGCTTGAGCACAGCAGAGAATAATGTAGTCAGCCAGGGCTAGGTACTGAGGTTGACAGTGAGGACAGGGGGAAGCAAAGAGGAGGGAAAGCTAGAGGTTAGCAGGGTGAGGTGGGTAATGTGGCGTGTGCTGATGGTTAAAGGGTGCGTTTCTCCAGAAACAAAATCCCAACAAAGACTGCCTCTTATCCTATAAGCTGGACATATTATGCATCACAGAATCCCGACTCATGGAAACTGGCATGGTACTAAAACTGACTCAAACCACTTAACTACACACTATTCAACTGCCCAAGAACTCATCGAAGAAGAGGTGGAGTACTCATCCTAATGAAATCCCATCTGCATTTCCACAAACTATCAGCCGAAAGCACAGAAGGACTGGACTCCCTCACCATATTAAACAGGCACATAGCCATCTGTCTCGTATACAGATCCATACTTGAACTAGCTCTGGAAATCACCAAAAAATTAATAAAATACCTCCTACTTCTAGGCAACTTCAACCTCTCCTCTTTCCCAACCAGTCATCCTCATTCCTAGAACCCATGAAGTCTATGGACTTCTCCCAACTTAAAGTGCCAACACACACAAAAGGCAACAAACCCGACCTCATTTTCACTAAAAAAAAAGAAACACGCGGAGAGTGGTTTGTTTCCAAGATGGTGGCAGTGAAGGTTCAGCTGTAATGCCTAAGAGGAAGGGCAAACTTAAGGCTGTTTCCGCGGCGCCGTTGTCCAGCGGTGAGGGACCCATGGATCGATTCGTTCAGCTGTCGAAGGATCAAGTGTCGGGGATTCGAGCGGGCGTTGGGACGCCTGTGAAGGAAAGTGATTTGACGTCTTCGCCCTTAGACACCTCGCTCTCCCCGGATGGGCATATCCCTCCTGCTTCCCCTGCTACCGCGGTTGCCCGGATTGCGAGAGATGCAGCTGCAGAGTCCGAAGTGGTGGCTGCCGCTGTGCCGGAGCGGGTCTCGTCTTCGGAGACTTCCACTGGTTTAGCTGGGGATTCTCAAGTTGCCGTTGCGACGATTGTTCCATCCAGCAGTGGAGACCCTGACCAAGCAGATATCCCTTCAGCGGCAGATGGTTCTTCAATCTCCAGGTCTGTATTTCCTTTATTGGTTCATCCAGTCTCCGTGATGCTGGACAGCATTTGGGACGCGCTCTCTCATTTATCGAATGTTGTGGGACAGCAATTGTCTACATATTCTTTGAGAACTATTGAGTTGGAAAAGTCCATGACTGTGGTGACAACAGATATTCAAGGACTTAATGCTAAGTACGAGTTGCTGGATCAGAAGCTTGAACAAGTTTCTGATCTCACTGCCTCTTTTCTTAAGGAAAATATTGCTCTTAGAGTTAAATCAGAGGCATTGGAGAATGCGGTTCAGTCTTCGAACCTTCGACTGTTGAACTTTCCCATGACTGTTGAACTTTCCCATTATTGTTGGGGAGGTTCCTCTTGATTTATTTAAGAAATATTTGTGTGAGGTACTTTCAGTACCAGTTGATTTGTTACCCCCAGTATCTAAAATATATTATCTCCCTTTGGGGAAGAATGTTGGGAAAGTAAAAGTGGGCCCTTTGGAGTTGGATTCACGTAATGTTTCTGAGTTGCTTACTACTCCTAAAGAGGAGGACGTGCCTGTTTCCACCTTACTTGTTACTTTAGCATTATCATCGGATCGGGAATGGCTCTTGAAATTGTTTTATAAAAAGAGAGTAAATTTATTTTATGGGAAAAAAGTTTATATCTTCCCAGATGTGTCCAGGGACACTCAGAAGCGGCGGAGGGCGTTTCTCTTATTAAGGCCTGGTGTCCTTCGTATTGGTGCCACTTTCACGTTACGGTTTCCCTGTAAATGCTTGATTGTTCATAATTCCCATAAATATGTTTTTCTTTCACCTGAGGATCTATTTGCCTTTATTAGTAATCAGTTGCCTTTGTGTTCTTCTTCTTTTTGACCAGGGCATGTATACCCCTTTGTTTATTGAGATCCTTCGAGCACTGCCTCTATCTGTTTTTCCTTTGTTATACTGATGGGGCTTGTCCCCGTATATTTTGTTGCTACTTCTTTTTCCCCTTTTAGAGGGCTAATGTATAATTCTTGCTTGAAAATTTGGGAAAATTGTATTTCTTGTATTTATGTCTGCAAGTATTATTGTTTTCTGGGTTCAGGTTTTTTCTTGATCTTTAATATGCTTATCAAAAAAAAAAAAAAAGAAACACTACATACTGCAACCCAGCTCCACCCCAACCATCACCAGTCCTGGTCAGATCTTACCCTTATTAACTTTCAACTCCCTTACAACATAGCAGAAAATCCCATAAACCAACACCAGGCATCCAGATGCTTCAAACCATTTGACAAAGATACATTCCTTGACTAAGTACTCTCCCTTCTACATACTGATACAAATGACATTGATTCCCTCATATCCAAATGGAACCAAATTATTGCAGAAGCAGATGCAGTGACCACAATCCCATAACATACGAAAAAAACACCTTAAGACTCCATGGTACTCCTCAAGACCTCAGAGATCTCAAAAAGCAACTTCAAAAGCAAGAAAGCAAATGGTGATGAAGTACAAATGACTAAACCAAGTACATGCTACTACTAACAGAATAGTGCTCCACAACTGACAAGTGTAAAAGAGCATACTACCAAAAGACAGGAGAAGGAGGTCTTCCGCAAATGGTTCAGTAAGGAGTAGCGGAGGACAATGACCATGGCCAAACACAAGGAGAATTCAAAGAAACTTTTAAAAAAACACAATAAAGTAATTTGAATTCTCCTTGTGTTTGGCCGTGGTCATTGTCCTCTGCTACTCCTTAAAGAGCATACTACACCAAACTAATTAAGAATTCTCTTGGTCTGTTGACTGAGGTGTTATTTTACCTTTTACAATATAAAAATCACTCTGGGGACAACACAGACACTGTCCTCAGCCCACAGACACTACAAACCATTACAAATCTGCCACTGCAAAACCATCTACACAACCTGTACAACCACAACAAATGGTTAACACAGATAACACCTGGACCTCCTTCAGCAAGGAAAACAGAATCCACAATTACAGCTGTCAACACAACCACATCCCCACTAGATCCCTGCCCAGTGAGCTAAATTAAAGCAATTAAAACTGATCTGATCCCATTCCTCAAGAAAATAATCCAACTATCCCTTCAAAGGCACATGAAAACCATCTCCATCTGACCCACCCTAAAAAACTCAAAGTTAGATCGCAAAGACCCCACATCCTACAGACCCATCACCAGCCTTTCATTCCTATCCAAAACAGAAAAAACATCCTTCAACTCCAAAAACAAATCAAACATGCACCCACAGCAGCATGGCTTTAGGCCACACCACAGAGTTGAAACCTTCAATACTTCCCTAATGAACAGGCTAATAAAAAGGAACCCAAAAATCACACCAAGGATATATCTTGATATTTTTGGACATCTCAGCAGCCTTTGACATTGTCAATCACAACATCCTCCTCCAAAGACTTCATGCCACTGGATTTAAAAATGAAGTCTTAAAATGGTTCCACTCCTACCTAAATGAACAAACAGCAGCAAGTGAAAATAGGCATCAACACATCTCCCTTCCCCCAAACCCAAGGCATCCCACAAGGATCATCACTCCTCTTCAACATCTATCTACAGCCACTATGCCCAATCATTCAATCCGACAGCATATACTTCCACATCTATGCAGACGACAATGATATATGTTCCCTTCAATCCCACCAATCCCACATATGAAGGAATACTAAACTGTTTCACAGACATCACCCAATGGCTGGCACTAAATTTACTTACAATCAACTATAAAAAAACAACCTCATGGAAATACTCTTCATCACCAAAGATGAAAATTCCATTCTCTACCATCCCTGCCATTAAATAACATTGATGTGCAAGTCAAGAAAGAGATCAAATACCTAGGCTTCACCTTGGACCAAACACCTCACTCCGAAGCCACATAACACAAACAAGGACACACTACCACAAAATTCAAACCCTACTACATCCCTGTCCTTTACTGAATCTACCAGATTCCACACTGCATTCCAAGCCATCATCACACGCATATTGACTACTGTAATTCAAGCTACCATGGCCTACCAAAAGCCACCCTGCTGCCTTTATATACCATGCCACAGGGCTGTACCAAGCGTGAAATCACACCCTGTGCGACTTGCACATCGGGTACACGACTCCCCACCATTCCAGTCACTTTATGGATGGCGGCAGGAGAGAAGAGGCATGCCCGATGTGCAAGTCGCCAGCGCGCGCTAAGCAGATCTGTCCCTCCCTGCTCTGACGCCACATCAGAGGAGGGAGGGACCAAACCTGCTTAGCGTGCCATGAGAAGGCTTAAGGGGCACATTTCAGCTGTCTGCCGTTGCCTGCCGCTGCTGAGAGAAGAAAAAGTGGAGGCGGCGACAGGCAACGGCAGACAGCTGAAAAGCGCTCCTTAAGCCTTTGTGCCCTGTACGGCTGCACTACTCGCACAGGGCTAGGTATGGTCCTGCCATGCCACACTACACACAGCAGCATGCATTATCCAAGGAGCCTCAAGATGTGTCCATTGAACCCCCATACTGAAACTCCTCCACTGGCTTCCTGTCCTAAGCTGCATCAAATATAAAATTCTACTACTCATCTTCAAAATCAATAACCAATCCTCCTCCCACCTACAAACACTGCTAAACACAACCAAAACCAATAAGACAAGACGACAAATCATCAAAATATATGCTGACCATATCAAACGACAAAACTAGAAGCAGTCACTACGCATACACAAGAGTATTTGAATTCTATGCTACAAGCCTCCGGAACAGCCTTCCTGAAAAAACAGAAGCACAAAATGACCTACTCAACTTCCGGAAACAGCTCAAGACTCACCTTTTTACAGGACTCCACCCCCTTTTAAATCTCCCCGTTAAACAAAAGTCCATCCCCTTTTACTGTACCAAGATATCTGGCTAACTATTTGTATTTGTTGTCGAGTCAATGCCGACTCCTGGTGACAGAGTCCTCGGAAGCAGTACTGAAAATGACTGCTATAGGGATAAACTGCAGCTGCGCCCTCAGATTGCCCCAGCACCATCATAATGCCAAGGCAGTCGAACAGAATATTCAGTGGCACTTAATACTGTTAGTAGGTGCTACCGCTAAATGCTTTTGAATAATGACCCGACAAGTTACTGCTGTGATTTCCACAAAGTAAAAAGAGCCCACACACCAGGCCAGAAGGCAAAATAAAATCTTCTAGCAAAAAAACATTGACTTTAGAGATTAACTAGCTTTTTATCTCCTTTGTTCATGCTTCCTCTCGTCTTCTTCCTTTCCTGATTACTTGTCTTTTTGGATCTGTAATACACAGTCCCTTCCTGCAGTCCTAGGCTCTGCAAAGGACATGTCCTTTGTGGTACATCTATTTTATGTCCCAAGCAATTTCTAGCCCACTGGCCCCAGGCACCCTCCTGTGGTTCTTGTTGCCCAACCACAAAGCAAGGATTTCTTTGCAGGATTTTCCGCTCTTTATCCCAAGTACTTCCCCATGGACTCCTTCCTGAGTGCTGGCTGCCTCTCAGTAGGTAGAAGAGAGAAAAGGAGACCGTTAACTCCTGCTTATTAGGGGTTATATTTTATGACATTACATCACTGTAACTCCTCCCCTTTAGACATGTCACATCAGGCTGCTCCTATCATGCAGATCTCATGGAGGCTGTGATGCTGCTCAGTGGTTTCAGGCACATAGGAACCTTAGCTAATATACCATAGGTAAAACTAGAGGTGAGGTGTCCAAAAAAATGACAGCCCCACTACATGTATGACTTGACTACACAGTGTTTGTGATCTGAAACAGCAAACCCTCCCTCTAACTGCTTTCCTCGTGTATCCAACTCTCAGCAAATGCCAGAGCTGGAAATTTTAGAGAAGTGGTGATCCTCTTTTACTTCTCTCAACTCTCACACATTCTCTCTCTCTCTCATATCCAGCCACTCTCTCCTCTTATCAAACTTTACCCCACCTTCCTAGGCAAGGGCAAACAGGGCTTGTGTGAGAAATCTGACTCAGCAGAGAACAACTCTCTGATTCCTATCCAAGCCCCTCCCTTCTCAGGCAACCTGCAGGAACATGAAAGGAGAGGGTGAGGCTGACAGAGGAGAAGAAAGAGCAGAAAGGAGCCACTCTGCTCCCTAAACTGGCATGTCCCCTCCTGTCTTATAGGAACATCTATGTGGGGTCCATTCAGCATTGCAATTTTAGTAATCTCCACACCCCCAAATTTAGAAGTGCCCACATTTCTTTGAAGGCCAAGGGAGAAAATTCTACCCAAGCAGTCCCTGCAGTGTTTGAGATGCCCAGTCAGGAAGAGGGCCCAGAGACCCCACGCTGCAGTGGTGGAGGTAAACATGAATTACTTTTAAATAACTTGCTGAACTGCCTCCGTCCAACTTTCTTTAGTAAAAGTGCTCTCACCTGGTAGCTAGAGAAGCACCTTCCACTGCCAGGTCAAAGTCTCATGATAACTTTGGCCCAGAAGTGGGAGGTAAGGTGCTTATGTGCTTTTCCAGATGCCGGGCTAAAAGCCAGAAAGAGACATAGTGGCAACTTATTTAACTTGTGGGGGTGCGAGAGCAAAGGCAGAGAGGATGTACCTTCCAACAATCCCACCACTGCTCCTTCCCTGGGGTCCACAGCAAAACTTTGCTTGGGGGCCCCCTCATTTGAACTGATGCCATAGTTGAAAGTCAAGAAGGTTGCAATAGACAATGTGTTCAAGAAGCAGGACCAATATTTGTATTATTTAGGAAAGAAGGAAAAATGTATACAGCCAAGCTCTGCAGGTTGTTTTAGGTATGTGAGACAAGATGAATTTTAAAGGGCAACTTCTGCATTTACCTTTTGTGCCCCCCAGATGATACTAGTTTAACCCATATCTGCCACAGCCACACAAAACGTAGTTCATATAGAGGGCTCTCTGAGGCACAAATATTCTGCCGGGCTTCCAAACAACGCTAAATATTGCAAGTCACTATGCATTTCAATCATACTCAGAAGATCTAGAGTATAAATTTGACTTTTATTGTAAACTGCACCGAATAGGTTTTATTTGGTAAGAGTGGTACGAAAGATTTTTAAATAAGTTATCTGCCTTAGTTCTCTTAGCTGGTGCAACCTACTTAGCACCATGTTTATTTTATTTATTTATAAGTTTTTCTATACCGCCCCTTCCAGAGATCAAGGGCGGTTCACAATGAACAAACCAGATACATTGAACTTTGAAGATGTATCATATTTGTGTCAGCGCACATGAAGACATGCGCATCAGCCCTAGAATGCTTTTAATGATCGCAAAGATGGAACTGCTGACAAGGTGACCCCGCACTTCCAGCCAAACAGGCTGGGCTGAGATCATGCCGAGTCATAAGAGGGAAATTTTATAAGGGGGCACCTAGTTAAAGTGTGTTTCAAAGTGCCTGTGCTAAGTCTATTTTATAAAGGCCAGTGGGTGCCTATTTGTGTTTACAACATATTAGTGTAAGTGGCTTAATGTGCACCTACATTGCAGGAACAGACATTTACACCAGCCCTACACCTGGTGTAATTGCCCACACATATTTTTCAAGTATATATGAAAATTAGTCTATGCGAATACTTGCCTGCTCTGCCTAAACTCCATCTGCTGGGTAACAGCAACCATAGAAATATAGACAAATGACAGCATATAAAAGATCTTACAGCCTATCCAATCTGCCCTTCCATATCAACTATTAGGCTTTATAGTCCCTTTTGTCCCCCCCTTTAGAGATCCTCTGTGTTTGTCTCATGCTTTCTTGAATTCAGATACGGTCCACATCTCTACTATCTCAACAAGGATACTATTCCATGCGTCTACTACTCTTTCTGTAAAGAAATATTCCACAAATTACTTCCAAGTCTATCCTTTCACCTTCATCCTACACCTCCTCCTTGTGAAGTTTTCTTTAAATTGAAAGAGGCTCTCTTCCTGTGCATTTATACCACAGAGGTTCTTAAACGTAGCTATCATCTCTCTCCTCTCCCGCCTTTCTTCCAAAGTATACATATTGAGATACTTAAGTCAGTCTCCATATGCCTTATGATGAAGTCCACTGACCATTTTGCTAGCCACCCTCTGCATCTTTCCCATCCCGTTTATCTCCTTTTGAAGGTGCGATCTCCAGAATTGCACACAATCCTCCAAATGAGTCTCAAAGACTTATACAAAGGCACTGTCACCTTCTTTTACTGGCCATTCCTCTCCCTAGGCACCCAAGCATCCGTATAGCTTTTACTGTTGCCTTTTCTACCAACCTGTTTAGCCACCTTAAGATCAGAAATTTAAAAAAAAAAAACCACACCAAACAAAATCACCCCCAGGTCCCACTTTTCCCTTCACTCCCTTTACTGTACTACTCCCTTGGATTTTTGCAGCCCAGAATGCTTGACCCTGCATTTTTTAGCATTAAATCTTGGCTGCCAGATTCTCAACCAGTTCTTCAAGCTTCGCTAGATCCCTCCTCTACACCTTACTGGCTGTCTACCCTATTGCAGATTTTTGCATCATCTGCTAAGAGAGTAAAACCTTAGCCAACAGCCTTTGCACAATATAATTTACAGAATTGTTAAAAAGAATTGGACCAAGGATAGAGCCCTAAGGCACACCATTGGTAATATCCTTCTCAGAGTGAGCTCTATTTACCTGTGCCCTTTGTTGTGGTTAGTTCCATTGAATATCCCCTTTGTTGTGGTTGGTTCCATTGAATATCCCCTTTGTTGTGGTTGGTTCCATTGAATATCCCCTTTGTTGTGGTTAGTTCCATTGCATATCCCCTTTGTTGTGGTTGGTTCCATTGAATATTCCCTTTTAACGCCTCTATGTGCCCTGGTGCTATCTGAATAGTATCGGAGCATGTCGAGCGCATGTTGGGGTGGAAACTGTCACTGACTGGGCAGCAGTGATATTGCAATGTCACCGCCCACGACACACCCTAATGCTAAGTGGTTAGCACCGGGCACATAGCAGCATTAGTTGGGATATTCAGCAGCATTAACCGTGTTAGTGTCATTGACTATCCCATTCAGCGGTATTTACATGGATTACAGGTCAGTAAACCATGTAAATGTCTTTAGAATATCAGGCCCTAAATTTATACCTGGGACAATGGAGGGTTCAGTGACTTGTCCAAGGTCATAAGGAGTGTAAGCAAGAGAGACTCCAGGTGGTAACAGATTTTGGCATCTCTCCCCCCCCCCAATATAAAAACCCTTCTACTCAGAAACAATGCCAGCACAATACCTCCCACCTCCCTAGACAGGCCAGGATTAACTTGTCGGTGGCTCTCCGTACATCATGAGCCTATATTATAGGCCTACCCTGGAGTTATCAAGCCATCCCTTTGCCATAATCTTCCCCTTCAGCTTTAACTTCTCTTAGTGGTCCTGTCCTACTGCAAATAGGATAAAAGGACTCCCCAAACAGCTCCAGCCCTTAACACATATTCTCACTCACTTAATTCAGAATATTTAACAAAAACTGCCCACCACCCTCAAAACCCCTACTATACAAAATTTAACAAGAAATAACAGCTGGCAATAACAACCCTCCCACATGTAATTTAACTATTACAAGCTTAGGGAATCCCAACCTCCAAAGAGACCAGCCTCAGTTTTCTCCTGGTTGTCACATTGGAGGTCATTCAAAGGAGTACAAGTGGCATACCCTTTTTGGCTGTATTCTTTGGAGGAGTGTCGATTGGCAGCATACCTACTGCCTCACATAGGATTGGCTGCCAAAGAGGTACATAAAACTTTAACCTCTGCAGCTGGTTTTATTCTGAAACAGGCCCCTATTCAGAAGCTTCAAATGGAAGCAGGAGATGAAAAACAAAAACATAAAAAGCATGCAGCAGGAGGAGAGCTTTCCCGTGCTCAATGAAAAATCCATCCTTCGGAGGTAACCCTCAACTGATCCTGGTCCTTTCTGCCTGGTCAACGTCCTTCCCCTCCCCTCCAAGAATGACAACAGGTAGAATGGCAAAGGCAGGACCCAGAACTGAACTCTGGAACTAATTTCTGGGTCACAGACTGTTTGAGGGAGGTCCCTGGGAGGCTAAGGGTTCTACCAAGTGTGGGAAGTGTTATTATCCACTATTGTTATCTTCTGTTCAGGACATAGCAACAGACGATAGCAATGCTATTCATAGGGTCATGCTATTCATAGCCACAGACATCCCATTGTTTGATAACTGATCCTCCTAACCTCCCAGGCCTTCTAGAACAATTCCGTCTTCATCCTCTCTAAGCGTGTTGGAAGAGGTGCCTAGATTGACCTTTTGGATATAAACAGCACTTTGATTCAGTGAAAAAACACTTTATAAGCATAGCTAAATAAATAAAAACAAAAACAAATTACTGAGCAGTCTTTATGTCTCCCCCTTTTCAGGAGGGAAACTGCTTTTAAGACTCTCTGTCTTGCCTCTCAATTCAAAGGACTCTCCTCTCCTCCATCTTTACGTGAGGACAAAATGTCTTAGTTCCTAACTTCTCTTTCATATCTCTAAACCCGACTATTTGCTGACAGAACCAGGTAATTTCTTCATCCTGAAAATATCTCATATGTAATCCTAAAACAGGAGCATCTTATACTTTATGGATTTTCCTGATTGCACCCATCACTCGGTGAATTTTTTGGTTGGAAACACTAGCATTCAAATTTGAGAAAGTTATTTAGCCTCCCGCCTCCTGTGTCCTCACTGCAGAGAGGGGTTTAGCGGGCGCTGAGATCTGATCAACTCATCTCAGTATGGATTATGTCCCAAACAAGGGAGAAGTTTAAATTCAGGACTTTAGGAATTGAACTTATATGCCCTCCATGTAATCATCATTCAAGCAGGAGATTGTGTTTCAACAAAAATAAACATTACTTAAAATTCATCTTCTTCAGTGGAAGTGATTTAATGATACAATACCCATTTCTTTGGATATGATTCCATATTCTCAATCAGCAAAAGCACAAGCAAATTATTTTAGGATTCCTTCAGTTTATTTTCTGACATCACGCTCTATGGTATGACTTCAAAGGCTCCTTATCTCGGAGACCGCCCAATGCACCTGCTCTCCAGTGCTCTGATCTGTCCGACCTCCCTAAGCCTCCTTGCCATACCGGTGGGCACACTCTTTTGTTGTGTCCTTATGGTCTATACCAGATGGATACAGTATTCGCCAAAATACTGCTTGGGGGACATGTGCTCATAATGTTTAAGTAACCCAGAGTGCAGCTGGATATGTAAATCACCTTGATATGAAAATTATTTTTTTGAAGAGCGACTGGCAAATTTTGCAATTAAATATTAAGGAGTTAATTTTATAAATCTTTTCTGCAAGTAAAATGTTGATATATGTGTGTAAAAGGCCTCTTATAAAATTGTGGTATTTCTGGATGCTTGATGCACTTAGGAACGTACTTGTAAGGGAAGGAGTTTGGGTGGAATTTACACACTAACATTTACATCTGTACCTGAGTAGTGCCTATGATGTAGCTACTATTTCTGCAAGATTTGTGCTAGTATTATAAAGAGCATAGGCAACTATATGCTCTATAGAACATAAGCGTCTTCTCCACCTTCAGACCTTGGCACCTCATTATAAAGTTACCCTCCACGACATTAAAACCTTAAGGTTTTCAGTCTCCACAGTGGCCAACCCTTGAAGGGCCAGACAAATCTGGTTTTCTCTCTCCCAATAAGTCCTAAAGATAAAGGCTCCCATGCAAAGATGGAAAACCTTTATGCCTTAACAATCCTGAATCTTAGAATTGTGTCTCCAAATCAGAAAATGCAAGGTTGGAATAACACATCCCTTCAGTCGTAATCTGAAACTAACCAGCCCCTTCTTTTAGGGCAGGGTAGGGAGGAAGAAAAAGAGTGAGAAAATTTACCCCCTCTAATATCCAATTCTAACCTCCCTCCTTACTCAGTTCCTTAGTTCTAGAACATTCTAGGTATTGTAATATTAAAACACTGAAATGACCGATTGTGGCATCTCTCTTTGGTTATACAAGTTCTGTTTTTAAAACACAGTAATATTAATTTGCAACCCTAGATATTTTTCTTGCGTGTATCCTCTCTGTGCTGTGCCAATCAGTTCAACTCTAAAATCGAGGCAGGTATGACCCAGTTCCCTGGGGTATATTTTATTGCAATCAGGAATTTGAGGCTGCAGTTGCCCCACCCAAAACCCAGTAATTGAGCTCAATTACTCTAACCACTGTCCAGTGTAATTGTGTGGGGGCATGCGCCAGTCACACCACAGGCGACTTAGGGGTCCACATTCGGATGATATTCTGATCTGCTGGGTCTTGCAGGTTCTCCATGTACTGGTAGGCTACTGGCCTTCCTATCCCATGATGCATCTAACTGTGTATCAAAGGAAAATAAAACTCTGTATTCAAGCAAGCAGGCCACCAGAGTTCAGTCCTTGCCCCAAGTCTGCCTGCTTTAGTGTACACCCTACTCTAGCACTGGAACCAAATTAAACCTAAGAATAAAATTACACTTACTTCCCTAGCTGAGTTCCTTCCCCTTCAGGAAACTCTGCTGGCCTCCGTGCAGCCTGTCTCTACCTTCAGGGACTGCGGTTTCTCTTTCCAGAATCCAAAGCTCTTTCTGCCCTTCACAGCTCCCACTTTGTTCTCACTGGCAGGCTGCTCTCCTGGCTATCTTCTCTCACATGCAGTCTCTGTCACCCTCAGTGCTGGTTACATTCAGTTGCAGCTCCGAGTACTCCTCTGGCTCTCTTCCAGTTTCCACTGTTCTTAGCTGGCCTCAGTCTCTTTCTAGAGACACCCTGCAGGGCTCGACCTCTCCACGCTGCTTCGCGTCTGCTCTTACCTGAACTCAGGCTATACTAGGCTGGGCAATGCTGCTTTCAGCTCTTGTGCTCCTTTCCAACACTCTCCTGCTCTTGTGCTGGTGTCTCTCATCCGTTCCTGTTCCTCTTCTTGTGCTCTCTTTTTCTGGGGGGGGAGAGAGCAGGGCCATCCTGGCCACTAGGCAGACTAATAGGGTTGCCAATTTTTTGAGAGGAAAAAACCCACCACCTGCAGCTACTTGTGCTCCACCTCTGCCCCACCCCCAATAAATAACTGCAGAGAGGGTAGCAGTGCAGGCTTTAGTATCTGCAGGCCATGTCAAAGTGGGTGAGGGAGTACAAAAGGTTGCATTCTTCCACATCCACATCCATTCATTCACAGACCCCCAATACACATATGCTTACCCATATTGTATTAAATCCAAATTTATATTCTGCATCCACAGGCTCCTCCACCCCTAGGTCACTTCCCCACACCACTAACCATATAAAACAAAGATATCAGTAACGGCAATACAAACCCTCCGAGTACCAGGCCTATTGGAAATTAGTATTAAAAAAATATCCTTCAGAGCCAAGAGCAAATCTACCATGCCAGCATTAACTTCCAAAGCTCCCCCAAGGACTCTACAGGGTGGCCCAAAAAAAGTGAGAACATCTCGTAAATTAAAAGCTTAGTTTTCTTATTTACCTTTTTTAGCTATATAATGTCTTTATTTTGACAATTTCCAGTCGCCATCTTTTTTTTAAATTTGTCAATTGTTTACATCTGTCTTTTTGAATTTTTAAATAACTTATATGCTACGAGATGTTCTCACTTTTTTTGGGCCACCCTGTATAAGGAAAAGGCAGCACTGTCAATATTGCATGGGCCCTTGAACATCAGTAAATCTATTCAGAAAGCTAAACAAGCCAGATCATTGCACATTCTTAAATAGAAATTACATGCTAACAGAATACCAGCGTCACCTGGTTCCAGGAGTGAGATTTTAAGCCAGTCCTTGAGTTCTGACCATCTAATTCTGGTGCATTATGGGATCTGCAGCACTGATTTCAATGGGCAAAATCAAGGACTACAAATACCATACTGCATTGCAGGGCAAATTTTAAAACAAGAACTGGCCAAAAATATCACTCCTAGAACTGGGTAACTTGGGAACTCTGTTATACCCAGCCTTAGTCACACATGTAGCACACGGATGGACCATCACCATATAAAAAATAAATTAGCAAAAAGTGACAATAGAAATATGTACACAAAAGTGAAACTGGAACTTCAAAAAGGCAGACCCTGCATGCAATGCAACGCAACAGCAGAGAAGCAGAAAGAGATGCGTTCATGCTGTACTGTACAAAAAAAAGCAGATGTCAAGACTGGCGTTAAGAGGAATGTAACTAAGGCACAGATAAGGCCTCCAAACCAGTCTGATGCTGCTACTACTACTACTATTTAGCACTTATATAGCGCCAAGCACGCAGCGCTGTACAGGCATACATACAAAAGACAGTCCCTGCTCGTCAGAGCTTACAGTCTAATTGAGACAATACAGAGGATTAGTCAAATTGGTGCAAAGCACAATATAGTCTTTACAATTCGGTTATGAAAATTGACGGGAGTCAGGTTAAGATAAAGGATAGAAGTCAGGATCTGAAAGCGAAAGTGAAGAGGTGAGTCTTCAGTCTGGATTTGAAGAGGGCCAGGGAGGGTGCCTGGTGTATAGACACAGGTAAGCTGTTCCAGGCGTAAGGTGCAGCAAGGTGAAAGGAGCGAAGTCGGGAGTTAGCGGTGCGAGTGAAAGGCCTAGATAGAAGTAATTTGTTAGCAGAGCGAAGTTCCCGAGAGGGGATGTAAGGAGAGATAAGAGATGAGAGGTATTGAGGGGCCGCAGAGTGAATGCATTTATAGGTCAACAGGAGAAGTTTGAACTAGATGTGGAATTGGACAGGGAGTCAGTGAAGCGACTTGAGAAGAGGAATAATGTGGGCATGGCAAGACTGGTGGAGGATTATTCGAGCAGCATAATTCTGAATAGATTGAAGGGGAAGGAGATGGCTCACGGGGAGACCAGCAAGGAGTAGGCTGCAGTAGTCGAGGCGAGAAGAGATTAAGGAGTGGATAAGGGTTGTGGTGGTGTGTTCAGAAAGGAAGGGGCGGATTTTGCTAATGTTGTAGAGAAAGAAGCGGTAGGTCTTAGCTACGAGCTGGATATGTGTGGAGAAGGAGAGAGAGGAGTCAATGATAACCCCCAGATTGCGGGCCAAGGGAACAGGAAGGATCGTAGATCCATCCACGGAGACTGAGAAGGGGGGAAGAGGAGGGGAGGGGTTGGGGGGAAAGACAAGGAGTTCAGTCGTGGTCATGTTCAACTTCAAATGGCAATGAGACATCCAGGCAGCGATGTCAGAAAGGCAGGCAGAGATCCTGGTCTGGATTGATGGAGAGATATCAGGTGTAGAGAGGTAGATTTGGGAGTCATCGGCATAGAGATGATACTGAAAGCCATGGGAGGAGATAAGCGCGCCAAGGGATTGTGTAAAGAGAGAGAAAAGGAGGGGGCCCAGGATGGATCCTTGGGGTACACCAACATAGAGCGGGGTGGGAGAGGAGGAGGAGCCACCAGAGCATACACTAAAGGAGCGATGGGAGAGGTAGGATGAGAACCAGGATAGTACGGAGCCCTTGAAACCAAGCGAGGAGAGGGTGGTGAGGAGAAGATTGTGGTCAACAGTGTCAAAGGCAGCGGGGAGGTCAAGAAGGATGAGGACTGAGTAGAGGCCTTTAGATTTAGCCAGGAACAAGTCATTGGAGACTTTTGTAAGAGCCGTTTCAGTGGAGTTTAGGGGACGGAAGCCAGATTGTAGTGGGTCCAGGAGGGCCTGGGAGGTGAGGAAGTCGAGGCAGCGGCAGTGGACTGCTCGTTCTAGTAGTTTAGATATGAAGGGAAGGAGGGAGATGGGTCGATAGTTAGAAGGACAGGTGCGATCGAGAGTGGGTTTTTTGAGGAGAGGTGTGACAACAGCATGTTTGAAGTCTACGGGGACAGTTGCAGTGGATAGTGAATGGTTTAGAATATGAGAGATGGAGGGGACAACGGTTGGGGAGATGGGGTGTAGGAGATGGGTGGGGATAGGGTCAGAGGAACAGGTGGTGGGTTTGGAGGAGGAAAGAAGGAGTGTGGTTTCCTCTTCGGAGATCGTCGGGAAGGAGGAGAGGGTAGCAGAGGAAGTATGGATGGGGAGAGGAGAATTGCGGAGAGGGGGGAGGTAGATGAGGAAGTGGGGAATTGGAGGGTAATCTTGTGGATTTTGTCGTGGAAGTAGTCGGCTAGGGTTTGGGCAGAGAGGGCGGGACCGGGGATGGAGGCACCTTGAGGACAGAATTGAGGGTATTAAAGAGGCGGCAAGGATCATGGGCAAGGGAGTTAGTCAGATGGATGTAGTATTCTTGTTTGGGAAGTGCTATGGCTGACTGGAAGGAGCCAAGCATGAATTTGAAATGTAGAAAGTCTTCCGAGGAGCAGGATTTGGTGCAAGCACATTCAGCAGAACGGGTACAAGTACATAAATAGCAGGTTGTGGATGAGCGCCATGGTTGAGGAGTAGAACGTCTGATAGGGCGTGGAGTGGGTGGGGCAAGAGTGTCAAGAGCCGAGGATAGTGCAGCATTATAAGAGGATACTGCTTCGTCAGCAGATTTGGAGGACATAATGGAGGGAAGAGATGGAGAAATGGTAGAGGAGAGAGTCAAGGGATCAATATTATGAAGGTTTCTAAATAGGATGGAGGAGACAGGACAAGGTTGAGACAGCAGAAGCTGAAGATTAAAGGTTAAAAGGTAGTGGTCTGATGAGGGAAGGATTGAGTTGCGGAAGTTTGAGGGAGAGGAATTAGAGAAGAGTATCAGGTTGAGGCTTCTGGGTCGCCAGGAGTCAGGACTGACTCAAAGGCACACATTGCATTTTATTTTGCATCAGGTCGAGGCAGTGGCCATACAGGTGGGTGGGGGCAGTGGAGCAAAGTTGGAGGTCAAACGAGGAGGTGAGGGTGACGAACTTTAAGGCATGGGGATTGGAGGGGTTATTGATGTAAATGTTAAAATCACCAAGAATAAGAGTGGGGGAAGAGGGATCCAGAAAGACGGAAAGCCAGGAGTCGAAGTCGGTAAGGAAGGTCGATTTGGATTTGTCGGGTGGGCGATGGATGAGTGTGCTCTCCATGAGGGACATGAGGGAGGGGAAGAGGAGGGGGAATGAAGGGGGATATTGATGATATTAGATAGGTTACGTGAGGGTCTCTTTTTAGAGTGAAACAGAGCTCTAAGGGGGATAGGGTTGGGGTTGATATCTCTGGATGAGTGATTGGGGCATGAGTGAGGGAGGATGGAAGGGGACAAAAGAGGGATATGGATGAGATTAGATAAGGTACGTGAGGAACTCATCTTAGAGTGAGAAAGAAATCGAGGGGGGCCAGGGTTGAGGTTGATATTACCTGATAAGAGAAGGAGAAGGAGTAGTAGAGAACGGGGTAAGGCGGAGGCAGTACGGCAGAAGCGAGGGTGGGGTTGCCTTAAAGAGAGAGGGGCTGGTTGAATGAGGGGGAGGGTGTGATGAAGCTCAAGAGCAGATGCTAGGTTAGAAGACAGAATGGAGGGAGAAGTGAGGAAGGTAGAGGGAGAGTAGGGGGGAGAGGAGTGAGGGTGCTGGTAGGAGGGGAGGCAGTTGGGGAGTGTGAGGAAGAGAAGGATAATGAGATGTGGGGCCATAGAAGAGGAGTAGTGAGGGCTATGCAGTGTATGTTATCTTACAAGCAATGAGATGGCTAAGGATTCTATGCACTATGCTGTATATGTTGAGTTACAAGTGGGGACTATACACTATGGAGTATAGGTTAAATACAAGCAATGGGTAATGGGGAGAGTATAGCCTGTGCAGCAAAGATCAGTACAAGCAATGGGTAGCAAGTTCAATGCAAGCAATATCCAGGCAAGCAGCAAATGGTAACCTACAAGCAATGAGGCAGCAAAGTTCAATGTAAGCAATGGATAGCAAGTTCAATGCAAGCAATGTCCAGGCAAGCAGCAAATGGTAACCTACAAGCAATGAGGCAGCAAAGTTCAATGTAAGCAATGGATAGCAAGTTCAATGCAAGCAATGTCCAGGCAAGCAGCAAATGGTAACCTACAAGCAATGAGGCAGCAAGCAATAAGGTATAAGCAATGAGGTAGAGGGAACTACACATTATGCAGCATATGATAAAGTACAAGCAATGAAGTAGCGGAGTAGTCTAAAGGCTGTGCAGTAAAGTTAGTTGCAGGCAGAGATGTAGCAATAATAGGGTAATGAGGTAGCAGAGGGTAGTGATGGAGCCAGTAGGCTGTGAGTAGCAATGGGGTAGCAGTGGAGCAGACCGGTGAGTGCCTACTTCGCGTGCATGGGTGATGGTGGTGCCAGGGGGGATGAACGGGAGGAGCGTCTCTTCCTGCTCAGCTCCTCGACGCTGCAGCGGCTTCCGGGTGCTGTGCTGGTGCTGTGTTGGTCAGATTGAGCCAGGGGTGCCTGTGGTCCCTGCTTAAGGGCCTCGCCCAAGGGCCCTCTGGCGAGGCCCTTAGGCGTGAGCCCACCAGGCATGGGCGCACCCGCCGGGGCTTGATATTTAAACAGGGCTACCAGCTCCTGATTGGCCTTGGGTGCGGTGTTTGGGGAGGAGCTGACTTCCCGCTCTCTCACCCGATGCCGATCAGGGCCTGTGCAGGGCTTCAGCAGCGCTGGGGATCTTCCTGAAGAAGGAATCCCCTCCAAATGTTTGCCTGTCTAACACCAGTCCTCGCAGATGTACAGCCCAAAAACTGACATATTCCAGTTAATAAATAGAAAATATAATTATTTTTTCTACCTTTAATGTTGGGGCATTTTATTTTTTAAATTGTTTTTGGTCCCAGTATCTGGTGTCTGCTTTCCTCTGTGTTTCTTACCTCTCTTTTCACGATCTCCTATTCCTTTGCCATACCTTCTCTCTCTTCTTACCTTCACTTCCTCCCTTAGGTCAGTCTGTAACTTCAATTTCTTCTTTTCTGTTTTCTTTGATTTATTGTTTTTGCTTCTCTATCCAAATTTCACTACTCCTCCTTACCAACCAATTCTCAGTTTTACTTTTTTTTTTTTTTTTTTTTTTTACTATATTTAGCTGCAGCTTTCCATCTTTTCCCTCATCCAAACCCTCCCATCCCCCCCACTCTCCTTCCCCAGCCTCCTATTTCCCAGTCTTTAACTAACTCTCCTTTTCCTTCTCACCCTGTACCCAGCATCTCTCCTCTGTGTCCTTATCCCTATCCTCTCCAAGTCCATTATCTCCCCTCTGTTTCCTGTCCCTATCCTTCTCCCCTCATGTCCAGCACTTCCCCTCTATGGCCCTATCTTTCCCCTGTCCAAAATCTCCCCTCTGTGTCCCTATCCCCTCCCTATGTCCAGCATTTCTCCTCACTGTGCCCCTTACCAGCAACTCCATGTCCAGCATCTGCTCTTTCTCCCCTATTCCCCCTATGCCCAGCATCTTCTCTCTATGTGGCCATGTCCATCATTTGCTCTCTATCTCCTTTCTCCTCCCTGCCCAACATCTGCCCTTTCTCCCCATATCCCCCCATGTCCTGCATCTGCCCTTTCACCTCATCTCCTCCATACCCAACATCTGCTCTTTCTACCCTATTCCCCCTATGCCCAGCATCTTCTCTTTATGCCCCCATGTCCACCATTTCCTCTTTCTTTCCTATTACCCCCTGCCCAGCATCTGCCCTTTCTCCCCTATGCTCCTTCCATCATGTCCAGTATTTGCCCCTTTATCCCTATTTCTCCATGCCCAGCATCTGCCCTCCATGCCCCTTGTCCTCCATCTGCCCTTTCTCCCCTGTCCTTTACTTCTATGTCTCCCGACCATCTGCCCTTTCTCCCCTGTCCTTTACTTCTATGTCTCCCCACCATCTGCCCTTTTTCCTGTATCTCCCCTATGCCTAGCATCTCTTCTCCGTCCTTCCTCTAGCAACCTTCAACCCACTGCCCCCTTATCCCATGACTATCATCTGCCCTTCTTCCCCCTGGCCAACATCTGTCCCCCTGTCCGACCCCCACATCCAGCATCTTTCCTCTGGCCCCGGAGTCCTGTTTCTCCCCCCGTGCCCCCCCTTATCCACCATCGCCCCCCCCCCCCCCCTCCTTGTGCGGCATCTACTGAGAAGCGCTTTTTGAGCTTTCAGCTACTGGCTCTTGTTACAATGTTCTGACTGCCATTGGAATATATATGCAATTGCATCTTAATTGGTATTGTGTGGCTGTGTCCTCCCTGCACTGTTCTGGTGTCTCTACAAAGGCAGTGCCAAGATCAATGATCAACTTCACAAGAGTTTTTCTGACAGCATGAGAGTTCAGTTCTCAGAGCCTGAATTACTCGGGTTCTTTTCCATTCTGTGACTGTGGGGAAAAAAGAAGTTATTGCACAGGCCTGGAGAGTGTAATGTGAAATGGACATATCAGAACATCCAACTTTATCCCATATTTCCAATACGCACCTTTCCACTCCTACATAATTATCTCCTATTCCCATTGCCAAGGGGTTTTGTAGTGACAAAAAATATGAGGACTTCTTTGGGTCAATATTTAGCAGCGCTGGTCGGCATCTTTTTTAAATGATGGCAGCCACAGATAAATGGAAAGCGGATATTTTGCACTGGTAACTGAATAGGGGCCATGGCTGAAGGTCCGGCTAGTGCGATGGGTACTGGCCACTATCCATGTAGTGGTGATTTTCAGCATTGCAGATGGGCAGCTTTCCAGAGCCCGACTGTTTCAGCCTTACTAGTTCCTTCTTTTTTTTAAATTATATAAGAATATATTTGAAAGGAGGTAGGAATTAGACTTAGTGTGGTTTAATGAACTTTGATTGATTATACTTACAGTACAATACATATATTTTGATTATTTAACCACTTGGTAAGGTTAAATAAACCTTAGCAATTTTTATATTTGCCTAGCTATTTTTGTCCTAAGCTATCCATATACTGGCACGGAAAAGCACTGTTATAGGAATAACTTCACTCTGTCCTGGTTCTGTCCTCTCACCACCCCATCAATATCCAGATAATGAAAGTCAACCGCTGATTTTATGTACCCTCAAAAAAACCTCTAGGTAACAGGAAACTGAACACTTAAATCAGGGCCAGTTTTAGGGGGTGGCAAACAGGGCAATTGTCCTGGATCCCCATGCCACAAGGGGCCCCAAGTCTGCCTCAGTTTGATGGAGGACTAGCTTGAAGGTAGGCTCTGGGCTCCCTTTACAGTTTCTGGTCTGGGCCTCTGTATGACTAACATCTGCCCTGATCTAAATGTACACACACCAAAAAACGGAAGCCCTACTCATATTCTAATGCAGACCCTCCCACACCTACCTAATTATCTCACTTTCCCATTACCAAGGGGTTTTGCTGTCAATACTAAATATAAGGAACCCTTGATCTCATTCAAAAAGAGGATGTTTCCCTACTCTGTATCTACAGAAAACATCTTTATTGAATATAGGCCTCCAGACATAAATCCTCAGGCATTTGACATGTTTTGAACAAATAGGTTATCAAATCAATGGGACTGGGAGATTTACAGTTTCTGGCTGCAGACCTTGATACACAGGAAGAACTGTGTCTGGAATACAGAGAAGCCATTATATCTATGAGGTAGTGCAGCCCAATGCTGGAGTGGCACATTTTGAACCATGTAGCAGTACAGTAGCCTGGTCTGCACTGGAAGGGGAAACAGTCTAATGTGTGGCATTACCACTGCTCTGCTGAGGCGAAACCCAAATTGATGCGGAGGTCAGGGAGAAAGATGCATGGGCTGCTACTGCTGGGACCCGCCGCTTGCTCTCTGGTAGCCGTTCTGCAGAGAAGAAGGAATTCCATAGGAGGGGCTGGAATTTTCAGCTGTTCCTACAGCCATAGAAACCCCCCACTCTGTCTTTCACTGTATCAGAAAAAAGGAGCTTCTTCGCTACTCTTTATCCAAACCCGGACATAAACAGACCAGGTCTTGGCTACGGGTAATAATAAAGCTTATAGGCGGCCACATCCGTCACTCCCATCTTGCTGCGAAATCACACAGCAGTAGATCATGTCTTTTTTGCATTTATTAATGGACTGCAAATTGCTTTTTGGATGCCAGCCAGGATTTTGTCCTTTCCAGATGCCATACTGCCCAGCTCTGTGCTTTTATCTCCTGTAGGCTGCAGAGTCCCTGGTCTGATATGACTTTTTGAACACGTTCAGGTTAGTAACTGAAAAGGCCGAATAGAGACTGTATGTCTGATTGAGCACAGCAGATCTTCACATGTTCGCCGGCATTCTGCTGCAGCTCTCCTGCCACACACGAAATAACTCGCTGCTTTCCTAAAATGCACAAAAAAAGTGTGCCGTTTGGTTTATTTTATTCATTTTGGCCCTGAGGCCAAAGACAACTTGTTGCATTCCTGTGTTTAATTCTGCTATGCTGGGTGACACTTGAGAAAACAGTATTTCAAATCTAATCACTAGATTATTGATCACAGACATTATGTGAGAAGATCAGGCTAAAAAATAAACTTTACTAATAAGCGGGATTATGAACTATTGAAAAAGGTGTTCAAAAGAGTCCTGGCACTCTAGAGGTCACCCTTCTCTCATGTCCGTGCTGCTAAAGAGGGATTGCTGGGGTCCAGCCCCATTAACAAGTTGAGGGAGGGAGAGAGATATTTTTAGGCTCTTGGGCATTAGACTGCTGAACTTGAATAAATCACTCTTTACATGCAGATTGGTTTCCAACACTAAGGATATGTCTACTAAATGGTATTAGTGCAAACAACGCAGGACTTTTGCAGCTAACTCAGCGCTATCTGTTGGGGGCATGCAAAACATTTCCCCAGCAGATAATGCTGCGAAAATACAGAGATCGTGACGCGGCAGCATCACGGATGCAGCCGATGCCAGCCATCGAGATGACGTTAGCTGCACCCACGATGTCTGCAAAACATGCGGTTACCGCGCACTGCTGACGCTCATGGTAGCCACTCGTTGCGGGCATGCCCATTCTCCACTCACACCCCTCCCATGCATGCTGCGAATGTGTGATTTGCAGATAGCGCAGGGAATTCCCTGCACTATCTGCATTTGGCTCACGTCACCACAGCATGCTTTTCCCGTGTTAGAACCGCGTTTACAGCTAACACGCTTTAGTAAACACGTCCCCATAACTCCCGGCTTCTTCAGTAATGATAATCTGATACAAACATCTACATGGGGGTCAATCAGTTTCCTCCATATACAGTCATAAGCCACACTCTTTGGCTCTTCTATTAGGCATTTTCCAGGGATTCCTTTGTTTTCTGGGACACTCCTTGAAATCTGAATTTCAATGGCTCTGTTCTGCTGCACTGCAGGACAGCCTCCTCTCCTCACTTTAGGTTGAGTGCATTCTAGGTGATGCTCCCTTTTTCTCTGATATGCAGTACCAAATAGGCATCATGTAATTTTAACTGAATTAGTGTAACATTCTCGCTCACCAAAATATAGCAAGTAGCTGAAGATTCCCCGAATGCCTTCTGGAAAACCCCAAAAGAGACAAAAAGATGTCTTTTATGTTCCCTTAGGAAAAAAATCTTGAGTGAGATCAATCCGGTACTATGCTAGGGTCCTAGAACTCACTTTCGAACATATTTTTCAAGCTTTCCGAATTGTATTTTTCTTCACGTTTCCATGGTTGTGAAACAAAAGATTAGAGAGTTTTCCCAGACTGAGACCTGTCTTCCATTCTGGAAAAGCTATCTACTTCTCACGTCCATAACCTTGAAAATTGAAGAATAAGACTGGAAAAGCTTCAAACATGGCTTCCCTTTGTTCTTATTCTCAAAAATACAGGAAACTAGCCTATTAACTGGCCTTTCCTTTGGGCTATGAGCTTCTGCCCTGCACAAAACCAGGGATGGCACTAGAGCAAGGTGACTGAAGCTTAGTCCCAGGTGTTGTATTATAAGACTTGTGTGTGGAGCAAGAATGGAACGGTCCTGGTCAGAGGGCACGCCTCCTGCTCCATACTCCAAGTACCCAGTATCTCCCATAGAGGACAGTTCTTAAAAGCTATTCACCTGGACAAATAAGCTGTCTGAAAATGTCTCACCTTTTATCTGGTTAAAGGTACTACTACTACTACTACCTAAATTTGAACAGGGCCACAGATGGAGCCTAATGTACTGACTCAGGCAGTTTGTTCCAGGCATAAGGAACAGTAAGTTTTAAAGATCAAAGTCTGGAGTTGCCATTGGAAGCGAAGGGCACAGATAGAAGGGATCTGCCGGAAGAGCAGAGTTCCTGAGAAGGGGTGTAGGGAGAGATAAGAGAGGAAAGTTAGGTAGGAGCAGCCAATTGCAGTGGGGAGAGATGATTCAGTGGAAGACCAGTGAAGAGGAGGTTGCAATAGTCTAGACAGGAGTAACAAGAGAATTGATGAAGGTCTTAGTAGTGTTATAGAGAAAAAAGCAACAGGTTGGAGCTATCTGTTGGATGTGTGTGGAGAACGAGAGGGAGGAATCAAAGAGGACCTTAAGATTGCAAGCCGAGGAAACAGGGAGGAGCAAAGTGTTATCCACAGAAATAAAGAAAGAAGAAAGGGGAGAGGTGGACTTAGGGGGAAAGATAAGGAGCTCAGTTTTTGCCATGTTCAATTTCAGATGGTGGTGAGAAGTCTAGGCATTAATGTCAGAAAAACAGGCAGAGGTTTGGTCCTGGATACCTGGAGAGATTTCAGGTGCAGAGAGGTAGACCTGGGAGTCATCAGCATAGAGATGAGTGCACCAAGGAACCGAGTGTAGAGAGAGAAAAAGAGAGGTCCCAAAACAGAGCCCTTGGGTACGCTGACAGAAAGTGGGATAGCAGTAGAGGAGGGTCCACCAGAACATACAATAAAAGTGTGGAGGTAAAGATAGGAAGAAAACTAGGACAGGATAGGATAGGATAGAACTCCTAAATCCAAGCGAGGACAGGGTATTGGGAAGAAGGTGGTGATCAACAGTGTCAAAAACAGCAGAAAGGTCAAGGAGGATGAGAATCGAGTGAAAGCCCTTGGATTTTGCAAGGAACAAGTCACTGGAGACTTTGTCAAGAGCTGTCTCAGTAGAACGTAGAGGGTGAAAGCCATATTGCAGTGGATCCAGAAGGGAATGAGAAGAGAGAAAGTCAAGACAGTGGCAGTGAACCAGACATTCAACTAGTTTAGAAATAAAGAGGAGGAGAGAGATGGGTTGATAATGAGAAGAACAGGTAGGATCAAGGGATGGTTTCTTGAGGAGAGGTGTAACCACAGCATGCTTGAAGGCTGCAGGAACAGTTGCAGTAGAAAATGAAAGGTTGAGGATATGACAGATGGAAGGAACAACAGTGGAGCAGATGAAGTTTAGTAGATGGGTGGGAATGGGATCAGAGGAGCAGGTAGTAAGTTTAGAGGAGGAGAGAAAATGTGGTTTCTTCCTCAGTGATCTTAGAAAAAGAGGAGAGGGTGACAGAGGTTGAGGGAAGGATTTGGGAGTGAAAAGGTGGAAGGAGGATGGAGATGACCCCAGGGGAATTCAAGAGTGAACTTTGTCATGGTAGTGGTTAGCCAAGGTCGGGGCCGAAAGGGGAGGAGGGTTGGGGTTAGGTTGGGGGAGACAATCTGCAAAGTTTTACATGCATTAGTTTTCAGGAAAAATCACTACGGAAAAAGCAAGTGCAAATCTCTGTGGTATATTATTCTGGTAAATTTTGAAAGGGAGAGTCTTTCCCTTTCAGAATTGGTGCAAAGTAGTCACAATCTCTACATTTGTTCACAGACTTTTGAAAATTACCCCATGTTGTCCTTGTGTGTCCCTCTCCTCTCACTACATCTCTACCATTGAATTCTCTAGAAAACTCAAGAGTAATCTATTCTGTCAACCTACCAAAGAGATGTTCTGACAAACAGATCATACCAACTCCCTATAAACCAAAGTACTGTAATTCTCGCTGAGGTGGGCGGGACAGGCAGTCTGGGCTTCCCTCTCTTCCCTTCCTCGAGTCACATTGTTGAGCTTCTTCTTGGGACCCTGAACCTTTCCCTGATGGGTGAAGTACAACAATAACACCGTCCCTCCATGAGATTACAATAGGTACTCACAATAGGTTTCCCCTGGGGTAGGGGTGAGGTGCTGGCATTGAAGAAAAATTGATTGATTATTCATAAGGAAAACAAAGTGGTATTGGAAGGACACCAAATCAGAACGGAAAATGTTTAACCAAATTTATTTAAATGTAGAGACAGATTAGAAGAATAAGGAATAGGAATTTCTTATAAAACACACCAAGTTGGCTTAATATGTACAACAAACATGGTAAAATGCAATGCAGCACTTTCAATCAATACAGAGATAATGCTACCAATTTAAAAATGTGCAAGTGCTTTTGTGCCTTCTTGCATGAAACAACAACACTTACAGTTATAATTCCAATGTCCCTGGAGACAGTGCCCCGCCCCTTATGGAATATATGTGCATACTGGTCTGCCTCTGCAAATCTTACCCAGCAGGGAATCAACACTTGACTAATAGGGGTTTTATTTCCCTCTTACCACCGGTGTTGCACCACCCTCTCTTTTTTCTTGCTATTTCTTAAACTAATTGAGCTCAATTAGGTAAGTACTTTGGCCAGGATGTGTGATGGTGCACATTTAACCTCACCGCTGGGCATCCTCTTTGATATCTACGCTGTGAAGCTGATGCCTCCACTAGCCACAAAGATCCCGATCTCTTGAGGTTTTATGGTGCTCCCATGCTGCATTCTATTGCACTCTCGGGTCCCATACTGCTACCTATAAAATTAACCAAAAACCTCTCAAGGCCCTAGGCAAAGGTAGACCTGTTCTTTGTATAAGCATTGCTTCTAGACTGTAATCTAACTAAAGTAAAAAATAAAATCAACTTAAATATTCTTTTTGACTAGAGCTACAACACTTTCAGTCCCAATGCGTGGATGAGACAATGGTGCAGAGATGAGGGGTTTGGATTTGTTAGGAACTGGGGAACATTCTGGGGAAAGGAGGGGCTCTTCCGAAGGGATGGGCTTCACCTTAACCGGGATGGAACCAGGCTGCTGGCATTAGCCTTTAAAAAGGAGATAGAGCAGCTTTTAAACTAGATAATAGGGGAAAGCCGACAGTCGCCCAAGAGCGCATGGTTCAGAAGAATGTATCCTTGAAGGATACTACAAAAAGCAGAGAGGTTCCAAAAAAGAGTAAAGTAGCCCAAATGCCCTCGAGTATGGAGCAGACAGAGCTTAAAGATCCCAAATTACCCATGTCTACCAATAGCCAAATTAATATGAATAAAATGCAGTCTCTAAAATGCTTGTATGCAAATGCTAGAAGTCTAAAAAACAAGATGGGAGAGTTAGAATATATAGCACTAAACGAGAGGTTAGATATGATTGGAATATCAGAGACATGGTGGAAGGAGGACAACCAGTGGGACACTGTGATACCTGGGTACAAACTATATCGTAATGATAGAGCTGATCAAATTGGTGGAGGGGTTGCGTAGAGAGGGCATTGAGTCAGAAAGAATTAAAGTTTTGCAAGAAACAAAATTTGCTGTAGAATCTCTATGGATTGAAATTCCATGTAAAAAGGGGAAGGCGATGGCAGTGGGGGTGTACTATCGTCCGCCTGGCCAGAATGAACAAATGGATGATGAAATGCTCAAAGAAATCAAGGAAGCTAGCAAAAGTTACAGTGCAGTAATAATAATGGGTGATTTCAATTACCCCGGCATCGACTGGGTCAGTGTCACAGCAGGACATGCTAGGGAGATAAAGTTCCTAGATGAAATAAATGATTGCTTCTTGGAGCAGCTGGTTCATGAACCGACCAGAGGGGAAGCCATATTAGACCTAGTCCTTAGTGGAACACCAGATCTAGTGCAAGAGATAAGGGTGTTGGGGCCACTTGGCAATAGTGATCATAGCATGATTGCCTTTGATTTAATTAGTGGAGGAGGGATAGTAAGGAAATCCACAGTACTACCCTTTAACTTTCGAAAGGGAGACTATGATAAAATGAGGAAAACAGTTAAGAAAAAACTAAAAGGAGCAGTTGCAAAGGTTAAAGACGTACATCAAGCTTGGATGTTGTTGAAAAATACTATCTTGGAAGCCCAGACCAGCTGTATTCCACGCTTTAAGAAAAGTGGAAGGAAGTCCAAAAAACTGCCAGCATGGTTTAAAGGTGAGGTCAGAGAGGCTGTTGTTGCCAAAAAAGCATCTTTCAGGAAATGGAAAAAAGAGCCAAATGACGAAACCTGGAAACAGCACAAGCACTGGCAAGTCAAATGCAAGGCATTGATAAGGCAGGCAAAGAGAGAATTTGAGAAGAAGCTTGCTGCGGAAGCAAAAACATGAAATAAAGACCTTTTCAAGTACATTCGTAGCAAAACACCTGTGAGAGAGTCAGTTGGTCCATTAGATGATAAAGGGGTTAAAGGAGCACTAAGAGGTGACAAGGCGATAGCGGAGAGACTGAATGAATTCTTTGCTTCTGTCTTTACTGAGGAAGATGTAGGGATGTTACCCATGACTGAAGTGGTATTTAAAGGTGCGGAAGAATTGAAGGAAATATCGATACATCGGGAAGATGTCTTACAACTATTAGATAAACTGAAGAGTAGCATATCACCTGGGCCGGATGGTATACATCCAAGGGTGTTGAAAGAACTGAAATATGAGATTGCAGACCTGCTATTAGTAATCTGTGAACTATCATTAAAATCATCTCTAATACCTGAAGATTGGAGGATCGCCAATGTAACACCAATTTTTAAAAAGGGTTCCAGGGGTGATCCGGGAAACTACAGACCGGTGAGCCTGACGTCAGTACCGGGAAAAATGGTAGAAACCATCATAAAGAATAAAATTACTCAGCATGTAGATAGTCACGACCTAATGGGAGACAGCCAACATGGCTTTAGACAAGGAAGATCTTGTCTTACTAATCTGTTATGTTTTTTTGAAGGAGTGAATAAACAGGTGGACAAAGGTGAGTCGGTTGATATTGTGTATCTGGACTTTCAGAAAGCCTTTGACAAGGTCCCTCATCAGAGACCTTTGGCAAAGCTAAAGAGTCATGGGATAGGAGGCAGTGTACTATTGTGGATCAGGAACTGGTTAAAAGATAGAAAGCAGAGGGTAGGGCTAAATGGCCAATTTTTCCAATGGAGAAAGGTGAATAGTGGTGTACCCCAGGGATCTGTGCTGGGTCCGCTGCTTTTTGACATATTCATAAATGACCTGGAAAGTGGAATAACGAGTGAGGTTATCAAATTTGCAGATGACACAAAACTATTTAAAGTTGTTAAAACCCAAAAGGATTGTGAAAAATTGCAAGAGGATCTTGTTAAATTGGAAGACTGGGCATCAAAATGGCAGATGAAATTTAATGTGGACAAGTGCAAGGTTATGCACCTAGGGAAGAACAACCCAAACTATGGTTACACGATGCAAGGTTCCACATTAGGAACCACCACCCAGGAAAAGATTTAGGCGTCATTGTGGATACCATGTTAAAACCCTCGGCCCAGTGTGCAGCGGCAGCCAAGAGAGCAAATAGAATGCTAGGTATGATAAGGAAAGGAATGGAAAATAAAACAAAAGATATTATAATGCCTCTATATCGTTCCATGGTGAGACCGCACCTTGAATATGTGTGCAATTCTGGTCGCCGTATCTTAAAAAGGATATAGCGATTTTAGAAAAGGTTCAGAGAAGAGACACCAAAATGGTAAAGGGGATGGAAGGATACTCCTATGAGGAAAGGCTAAAAAGGTTAGGGCTCTTTAACCTGGAAAAGAGACGGCTGAGGGGAGATATGATAGAAGTCTATAAATTAATGAACGGAGTGGAACGGGTAAACGTAGATCGATTGTTTATGTTATCAGAATATAGAAAGACTAGGGGACATGCAATGAAGCTACAGGGTAAACTATTTAAGACTAATAAAAGAAAATATTTTTTCACTCAATGTGTAATCAAACTCTGGAATTTGTTACCGGAGGATGTAGTAAAGGCTGTTAGTGTAGCTGGGTTTAAAAAAGGTTTGGACAAGTTCCTGGAGGAAAGGTCCATAAACCATTATTAAGAAGTGACCGAAAATATCAATGCTTGACCCAGTACAAGCATTGTGGAACTTGTGTCTCTTGGGGAAACTGCTAGGTACATATGACCTAGATTGGCCACTGTTGGAAACAGAATACTGGGCTTGATGGACCTTGGTCTGACCCAGTATGGCATATCTTATGTTCTTATGTAAAAGGCAGAGGGATTTGCAGAATTCCTGGCTTCTTCTCTTCTGGAATGAAAGAGCCTCTTGGGATCACAAAGTCTGCCACTGCGTCAGTGACACTGCAGTAACTGCTAGTGCTCTGACCTAGTCCAGGCTTTGTGTCAGCTTGCAACTCTGGCGGCAGGTTATCTCCTTAGCCCATCTCTAGTTGAAGTTTCTGTTCAGGGTCAAGTGCAGATGTCTGACCTTCTCAATCCTCCAGTATAGCAGGGTGCTATCTTTGTGGAGCAGATCTTCACTAGGAGCTTAGTACAGATTTGCTAGCAAGTCTCTTAGACTCCTGCTGTCCCAGACGTTCTGATACAGTCTTTCAATCCACTACAGGGAGCACCACTGCAGGCTCTCATGGAAGGCTATAGAGTGATCTTGTCACTTTTGTCCAACCTGGCTGCAATGCCAGCAAAGCCTCTGCGTGTTTTACAGTTGCAGCAGTGAAGCAGTGCTCTCAAAGAAATCCCAAGTCCAGCCAAAAGGTGATTCTCACATTGATGCTGCCACCATCGACTGTCAGGATTACTGAAATCAGCACGTGGATTGAGTCTGCCTCTAAGTGCTCACTGTGGCTTCCATACTGCTTACACCCAAGGATAGCAGTGGCTTTCCCCAGGTCTGTCTTAATAATAGCTATTGATCTTTTTAAGCCCAGCTACAATAACTCCTTCTATCACCTTCTCCTTATTTGTCGGATTTAAAAATGAGTTGTTCAACCATGCATCCAGAGACAGAGCGGCGGTAGTATCTGTAGCAACAATAACAGGCAGGAAAAGCTAAGTGGTTATAACCTTTGTAGATCTTTAATCGGTTAAATAAATAACTGCGTTTGCTTTGATCGCATTAACCCTTTACTACCACAGCATGTGTATGCAATGTTATTTAACTCCTCACTACTTATTTTTATTCCAGCTATGCATTTTTCCCCTTCACTGCAATTTTCTTGTTAGTGCATTTGATTGTAAGGTGAAATATCAGCATCATATGAACAGAGTTCAGAAAGGAGTTTTGGGAAAGGAGGAGTGCAACTTACTATTAATTGTAATGAAGGAAGAGGGCGCTGATCTATAGGTTGCAGGAGGGCGCCAGAGAC
Organism: Ichthyophis bannanicus; assembly: GCA_033557465.1. Lineage (NCBI taxonomy): Eukaryota > Metazoa > Chordata > Amphibia > Gymnophiona > Ichthyophiidae > Ichthyophis > Ichthyophis bannanicus. The sequence continues at coordinate 753,343,946 of CM066031.1, forward strand.
CGTAGCACCGGACCTGCCTTCCCCCTCTCTATCTTGATTCCCCCCTGTAAAATCAAGCCCACCATTTCTCCCAAACAGTCACATCATCTGGGTAGAGGGCATCCCACCCTCCCCGCCTACACTCCCCATGCCTCTGTCCCTTTAGCATACTCTGAACCCCTCACAGCCACACACACTCCAACCACATACTCATTCCACTTCCCCAGTCTCATGCGTCCATGCTAATGGCTACTGCACTCTAAAATGCGCATTGACTGTTGGTGCACGTTGGTAAACATGCACCTTAGTAAATAGAGATCTTACAGCTAGAGTTATTAACGTGCTTTACATTTTTTCTACACTCACTGGCTACATTTTTCCTAGCAAAACTGTTGCCTGTAGAAAATTTACCCAGATAAAGAGAGGAAGTATGTTTATGTTTATTAGTTTTGATATACCGCCATTCAAATTATAACATAGCGGTTTACAAAGTAAAATACAAAAAGGAGGCCAGTAGACCGGAAAAGGAAAGGAGATTGCAATGCAACAGGAAAGCACTTGAGACATTTAACATATGTGACAGAGGAAAGGGAGTGAAAAAGAGGAGGAAAAAGGTAATTTCACACAAAAGGAGAGGGGAGGTCAAAAGCAGTGGAGCAAAGGTGGGTTTTCAGGTCTTTTTTTAAATGTTGTAAATTGCTGTTCGAGTCTGAGAGTTGGGGAGGGAGTTCCATAGTGCAGGACCGAGAAAGAAGAAAGTGGATGAGCAGGTGGTTTGCAGGTGGGCACGAGCGGGGGAAGGGAGGTGAAGATGATTGACATGCAGTGACTGGAGTGAACGGCTGGGAGTATGGGATTGAATAAGGTCTGCCAGGTATTGTGGTGTGTGAGTGTACATGACGTGATGGACCAATGTAAGAATCTTATAACGTATACGAAATTCAACGGGAAGCCAGTGAAGGTGAATCAAAAGGAGGGTGATGTGATCCCGGGGAGAGGAGTGAAAGATAAGGCGTGTGGCTGTATGCGTTGCAAGCGATAGATTTGCGAGTGTGGGAGACCAGCCAGGACTGAATTACAGAAGTCAAAGCGTGATATGACCAGAGAAAGGAGAAGAGTGGTGAGAGCCTGTGTGGTGAGAAATGGGTGAATGGCGCGAATTTGACAAAGAAAGAAGAATGAGGTCTTGGAAACATGTGAAATGTGAGCCCGGAAAGTGAGATCAGAGTCAAAAAGAATCCCCAAATAACGGAAACAGGAAACCAATGGAATAGGTGAGTCTGCAAAGGAGGGTGCAACCAGAGGAGAGGGACCACCAAACGTGAACCAGCTAGCAAGTGTTTTAGTCAGGTTCAGGTGAAGACAATTGGTGGTAAGCCAGTCAGCAACGGCAGAAAGACAGGAATTGAGGGGGGATAAGATCAGGATGGAGCGGAGAAGTACGGTGGAGAAGGAGCAGATCGTCAGTGCAATAGAAAGCCAAAATCCCAAACTGTTGAATCAGGAGTGCCAGTGCTGCCAGAAAGATATTGAAAAGAACTGGAGATGTTCTTGAGGCACAGTTAGTCAGTGCTGATTTTCTGGACAAATTTTGATGGATAGCACTTATTATGGAGCACTATGGCCAAATATTTATTGAGGCTCCTCAATCTTTCTTCTGGGATCTGTGGAGATACAACTCCTCTCCTTCAACACTAAGGGGCTTGTTTACAAAGCCGCGGTAGCGGTTTGCGTTCGTAATCGGAGCCGCGGCCCCATTGATTTCAATGGGGCCGCGGCTGCGATCGCGATCGCGAACCACTACCGCGGCTTTGTAAACAAGCCCCTAACAATCAATGAAGCTTCTCTACCTAGTCCTATGCCTCCTGAGCCCTTGGGACCACTCCCCTGGAGGCCAGGTGCTGTTTGGGCCCCAGCACTCCTATGACAGGGTGGAGAGAAAGACCAAGATCCCTCTCTAAACTATGGGTTTTGTGCATACGCCCTTGGACACCTCCCTCTCTGGACAGTGTCCTAAGAATATCTTGCTTCCTTGTAGTCACTTCTAGCAAAGCCGGTTAAGACTTTGGAACCACCGATAGAGAAATTTATGACTCCCTTATACTTAGGTTTCTTCTCATTTCTGTCCACTTTATTTCTTACAGGCCTGATATTCAGCAGCGGTGGCTAGTGCTACTATAGTGGCTATCTGCTGCTGCTGAACTGTAGACTTGGATATTTAGTGCTGGGGCTATATCCAACCACCGGCATTGAATATCTGCAGCAGCTGGATTCCAATGAAGCTAACCAGGCAGTGGCAATATTCAGCCGTTGCCCGCTTAGCTTCTTCAACCTTTAAAGAGCTTAACTTCTGCCATGTTGCAATAACAGGGCAGTGGCTCAATATTGCTACATTATCGCCAGGAGCCACCCCTATAATGCCACGATGCTAGCCGACTAGCATCGCGACATGCAGAGGCAGCGCCTGGGGATATTCAGCGGCACCAACCATGTTGGTGCAGCTGAACGTCTTGGCCGAGGCGATGAACACAGCAGGTCTGCTAACCGCGTTAATCCCTTTAAATATTGGGCCCTACATTTTTATATATTTTAATAAAAGGCACGCACCTATTAATGCCAAATCTCCTTTTATAAAACATTTCCTGCCCTTAGATATTTTTTTCAGTTTTACTTTGTTGATTTATTGTGGCATTTACTTGGTGCCCTTACCTAAAACACAGTAAAAGATTTACTATCAGGCTGCAATACATACATACCTTTTATCTGAGCGGCAGATAAAATAGATCACAAGAGAAATGTGGCGAAAAGTGAACTGGAGTAAATGAGTTTCAAGTTTTGCTTTGAATAGAGATAATAGCCTGGACACCTGATGTGTGCTTATTCCAAGGAAATGCAGTAAAAATGAAAAGGCCCAGAGATGAGATGAGGAGGCCTGACTGATGTATGGGGTGATAAGAAATGTACGGTTGGGAAGGCAAAAAGCGTGGCAAGGGCTATAGCAAAAAATTAGAGCAAGAGAGAAGGGAGAAAAATCATGGATACATTTAAAATGTAAGACAAATTTTGACATGATAGTGGTACTGCACAGGGAGCCAAGGCAGAGAAAGTGAAGGAAATAAAATGTGGGCATAATGAGGATTTTGGAAGAGAAGAGTTGTGTAGGATCTAGATGGGATGAAGGGAAGAGTCAGGAAGATCAATGAACTCAAAATAAGAAAAGAAGTGACCACAAAGGAGTGTATGACAGACATTGGATATGACAGAGGAACACATTTCCCCTATATTGATGACTGAGAAAAGAGCAGAAGGGAAATGTAGGAGGCAAAGAAGAGGGAGAGATTGAAGATGGCACCTAAACTCTGAGCCGACTCTGAAAAGGGAGTGGTGATAGATTTGGAAATCATGGTGGAGGACAAGGAATGCAAGTATTAGCAGGAAACAAGAGAACCTTAGTATTGGATGTATTTCAAATATGAAAATGTGAATGCATTCATGAGATACTAGAAGAGAGATGGAAAGGAGGATGAGAAGAAGAAGATGACAGAGAGACGAGGATCATCTGTGAAACAATGATATCCGCAAACATAGGAGGAAACAAAAGAACCAAACCATGAAGACAGACATCAAGGGGATCAAGGACTGAACTTTAGACAACACCACTTAATGGTGAGGTATCAGTGAAAGAGTTGTTGACCAGGAGTTTCATGGAGCAGTCAGCAAGGTAAAATGAGAGAAAACTGCTAGTGAAGCCAGACACATCCCGGGATGAAAGACTGTCCAGGAGAATAATATGGTTCCCAGTATCACATGTGGCAGCCATGTCCAGGAGAACAAGAATGGAAGAACCACCTTCAAGTTGGGAAGTCAAGAGATGATATTGAAAGTGTAGCACAATAAATTCGTTGACATGGGACGAGGAAAAGGCAATCTGAAAGGGATCAGTTGCTATCTTCATACTTTACGGGAAAATTCGTTAAAGGAATTCTCTGTGAATAAACAAGTGTTTGTCCATGGGCCAAACCCCTTTAAAAATTGCCCTGGGGCCTCTGTGGGGATAAGTTGCTAACAACCTGCATACCTTTGGTCTTGGGCAAAGAAGGCAGTGCTGGGGGCAAAGCCAGAGTAGGCCAGCTAAAATATTTGGTGGAATTTCAAGAATGGAGGGCAAGAGAACCCCTGTGGCATTGGCTAACGAGGGCATTTGTAAAGAGAAACTCTACATGGAGTTTGAAAAATCAACTTACTGGACCATGGAGAAACTTGGACTTTCCATCCCTAAGGTATCAATGTAATGCCTGCTTGGGGTTCTAATAGGGATCATCACAGTGGCAACTAATTTACTATTCAAAGAAGAAAGAGTTTTAGTTTACTGAATAATTAGTTCATTGAATAATTTTCTATACCACCTTTAGATAAATTAACAAACACTGATATTATAATGAAATAAAAATTGGAATAAAAGTGAAGATAATCTTTAGCAACCAGCCGATTTAGCCAAACCATGTGCTAGTAGCACACTTTACGACAGCATTTTCATTGGCAAGGAATATTACAGAGTGCATAAGAACAAGAAATCAGCAGATATTTACAGGTAAGTTAATACATGTTGCTCCAAGTGCTTTTCCTCAGCTCAGAGCAGGCAGAATTGCACTGTGTCTTCCTTTCTGCTCCTTCACTGATACTGACATGGTTTAACACTTCACCATCTTCAGAGATCACAGCGTGCACTCCGCTTCTCATTTGCAGTTATTATAATGAACTGAGATAATGGTCAAATGTATCCAGACTTGATTCTATATATACAAGTTTCTTCTTTCAGCTTTCAAGAAAGATTGCTCTAATTTTGTAGAGGTAGACCTGATAACAGGCAGCAAGGATTCTAATGATTTCAGAGCAGAATGTTCAAATAAAGCATAGTTACTCACCTGTAATACCTTCTCAATCCCTAGAGTTCATAGGGGCTCACTTAGACACGCAGCAATCAAGGGCATTCCTGCCACAGCCGCGCTATCTACGAATAATAGATTTGGCCTCCCAAGCAGTAAAGAAAACCCTCCTAACTGCTCGGGAAATGCTTCAACTGCTGGGGCATATAGCATCCACTGTACATGTGGTCCCTTATGCCCGCTTACACATGCGAGCGACTCAGAGGACCCTCTCTTCACAGTGGACACAAGCCACAGGTCGCTTAACGGACAAAATCAAGAATTCGACACGTCTCATTTTGTCCCTGCAGTGGTGGCAGGCCCTCGAAAACCTCCTGGTAGGTTCCCCCTTCCAGCAACCACTGCTTCAGATCACCCTGATAATAGATGCATCCAAGCTGGGTTGGGGAGCTCACTTGCACGATCTTTCCACTCAGGGTCTCTGGACCTCACAAGAGGCCTCTCTTCAAATAAACCTCTTAGAGCTAAGAGTCATTTACAATGCTATGATAGCATTTCAGGCCCAGCTCAGTCAAACGACAGTTCTGGTCCAAACCGACAATCAGGTTGCCATGTTTTACATAAACAAACAAGGCGGAACGGGCTCTCTGTCGCTATGAAACGAAGCTTTGCGACTATGGGCCCTCGCCAGAGAGCTCCAAATTCACCTTCTAGCGGTATACCTTCCAGGCATTCAAAACTTGTGGGCAGACAAGTTCAGCCGAATACTGCTGCCACACGAGTAGTCTCTCCAGTCAGACCAACTGGCTCGAGTGTTCCAAACCTGGGGAACAACAGATATAGACCTCTTTGCAAGTCCACAGAATGCCAAACTTCCCCGGTTCTGTTCCAGAATTCCGGCTCAATACTGTCTAGCAAACGATGCTTTCCAGCTCCATTGGGGTCAGGACTTCCTCTATGCCTTCCCACCCTTTCCCCTAATTCCCAAAACTCTTTTCAAGCTTCAGAGAGACTATGATCCTCATAGCTCCATGTTGGCCAAGGCAATCGTGGTACCCGCTGCTTCTGCGTCTCTCTCAAGCAACTCCTCTAGAGTTGGGATATGCTCCAGATCTCCTTTCTCAGGAGAACGGGAAGCTTCTGCATCCCAGTCCTCAGTCCCTGCACCTCTGGGCCTGGCTGCTTAGGGTCATAGACCTTTTAGATATCCACCTCTCTCAGCAAGTGAAGGATATCCTTCAGGCTTCGAGAAAACCTCCCACAAGGCGTTCCTACGCTTTCAAATGGAAAAAGGTTTTCTATATGGTGTTCAAAAAAGGGGGCTTAACCCCCTTTCTGTGCCCATGGAGTCGCTTTTGGAGTATCTCCTCCATCTTTCAAATTCTGGTCTTAAGACAAATTCAGTGTGAGTCCATCTTAGTGCTATTGCGGCTTTTCACAAGCCCCAAGATGGACAACCGATCTCTTCTCATGCACTTGTGTCAAGATTCATGAGAGGTCTACTACTAACAAAGCCCCCCATAAAGCTGCCACCAGTGGCATGGGACCTGAATCTTGTTCTTGGGCAGCTTATGAAGCCGCCTTTTGAACCTTTAGCCACTACGACTTTAAAATTCCTTTCCTGGAAGGTCATTTTCCTAATTGCAATAACTTCTGCTAGGCGCATTAGTGAACTGCAAGCTTTAGTGGCTGACCCTCTTTATACAAGGTTCCACCATGATAAAGTAGTCCTCAGGACTCATCCACACTTTATGCCAAAGGTGGTTTCGTCTTTTCATTTAAACCAGTTGGTTTACCTTCCTGTATTCTTCCCTAGGCCTCATGCCTCCAGTGCAGAAAGGATCCTTCATACCTTAGATTGTAAAAGAGCTTTAGCCTTTTACCTTCAAAGAACTGAACAACATAGGAAGTCTTCTCAACTCTTTGTTGCTTTTGATTCTAGTCATTTGGGACTTCCAGTTTCCAAACGAACCCTATCTAAGTGGATTGCAAACTACATATCCTTCACTTATGATAGTAAAGGTCTTTCCCTCGAGGGCCATGTTACAGCTCATAATGTTAGAGCAATGGCAGCCTCGGTTGTTAATCTCCGCTCTGTGTCTATAGGTGATATCTGTAGAGCGGCTATTTGGGTTTCAGTACATACCTTCACAGCCCACTGCTGTCTGGACAAGGACTCCCGTCGGGATGCCTCGTTTGGCCTGGCTGTCCTACAGCATCTCTTTCAGACTTAATGCAATTCCTACCCTCCATCCCAGTAGGATGCCAGAGATCCATGGGAGGAAGTATGACCCTGTTCACACGGGTTCACAGCTCGCTGGGGTCATTCCTCTGGCATCTTTCAGCTGGGGAGTCCCCATATGTGAAGACTACATTCCTGCTTGTTCCTGGAGACAGCATAATTACTCACCTGTAACAGGTGATCTCCGGGAACAGCAGGAATTAAGTCTTCACAACCCACCCAACTCCCCTAGGAGTTGTCTCTCTCTCTCTCTGTCTCTCTCCTTGGCTCAGCTTTAAACTCAACTGAAGTGAGAGAGGCAGTAAGGCGGGAAGGCAGCATGCATGTGCTGTGGGATGCTCCCAAAAGCTTTCCTTTTGGACGCTGGGGAGCGTTCTCACGCAGGCTCCGTCGGTACCGACGATACCCGTATGTGAAGACTACATTCCTGCTTGTTCCTGGAGATAATAGAAACTGGATAGTTAAGTGCAATAAATGCAAAACCCAATAGAGCACGTGCAGCGGACTTCAGCTTACTCACTGGCTCTGGTGGTTAATTATCCTGGAGCTGTCCGCTGCTAGGAGCTGTCCGCTGCTTGCACAAACAGGAACCTGCACAGTAACATCAGTATCAAAAATGAGCAGGTCAAAGAGTGCAGGTCAAGGCTTTTACCATTCTTTACTTTATGTCCTTTGATCTGTGCTTTGGCCACTGACTTGTCAAATGGTGTTCACTCATTGGGAAATACCGCCTCCATGTGGAAAGGAGTACACTTGTTTAGGTGTGGAATCTGAGAGATGTGTGCACATGAGTGGTGCTGTGAGGTCGCTGAAACCAGACTGGCATCCTTTCAGATTCCCAGGCAGTGAATAACGTGACAGGGTAACATGATCACTTATACAAATAGCTAGGTGCAATCATGAGGTAATGTGCAATACGTTCTAATCGAGAGACGGTTCCAAAGGGAAAAAAAATTAGTCCTGCATTACCTATATCCTGTCTCTGCGTCATGAAAAGAGCAGTGTGCTTGGAGAACACAAGCGATATTCAGCCAAGGCCCCAGGCAGAGGACCAGGAAAGCTACACTTGAGTCCATTTGTTTGTATTCTGATACAGTGGAAAGTTCTGTTTAAAATACAGCACTCTAAAAAGCGCAGTGTAGCTCCAGTTTAGCTTCTGAAGGCACTCTCCATGTGATTAACAGGAAAAGAAAGACAGAAAGAGGGAGAGACAGGGCAGCAAACTGAATGTATGGCACGGGAGCCATTTTAATAAGGTTACCAGATATCCCTGATTTTGAGGTAGTGTCCCTAACTCCATGGACTATAACCATCTCCTGTACACGATTTCAGTAGGGATCGAGGCAGACAAATTGCTTACCCCTCTAATGTAGTCTTCCCGATTCTGGGGGGAAATGTAAAGTGAATTTCTTTTCTGAAAAAAAGAGCAGGAATTTTAGAAATATATTGAATATTTATCTATTTGGGTCATTCTGAGATGTGAATAGCAAGGATGGATATCCGGCTTGGACATCAAACCCCCGCTATTCACAGGGAGCAAATTCCAAACCCTACGCTCCCTGCATGCACAGATGGCTTGTGTGGAGAGTGCTGGATGGGGAGGGCTGGAGGCAGAGAGGGGGCAAATTGGAGGTGGGCCCACGACCACAGACATACAAGGCCTATTCCAGCACGGCCCTGTACGTCCAGCGAGGCCAAGATGGACGGGGAACTTATTCTGAGGTGGAATAAGTCCCCCCAAAGATGGCAATTGGACCCGGCAGACCCCCACACTGAGGTGAGCAGCAGTAGCTGCTGCCCCTCTGCCCGATCCTGGCTCTGGCAGATGCAGCCGAAGGCTGGACGGAGGGGAAATGCAGCTGAGAGCAGCATCAAGCCTTCAAAGCTCCTGCTAGGCGTCCTGGTGCCATGGCAATGAGACACCACAGCACCGGGAGTCCAGCAGCAGCACAGGGCCACCTGGACGTGCAGGGCAATGGTCATCCCGCGCTTCAGAATTGGGGCATGCACGGGCCTAAGTGCCCGATTCTGCAGCCACAGGAGCATCTATCTCCCATGGATGCAGAATTGGGTATAATTGGGGCCGTCCATATTTTGGACGGCTGGACAGCCTGGATGTGCCCGAGTAGAATTGGCCTCTATATGCATAAAAATAAAGTTATAGCATATACAAGCATGCTTATATCTCGAGAAGGGCTGCTGCTGCTTTTTTTTTAAACATTTGAAATTACTGAATGATATTTAGACAGGTCATTTTGAAAAGATATCCAAGGAGGGAAGACTCCTGCCTCTTCTAGCCCAGCTCAGCCCTGCCCAGGCATTCCAAATTTGTTCTTCAAAAATCTGGTAACCCTACATTATAAACCATTCAAGACTGTACTGCTGTAATGTTTTAAAATGATTTCCCAACATCCCTTGAGTGGTTTTAAATAGCCAATTTTCTGCTTCTCTGTGTACATTTTGGAGTAACAGGGCTGTTTTAGGGCTATGGCAGTTGACTGGTCTGTCCACTAGGTGGCCACATAGGGCAGCAGACCACTCCATAATTTTTCAAAGCACAGCTTTCTGCTATTGGTTCAGCACCACAGTGTTCTTAAAGCCTCCACACACGTGCACACACTCACAGCCTGCTGCTCCTGCCGTCTCTGACAGGAAGTTACGTTGGAGGGGGCAGGAGCAGGAGGCTGTGAGTGCACCAATGCACGCAGGAGCTTTAAGGCCTGCCAGAGTGCTGAAACAGTGGCAGAAAGCCACTATTTTGAAAACTCATGGAGGGGTCACTGTGTTCTGCTGCTCTTGTTTCTCCAGTTGGGTTGGTCCTGGTTTCTCTTTACAACTTTCTCTTGTTGGTTTTCTCCCATCTTTTTTCAGGATCTCATTTCTATTTTCTGTTTCTTCACTCTCCCCGTCTTCTCCAATTCCTCCCTTATATATTTTTCTGACATTGATCCTTGTTTCATCTTTTTTGTCCATTTTTCTCATCTGCCTGTAGCTGGATTTTATTCTTCATCCCCTCTTAGTCTTCCTTTTCCACCTTTCATCTACTTACAAGGTTTCTACTTCCTACATTTACCTCCCTAGTCCTCCCATTCTCTTATGTGTCTCATATTCTTTTCTGAGCCTACTATTCCCCGTCTTTCAGTCACTTTATAGCCGCTCATGTCCACCCTCTGTACTCGTTGCCTCCCCAGCCTCATCTGTCTCTGCCTCCCATCACCTCACCTCACCTCACCAACCCAAACTCCTTCCCTGTCACTCATCCCCTCTTCACCTCCAGTCATAGGTGCCAACTTCTGAAAACGATTGGGGGTACTAAACATAAAGCAAATGATCCCTCCCTGTACCTAATGAAGGAAATTGCTCAATACTGGGGGTGCTCAGCACCCACTCAGCTGGCATTTATGCCTTCTCCTGTCCCTTTGTTATGTTTTCATCACTTATTTAGCCTCCCATTCCCTCTTTTAGCTCTCCTTTTTCCACCTTCTCTCTCTTGCACCTCCTTCAAAGACCTGTTCCCGTCCTTTCTTTCTCACCCTCTTCATAGTCTTCTGCGCCTTTTCCCCTTTCCCCAGCATTCATTGCCTCTGCCTCACCCATCTCCAGCATCCATTCCTCTGCCTCTTCTCCCCTACTTCCTTCTCCCCTCCCCAGTATACATCCACCTACCTCATGCTCTAGTTTTCATTTACCCTTCCTTTGCCTTAACATCAGCATCCAATCCTCTGTCCCTCCAGCCACCCCTTTCCCTGCATATGTCCTTGCTTCTCCTTCCCTTACAGTATATGTCCTCGCTCCCCCAGCATCCCACTTCTGCTATCTCGAGCCCCCTCATCAGCCCCCAGTCCTTGCATTAGACCACAGCCCCAACATCTGACTTAACCTTGGCTCCCTTCTCCCAGTTCTAGCATCAGATGCCTTCTCCTATCCCCATCCTTTAGCATCTTCCCTCTTCTCCCTTCTCTAACCCTCATGTCAACTCTCAGTTCTCAACTTCCCAGTCCCTGTATTAGCCCCCTGCCCCTTTCTCCAAAATTCTGATTAGCCCTCAGCCCCTACTCGCAGCTGCTATGTTAGCTACCAGGCTCCACGTTGGCCCCATACTCTAGCCCTAGCCCCTGCATTAGCACTAGCCCTCAGGTTGGCAGCAGGCCTCCTTGTATGATCCCCACCTCTTAGCACCTACCTTCTTCTCCCAGCCGCAGGTCCAGCATAGCTTTCACTCCCCTGTATCCCCCTGCTTTTTCTGTCTCCCCCCCAGCATCGCCCTAGCCAGCCCCTCTTCCCCCCTGAAAATTTATTCTGCCTGTGGCAGTGACTACAATTACAAAAAAAAAAAGATTGATAAAGCATAGCAATCTTGAAACCTCTTTTGCATCCCACCCCTTCTGACACAGTTCCTGCTGCCCTCGGGGCAGGATGCGGAAGAGGTTTCAAGATTGCTTAGGCTGGGAGGCTATGCGGTTGGCACAGCTATGCTTTATCGGTCATTTTTCATTGTAATTGTAGTCGCTGCCACTGGCAAAATAGGATTTGAGGGGAGAAGAGGGGCTAGCAAGGGAAGAAAGGGGGAGGACAGATGCTGGAGGGAGGTAGAGCAAATGTGAGGTAGTGACAGGCAGCTATGGGAGGGAGGATTCAGCTTAACAGGGCAGTACAGTGTCCGGTTAAAACTTGTAACTGGGCACTGTACACAAGCTTGAAAACCGAATGATGGCTCATTCTAGGGACGGCTTGGGTGAGGTACATAAAACATAAGATATGCCATACAATGTCAGACCAAGGTCCATCAAGCCCAGTATCCTGTTTCCAACAGTGGCCAATCTAGGTCATACGTACCTAGCAGTTTCCCCGAAAGACACAGGTTCCACAGTGCTTGTATTCGGTCAAGCAGTGATATCCTGGGTCCCTTTTAATAATGGTTTATGGACCTTTCCTCCAGGAACTTGTCCAAACCTTTTTTAAACCCAGCTACATTAACAGCTTTTATTACATCCTCCAGTAACAAATTCCAGAGTTTGATTTCACTTTCAGTGAAAAAATATTTTCTCTTATTAGTTTTCAATAGGTTACCCTGTAGCTTCATTACATGTCCTCTAGTCTTTCTATATTCTGATGATGTAAACAATCGATCTATGTTTACCCGCTCCACTCCGTTCATTAATTTATAGACCTCTATCATATCTCCCCTCAGCTGTCTCTTTTCCAGGTTGAAGAGACCTAACCTTTTTAGCCTTTCTTCATAGGGGTATCCTTCCATCCCCTTTATCATTTTGGTGGTTCTTCTCTGTACCTTTTCTAATAATGCTATGTCCTTTTTAAGATACGGTGACCAGAACTGCATACAATATTCAAGATGCGGTCGCACCATGGAACGATACAGAGTCATTATAATATCCTTCATTTTAATTTTCCATTCCTTTCCTTATGATACCTAGCATTCTATTTGCTCTCTTGGCTGATGCTGCACACTGGGCGGAGGGTTTTAACATGTTATCCACGATGTCGCCTAAATCTTTTTCCTGGGTGGTGGTTCCTAAAGTGGAACCTTGCATTGTGTAACCGTACTTTGAGTTGTTCTTTCCTAGGTGCATAACTTTGCACTTGTCCACAATAAATTTCATCTGTCATTTGGATGCCCAGTCTTCCAATTTATCAAGATCCTCTTGCAATTTTCCACAATCCTAATGGGTTTTAACAACTTTAAATAGTTTTGTGTCATCTGCAAATTTGATAACCTCACTCATTATTCCCATTTCCAGGTCATTTATGAATATGTTAAAAAGCAGTGGACCCAGCACAGATCCCTGGGGTACTCCACTATTCACCTTTCTCGATTGGGAAAATTGGCCATTTAGCTTACCCTCTGCTTTCTATCTTTTAACCAGTTCCTGATCCACAATACTACACTGCCTCCTATCCCATGACGTTTTAGTTTTGCCAAAACTCTGTGATGGACCTTGTCAAAGGCTTTCTGAAAGTCCAGATACACTATACCAACCGACTCACCTTTGTCTACCTGTTTATTCACATCTTCAAAAAAACATAACAGATTAGTAAGACAAGATTTTCGTTGTCTAAAGCCATATTGGCTGTCTCCCATTAAGCCATGACTATCTACATGTTCAGTAATTTTGTTCTTTATGATGGTTTCCCGGTATTGACATCAGGCTCACAGGTCTGTAGTTTCCCGGATCACCCCTGGAACCCTTTTTAAAAATTGGTGTTACATTGGCCATCCTCCAATCTTCAGGTATTACAGATGATTTTAATGATAGTTCACAGATTACTACTAGCAGGTCTACAATCTAATATTTCAGTGCTTTTGACACCCTTGGATGTATACCATCTGGTCCAGGTAATTTGCTACTCTTCAGTTTATCAAATAGTTGTAATACATCTTCCCGGTGTATCGATATTTCTTTCAATTCTTCCGCAGTATCACCTTTAAATACCATTTCAGTCATGGGTAACATCCCTACATCTTCCTCAGTAAAGAACGAAGCAAAGAATTCATTCAATCTCTCCGCTATGGTCTTGTCCCCTCTTAGTGCCCCTTTTACCCCTCTATCATCTAATGGTCCAATTGACTCTCTCACAGTTTTTTGCTACGAATGTAAATGAAAAAGTCTTTATTGCATGTTCTTGCTTCCACAGCAAGCTTCTTCTCAAATTCTCTCTTTGCCTGCCTTATCAATGCCTGGCATCTAACTTGCCAGTGCTTGTGCTGTTTCCAGTTTTTGTCATTTTGGCTCTTTTTTTGGCAACAGCATCTCTGACCTCACCTTTATACAATGCTGGCAGTTTTTTGGACTTTCTTCCACTTTTCTTAAAGCATGGAATACAGCTGGTCTGGGCTTCCAAGATAGTATTTTTAAACACCCAAGCTTGATGTTAGTCTTTAACCTTTGCAACTGCTCCTTTTAGTTTTTTCTTAACTAATTTTCCTCATTTTGTCATAGTTTCTCTTTTGAAAGTAAAAAGATAGTACTGTGGATTTCCTTACCATCCCTCCTCCATTAATTTAATGAAACATGATCGTGCTATGATCACTATTGCCAAGTGGCCCCAACACCCTTATCTCTTGCACCAGATCTGGTGTTCCACTAAGGACTAGGTCCAAAATGGCTTCCCCTCTAGTCAGTTCATGAACCAGCTGCTGCAAGGAGCAGTCATTTATTTCAACTAGAAACTTTAATCTCCCTAGCATGTCCTGCCGTGACACTGACCCAGTCAATACCAGGGTAATTGAAATAACCCATTATTACTGTGCTGTAACTTTTATCAGCTTCCCTGATTTCTTTGAGCATTTCATCATCCATTTGTTCATTCTGGCCAGGCAGTCGATAGTACACCCCCACTGTCATTGCCTTCCCCTTTTTACATGGAATTTCAATCCATAGAGATTCTACAGCAAATTTTGTTTCCTACAAAACTTTAATCCTTTGTGACTCAATGCCCTCTCTAAAATAGAGTGCAACCCTTCCACCAATTTGATCAGCTCTGTCATTACAATATAGTTTGTACCCAGGTATCAAAGTGTCCCACTAGTTGTACTCTTTCCACCATGTCTCTGAGATACCAATCATATCTAACCTCTCATTTAGTGCTAGATATTCTAACTCTCCTATCTTATTTTTTAGGCTTCTAGCATTTGCATACAAGCATTTTAGAGACTGTATTTTATTCATATTAATCTGGCTATTGGTAGGCAGGGGTAAGTTGGAATCTTTAAGCTCTGTCTGCTCCGTACTCAAGGTCATTTGGGCTACTTTTGTCCTTGTTGGAACCTCTCTGCTCATATGCCCTAACTTCTTTCTTTTGGTAGTATCCTTCAAGGATACATTGTTCCGAACCATGCACTCTTGGGCAACTGTCGGCTCTCCCCTATTATCTAGTTTAAAAGCTGCTCTCTCTCCTTTTTAAAGGTTAATGCCAGCAGCCTGGTTCCATGCCAGTTAATGTGAAATCCATCCCTTCGGAAAAGTCCCTCCTTTCCCCAGAATGTTCCCCAGTTCCTAACAAATCTAAACTCCTCATCCTTGCACCATCATCTCATCCACGCAATGAGACTCCGGAGCTCTGCCTGCCTTTTAGGTCCTGCGTGTGGAACGGGAAGCATTTCTGAGAATGCTACCCTGGAAGTTCTGGATTTCAACTTCCTACCTAAAAGCCTAAATTTAGCCTCTAGAACCTCCCTACCACATTTTCCTATGTCATTGGTACCGACATGTACCGAGACAGCAGACTCCTCCCCAGCATTATCTAAGACCTTATCTAGGTGGCGCGTGAGGTCCACTACCTTTGAACCAGGCAGGCATGTTAACAGACAATCCTCACATCCACCATCCACCCAGCTATCTACATGCCTAATGATCGAATCACCAACTATAACGGCTGTCCTAACCCTTCCCTCATGGACACATGGCCCTGGAGAAACTTTCTCGGTGTGAGAGGGTTTTACAGCACCTGGAGGACAGGTCCTAGCTGCAGGATCACCTCTTGCCACACCAGGGTGATGCTCTCCTTTCACGTGACCTCTTCCTCCATGGCAACAGGGATGCTGCCAGACTGGAGGTGGGACTTCAGTTCTATATCCCTGTAGGTCTCGTCTGTGTACCTCTGTCTTCCTTATGTCCTCCAAATCCACTAGTCTAGCCTCCAGTGATCAGACTTGTTCCCTGAGAGCGAAGAACTTCTTGCATCTAGTGCACACATAAGACCCGTCACCAACTGGGAGAAAATCATAAATGTGACACTCAATGCAAAAGACTGGAAAACCCCCATCTTGCTGCTGGACTGCTGTCTGCATCTTAGTTTTGTTTGTTTTTTTATTGAAAGGCAGCAATTAGACACAAAAGAACACAAGAGTCTCATATGCTATATGCATAATACAATAGCAGAAGGTAACAATGCCAAAATCGCAAACATCAAATAATAATCCAGCAGAACGCCCCCCCCCTTTTTTTTTGTTTTTTTTCCCTCTCTCCCCCCCCCCCCCGGCTCACCATCCAGCAGCAAATAGCACTCAAAACATTCTACCAACTCCCCCACCCTCCAATCCCCCATCCTCCCCCCAGCCCCTCCCTATCTTCCCCTCCCCCCCACGAACCTCCACTCCAGCTAAAAGTGAAGGGAGTGGACCAGCCCACCAGCGCACATGAGGCAAAGGGGGAACTCTGGGACTCCATCTCACAGGGAAGCACAAGGCCAGCCCCCCCATGGGATATACAAAACCCTCGAGCAATCATGAACCATATTGTAGGACAAAGGCTTCCCCACACTTGCTCAAAACGTGACAATCGCATCTTACCGGCTGCCACCCCGCACTCCATTGTATACGTATCCCACATCTGTTCCAACCAGGCAGAGGAGGACGGCGGCAGGACCTGCTTCCACGCAGTAGCCACAGCTAGCCGAGCCGCATTCAAACCATGTCGAATCAAGGCCAGCTGAGGACTTCGTGCCCCAGGCACATTAACACCAAAAAGGAAAATGCCCGGATCCCAAGGAATGGTCAACCCAACTAATTGCTTTAAGCGATATTGAATCCCCCTCCAAAAAGTTCGGACGCGAGGACAAGACCACCAGACATGCGCCAAAGTACCTTTCTGTCCACATCTCCGCCAGCAGATCCGAAACCCTGGATACACTTGAGCGATCCGCTCAGGCGTCATATACCATCTGTATAATAGCTTATAGTTAGTTTCACAGACATTAATCACCACCGAACTTTTCCACAGCCTGCCCTCTACCTGTTCCCATTGCTGCTCAGAATAACGAAGACTCAAGTCAGAATTCCATTGCTCTCTATACTTGCCTAATCTCGTTTGCTGCGCCTGCAAATGGGCGTACAAGGTAGCTATAAGACCTTTCGTGGTAGTACACTCCTCGCAGAAACGCTCTATGTCTGACAAATCGCGGGCCACTTGAGACCGAACATTTCGAGCCTGAACCCAGTGGACCGCTTGCATATATTGAAAGACATGACAATCGGGAAGGTCAAATTCCTCCTGAAGCGTACTAAAGGATCGCAACCTACCCTCATCGAACAATTGACCAGCACGACTAAGTACCTTGTGCCCCCACATCCGAAAAACCGGGTCAGTCATCCCAGGGGGAAACATAGCATTATCCACTATAGGCACCAGAGGAGTCAGGTCCGCCCCCCGAGTTCGAAAAGATTGGTCCCAGCAGCGGAGGGTATGTAGGATATATAGATTACATAAACGCAAGCCACCTCGCAGCTTGGGACCAAGCCACAACCAATCTCCCAGTCCCGCTCCCCCCGCAATATGCATTTCCAATTGTACCCAACGTTTGGGGCTATCCGGGTTCATCCATTCCACCCCGGCACGACACTGCGCCGCCGCATAGTACCAATGAAGATTAGGCGCCCCCAATGCCCCCAGAGCATGTGCGCATATAAAGAATTCGACGCGCTATACACGGCCGACGAAACTGCCATATAAACTTCATGAGCATGGTTTGCCAGACGGCCAATATTCCCCGAGACAGTGGTATAGGAAGTACCTGAAAGAGGTACAAAAACCTCAGGACGACCACCATCTTAACCACCGCTATACGCCCAAACCAGGATAAGGTCAAGCTGGCCCAAGACTCCAGATCACGCCGAACCTGCTGGAGTAGCGGATCATAATTAGCCTTAAAGAGCGCCGCCCGCTCCACCATCAAGTTCACACCTAAATAGCGAAGAGCACCTGTCACCCACCGAAAGGGGTAGGTAGCCCTCAATTCCACACAGACCGCCTCCGGGATCCCAACATTGAGAATCTCAGATTTAGTGTAGCTGATTTTGAATCCGGACACCTGGGAGAAGGCCTCAAAGAGCTGCATAGCAGCGGGGAGGGACGCATCTGGGTTCACCAACGATAGTATGATATCATCCGCAAAGAGTGCAATTCTGTAATCAGTAGGGCCCACTCGAATGCCCACAATGCCCGGATGTTCGCGAAAGCTTTGCGCCAAAGGTTCCATCACCAGCGCAACCAACAACGGCGACAGCGGACATCCCTGACGGGTACCCCTTTCCAACGGAAAACTCCTCGATTGACCCCCGTTAACCCGGACACATGCCATAGGGTCTTGATATAAGCTATGGACCCAACGGATAAAGATAGGACCAAACCCCATCATGTCTAGCACGCACCAGAGATAGCCCCAACTAACACGGTCAAAGGCTTTCTCAGCATCAACTCCCACCAAGAGCGTCAGCTGAGAGTCCTGTCGAGCAGTATGAATAACCTGTAGCATTCGCCTAATATTATCCGCCGCCTGATGACCCGGCACGAACCCAACCTGATCCGGATGTACCAAAGCTGGGAGAACCCGGTTCAGTCGGGCAGCCATTGCTGAGGCCAATATTTTAACATCCGTGTTTAGTAGGGAGATGGGGCGGTATGAGGCGGCTTGAGGCGGCTTCCTGCAAGGGCTTACCCGGCTTAGGGAGCATTGCTATAAGAGCCTCGCGCTGAGAAGGGGGAAGCGGCTCCCCCCGCAGAACCTCATTAAAGAGTACTACTAGAGTCGGGGCTAATTGAGCACGAAATTTTTTATAGTACTCCGCAGGAAAGCCATCACTACCCGGTGCTCCCCCAGTTTTTAACCGGCAGATTGCAATTTCCACCTCTTCCACAGTAAGTTCAGCATCTAATTGATCTCTATCCGAGTCCTTCAACCGCGGCAAAGCCACAGTTCGCAGGAAGCCCTGCACAGGGGTCAAATCAAAAGGCTCAGCTTTATATAACCGTTCCAGAAACGTGGCAAAAACATCGCGTATCTCCCGGGAGACCACCCTCCTCTGCCCCCCGGAATCTCGAATTTCACAAACCACCCTCATAGTTTGCTGCTGCCGAAGTCGTAAGGCAAGAAAATGACCTGGCTTATTCCCCCATTCATAAAAGGTTTCATCGTAATTTCCAACGTTTATTATCCAATTCTCTCTGTAGACACGCATCTAAGTTGGCACGCGCCGCCCGCCATTGGCGCAAGACCTGTTTAGAGCCAGTCCGAGCGTGCTCGATTTGGAGACGGGAAGATTCCCTCACCAGTTGGCAATATTCCAGTCTCCAAGCCCTCAGAGTACGAGCCGCTTCCGCTATTAGTCGACCCCGAGCTGTAGCCTTAAAGGCATCCCAAACCATGGGGAGTGGAACCTCCCCAGAATCATTTAACTCAAAAAAATCGGTTATGAAGCGGCTATGCTCCTGAACAGCGCACTGTCGCCGGAAAAATCGTGCATCTAGTCACCAAAGCCAGTGCCGCGCACTGCATAAATCCGCCGGAAGAGTAATCCAACACGGGGCATGGTCCGACCAGGTCAATGCCCCATGCCCAGCCTCCACTCTCTCATCCATCAGGCGTTGATCCAATAAAAAATAATCTATGCGGGTATGCACCCGGTGAACGGGTGGGTAATACGTGTAGCTTTTCTCCCCTTCATGTGTATCTCTCCAAACATCACGCAAGCCTAAATCCAGCATAAATTTCCGCAACGCCTTACTGGGCCCACCCGCCACCCTCCCAGCGCTGCCCGTCGAATCCAAGTGGGGTACCATGTGGGCGTTACAATCCCCACCCAATATAATAGGGCCTTTCGCAAAGTCAGCTAACAAGGCTTTCAGCCGCGCAAAAAAGGTTACTTGGCCTTCATTAGGGGAGTAAATATTAGCTAGCGTTATTAAATGGCCCTCCAATCGCACATTCACGAAAAGCCACCTCCCCAAAGTATCTTTCTTAACCTCCTCCACCCTGAGGGATAAGCACTGATGGAACAGCAAGGCAACGCCACATTTCTGCCGTCCATTCATGTCCGATGCTACCCACACCTCAGTGTAAGGATTACGTTTTAACCTCCTCTGAGTGCTATTACGAAGATGTGTCTCCTGTAAAAACACAATATCCCCTTTCAAGGATCTCAATTCCGAAAACGGCAATGAACGCTTTCTAGGGAATTAAGACCCTTTACATTCAGAGAAATCACTTTCAACATGGGTAATCAGTCACCTTACCACCACCGCCCCTCCCCCCCAGCCTGCATGGTCCAGCCCCCCCCCTGTCGCCTGCATAGCCACATACCTTTAGCAGTAAAAGCAGCCCTACACCCATCAACCGCCTAACTGTCTTCGGAGGTTCACCCCACATCCAGCAACGCTCCCTGCCCCACAAAATTACCCAGGAACCCCTACCCCCCACACCCTTTCCCCTACCCTCCCCCAGCTGTACTCGCCCCCATCAAATCCCACCCCCTTCCCATCAGTACCACCTGCCTGCCAAAAAGAAAACAGGACACGGTTAGACTGACCCCAAACCCAGCTCCTTCCGGGCCCCCTTGCATAAAAATAATGATAAAGTAATGCAATGTCATTTTCCCTTTTTACAACTCACCAGTAGGGTATTGTTCCTACTATGCCCCTCTCCATAGCACAACCACTTTCCCCTCCGCCCCCATATAGCAAAAAGCAAGTACCAAGATCCCCATACAACCAGAAACATTTAGTACAACAAGAACAAAAGTGGAGGACAGCTAAGTTGTACAAAACTGATCAAACAAGCTCAGTCTCAGAAAGAGAGAACCCCCTGAGCACTTCCCCAAGTCAGGAAGACAAACGCAGGGACCAAGGAGATTTAAGCAGATCTTCCCACCCGAGTCCACTTCGAGTGCTGAGGCTTAGAGGCCAGAGGTGCTGGCAACGCATTGTCTTATATAAGACCCGCCTGGCGCAGCGCTCTCCAAGCTTCGGTATGGTCTTTTGCTGAGATCTTTTTATTTCCCAAGAGGAAGTTCATCCGGAACGGAAAGGACTAGCAATAGCGAATCCCTTTATTGTTCAACACCACTGTGATTGGCTTCATCTCCCTCCGGCGAGCCAGCGTAAAAGCTGAGAGATCCTGATATATGGTTACCGCTGCCTCTTGGTACTGGATCGCTTTTTTCTCCCGACCCCTTCACAGGAGAAGCTCCGCATCAGCATACCACAGGAATCTGGCAATAACATCCCGGGGTTGATTGTTAGGAGGCTTTCCCAAGACACGATGCACTCGCTCGATCTCCATTCCAGACCCACGGGATGCAAGTTCCTCTGCTGTGAGTAATTCACCCATCAAAGTTTTGAGCACCACCGCCAGGTCTTCAGCGCCCCCCACAGCCTCCGGAATTCCTCAAAAGCGCATATTGTTACGACGGGACCGGTTTTCAATGTCATCAATTTTATAGGTCAGTTCCATTGCTTGTGAGCGCTGCCTATCTACAGCACATTGTAAATCAACCAGAGCACCATCATGATCTTCAATTTTTGTCTCGACCTCTTCCACTCGAGTACCTAGGTCTTTTATGTCACCCCTGAATTCTGCAATTGTGCTCATCACTTCCTTGCACATGGAGCGGAATTCGCCAGCCAGATCCTCAAAGCCCCTCTGAAGCTCTCGCTGAAGAAGGGCATGCGAGGACAGTGCTGCAGGACCCAGGTCATTTTCACTCACTGTCTCATCGCCGGAGCCCTCAGAAGGCTGTTTACTGGTTGGGCTGGTCTGGGAACCACTCTTACCCAGCAGACGCTGGGAGGCCCGCATTCCCTCCCGGGCTTCAAGCCCCCTGGTTTTGGCAGCCATGGGTAGACTTAAGAACCCTACAGTCCTAAAATATGCGAGGAGCAGCAGCAAAGAGGAGAGGGGCAGCTATCATTAAAAAGAGCAAGAGAAAAAAATAGAAGAAAAGTCCCACTTTTGAGCAGCAGATGGTGCTCCAGGTTCACTTAAAATGACAGGATCCAACAAGCACAGAGAGGAACTGTTCCCGATGTAGTTATTACAAGTTCAGCCAGTCCAACAGGCGCAGGGAGAAACTGTGCCCGATGCAGTTATCACAGGTTCAGCTGCACATAGCAAGAGGCTCACCGAACCGGGCTCAGAGGCAGGGCAGGAGAAGAGAGGAACCAGCGATCAAAGCAGCAATCTCCGGAAACGTTGAGACATAAGGTGCCAGAGGCTGATTCGCTGGCTGCAGCACACGTGATTCTTTCCCGCCGAAGCTGACTGGAATGCAGACAGGGTCATGCGTTCCAGGACCGCGTGGCAATGGCCACTGGGGCACCCAACCAAGCCACCGGCACTCACTCAGCCCCACCACACCGGATACAGCAGTGCTCTCACCTCTTCAGAACACGATTGTTGCAGGCAAAACAAGTAGATGTGAATAGCCAAAGTGCTAATTTCTCCGGGGAGCCGATCTCTCTCGCTGCTCCAGTTCCCGGCAGTGAGTCAGTCAGCCTCGCAGCCACTTTCAATCTCCTCACTCTCTCCGGATAGTGGGCCCTGAAGCAGTAGCGCTGAGAGACCTCTCTACAGAAGTCGCTGAGAGAGGAGCCCCGTTCTAAGCAGTATCGGCAGCCGGCAGTAAGATAGCGGCTCCAGCCACGGGGTTGTATGCCGCCGGGCTCCAAAGCACACCGCGCACCTCCGATCACCCCACCAGGGCTCGGAGCGAATCGGCAGACTCCCAGCAGTCAGGATCGGGTAAGCATGGGGAAATATGCTGATAAAATGCGGTTGTTAGCTGTATAGGGGGAGAACCCGGTTCAGAGCTGTACTAAAATGCGGCCATTCCTTCACGGGCTCACTAGTGCCCCTGCATCTTAGTTTTAAGGTTGTGTTTAGGTATTTAAGTTCTTTACCTACTAAGGGTTGGTGGGGTAACTTATACTAATAAAACTATACCTAATATGTTTAATGTGCTTTGTTTACCTGAAGCTTAATTAATCTCAGGTCCTTAATGTATGCCTGATGAGGACAAACAGCTATACCCGAGAGTGAATATGGCAGCTCCTTTCCTTTAAGAGGTTTATGCACCTATAAAGCTACAATTATCCCAGGGGTGTGTGGGTGTTGGGGAGGGAGGGAAAGAAGACTTATTAAAAGCTGGCTGCTATACAGTACCCTGTCATGTGCTTCTAAGGTAATCTTGAGGTCTAAATTTAACCAGAAAGCTCACTGCTGTGTTTTAAATTTAAATTGAAAGCTCTTTGCTGCTACTAGGCCCTGACTGATTTAACAAATACACTGGGTTCACAGATTAATCAGTTTTAATCTAAAGAATTCCTTTTTCCCCTAGATTTAGAAAAATTTCCAGAAGTAAATACTTACAATTGCAGATCTCTCTCCAGAAGCAGCAGTCCCCTTTTGTAGTCCTTCAAGACTGAGGGTGTGAGGAACCAAGATGTAACGAGCTGAGCTGAGACAGAGCAGTCTGAGGCTGGAGCAGGGTCTCCTGCTGAGTGAAGTCTTGTGCAAACGCCAGCCTTGATTTTATGGAGTCCATGAGCCTTGTAAACAGTTGAGTTGTGCTCCCTGGAGCTTATCAGTGTTAGCTACAGGGGATTCAGCTGCACTGCAAAACCCATAATATAGAAGAGCTGTGATGGGTTCTAGAACATGTGGCATTAGAGGCCCTGATAACAGCTGCACATGAAACACTAAACACCAGATTGGCAGCGACGGTACGCTTAGGATAGTTGCACAGTGCACCAGTGTCACACATGTCAGTTCTAAGCAGTTTCTAAAAATTCCTGTAGCAATAAAGGTCAACCAATGACTTGTAGGTGAAACCTTTATATTGATTAACTCAATGCATCTTTCACGCTTTATCCTCTCATCTTCGGTTCAGCAGAGGATAATGCTCAAAAGCTAGTTACAAATGGATTAGTTAGTCCAATAACAAGGTATCACTTTGTTGGTTGACCCTTATTTCTAGTATCCAAGTGGACAAACATGGCAACCAGAGTTCATTGCACAAGATAAAAGTTAGTGCACATCATTTTTTTGTTTCATACCTTACTTACAATAAATAGATGATTTATTATTTAGATACAAGTCCTGGTGAGTTTGGAAAGGGCTGGCTAACAGTCTAGTCTCACTGTTATTGAGTGATGTGAACAGGAGTGTAGCAGTGCTGTCTGCCGTCAGAGAGCCATGACCACACCACCTGGATAAATTCCAGTGGCAAATATAGCATGTACAACTGAGAGCCTACCTTAAGGGAAAGAGGCTGTTATTAACAAGGAAAGCACAGTTACTTACCTGCAACAGGTGATCTCTGGGAACAGCAGGAATAAGTCTTCACATATGGGTATCGTCGGTACTGACGGAGCACGCGCGGAAACGCTCCCCAGCGTCCAATCAGAATGCTTTTGGGAGCATCCCACAGCGCCTGTGTGCTGCCTTCCCACCTTTCCCAACTGCCTCTCTCCAGTTGAGTTTTAGAGCTGAGACAAAGAGAGAGAGAGAGAGAGAGCGAGGGAAAGGAAAAGATAGATAGAGAGATACAACTCCTAGGGGAGGTGGGTGGGTTGTGAAGACTTATTCCTGCTGTTCCTAGAGATCTCCTGTTACAGGTAAGTAACTGTGCTATCTCCAGGAACAAGCAGGAATGAGTCTTCACATATGGGGACTCCCAAGCTAAGATGCCTGGAGGAGACCCCAGCATGTTGCAATCTAAAGATGGGCCATGCTTATCCCTCAAAATCCTCAGGCATCCAGGGATGGAGGGTAGGAGTTGAACTAGAAAGAAAAAGAGAGATGCTGTGGAACAGCTTAACTAACAAGGTATCCGGAGGGGAGTCCTTGTGTAATCATAAATATTAGAAAAAAGTTGAGTCTTAATTTTCTAATGTGGATCACACTCAAAAATATTGCAAAAATATTTGTTGAGGGTAATAAGGGTCTGTGGTTGACAGCCAAATCATTATCCTCAAAGAAATTCCCCCAATGTGAAGTAGAGGGAAAAATAATTTTGCAATATAGGAAGAGATAAGAAGTCCTCATGGCCAGAACTAATCCCAGAAGAAGTACTGGGGGAGTTCAAAGAGGTTGGACTTTTGAGAGTTAGCTAAAGCTTTTGTAAAGTCCAAAAAATTGAACTTCTTGTCCTTGGAGCAGAATAAGGTTCTAGGAAGAGTAAAGATAATCTGACTGGTTTGGATGAAAAGGTAGAAATACCCTTTGCAGAAAAAAGGGGATAGGTCTTTAAAGACCCCCTTTATTCCAATGAAAGAGAAAGATATTTGTACTAGGTGTTGAGCCTTCAATTTTTTGAAGATCAGTAAAAGTCTTTTGTAAGTGATGTCACTTATGATGAAGACTTTACATGTAGAGCTTCAGATGTGACGTAACCCAAAAGGTAACGGTAAAAGAAGGTATTTGGTAAAATACCATAGAAATTGGTTGTCCACTGAGTTTATGGTATGCTGGGGCAGCATTAATATGGACAGTAGACAAATCTTTCAAAGTCAGATGTTGTATAGAGATTGACGCAACAACAAGAAGGATTAAGACCTACTTGAGAATCTTGATGGAGAATCTCTGTCTGGTTAAATATGGAAGAACTATAGAGAAAGTTTCATGGAAACTTGTAATATGTTCTTCACTTACAGGGACAGGATTAGACTTCTTGAAAAGATCTAGCCCCTGAATAACCAGGTTTCGAGACGTACGTGAATGAGTGCAGAGGAGATCCTTAGTCTTAAGACAGCAAGTCTGGATCCTTCTACAATTTCAAATAGTAGCTGGAGAAAAAGACGCAATATAAGGAGATACCATATTTGCTTCTTTATGAGGGCAATATGAGTATCATGCGTTCTCCTGTTCAACATAAGCTACCATGAAGTATAGGAAATTAGAAGGAAAGTAGTGAATAAGGACCAAATGCAGTGAAAAAATGCATCCCTGTTGAGGAAGTTCCAGTGAGATGCGGAACAACCAGGGAATTGTGCAATTTTCTACACTTTCACGTGGTCTAAAACCCTGGTTACCTTTTCTTAAAAGGAAATTTTAAGGAAAAAAAACAGTCATGTAGGAACATGACTGACAGAGTCTACCAGCTGAAGCCCTTAATAACTATCTAGGTGACTAAGCAGGTGACTAAGCTTTTGAAAAAACACTGGCAAGTTTTACAGCTACACCCTTGTTTCCAAAAATCTCTTCGGGTAGCTTACACCAGGGGTAAAAATCTGAAAGATTTTTTGGTGCATACATCCTTTCCCCCTAGTCAGTTAGACCCCTTAGGTGTGGGGTTGCGCCAGGGCCATTGGGCTTGCGGCAAATGTAAATATTGTTCCACTACTTTGGAAGGGGCACATTGGCTTTATCCTGCAACCAACCAATGGTTTTTCTTTAAAGGATTTTCTTCATGTCAGACCACTTTTGTGGTCTATATTCTGATTTGTCCTTGTGGCTTGTCCTATGTGGGTCGGACCATTAGACCTATCCGGGTTCGCTTGGGAGAGCACGCTTCCCGTTTGCGGTCTCGGACCCTCTCTGCTCCCATTGTAGAACATTGCATCAAGTTCAATCATGTTTTTTCAGACTTGAAATGGCGCGTTATTGATCTAGTTCCTTTTTCTCCCAGGGGGGGGCCCTCGAGAGAGTTTTTTGCAGAAGCGGGAACAACGGTGGATTTATCGCCTGCATACTGTTTCCCCTCAGGGCTTAAATCTGGAATGTGACTGGTGGAGCCTGGTGTAATATAACATCTCACCAATATGAAATGATCAGAACAGAATCAACAACACACGCTTTTATTCATCTTCACTGGCTCATCTGACATTTACCTGTTTCCCTTGAAGTTCTCATCAATGGGTGTTATCAGGTTCTGTTTTGGACTGACTCCTCCTTTTCTGATTTGCTGTCCAATCAGCTGCCGTTTTGGTTATATAAATGCAGCCGTTGAGTTTGGCGTTCTTTTGGACGATGGATCCAAGATGGGGTTTTTCACTTGACACAGGGCCTTGATAGGTCCGAAACATGCATGTCGTGCAAGCAGTTTTCCCCTCACGGAGAATCATATCTCGCCGTCATTTGAGATAAGTGATTTTTCACTACCTGTTGTTTGGTTTTTATGACTTTTTTTTAAAAAAAAGGGACTTCCCGGAACGGAGAGAAAAGGTTTCCCCCTTCTCTCTCTTGCCGGGGATGCCCGACATAAAATAATATAAAAAAGATATACTTTGTTATGTATTTAAAGGATTATAAGAAGTGAATCAACAAATGCTGTGACTTTATGCATAGAACTCAACATTCTATATTCAATGACTCTTTTGCATCGAAGGTACTTAATAACTATCTGGCAGCTCCCTATTAGGAGTAGCTCTGAGGCTCTCTGGCAAAGGCCCACAGTTGCAGAGCTTTGTTGTAGAATTGCAGAGAGCATGTTGTAGGTTGCTTAGATCTGGCTGTTGAATTGCCAGTGTACAACCTAATCTATTCTGTTGGAGCCAAAGAGAACTGAACGTGGCTAAGAATAGCAGACAGGCCTGATGCCTGCAACAATAAATAGTCCAAATGAGTTCTGGATCTCCTTTGGAATTATCTATTATTAAGGCAGCATAAAAGTTAGGTCCCATAGGTTGGAGAGGACCGACAGACATAATTTGGAGTAGTGATACCCAATTTCTGTCCGAAAAGCTGCCTTAAAAAGATATGTGAGAAAGAGATGAACTGCAAAAGGGGAGAAATCTCTGTATGGAAACTAGTTACTGGAGTAGGTATTGAAGAAAATCATATGGCTTAGAAGATAAGCCCTCCAGTTGATTAGTAGTACTCTTAGAGACTGAATGTCTGGGCTAAGAGGGATAGAAATTAATACAGAGTTGAGAAGACTTACAATTTAGTAAGTCTTTGAAGGGATAGGGTCCCCTTGCAGTTAAAAGTATGAGATATCCTCGTACAGGAAACTGACAAGGTGAAAAGTATAGTTCACCCTGTTGTTAGTTGTTAGTTCTCCTTTTGTTTTAAAAGGAGAAACCTGTTATGTCTGGGGTATGATAGTCCTTAATAGCTCTTAGCTAGAAGGATAGATTTCTCTTGTAGCAAGAGATTCATGCCCAGAGCCGAGGATTGAGTCAATGTATGACTGATATCTCAGCATGGATGAGATGAACTTTAGATGCTTCTGTTGAAAAGAAGTAGGTTTAAGTTTTAAACCTCATGCAGAAAAAGTGAATAAAATATCAGAAACCCTGCGATTGCTGGGTTTGCTGAGCCTGTTGAGGTTTTGATTTTCTTAGCCTGGTGTGGTGTTGCCCATCTTTGGAAACATCTGCAGAATGGGTAGAAGATGGATAAAACTTTTTCCCCTTGGGGGAATAAAGCTTTTTATGAGATTTTTTATTAGCTGGGATAGAGGAAAGTTTGGACAATCCTCTGAAAATATCAGCATCAGTGCTCAATTGATTAGCTTGAAATTGTGGTGGCAAGGCCACGAAGGAGCAGGAGGAAAGGGAGAAAAAACAGGCATTTTCCCCTAAAAATGCAGTTAGCTCCAGGACGTCAGTGGTTAAAACTTCAGAGTTAGAAAAAAACTCCCTGCACAGAGTCAGTGGTAGAAAGACACGCCCTAGCTCTATGGCAACCAGCATTGATAATGAGGAACAGCTGGGGGTGGAGTTAGGAAAGGAAAGGGAGATTCACCAATATAAGGTAGAGGAAATTAGAGACAGGAGGAGTCTGGGAGACAGGAGGAGCCAGGGAAGCCTGAGGAGCGAGAGGAGAGGAGGAGCAACCAGAGCCACAGGAGAAGCAGGAAGTGACGAGGCAAGCCGAGAAGGCATTGCAAGTGGCAAGCATTGCTGGCACGTGGAGCCTAGGCAGCCTAGGAGGCAGCAACAGGAGGAACACGAGGCAAGGCCTGTTTGCAGAGTAAGGCAAGAGCCCAAGGAGTCCTGCAAGAGGTATGGAAGTAATCCTGTGAGAGGGAAAGCTTATGAGAGAGAGGAAGTAAGCTATGGAAATGGACGAGAGTTGTCTCCACCTGAGTGTATGGAAATTGAGCCCGTGGCACTAAACTCTGAGGAGAGTTTGTTTCCCCACAGCAAGGTGAGCACTTTAAAAGCTTCTCCTAGTTCCCTGAGAGATAAGAAGTCTCCTAATTCTCTCAAGAGTCCCCAGCAGAAAGAAGAAGCAATTTGGCAGAAAGTTTTAAAGGTTTTAGAAAGATTAAAGCCTGTTACTTATGACCCAAAGTCTGACCATTTACCCTCTGATTCTGAAGGGGAAAGTATGGATTTGGGAGAATCCGTGTTGGAAGATTTACCTTCAGATCAGGAGATGGATTGTTCTTTAGTCTATGCCCAAACTGACAAGCCATAAGGTTTTAAAAAGTGAAGAAACCTAGAGGCTTGGATTTCAGTTGAGCTGTGCTGAGAAGATTATGCTAATGAGCTGCTGAGCTCCGTGGTTTGTTTCAGACTTGTTAAAAGACTGTGTTACAAGGGAATGCCAGAGTTGTTAACTCAGCCTCTAAGAAACGTTTGTGAAGGGAAGAAGAATAGCTGCAGTAAAAAGTACCATTGGTTTAACTAACTGGAAGAATGTAAAGTTTGTAACCAACATGGAAGCTGTTTGGCTTAAAGAGTACTGGCTATTTTCTACCTGAAGATACACTGATTGCCTAGCATTGTATATAAGCTGGATGAAGAAGCAAGTTTTTGTTTTTGTTTCACTGGAGAAAACATCCACCAATTTTTATGTTATGATATTTCTTGAACTGCCAAGTTCATCTTGCCTGGAGAATAAATAAATAAAAATCCTGTGTGCCTTGAAAAACAAAACCTCTCGGCTGAATTACTTTTCACAACTACTTTGCATAGAGGCTAAACAAGGGACATAAAAATAAATAAGTTCCGTCTCCTACCACTAGGCTACCGCCTGGCCACTAGGGGGCGCGACAAAATAAAGCTTCCTTGTTGAAGAGATTTTCACCAGTACAAGGAGTATTTCCCAGCCTTTCCTGAACCCATCTGTCCAAGTCAGAAACTTGGAGCCAGGCTATGCGTTGTGCTCCTATGGCTATAGCAGACGTTCTGCTAATAGACTCAAAACAGTCCAGGGAAGCACGATTAGGGAACCTAGAGATATTTTGAGCATGATAGACTAATAAGGAATAGTCTGCTCTTTTATGCTCTGGAAGAAAAGGGTTCAAAAACTTTAAGTTCTTTGTGACCTCTTCAAGAGATAATCCCATATAGAAAATATGAGATAATTCTTGCTGAAAGCATGGATGCCTGGAAGCATCGACGTCCAAAGGCATCTAAAGTCCTAGACTCACGACCTGGCGGATAAGAAGAGTGCTTTTTTGCACTCTTAATACGCCTCATTGCTGATTCTACAACAATAGAATGATGAGGAAGTTGAGTCTTTTGAAAACCTGGAGAAGGTGGCACCTTGTACATAGTGTCAAGTGTCTTGGAATGTGGGGATACCGTTAAAGGAGTTTCCCACATTCTTAACAGTAGATCTTGTAAGATCTGATGCAAAGGAAGCATGATGACCTCCTTTGGAATGCAGGGGAATTGCAGTGTCTCAGAATTCCCCGGTAGGGATTCTTTACCAGGTATAGAAATGGCAAGTAACTTTGCCATATCAAGCAGAAAAGCTTGAAAAGAAATTTCCCCCGAGGAAGACTCTCTAAAATGAGGGGTAAAGGCTAGATTTGTGGAAAGATCAGCCTTGGTACCGATGGATTCATCCCAGTCATTGGGATCGGAAGACTGAAAAGGATGAAGCATCGGATTTTCTTTAAAGCGATGTCTTAGGTACCGCCCGAGGTCGGTACCGAGACGAGTCGGTACCGAATCCTCCATGCTGGAGATCAATTCCAGGCTCAGCATCGAGGGAAGCGATTCTGTCGAAGCAAGCATGGACGGTACCGACACCGATGCCGATACCGATACTCAAGGAACGGTCTGCAGCAACTCTAGCGGTACTGATGTAGCCGAGAGTGCTAGACTACGTTCATCAGTGAGGAGTGTTTCGTCCATCACCATAGACGATGCCGGGGTGTCGGTACCGCTCGAAGCGGCCACAACCACCGAGCATGGCCCAGGTATGTTCATCGAGGTAAGAACCCCGGGAACAACCCGGAGCCCCGTTAATGCTTTGGAGCCCGAAGACTCCCGCCGGGGCTTTATTGCCAAGATGTCCTCGAGGGCAAGGCCAAAGCCATCTCGATACTGAGAAGGAGATCTACCACTCAAGGATTGGCTAGTCTTTACAGACTTTTGTTTGGTTACCTGATCCTGTGAAGAAGAAGATATTCTAGCTGGTAACATCGAGAGCGATGTGGACCGGGTATCGAGCTGTGCTCGATTCTGAAGACCTCTTCTGTTTGAGCTCCAGCAGGAGAGACACTCCAGAGGGCAATGGTCAGGACCCAAACATTTTAGACACCATGTATGAGTGTCAGAAAAAATATCTGTACCGCCACAATTTGAGCATTTCTTAAGGATAGTGGCTGACTTTTCCATAATGGAGGGGTAGAGGCCTAGTGGCCTAGAACCCGTCAGGCACTAAAGAGGAAAAAAATTTCTAAGGAAAGAAGAAATTCTTCAGGAAAAAGAAAGAAAAGTACCGGCGGTACCGGTAGCGTCGGGGAAAGGCAGAAGCGACCACAAAAAAGTAAAGATAAAAAGAAGAATTTTCTGCGGTGACAGGAGAACGTCCTGCTGGCTCCGCAGAAAACAGAAAACTGGAGAGGGGCAGTTGGGAAAGGCGGGAAGGCAGCACGCAGGTGCTGTGGGATGCTCCCAAAAGCGTTCTTATTGGACGCTGGGGAGCGTTCCCGCGTGGGCTCCGTCGGTACCGACAATACCCATATGTGAAGACTCATTCCTGCTTGTTCCTGGAGATATACCCATCTCCACATTGCTATGGAAAAATGTTAACTGTGAGATGGATTTGTTCATTTTGTCACCAGAAAGCAGCCAGAGGTAAACAGCTCTTCAGGCCGGTAAGCAAATAAAAATATTTGTAATGAGAGCTGAGGCAGGAGCTATGTGGGAGGATTAATAGCCGTGATTAGGACATAAACAGGTGTTTAATGAAGCAGTTTGAGTCCAATCCATTCTGAGTGTTGGGATGCACCAATTACTTCATTTTGTTGTGCATGAGCCTTGGTATCCCCTAGCAAACTAACTCTAGTGGCATTGGTCCACTATAGATTTAAGGTAAAGAGACCACTTGTAAACAAGTGAAGGCCGAGATGTCAGCATGAACTAAGGGGAAAAAGTAAAAACATCTTCCCATATTTGAGTCTCCTCACTTGAATTTGTATACTCACTGCAACACACTAATTCACCCTGGCGTCAAAGGAATCGATGGGGAAAACCATAGCAATGTCACACAAATAGGTCCAGTTTTAGTGCATTCCACCAGCCTGTTTAAAAAGAACTTCCAGATCTGCGCCAGTGCAAGGGTGTTAGGCACACTAGGTAAATCTTCAGCCTTGCACGCCCCCAATTAACTTTAAATCTGTTAGAGCCTCCTATCTTCTAAGATTTTGATAATTAAGCTAAACGATCATGTTAAAAACGGATAATTTGACATCATAAAACTTAGTATGTTTCTCTCTTTTATATATATACATATTTATTTACATGTATATACATACACACACACACACAAAATGAGGGCATTTTCAACAATCAATTAACCAGGTAAATCAATACTTGAAAATTGCCCACACTCCCTGGGTAACAAGAAATACCAAGTCTCACTTATTAGAAATGTGTCACACTCATTTGACGAATCTCACACTCTCACATTCTTTGAGCCCCTTCTTTTACTCCTTAGATCCTCAGTGCCATGATCTTTCTAAGATTTTGGGTGGACATCCCCTCTACTTCTCTTTTTCTGAGTCCTGGACTAGGTACTCCAAACCCCTCTATTCCTCAAGTCTCCTGTAAGACATACACAATATGGTCCTCTTTAGGTTAGGCCTAACTGGCCTAGAGAAACTGCCTCTCTTTCTGTCAAGCCAAGCCAGCATCTAGAGAAGCATCTCCCCTGCTGCTCCTCCTGAGTCTTCCTAGGCTGAATCCAGCACCCTCCCAGTACCGGAATCCCATATTCTTTTATATATCTAACTCCTCCTAGCCCCAATATACAGGGTTCCAAATAGTTCCCTTCAAACTCCTGGAAGGACTGTGATGGCTCTCTTAGGCCTACCTCATTACATCACTTTAAGAACAGGCCTAATCAAGACCAAGGACATCAGAAATATCCACATGGTAATTATAAAGGGAACAGTTTTGGGATCTGCTATGCTGACATCCTATCAAGGTGCATCTAAAACAGGTCTGGCTTAACCATTAGACAGACTAGATGGTTGCCTAGGGTAGCACCTTTCTGGGGTGGAGAGGGTTGGGGGTAGCAAACAGCAGCTGAAATCAAAGCAAACAAATAGATCTTAACAGCCACCCAAACTCAAAGATCCATTACTAGAGATACCAAGAGTGGACCAATCCAAAGAGTGAGATTGAAGGCCAAAGAGTGAGATTTTTTAGATGGTGTGTCTGGAGTATAAATTTAGAAAAATGTAATTGTTGTATTGCTTTAAAAATGAAAAGAGCAATAAGATATTAATTTTCTTTGGAGCCTCTAAAAGGATATAGATAGAGAATCAGGGCCAGTGCTAGGGTTTCTGGTGCCCCCCCCCCCCCGAAAAACTACAGAATGGCACCCCCTCCCTCATTACTATTAATGCTGGCTACAATTTTCCAAAACTCCTTTCCAAACTCTTTTCACATGATGTTAGTATTTCTCCTTCAAATCCAATGTTGTAAGAAAATTGCAGTGAAGGGGCAAATATATAGCCAGAAAAAAAAAAACCTACTGAGCAATAAATACTTAGCAGCATATGAACAGTCTATGATAGTCCAACAGCATGCTAAATTTTAGATATGGATCAAAAGAAAAATGCTTAGCTGTATGGACAGCTCAGAACTATTTTACTCATTGAAAAAATATGCAGGAGAAAGATTTTGAACAGAATGTAGGAATCAGCAACATGATAACCATGCATCAATGTACATCTAGAAACTACAGTATAACTAAAATTGGTATAATGTTGATGCAAAGAATAGTCACAATGTAGTCTGTCACTATAGGAAGACAGGGATGACATTAACAGGTTTCAATGACAAGCCAAGTTGTAACACTGTGAAGAATAATTAGTAAAATAGGCCAACAGTATACATGTGTGTCATTAGACTGCTGTAAAATAAAAAAATACACTCTGTATGTATTTGGAGTAGAGAAAGAGCCTAGTGTTTAGAGCAGCATCCTAGAGACCAAGAGACTAGCATTTGAGTCTCACTGGCACCCCTTGTGGCCTTGGGCAAGTCACTTTACCCTCCATTGCCTTGGAAGAAAGGCCTAGCAATCTTCTTACGGTCACACCTTACTAGGGTGATGCGGAGCTATGTGCAGAGACTCATTGAGGGTCCTCATTTGCATAAATATTTACATATCCATTGGGCCTCATTTGCATAAATTTAATTTTATGGTTTATATGCTGCCCATCTACAGTCCTAGATGGCTTCCAAACATACATATGCAAATTATTTAAATATACATTACAATATTATAAACGTAACAATCATGAATCAAAATCAATTTAAAACCACTTTCTCATGCCCACAAAATAACAAACCATTATAAAGATCTGCATACTGGATTTATTTGGTCAGTGTTAAGATCAACTTATTGATGAGGAAGATATAAAATGAGAAAAACTACTCCTGGTAGCCATAAATTCAAGATCATAGCGCCCAGGCTGGACCGGACCATGCTAGAGCTGGAAAAACCCAGAAATCAGCAGCAGTGAAGCTACTGGGCTACTAAACAAAATGAAACTAAGACATTCTCTTAAACTTTGAGATTTCCTCAAATCTGAAGTGACAAAGCATTTTAAAATTTCAGACTGGCAACATCAAGAATGCAAAACTGCAAATCTCAAAGACAATCCATATTGCACTACCAACCACCAACACCCTACAGGACCCATACAGCAATTCTACCATTCCATAACAGCACTAACTTCCAAAACTCCCATAACAAGGAGCCTACCCAGAAAAGGGCAGCACCATAAATACCGCAGCAGAACCTAGAACATCCATACACCTACTGGGAAAACTGAACAAGTCAGATTCCTGCATGGAAAGTCCATACTAACAGAACACCTGGCCTCAGTCACGCACTTTAGAACATAGATAGACCCTCGCCAAGTACAGAATAAATGACCACAAACTACCAAAAGAAATATGTTGACAAAAATTAAACTGAAATCCCCAGAAGCCAAACTCCACATGCAGTGCAGCACCAGAGAAATAGATATAGTGATGCATTTCCACCTGTACTGTACATCCCAGTAAACCATGTAAATGCCTTAAATGGGGCTATTCAACGGCACTTACACGGTTAGTGCTGTTGAATATCCCCTCCTTACTCCCCTACGTGCCCCAGTGCTATCTGGTTAGAGTGTCGGGGCGTTCCAGGTGGAAGGAGAGGTGGCAACAAGCAATAACCGGGCAGCAGCAATATTGCATGCTGCCCGGTTAGCGATCTGCACCTTAAAGATAGGCGAGAAAACCCCTCATCTATCTTTGAGGCACAGGAGGTGATCAGGCAGCATGCAGTATCACTTCTGCCTGGTTAGCTACTGCAGCTTCCGACGTTTGCAGCAATCCCCGGATATTCAATGCCGGGGCTGCGTATGACCGCATAGCTTGCCCAAATCAATATCATGCCCTAAATTCTTTTTTTCTACCTTTGTTGTCTGGCCATTTAATTTTTCTGCTCACGTTGACTCCAGTCTTTGGTTTCTGTCTTTCTTAGCTCTCTTCACAGGGGCTTCTGTCCATTTGTCATTTTCTTCTCTTTGTGTCATTTTTATTTCCTGCACTACATCCATCTCTGACACTGAACTTTACTTTCAGCTTTCTTCCATTTATTTTTCTACCTCTCTCGCCACTCAGATTTCATTCATTCTTTCTTTCCCATCCTCACTTTCCCTCTTTCTACTGTATCTGTCTACAGCTCATCATCTTCTTCCCTTCCCTGGCCATCTTCTTCTCCTTGCCCTTATTCCTCGTTCTTTCACTAACCCTCCTTTCACTCTGTCCTCCATCTTCCATCTCCTTCCATCCAGCATCTCCTCTTCTTCTCTCTTTCTCTATCCCTCTCCATCCATCATTTCTCTATCTCAGTACTTCCCCATGTGTCCAGCATGTCCTGTCCTTCTTCCTATCCCCACCCCTATGTCCAGCATCTCCCCTATCCCTCTGTTCTCTCCATGCCAAGCAATCTGCCCTCACCCTAATTAGCTTCTCTCTCTAGTATCCACCATTTGTTACGCTGGCCTATATTTTTGGCGCAGCTCGCTAACTGGGCAGCATGCAATAACACTGCTGTCCGGTGATCACTTGTCATCACCTCTGCTCCTCTCCAAAATACCTCCAACATGCCCCAGTGCTAAGCGGTTAGCATCAGGGCATGTGATGGAGAAAAGGGGGGGTATTCAGCTGTGCTAACCATGTTAGTGCCATTGAATATCTCGTTCTTCAGTTACACAGCTTACAGGTCTATAAACTGTAACTCCCTTTCGAATATCGGGCCCTTAGCCCTCCCTGCTGATCTCTAAAGCGGATATTCAATGCTGGGTGTCAGCACTGAATAGCCGGTGATCACCGCCGAAGCTAACTGCGCAGCAGCAATATTGGATGCTGCCCGGTTAGCTCCTGTGCCTTAAAGATAGTGAGGGATTTCCTCGCTTATCTTTAAGGCTCAGATCGCTAACCGAGCAGCATCCAATATCACTGCTGCCCGCCTCCACTCCACCCCCAACACACCCCCATGTTAACCAGATAGCATTGGGGTGCAAAGGGGACATAGATGGGGATATTCAACAGCACTAACCAAGTAGGTGCCGTTGAATATCCCCATCTTAGGCATTTACACGGTTTACTGGGCTGTAAACAGTGTAAATGCCTTTTGAATATCGGGCCCGAAGCCTACAGGAAGAGGGAAATTCCTCCTGTATCTGACTGTAACTCACTTTGAACAACCACTGAAAAGGTGTGAACTAAACATAAACAAAATGAACTTCAAGCTCCATTGTCTTAGGTACAACATAGATTGTCAATTCTCTAAATATAATGCCCCTTAAGCATGGATTTAGAAAAGGCAAATAAGTAAAACTAAAATCCAGATCATTGAGGTATTTCATATGCCCTTTACTCTCCTCTTGGGTATACAATACATGTTCAGGCCTTCAAATCTCAGCTCAAAAGTCTTGTGGCGCATTGTGATGTCCCTCTGGAATGATGTCATCTATTTATCCATCTACTTCCTTATCCCTTTATTTATTTACAACATTTGATTCTCATGACTCATCCTAAAACCCGAGGCTTGTCACCATAAAATAGTACTATTTATATCTCCAGGAACAAGCAGGAATGTAGTCATCACATATGGGTATCGTTGGTACCGACGGAGCCTGCGCGGGAACGCTCCCCAGCATCCAATTAGAACACTTTTGGGAGCATCCCACAGCGCCTGCATGCTGCCTTCCCACCTTTCCCAACTGCCTCTCTCCAGTTCTTCTTTTTCCACAGAGCCAGCAGGTCGTGTTCCTGTCACCGCAGAAGAATTTTCTTTTTCTTTATTTCTTTTTGTCGTCACGTCTGCCTTCTTCGATGCTCTACCGGTACCGCCGGTCTTTCTTTCCCTATTTCTAAAAAAAAAAAAATCTGTTTTTTTCTATTTTCTTCAGATGCACCCGCCTTTTTGGGCCTTAGGCCAAAAAACTTTCCTTAACATGGAAAAATCTGCCACAGGTTTTAAAAGGTGCACCAAGTGTGGCGGTACCATTTCCGTCACCGACACCCATGAATGGTGTTTAAAATGTTTAGGTCCTGACCACTCCATCACAGATTGTGTGTCCTGTGCCATGATGTCTAAAAGAGGTCGGCAGAACCGAGCTGCCAAGCTCAGTACCCTGTTTCCCTCTGATGCGGCTTCGGTGGCATCGACGTCTTCCAGGGCTTTTTCTTCCTCCCCGTGGATCTCAGGTAACTAAACATAAATCCAGCCGGTCCTCGAAGGGTAGATCTCCTTCTAAGCATTGAGATGCCTCTGGCGTTGCCTTCGAGGATTCTGCACCGGCAAAATTACCCCGGCGGGAGGCTTCGGCTTCCAAAGCATTATCAGGGTTCCAGGATGTTCTAGATGGCTCGGCCTCGACAGATCTCCTGGTGCCATGCTCTGGGGTACCAGTGGCTTCCACTGGTACCGACTTCCAGGCATTGGTGACATCCATGGACCAGAGAATTCTGACCATGGAACACAGTCTGGCGGCTTTCCTTGCAGCATCGACGCCCTTGGTACCGTGACAGACAATGCCACCAGTAGCGGCACTGGCACCGGCACCTGTACGGATAGCATCGACATCGGCATCGGTGTCTATGCCAGTACTCTGTCCTCCGATGCCCTCCGGTACTGGTTATTCCCCGTACCGACCTTGGGTCGGTACGGGTATCGGGCTCTGCAAGAGCATCCGGACAGACGATACTTCGAGTCCTCAGAAGAATCTGAGGATTCTGAAAGTTCTGTCGATGCAGCGATGCTTCTTCCAGAGGAGTCCTCCTCCCCTAAACACAGGATGTCTCCTCCAGAAGACATGTCTTTTCAAGACTTCATCAGAGAGGTGGCTCGGGGCCTGTCCATTACTGTGGCCCCTGAAACAGAACCAAGGGCCAAGGAGTTGGAAATTTTACAATATCCCAGAACTCCTAAGGAGGCAGCTACCTTACCCATTCATGTTGAGGATGTGGGAAACACATCTTACCACCTCTCCTCATTCTCGTAGGTTAGATACTATGTATCGTGTCCCTCCTTGTCCTGGGTTCCATAAGACTCTGACTCTACCACAATAGAGTGGTGAGGAAGCTGCTATGAGAAGGATTAGAAGTGCAAAAAGACATGCCTCTAATCCTCCAGGACGTGAATGCAGAACCCTGGATGCTTTTGGACGTAGAGTCTTTCAAGCTTCCATGCAAGAATCAGTTCCTATAGTCTCTACATGGGAATGTTCCTAAAGGAGGTCACAGATAATTTACAGACTTTAAGTCCTTTCATTTCTGAGGATAAAAGACAGGACTTTCTCACTTGGGTCAAACATGCCCAAGATGTCTCTAAATTCTCCAACCGTGCAGCCTTTGACTGCTTTGAGTGTATAAGCAGAACCTCGGCTATTGCCATAGGTGCACGTAGAATTGCTTGGCTCCAGGCATCTGATTTAGAGCTCTGGGTACAAGATAAATTGGGAAATATCCCTTGTACTGGTGATAACCTGTTTGGTAAAGATTGGCAGGAAAAAGCCAATGAAATGGATGCTGAAAATTCCACCTTGGATAGATTATCCAAGTCCACT
This sequence comes from Ichthyophis bannanicus, assembly GCA_033557465.1. Lineage (NCBI taxonomy): Eukaryota > Metazoa > Chordata > Amphibia > Gymnophiona > Ichthyophiidae > Ichthyophis > Ichthyophis bannanicus. Next base: position 753,383,328 of record CM066031.1, read on the forward strand.
ACTGATCCTGTTAGAAAGAAGTTGTTCAAGAAAACATATTTTTCTAAAAAGAAAAGATTTTATCCTGCTTATGGTCAGCAGGCATCTTCTGCAGGTCAGTTTTCAAACAAACGTCAGCAACCGCCCAAACAGAAGAAAGCAAAGGCTGCTAGGCCTCCACCGGCCCAGCAGCCTCCTCAGGGCCTTTGACTTTCAGCTAGAGAACTTAGCCTTTCTGGTTCTGGAGGGACCAGAACCTTCCACCATTCCAGGAAGGTTATGTCATTTTGCCCCCAGATGGGGGCAAATAACAGCAGAGCATTGGACACTCTCCATCATAAAGGAGGGGTACAAACTTCATTTTTCAAGCATGCCCCCTCACACAATAGTGAAGCAGTTCAATTCTCTGACCTCTCTCATCAACCTGTTAGGTCAGGAGGTTGCCATCCTTCTTGCCCAAGGGGCAATAGAAGAAGTGCCTCTTCATCAACAGGACACAGGGTTCTATTCCCCTTACTTTCTTATCCCAAAGAAAACAGAGGGATACAGACCTATCATAGATCTCAGAGAATTGAACAAATTCCTTGTCAAGGAGAAATTCAAGATTATTTCTCTCGGAGCTCTGCTTCCATACCTTCAGAATCAAGATTGGCTTTGTTCTCTAGATCTCAAGGATGCGTACACCCATGTCCTCATCCATCCAACCCACAGAAGGTTCTTTCGGTTCCTTTTTCAAGGAAAGCACTACCAATACAGGGTGCTTCCTTTTGGTCTGGCCTCAGCACCAAGGGTGTTCACGAAATGCATGGCTGTGGTAGCAGCATTTCTCCGCACTCTAGGAATATTCGTCTTCCCCTACTTGGACAACTGGCTCATTCGAGCTCCAACACAGTCAGAGGCCAAGACTTCTCTATCCTGCACAATGCGTATCCTTCAGTATTTAGGGCTGGTAATAAACATCCCAAAATCAAGTCTGACTCCCACTCAGTCTTTAGAGTTCATAGGAGCTCTTCTCGATACCACAAGGGCAAGGGCCTATCTTCCTCAGGCCCGTTGCCTTCCCTTGGTGCAGTTAGCTTCTCAGGCAGTGCTGAAGCCTCATCTAACTGCTCGAGAAATGTTGCAGTTGCTGTGCCACAAGGCATCCACCGTGCATGTGGTTCCATATGCTCGCCTCCACATGAGGGCAGCTCAGTGGACTTTATCCACCCAATGGACCCAGGCATTCAGGGTGTCTGTCAGACAAAATAGCGAACACAAGTCACCTCATTTTGTCTCTCCAATGATGAACGTCCACTCAAAACCTGTTGTTGGGGTCCCCCTTTCAACAGCCCTTACCCCAAGCAACTCTCACAACAGATGCTTCTGCAAAGGGTTGGGGAGCTCATCTGCAAGACTACTCCACCCAGGGCACCTGGTCTCCGCAAGAGAGTTGTCTGCATATCAATCTCTTGGAACTCAGAGCAATTTTCCTGGCTCTGCGAGTGTTCCACTCCCTGCTCAGCTACAAGACAGTCCTCATTCATACGGACAATCAAGTAGCCATGTTCTATGTGAACAAGCAGGGGGGGGGGGGGGGGGAGAACAGGCTCTCTCTCGCTTTGCAACGAAGCTTTGCGACTATGGGCCCTCGCCAGAGAGCATCAGATTCATCTGCTGGCAGTATATCTTCCAGGCATTCAAAACGCTTGGGCAGACAGACTCAGTCAAGTTCTGCTTCCACACGAGTGGTCTCTGCATGCAGACCAGGTGACCAGGATATTTCAACTTTGGGGAACCCCGGACATAGACCTCTTTGCAAGTCCGTGGAATGCCAAACTTTCCCGGTTCTGTTCCAGAATTCTGGCTCAGGGGGCTCAGGCCAGGGATGCTTTCCTCCTTTACTGGGGTCAAGACTTCCTGTATGCCTTTCCACCCATTCCCCTAATTCCCAAAACCCTGTTCAAGCTTCAGAGAGACAGAGGCCACATGATTCTCATAGCCCCACATTTGCCATGGCAAGTGTGGTACCCTCTGCTTCTACATCTCTCTCAAGCTCCCTCCCTGGAGTTAGGGTCTGCTCCAGATCTCCTGTCTCAGGAGAACAGAATGTTATGGCATCCCAGTCCCCAGTCTCTGCATCTCAGGGCTTGGTTGCTGAAGGCCTAGATCTCCAAGATCTTAATCTTTCTCAACAAGTGAAAGATGTTCTTTATGCTTCCAGGAATCCTTCCACTAGAAGCTCTTATGTTTTCAAGTGAAAAAGGTTTACTATTTGGTGTTCGGAAAAGGGTCTTAACCCCCCTTGCGATACCTCTGCAATCTTTGCTGGAGTATCTCCTCCATTTAACTAATGCAGGCCTTAAGACAAATTCAGTAAGAGTCCATTTGAGTGCTATTGCAGCTTCTCTTAAACCTCTAAATGGACAACCTATTTCCTCTCATCCTCTCATAGCAAGATTTATGAGAGGCCTCCTTCTAACTAAGCCTCCCATTAGACTACCTCCGGTGGCATGGGACTTGAACCTGGTTCTTGGGCAGCTCATGAAGCCACCTTTCGAACCTTTAGTTACCACCTCCTTGAAATTTCTTTTTTGAAAGGTTATCTTTCTCATTGCAATCACATTAGTACGCCGCATTAGTGAATTGCAAGTGCTAGTAGCTAATCCACCTTATACAAGGTTTCATCATGACAAGGCAGTCCCTTAGGACTCATCCACACTTTATGCCTAAGGTGGTCTCGCCTTTTCATCTCAACCAAGAGATCTGCCTACCTGTCTTTTTTCCAGGACCTCATGCATCAAATGCAGAGAGGAATCTTCATACCTTGGACTGTAAAAGAGCTCTAGCTTTTTACTTACAAAGAACACAGCAACATAGAAAGTCCTCTCAACTCTTTGTTGCTTTTGATCCTTCTCATTTGGGACTTCCAGTCTCCAAGAGAACACTATCTAACTGGATTGCACAGTGTATTTCTTTCGCCTATCAGAGTAAGAACCTTTCTCTGGAGGGCCATGTCACAGCTCACAATGTGAGAGCCATGGCAGCCTCAATGGCTCATCTGAACTCTGTGTCTATTGACGACATCTGTCGAGCAGCCACTTGGGCCTCGGTTCATACCTTCACAGCCCATTACTGCTTGGATAAGGACTCACACCGGGATGCCTTGTTTGGTCAGGCTCTTCTCAAACACCTGTTCCATGACTAATCAACTCTTACCCACCATCCCTGGTAGGATGCCAGAGATCCATGGGGGGAAGTGGAGCCCTTCTCAGGGACACACAACTTCTGGGGTCTCTCCCTGGCACCTAAAGCTAGGGAGTCCCCATATGTTATGACTACATTCCTGCTTGTTCCTGGAGATAGCATAGTTACTCACCTGTAACAGGTGATCTCCGAGAACAGCAGGAATTTAGTCCTCACAACCCACCCACCTCCCCTAGGAGTTGTATCTCTCTATCTATCTCTTTCCTTTCCCTCGCTCTCTCTCTTTGTCTCAGCTCTAAAACTCAACTGGAGAGAGGCAGTTGGGAAAGGCGGGAAGGCAGCACACAGGCGCTGTGGGATGCTCCCAAAAGCGTTATAATTGGACGCTGGGGAGCATTCCCACACAGGCTCCGTCGGAACCGACGATACCCATATGTGAGGACTAAATTCCTGCTGTTCCCGGAGATCACCTGTTACAGGTGAGTAACTATGCTTTATCTGCACTTATATACCGCTTTTCCGGCATCAAAGCGGTTTACATTGAACTCAATATCAAAAACATGAACTTACATGAAACAGAGTTAACAGAGTGTGTCAGATAACAGTTTGAACATATACTTAGGGGCTTGTTTACAAAGCCGCGGTAGTGGTTCGCGATCGAGATCGCAGCCGCGGCTCCGATTACGATCGCAAACCGCTACCGCGGCTTTGTAAACAAGCCCCTTAATCGCAATATTTATAATTAGATTTGTTGAATTTATTTACAATGAAACTAACACTCACCCTGAGCCTTACCTTCCCCCCATCACATACAGCTTTCTGATTTTCATTGCTACTGTAAACAGTTTTGCTTTCCTGCATAATTCATGATTCTTCTTCCTGTTAGCATTTCACTATTTCAGCAGGGCTGGATTTCAAGTGGGGGGTAACCATAAGCAGCTGGGGGAGACTTACTCTGCTTTCCCCCATTGCCCATTCAGATCTTCCTCTCACCTTGCCGCTACCTGCACTTCTTAATCTGGGATTGAGGGCACACAGATGACTCTGAGCAGCGGTGGTGGATACAGACGTTCTATCACAGAACTCAATGTGGGGCCTGCAAGGTCTCCAGCACTTACAGGTCCTTCAGTGCCTCGCCCCTTCTACTCACACGAGCTTCACATTACCATGGAAACCCATGAAAGCCAAGGACCTGCCAGTTCCAGAAGTCTCACAGGCCCCATGCTGAGTTCTGTGACAGAACATTTTCCTCTGCTGTTGCTACTGCTTAGGATCACCTTCTGTGGCCTCAGACCCAGATTAAGGCATGCAGGCAGCGGCAATACTCTGGTTTCTATCAAAATTTGACCACAGGAGCAGTTGCCTATTTTGCCTATTGCTAACTCTGGGCTTGGGTTTCAGAGTAAATTTTTCCTCACGTTAGATGAGAAGTATTTTCTAGTGGAAAAGGAAACAAGGTCATTTTACAATATGTTTTTTGTATGGAGCATTACACCTTTATATAGTTTATTGACATCTAGTCAGGGCTGGCCCAAGGGTTTCTGCCATCCTAGGCTGGCCCTCCGTGCTGCACCCCCCCCCCCCCACCTTGTGCCTGAGGCACCACCATCGCCCCATCCCCCCCCCCACCCCAACATCTATTGACCCACCCGGGGGGTGGAGAGACATGCCCATCCTTCATTTGAAGTGGTGGTAGTTCAGGCACTGCTTCGATGCTGTGGCAGGCTTTAAAGTGCCCGTCTATGCTCATGGCCTGCCATTCCTGCCCCCTCTGAAGTAACTGTCTGTTGGAAGGGGCAGGGGCAGCAGCCCGTGACTGCATGTGCACACGCACATTTCTTTAAAAAAATCGTTATTGTTTATTAAAGCAGTATCCAAACAGTACAATATTCAGGGGTGGTGGGCGCTCTTACACCACACCCAAAATGAACAATTTAACAGTTTGTTATTTTTCATTTCCAAACAATCCACTTTATGTATCTAACTGCATTCCTCCCCCCTCCCTATTGGCGTGGTTCGCTATTGTTCCATTGCATAGTTTAACCAGAATCACTGCGATTTCTGGGTGTTCCACTGTGTTAGTGAGCTTGATAAACATTTGACAGTAACCAAGTGTGCATTTCCTTTTTAGAGTTTATTTTAGAAAATTTGATGAACACATGAATTTAGGAAGATTACTGGATTTTAGAGGCATGTTAGTAGCAAAATATGATTTCATCAATATACACAGTCTCTTATTATTTTTGCAACATTTTTAAAGCCTACAGAACAAGTTAATTCAAAACTTTTCTTCCTATACAGAACATCAAGGCATATGTGTGCATTCATAATTTTTAATTGCATTTACAAATATCTGTTTGAGAAAACAGAATGTGGCTGTCCAAATGAGCTGAGCTTCTTCTATGCATTGAGATGTTAAAGAGAACTTCTATTACATGGCTCTGCTAAATACCAGCAGGAGGCTAGGCTCCATCGGTGTCTGTAAAGTATGTCTTTGCATGTGTACTCTAAAGCCAAGCGGGAGGATCAAGCTGTTTTTCCAAGAACCAGCCAGGGCCCTTCTAACAGAGATGAGAACAATTGACAGGTCTTCCGAGTAACAGGATTTTGTTTGAAAAGATGAATACCTCCACTCATGCCTTGATCCCTCTAAGCTAACAGTGGCTATCTTTGTCAGGTTTATTACCATAAACTCTACAAAATAAGTGCATGACAAGAGGAAACCATGCTAGAGCAACTCTACAGATCTGACTGAAATCTGCTTATCTTAATAAATAAGCAACTATTGAACACTGGAGGAACTACAGATAGTAGTATCCAGGACAAAATCAGACAATGTCATCTCTGTCTGGATATCTTATTTCTAGAGCCCAGACCTGCTGTCCTGAAGACCATTGTACTGTTGGAGGTGGAATTGACCAGACCAGATATAGATATGCTCCTACATTTTGCAACCTGCTTACAGCAAAGACAAAACTTGAAAATCACCCTAAACTTCAGATAGCTAATGGATGGCTATCTACTGTACAGTGAATGCCTTGCATATCAAATTATCTGTATCTTCATTATTGGTCTGTACCAAATCCTCCACATATTGTGCTGCTGAAGTTCCAGATGAAGCATCATTGCATCTCTCTTCACAAGACGAAGTCAGTGTGAATCAGCATGAGCAAAAGATCAAATTGGTGGAAGGGTTGCACTCTTATGTTAGAGAGGGCAGCGTCACACAGGATTCAAGTTTTGCTGGAAACAAAATACACTGTAGAATCTCAATGGACAGACGTTCCATGTAAAAAGGGGAAGGCAACGGCAGTGGTGGTGTACTATCGACCACCTGGCCAGAATAAAACAGACAGATGATGAAATGCTATAAGAAATCAGGGAAACTAACAAAAGATACAACACAGTAATAACAGGTGATTTCAATTATCTTGGTTTCGACTGGGTCAATGTCACAGCAGGACATGCAAGAGAGAGGAAGATTCTAGATGAAATAAATGACCGCTTCTAGGAGCAGCTGATTCATGAACTGACAAGAGAGGAAGTTATTTTGGACCTAGTCCTTAGTGGAACACAGGATCTGGTGCAAGAGATAAGGGTTTTGGGGCCACTTGGCAATAGTGATCATAGCATGATCACATTTGATTTAATAAATGGAAGAAAGACAGCAAGGAAATCCACAGTATTACCTTTTAACTTTTAAAAGGGAGATTATGATAAAATGAGGAAATTAGTTAAGAAAAAATGAAAAGGAGCAGCTACAAAAGGTTAAAAAGATTTATACCAAACATGGACGTTGTTTAAAAGTACTATTTTGGAAGCCTAGACCAGATGTATTCCACGCTTTAAGAAAAGTGGAAGGAAGGTCAAAAAACTGCCAGAATGGTTTAAAGGTGAGATCAGAGAGGCTGTTGCCAAAAAAAGCATCCTTCAGGAAATGGATAAAGGAGCCTAATAATGAACACAAGAAACATAAGCATTGCAATGCAAGTTAGATGTAAGGCAGGCAAGAGTGAATTTGAAAATAAGTTTGACATGGAAGCAAAAACGCATAACAAATACTTTTTCAAGTACATTCATAACAAAAAACTAGTGAGAGAGTCATTTGAACCATTGGATAATAGACGGGTAAAAGGGGCGCTAAGGTAGGACAAAGCCATAGTGGAGAGACTGAATGAATTCTTTGCTTCAGTCTTCACTGAAGAAGATGTAGGGAAGTTACCTATAACTGAAATGGTATTTAAAGGTGATGCATCGGAAGAAATGAAAGAAATAGATAAACTGGGATGATGTATTACAACTATATTATAAACTAAAGAGTAACAAATCACCTGGACTGGATGGTATACATTAGAGGATGTTGAAAGAACTGAAACATGAGACTGCAGACCTACTATTAGTAATCTGTGAGCTATCATTAATATCATCTGTAATATCTGAAGATTGGCGAATGGCCAATGTAATGGCAATTTTTAAAAAGTATTCCTGGGATGATCCGGAAACTAAAGACCGGTGAGCCTGTTGTCAGTACCAAGCAAAATGATAGAAATCATTATAAAGAATAAAATTATTGAAAATGTAGATAGCCATGGTTTAATGGGAGAAAGCCAGTGGTTGAGGCAAGTTACCTCAGGCCGGAAGGTCAGGGGTTCAAATCCCACTAGAGGACAGCAACCTTGGGCCGTAAGGACTGGGTTTTCTATTCCCACAGGTGCTCCTTGTGATCTTGGGCAAGCCACGTAACCCTCCATTGCCCATGTTCCCTGTAAAATAGTTATCTCCAAGTTATAATGCCCTGTTCAATGTAATTTCAGTTTGTTCAATGTAAACCGCCTTGATATCATGAAAGGCGGTATATAAGAAATGTTAAATAAATAAAATAAATAAATACGATTTAGCCAAGGAAAGTCTTGCCTTACTAATCTGTTAAATTTTTTTGAAGGTATGAATAAGCAGGAGGACAAAGGTGAGCCAGTTGATATAGTATATCTGGATTTCCAGAAAGTCTTTGACAAGATTCCTCATGAGAGACTCTTGGCCAAATTAAAAAGTCGTAGGATTGGAGGCAGTGTAGTATTGTGCATCAGGAACTAGTTAAAAGATAGAAAGCAGAGAATAGGGCTAAATAGTCAATTTTCTCAATGGAGAAAGGTGAATTATGGAGTACCCCAGGGATCTGTGCTAGGCCCACTGCTTTTTAACATATTCATAAATGACCTGTTGTCCCCAGGCGCCCCTACTGGCATAGGAAATAAGGGCGTCCGGTGACATTTAATTTATATTAAGGAGTGGTTGAGCTGAAGGACCAGGAGGATTCTGGTCCTTGTAGTGCAGAACTCCTTACAAAGAACAATCTACGCCAAAGTGTAGGGTAATAAGGCTTTATTTCCCCGGTCAACGCTTAGGTTCAATAAGACACAAAAGAAAATGACAGTAATTCTTTCTTCTAACAAAAAGGTTCCACCATTATATAAACAGTTAAAGGTTGTAGGCTTCACAATTAACTGTTTATCTGGGTTAAGGCTTCTTTCAAATCAATAGAAATTAACATCAGGAAACAAATGGTTATCAACTTCACCATATGCAGAGTTCTCTTTTCTCTATACAACTAGCAAGGCAATCAAGCTAGTTCTTGAACAAAAGTTACATTCCATTGGTTCACTCTGAGGAATGGGAACACTGGTTTCACAATCACAGTCCACTGATTCTGGGTCACTACCTTCTTCAATGCTATGACTGTCTTCAGTATCTGTTAATTCCTTACAGGGGTTCTTTGGTTTCTCATACAACTTCCTTAGCACACTGTTGGGAAGTACTTTTAAAAGGTTAGCTTCACTTCTTCTAACTTTCTGAGGCTTATCTATTTCCATAAGGTTTTCATCACTTAAACTTTCCCTTATAATGAAAGGCTTTTCATACATTGGCTTCTGTAGGCTGCCACACCCAGGACTCAGCTTGCGACGTAGCTTCTCAGACTGACAAGCTGTTCTGTGCACTGCTCTACAATCAGAGTTACCGGGAAAACCTGACGTGGATTTCCACTCTCTGTTTCTTGGCAAAAGTATCACTGTAGAAGGAATCTCCTTTCCTTGTGCCTTTCTGGTTTAGCATAGGAGACTTACTTGGGCTAGGAGAGTTGCTTTCATCAGGCAAGCTGCTTCTTTGGTTTGCTTGGCTTTGGACTCCGTTCCAATACCTTTGGCCTCTCTGGACTTTATCCCTTTGAGAATACCTCTTTTGGATTCTGTCTCCTTGAGTTGGCTGCACATGGAAGCCTTCCTCTTCCAGGCTTCTCTCACTGGTCCTGCTGCCGGTCCTTCTGACCTTGCTCTTGCCACTTTCCCAGCACTTGCTCTTGCCTCCTCCTGTTTCTCTCCCTGTTCCTCCTCCTCCTATCTCACTGATCATCTGGTTTCCTTTATAAAAAGATTTCTGGTTTGCACGATCTGAGTTTGAGGACAGGTGAAACTGCTTGTTACTAATGTGATCAGAGGTAGAGCACGTTGCTTCAGGTACTGTGTGATTGTTCATGCGCCCTCTGGCTGAGCTGCGCTGGAACTATGCTCTCTGCCTTTTCTGAGTTCCATGAAAAAGCGTAGTTACTCACCTGTAACAGGTGTTCTCCAGGAGCAGCAGGAATCAGTCCTCACTTATGGGTGACGTCGGCGCCGACGGAGCCCTCGCGGAGCAATTTTCCCCAGCTTTCAAAGAAAGCCTTTGGGAATTGCAGCGCGCATGCGCGGTCATCTTCCCGCCCGAGGGTGCCATCTTAGCCAGTCAGATGACATAGCTAAAAAAGACAGCATAAAAAATTTGCAAAAAGAACATAAGCAGACGATTGCAACTCCAAGGGGAGGAGGGAGGGTAGTGAGGACTGATTCCTGCTGCTCCTGGAGAACACCTGTTACAGGTGAGTAACTACGCTTTCTCCAGGACCAAGCAGGAAGTCAGTCCTCACTTATGGGACTCCCAAGCTCAAGGCTACCGGAGACCCTAAGCACAAAAATGAGCTCCCTCTAGCTCAGCAGCACAGAAGGATAGAATCTTCGCTGAATCATCACCCACCGGTAGCCCACATCCGGGATGGAGGGTAGGAGTTGCTCAGACCTCAAAGAGATTACGGAGGACTGCCTGTCCGAAAGCACTGTCCCTGCGGGACTCCCTCTCGAGACAGTAATGGACCGCAAAAGTCTGGCTCGAAGACCAAGTAGCGGCCCGGCAGATGTCTGCCAGCGGAACAGAGCGGAGGTAAGCCACTGACGTAGCCTTTGCCCGAACGCAATGAGCCGTGACTCGACCGTCCAAGGAGAGTCCGGCTGCCCCATAAGCCCAAGAGATACAGTCCGCCACCCAGATGGACAGAGTACGCTTGGAGACCGGGAGCCCCAATTTATTGGGGTCAAAAGACACAAAAAGCTGAGCAGCTTTACGGTGCACCCACGTACGGTCAAGGTAGAAGTTCAATGCCCTTCTACAGTCCAGGGTATGGAGGACCGTCTCAGCTCGGCTGGAGTGTGGTCTGGGAAAGAAGGTTGGAAGTACCACCTCCTGATTGATGTGAAAAGGGGAGACCACTTTAGGCAGAAATTTCGGGTGAGTCCGTAGGACTACCCTATTCTTGTAGAACCTAGTGTAAGGGGGATCAGACACGAGGGCCTGCAATTCACTTACGCGTCTAGCGGAAGTGAGGGCTATCAAGAACAGTGTTTTCCAAGACAGAAAACGGAGAGAACAGGTAGCCATAGGTTCAAAAGGCGGACAGGTGATCCGCTGCAAAACCACATTCAGGTCCCAGTCAGGCGCTGGCGGGCGCAGAGGTGGTTTAAGTAGAAGGAGACCTCGGAGAAACCTCGCTACGAGAGGGTCGTTTGAGAGAGGTCTGCCGTCCACCGGCACATGATGTGCTGAAAGAGCACTGAGGTGAACTTTGACGGAGTTGGACTTAATTCCCAGATTAGAGAGGTGCAGCAAGTACTGCAAGATCACCGACACCGGGCAGGAGAAGGGATCCTGAGACTGTTGGGTACACCAGACTGCAAAGCGACGCCATTTAAGGGCGTAGCATTTGCGGGTAGAAGGCCGTCGCGAAGCCAAGACGACCTCCTCCACCTCCGCCGGCAGGAGAAGGGGAGCGAGGACTACCCTCTCAGCAGCCAGGCCATGAGGTTGAGAGACCTGAGGTTGGGGTGCAGTAGGGACCCCTGATCCTGAGTGAGGAGATCCGGTTGTACCCCCAGAGGGATTGGATCCTCCACCGCCAGTTGCAGCAGGAGCGGAAACCACGGCTGCCTGGGCCAGCGAGGGGCCACCAGGATCATGAAGGCTTTGTCTCGGAGAACCTTGAAAAGAGTCCGAGAGACTAGCGGGATGGGAGGGAAAGCGTACAGAAGGCTCCCCGACCATGAGATCAGAAAGGCGTCCGCCGCAACCCGAAGGGGGTGTGGCCGACGAGAGCAGAAGCGAGGAAGCTGCCGGTTGTGAGGACTGGCAAAGAGATCCACCGTGGGGAGGCCCCACTTGAGGAAGAGCTTCTGAACTACCAAGGGATCCAGACGCCACTCGTGCGGCTGGAGGACCCTGCTGAGTTTGTCCGCAAGGCAATTTTCTTGGCCCGGGAGATAAACTGCCTTGAGGAGAATGCCGTGACTGACGGCCCAAGAGCAGAGCTTCTGTGCCTCCCGGCAGAGGAGGAAGGAGCCCGTGCCCCCCTGTTTGTTCACGTAGAACATGGCAACTTGATTGTCCGTCTGGACAAGGACGGACTGTTGGGAAGTCAGGTGGGAGAAGGCCTTGAGAGCTAGGCGGATCGCCCTGAGCTCCAGGAAGTTGATCTGCTGAGCAGACTCCCACGTGGTCCAGAGGCCCTGAGTACGTGCCTCTTGGCAATGTGCTCCCCAGCCCAGGAGGGATGCATCGGTGGTCAGCACCCGGGTCGGTTGAGGTGACTGGAAAGGCATTCCGAATATCAGGTTCGGCTGCCGGAGCCACCACCGGAGAGACGAGACCAGCGGCTCGGAGACGCGCACTAGATCTGCTAGGTCGCCTGTGGCTTGTCGCCACTGCTGGCGGAGACACCATTGAGCAGACCGCATATGCAGGCGGGCATTGGGGGTCACATGGACGGTGGAAGCCATATGGCCAAGCAGTCTCAGGAAGCGCCTGGCGGAGACCAGGGGCTGGCTGCGAAAGCGGTCGGCTAGGTCCATGAGCCGTTGAGCCCTGTCGAGCGGTAGGTATGCTCGCGCCAGAGGAGTGTGCAGCCTCGCGCCGATGAACTCGAGATCCTGTGAGGGGAGCAAAGTGGACTTTGCGAAGTTTATCACAAAGCCCAAGTGCTGCAGAAGAGTCACCGTGCGGCACGTGGCGTTGGTGACCTCCTGAGCGGACGCTGCTCTGATGAGCCAGTCGTCGAGGTACGGAAAGACATAGAGGCCGTGCAGCCGGAGATGGGCCGCCACGACCGCGAGACATTTTGTGAAGACTCGCGGTGCGGAGGACAGGCCAAAGGGCAGTACTCTGTACTGGTAATGATTTCCCGCCACCACAAACCTTAGGTATTGGCGGTGGCTTGGGTGGATGAGGATGTGCGTGTAGGCATCCTTTAGATCCAAGGAGCATAGCCAATCTCCCTGCTGGAGGTAGGGCAGAAGGATTCCAAGGGTAAGCATTTTGAACTTCTCCCGCACAAGGAACTTGTTGAGGTTGCGCAAGTCCAGGATGGGTCTGAGGCCCCCTGTTCTCTTTGGTATCAGAAAATACCTGGAATAAAAGCCTTGACCTCTCAGGTGGTGGGGCACCGGTTCCACCGCCTGTTCCCGCAGAAGACCTGCTAACTCCTGAAGGAGTAATTCCCTGTGCATAGGGGGTCGCGGAGGTTCCCCCGGAAAATAGGAGGGAGGGACCTGATGGAAGTGGAGAAGATAGCCTTCTCGCACGACTTGAAGCACCCAGGCATCTGCGGTGATGCTGGACCACCTGTGGCCGAAGTGAACCAGCCGGCCTCCGGTGCTGGGAGGAACCAGCGGGGGGGGGAGAGGCTATGCTTTGTGAGTCAAAAACCCCCACCCTGCTGAGCAGGGGCTGGTGGTGCAGGCTTGGGGGCTTGCTGCCTACGGGACCCGTTACCCCGTCCCTTGGCCTGCTGGCCCTGTTGGGGAGCTGCAGGGGCCTGATAATGGGGGTATTGTTTGTAGGCAGCCGCCTTCCTCGGGTAAAAGGACTTTTTCCCCGAGCCCTTCTTTTTCTGGGAAGGGGCGGAGGTCTTCCTAGAAAGCCTGGTCCTGGTGAGAGTCTCAGTCTCAATTTGTGCAGCCTTCTCCGCCATGGGCTTGCCAAAGAGGTTTTCGCCTCGGCAGGGGACATCGACCAACTTGTCCTGCACCCAGGGCTCAAGGTCTGACGACTGAAGCCAAGCCTGTCGGCGGGCACCGATGCCGGCTGCGGCCACTCGAGCCGATGCTTCAAAGCCATCATAGGCTGCTCGGGACATGAACTTTGAGCATTCCCGAATGCCAGTGGACAAGGCCAGGAACCTCCGCAAGGGTTCCTCGGACAAACCAGCGGAGAATCCGGCTAGCTCCTTAGCCAGATCCCGGAGATACATGCCCATGTATAGCTGGTAAGTCTGGACACGACATGCGAGCATAGAGCCCTGGAAGCACTTCTTACCAAGGCCATCCAGGTTACGGGCCTCCCTGCCAGGAGGCACCGAGGAGTGCATCTTCTGGCTCTTAAGACGATGCATGGCCGATTCCACTACCATGGAATGGTGTGGTAGCTGTGCCTTTTGAAAGCCAGGGCTCTTGCGGACTCGATAGATAGAATCGACCCGCTTGCTCAGGACCGGCGAGGAGGCCGGACTCTCCCACATGCGGAAGAGCAGTCGTTCCAGCATAGGAGGAACCGGTACAGTAAAGTGTTCCCTTGCGGGAGAGTCATACTGGAGGGCGTCGAGCTCTTCGGCCCGAGGCTCCTCCTCGGGATCCGCAGGGAAGGCCAAAGCCTTGGCCATATCCCTAACGAAGTCCGAGAACCGGGCATCCTCCGGGGGGGACTGCTTCCGAGGCTCGGACTCCGGTGAGTCCGAGGGGACACACCGAGTCCGGAAAGAATCAGGCGACTCTTCCTCTTCAGACTCCCAGACCGACTCCGACGAGGACTCGGTGGGGTCGGCCCGGGCAGGGCGCGGCGCCTGCCGCCCCGACGCCGAGGGAGTCGGCGTCGGCGACCTCGGTCCCGAACGGGAGGCCGAGGGTGACCTCGACCGAGGATCGGCTCGGTCTCCGGGGTCGACTTGGACGTCGACGTCCCGGCGGTCGGGGCAGCGGCGCCAGCGAGCAGTGCCCGCTGCTGGTCCATGAAGGCAGACAGTCTGCTCTCCAAGGCCGTCAACCTGAGTCCGAGCTCAGGAGACCCAGCAGCCCCCGACTCGGGCCCCGACGGCGTCGGGCCCGACGTCGGCTGTCGCGGAGGCGAGTCCAGAAGGACCACAGGACTTACCCGAGCAGGCATCTCCGACTCCAGGCGAGGTCGCTTCGTGAGGTGTTCCTTCTCCAAGGACCCGGGGCGGCTGTCGGGGCTATGCGACCTGGCTCTCGCGGAGCCAGGAGCGTCCACCGACGCCGCCCTCGCGGGTTTCACCTTCCGACGATGGTCCCCGGAGGGAGAACCCCGGTCGGAGGAACTCCGGCGACGGTCCGAGCTGGAGCCTTTTGACGCGGAGGCCTCCGACGAGGTCCGGGTACGGCTGGGGTCAGCGAAGATTCGATCACGCTGATGCCGCCGACTTCTCAACGCTTTTGAGGACATTTTGCCGCAGGGCCCACAGATCAGTTCCTCATGATCCGGGCCCAGGCAGCGGAGGCAAAAGTCGTGTGTGTCAGTTAGTGACATATTTCGGTCACACTGACCACACCGCTTAAAGCCACTGGCAGCCATCGGGGGAAAAAGGGCCCCTGCGAGGTCAAAGGACCGGGCTGCCAGGGAAAAATCGAAAACGAAAGCTGACAAAGTCAGAAAAACCGAAAAAAAGTAAGAGGACTCGTGACCGGCGTCGCAAGTCCGGGCGGGAAAAACGATCGGCGTCGAACCGAAGGAAAAAGAATAAAATAATGAAGAAAATCAACTTTTTCGCGGGGACAAGACGGGGACGTCTGTAGGGCTCCGCGGAAAAAAGAAGACTGGCTAAGATGGCACCCTCGGGCGGGAAGACGACCGCGCATGCGCGCTGCAATTCCCAAAGGCTTTCTTTGAAAGCTGGGGAAAATTGCTCCGCGAGGGCTCCGTCGGCGCCGACGTCACCCATAAGTGAGGACTGACTTCCTGCTTGGTCCTGGAGAATCAGGAGTTTTTT
The DNA here is from genome assembly GCA_033557465.1 of Ichthyophis bannanicus. Lineage (NCBI taxonomy): Eukaryota > Metazoa > Chordata > Amphibia > Gymnophiona > Ichthyophiidae > Ichthyophis > Ichthyophis bannanicus. The sequence continues at coordinate 753,398,845 of CM066031.1, forward strand.
TCAACACTGTTTTTTTTCTAGCTCCAGCCTCATGACACTGTAAATAGGAATAGCAAGTGAGGTGATCAAATTTGCAGATGACAAAAAATTATTAAAAGTTGTTAAAACCCAAGATGATTGTGAAAATTGCAAGAGGATCTTGATAAATTGGAAGACTGGACATCCAAATGGCAGATGAAATTTAATATGGAGAAGTGCAAAACGTTATGCACATAGGAAAGAACAACCCAAACTATGGCTGCATGATGCAAGGTACCATCTTAGAAACTACCACCCAGGAAAAAGGTTTAGGCATTATCATGGATAATAAGTTGAAACCCTCCACCCAGTATGTACCGGCAGCCAAGAAGGCAAATAAAATGCTAGGAATCATAAGGAAAGAAATGGAGAATAAAACAAAGGATATTATAATGCTTCTGTATCGTTTGATGGTGCGACTGCACCTTGAATATTGTATACAACTCTGGTCGCCATATCTTAAAAAGGATATAGCTGAATTAGAAAAGGTAAAAAGAAGAACAACAAAAATGGTAAAGGGAATGGAAGGATACCCCTATCAAGAGAGGCTTAAAAGGTTGGGGGCTCTTCATCTTGGAAAAGAGATGTCTGAGGGGGGACTATGATAGAGGTCTATAAATTAATGGAGTGGAACAGGTAAACGTAGATCGGCTGTTTACACCATCAAAAAGTAGAAAGATTAGAGGACACACAATAAAGCTACAATGCAACCCATTTAAGACTAATAAGAGAAAATATGTGAGGTGTGAAAAAAAGAAACGAGACTGTCCCATGAATGTTTTATTACAAAATCTACAGAGAAATTATGCATTGTCCCCTTCAAAGTAATCCCCCCAGAGTTAATGCACTTCTGCATTCGCTTCTGCCATGTACGGAAGCACTCGGAAAAGTCCTCCTCCTTGAGGTCCCTCGGCTCCCTCGTCACAGTGGCCTTGATTTCTTCTACAGAGGCAAAATGAGTTCCATTGAGCACAGTCTTCAGCCTGGGGAAGAGCCAGAAGTCGCACGGTGTGAGATCTGGGGAATAAGGAGGGTGGTCGAGAGCTGTGATCTGTTTGTTGGCCAAGAACTGCCTCACACTGAGCACGGTGTGTGCAGGCGCGTTGTCGTGGTGGAGCAGCCATGACTTGTCTCTCCACAGACCCCGCCTGCTGCGCCGAACCCAGTCATGGAGGCGATTCAGGACCTGCTGGTATAAGTGCTGGTTGACTGTCTGACCCTCAGGCACAAACTCATGATGGACCACTCCCTCCTTCTGGTTGAAGAATGTGATCAGCAGGACCTTGATTCTTGATTTGGACATGCACGCCTTCTTGAGTCTGGGTGACAGTCGAGTCTTCCACTGCAGGCTCTGTCTCTTGCTTTCAGGGTCGTACTGGAAGACCCAAGTCTTGTCTCCTGTTATGACTCGGCCAACGAACTCTGGATCTTCTCAGATCTTCTCTAGCAAATCTTGACAAACATTGACCCTTCTGGTTGTCTGATAAAAGCTTGGGCACCATCTTGGCGGACACCTTCCGCATCCCCATTTCCTGCACCAAGATGGTCTGCACTGACTCCCTGTTCAGGTTGAGCTCCTCAGCTATCATCCGCACCATCAATCTGCGATCACTCCGCACCAGCTGGTTCACTCTGTCAATGTTCTCAGCCATCTTTGTCGTGGAAGGCCGTCCTGACTTGGGGTCATCCTCCACCTCCTCGTGGCCAGTCTTGAAGCATTTGTGCCACTCAAAGACTCATGGCCTTGACATTGCATCTTCTCCATAAGCTTTTGGAGAATTTGGAGATACTCAGTTGGGCCCCTTCTCCAACTTAACTAGAAATTTCAAGTTGATTCTTTGCTGCATATTTCTGCCACCTCCAGTTGCGTGACAAAGTGATGGAGCAGTGTGCTACAAAAAAAACTGAAAAAGAAAAACAGAATGAGAGAGATGAAAAATATTATAGCAGAATAGTGGCGAGATGTTGCACAACACAGTGACATAAGCGGTTAGCCAATTGGCATTGAGTCATGGGTGTGGCTGCCACAGTCTCGTTTCTTTTTTGTCACACCTCGTATTTTTACTCAACATGTCATCAAACTCTGAACTTTGTTACTGTTAGTGTAACTAGGTTTAAAAAAGGTTTGCACAAGTTCCTGGAGGAAAGGTCCATAAACCATTATTTGGACACGTTTCTGAAGGAAAGGTTCATAAACCATTATTAAAGAGGACCCAGGAAATCTGCTGTTTGTCCCAAAGATTCTCGAGAAAGTGGTGTTTTCTCAGCTTGCCGTTCACTTAGACTCCACTCTTGCCCTTCACCCCCGTCAATCCGGCTTTCACGCAGGCCACTCCACCGAGACCATCCTCACAGCCCTCCTGTCTGAACTGCACTGTGCTCACGACCGTGGTGATTTCTCTGTGGTGGTGTCTTTGGACCTTTCCTCCGCTTTCGACATGGTTGACCACCGCACCCTTTTGGCTCGTCTGTCTGACTGTGGTATTGGTGGGACCGTCCTACATTGGTTTCGTTCTTTTCTGTCTTCTCGTTCTTTCTCTGTTCACTCATCTAACTCCGTCTCCTCCCCAACACCCTCTATCTGTGGTGTCCCCCAAGGCTCTATTCTTGCCCCCTTCTTTTTAATGTCTTCCTCGCTCCACTTGCACTATTAATCCAACAATCCGGTATCTCCTTTTACATCTATGCCGACGATATTCTGCTGGTTCACCACACCTCCTCCTCTGTTCCCGATCTTGCTCCTCTTAATCACTGTCTCTCTACAGTTTCATCATGGTTTGTTTCCAATTTTCTTCACGCTAACCCTGCCAAGTCCTATGCTATCTGGTTTTCTTTCGGACTCCCTTCCCCTACCCTGTCCCCGGTTATGTCCTCTTGCCCCATTCCTCTGGTCTCAACCCTGCGGTATTTGGGGATCACTTTGGACTCATCCCTCTCCTTCCACCATCACATCTCTGCCGTTATTCGCACTTCCTTTTTTCACTTACGTAGGATTCGGGCTGTCCAATCATCACTCCCCTCTTCCTCTGTTGTCACTCTTGTCCTGTCCTTAGTTATGACCCGGTTGGATTACTGTAACATCATTTTCGCAGATCTCCCCACCTCCCAGCTTCGCCGCCTTCAAGTTGTTCAGAATGCCGCCGCCCGCCTCGTCACCGGTTCCTCAGCTCGTTCTCATGTGTCCCCCTGTCTTCTTGCCCTACATTGGCTCCCCGTCAAATTTCGCTTCACTTTTAAGATCCTCATTCTCACACACAAGGCCCTCCACTCCAGCACCCCTCAATACCTTTCTGATGTCATCCATCTTCAGCCCTCTCCGCGTATTCTCCGTTCTGCCTTTGGTAACCGCCTCTTCCTCCCCTCTCCCTCCCAGGCCCGCTTGGAATCAACCCGTCACTCTGCCTTCTTTTTCCTGAGCCCTGCCCTTTGGAACTCCCTCCCTTTGTCTTTGCGTTTGGAACCCTCCTACCCCCGTTTCAAGAACCTTCTCAAAACACATCTTTTTTGCCAAGCCTTCGACCTCCCCCCCCCCCCTGCTGACGGTGTCCTGTCCCCTGGTCGTGCCCTTCCACCATGACCACTCCCCCGATAGCCCACCCCCGTGCCCTTTCCGTTTCCACCCTCCCTTTCTTTGCCCACTTGCCCCACTGGGCTTTTCTTTCATTCTGACTTTATTCTTTCCCCTTCTATCCTATTTGTTTTTTGGCGTTCCTTTCTGACTTTGTTTCTGGTAGCCTACGATTGTGTTGTACACCGCCCTGACGCTTTGGCCTGGGCGGTTAATCAAATGTGTAAATAAAGATAAAGAATACAAGGATTGTGGAACCTGTGTGTATTTTTGGGAAACTACTAGGTACGTGTAGAGAGAGATGGGGGAGACATTTTCAAAAAGGCCTTATATGGTCCACACCCTCTACTGGCTGCATATGCCCATTTCAGTACCTGGTAGAATACGTTTTTCCTCCCACAGGAAATAAAGGAATTCAAATGAGAATAAACATGCCTACCACAGTTTGTTGCTAGACCAAGACATTAAGACTCGAGACATAAGAAGGCTGAGCAGCAGATGGAGGAACAAGGCCTATATCCTAGTGAAGCCCATGCTGCTAGGGTCTTCACTGTGCGAAGAGGAGCAATAGTTCCTGTGGTTCAGGGGAACCCCAAGTCACTAACTACATTGACAGAAGAAGCAGTGAGAAAAGTCCAGCAAGGAGGATGAGGATGAAAAGATGAGAATGAGGAGGAAGGAGAAGAAAAGAAGCGAGGATAACAGCATGCCTGAAATGTCAGCTTTATTCAGCTCAGCTTTTTAATGCCAAGCTAGACGTCTTGGCCTAGCTTACGTATCAATACTCTTGCTGGGTCATCTCTACCCTTCTATTACCCGTCCTAGCCTTTTTGTACATGGTGATATTTCTTTGCATTGTCTCTTAACAACCAACATCTTATTTTCCCTTAGATTTACTTCCTATAGGAACTTACCCACCAATCCACTATGGAGTTCATTTCAGAACACAAATAAGGGGTTTGTACATGTGGCAGGGATGGTTTATATGCCGAAAATGTCCCCAACCGTATTGTGAAATGGTGCTGTCATGCACGTACATAGTGCTAGCACGGGGATCTCAGAATGTGCCCGGAAGAGGTAGAACGGGGTGTGGTCAGCCACAGAGATGCATAAAGCATATTAAGGAAAAGCTTGTGTATGTTTTCAGTGCTTCCCACAGATGTCCACATTATTCCTGCAGATTTAGAAAAAAATCTGCTCTTCTTTGCAATACGTCCCAAATCGAAGAATGGTTGTGACAATTATGTTTTGAACTGTTATGACTGCAGTCTGGAAAAACATAAGATGCAGTTTTAAGGAACAGAACACAGAGGTGTGGGAATGTTGTAAGTTATAGAAACATTAATAAACACCCTTACAGAAATATTAAGAGGGGCAATAGTGTTTTATTATGTCTATGTGTTTGTGCTAAAGGAGTCAATCAAGGGGACCCTAACAGTTCCCATGTTCTGAAAAACAGGACTGCTGATGTAGGGATAATATGGGCATGAGTAGGAAAAGATTCCTGTTTGTTTGAGAAACGGAGATCATATTTTAGTCCTGGTACCCCATGCTATTATGTTATGTCATTGCTGTTATGTACAGGTTCAGGGTATCTTTTTTGGCAGAATTATGTTTTTGTGACTGAAAGAGAGAGTGGGAGTGAGTGTGTGTGTATGGTTTGAGGGGTGCACAGGAGAATCTGGTGTGCTCATCGGCAATTCAGGGGGGACATGAAAGTCTGGCCAGTACCTGGACTGTGTGGATGACCACAGTATCACCAGGTGCCAGTACGATCAGGCAGACAAAAATTGGAGAAGTTTCTCTATAGCTAAATGTCAAAACATATCCCTGTCAATAAGGGACACTCAGAATAAGAGCATTCAACAGTGAAAACAGCACTAATACATGCCTATAATGCACATTTTTTGAGACCAATGATGTTGCTGTTGAGCATGTCAGTGCTGTTTTCACTGCTGAATGCACTTATTCGGAGAGTACCTTGCTATTGACAGGGATATGTTTTTGATATTTAACTATAGGGAACCTAATCAGATTCCTTCTGGAATATTTTTCATAGGGTACTCATTAAGATCATATATTGTTGGCAGTGTGATAGGGCAGCCATACATCTGTTGTGCCAGGCACTGGGAGACATGATTGATGATGTGCCAATATTCCCCAAATTGTTTCATGAGGCCTACATCCCTACCCAGGCCAGGATCTATGAGAACTGCAAGAGTGGTGATATATCTGGAGGCTGGCTACTTGGTGTGATGACAGAGGGATCTCCCCTCCCATGCTCACACAGGCCTAACCAGAGAAGCAGTGCCACAAAGTGAACTGCCGGAAGACAGACGGGATTGCCCCACAGATAGCAGATGTATACAGACTGACATAGGCCACGATGGGACAGGTGTAGCTGCTGTGAGATATGACAGTACCCAGATATGTGGGAATCAGATGCCATAGCCAGAAGGCCCTACTACTACTACTATTACTACTGATCATTTGTATAACACTACAAGGCGTATGCAGCACTGCACAGACACACGTAAAAAATGGTCCCTGCTCATCAGACCTTACAATCTAGTCAAGACAGACAACACAGTAGCTGTAGACATGGGATACATCTAGGGAGAATGGTAAGGAAACAAAGATTAGGTGAGTCAAGATCCAAAAGCAGCAGCAAAGAGGTGAGTTTTCAACCTGGATTTGAAAAGGGTCAGAGAAGATGCCTGATGTACAGACTCAAGGAATTTGTTCCAGGCATAAGGAGCAGCAAGGTGAAAAGAGCAAAGTCTGGAGTAGCCAGTAGAAGAGAAGGGCACAGACAGGGGCAGCTCAAGGCAATCTGCTGCCTGAGGCGAAGAATGAGATGACCCCCCCCCACACACACACACACCTTAGAGGGGGCGGGGCTTTTTCAGACATCCAGAGACTGAATCAAACCAAAAAAACGATTAAATTATATGGAGGAAATGCAAGATGTTTGCACACAGGGCCATATCAAGCAGCAATTGTGCCCTGTGCGACTTGCAGCTTGGGCACACGCTCCCCCTCCCCCCCCCCCCATATCTTTGTCCAGTGCTGCCAGCTCTTTCCCTGCTGCTGCCGCCCTTTGTTTTTTTCACGGTGATGCCGGCAGCAAGGAAAGAGCAGACAGTGCTGGACTGAGGTATGGGGAGGAGGAGGGGGGCATGCGCCCGATCTGAAAGGCACCGGCACTTTAAGCAGATCTGTCCCTCCCTGCTCTGACATCGCTTCGGAGGAGGGAGGGACCAGACCTGCTTAAAGTGCTGCAAAGAGACTAGGGGGCACATTTTGGCTGCCTGCTATTGTCCTGCCGGTAGCGGCAGGGCAAGAGCAGACAGCTGAAATGCGCCCCCCAAGCCTTTGCGCCCTGTGCAGCTGCACTGCTTGCACAGGTCTAGGTACAGCCCTGTTTACACACCAAGGAACTAAAAGACTGCAAGAACAGCACAGTTTATAAAACTAAATTATAACTCATTTTTATTTTGTTGTTATAAACTGCGTTATAGTTCTTGCTTTTTCTTTTTGAACATATATTTTGCATCCACAGTGGGTGCAGAGCAGAACCAGGACATTCACCCACAGAACTCAATATTTTAAAAAATAATCCGATTCTGATCATCTCACTAACAACAACAACAAAAACAACCACTACTCTCCAGTACCAGGCATATTGTGAACTAATACAAAACCCTACAACAAAGAGCAAACCTACCATACCATATCAGCACAAATTTCCAAAACTCACATAAGGAGCCCATCCAAAAATACTACAGTGGGCCCTGGAACATCCATACACCTATTTGAAAAGCTGAACAAGTCAAATTACTACAGTACAGTATAGATCTTTATGTACAAACTCCATATGAACAGAACACCTGACCTCAGTCACACACTCACAACATCGATCCTCACCAAGTACAGAATAAGTAACTACAATCTAAAGTAAAAATAAAAATATGTAGACAAAATTTAAACTGAAACCCCAAGAAGCCAGAGTCCACATGCAGTGCAACATCAGATAAATAAGAGACGCAGTTCCCCAATACTGTGTAAAATATAAAAATAGCACAAAGTCCAATCACTAAAATTCAGTAAATTTATTTTTTCTACCTTTGTTGTCTGACCATTTTATTCTCTGATCATGCTGGTCCCGATCTGAGGCTTCTGCTTTCCTGTCTTCTCTTAGCTCTCTTTCTGTGGTCTATGGTCCATCTGCCATTTCTTATCTCTTCTTTTGTTTTCTTCACTTCCTTCCATCAGCCCATTTCCAGTTCCAGTAACCCTCCCCAGTATCAGCCCCCTTTCCAGTCCTCCCCTCCCAGTACCTTCCAATGTCAACCTCCTTGCATTCCCACGACTGCCACTGGTGTCCATTCCCTTCCAGTCCCCCTCCTTCCCCACTGTCCAGCCCCTTCTAGTCCAAATACCATCCCAGGTATCAGCTCAGGTCCACTCTCAGTGCCACCACCCCAGTCAGCTCCCTTCCAGTCGCCCTACCCTCTGTCCATCCTCCTTCCAGTGCCATTCGTATGTCAGCTCCCTTCCAGCCTCCTCCCCATTACCCAGCCACCTAACACTCCCATCCCCAAGTGTCAGCTCCCTTCTAGCCTCCTCCCCATTATCCAGCCACCTACCACTCCCATCCCCAAGTGTCAGCTTCCAGTCTCCTTTCAGTACATCCCAGGTGTCAGCTCCTTTCCAGCTCCCTCCTTCCCCTGGCAGACCCTCTCAGTATCCGCTCCCTTCCAGCCCTATTCTACCCCTGCATCTGCCCATTTGTAGCCCTAGCCCCTAGTTTTCTTTCAGGGCCAGCAGCAGCACTCTCCTCCCTTCCCCCATTAGTCCATTTCCAGTCCTATCCCCCTAAATCAGCCCACTCCTGTCCTAGCCCCCCAATCAGCCAATTACCAGTCCTAACTCATTTCCAGTGCTAGCCCCCCATCTGCCCATTATCAGTCCTAGTCCCCCCCATCAGCCCAGTTCCAGTCCTAACCCCCCCATCAGCCCATTTCCATTTCTAACCCATCAGCCCATTTCCAGTCCTAGTCCCCCCATAGCCCATTACCAGTCCTAACCACCCATCAGCCCACTTACAGTCCTAACCCCCCACCCATCAGCCCACTTACAGTCCTAGACCCCCTCCAGCCCAAGGAAATTGAAAGAAAAACTCTGTCTTCAGAAGCTGCTGCCACTGTGGCCCCCCAACTCCCCGGAAGAGTCCAGTGTTTCCTCTCCACGCCGGCTCAGCTTTGCAGAGCCACGCAAAGGGAGAGTGTTTCCCTTCCCCACGGCTCTGTTAAAGCTGAGTCCGCGGTGCTGATGGGAAACATCACTTTTAGCACTTTTAGGCTAGAGGCACAAAAAAGGCATACATTTGTTGCTCAGCAATATTATGCATCCTTTGGGGAAACACAATGTTAGTTCTGGGGTTTGTGCACTTGGTAAGGGTGTTTCTAGAGATGACCATGGCCGGGTGTTTCTAGAGATGACCATGGCCGGGATCACTGGGGCTGTTTTATAATGCCAAGTACCATTTGATGCAAGATATATCCTGACATACATGTTTATGTTTACATTCTCTTATACCATATTAGGGTGCACTGGCATTATCTAGCACTTTTAAAGGCCTGAGGAGGACTGCTATACGGTCTAGGTTGCAGCAGCAGTCATTTCTCATTGGTATTTATGTCTAGTTTGCATCAGCAACTACTGTCAGTGTGAAGAGCAGCTTAGGAAATGCTTGTTTTACCAAGTACTACTACTACTACTATTATTAAACACTTCTATAGTGCCACACACACAGCGCTGTACAGCCAAACGTACAAGAGACAGTCCCTGCTCGTCCGAGCTTACAATCTAGTCAAGACAGTACAAAACAATCAATTCGATGGGTGGTGTGAGGAGGTATGGTGTCAGTGGGTACATCCCAGAGATGGGCAGGATCCGAAACGTGCAACTCTTCAGAATACAGTGGGCACGGAGACGTCCAAAATGTTTACCCATGTCCCATAATATTGTGGGGACATGTTTCTCCATTATATTGCATGGGTCAGCTTTATAGCGCTTTGTCCATGCCACGCCAGACACATCTATCTCCCCAATACCAGACCCACAGGCATGTCTAGACCAGCAGATGTGGAATTGGGTTCAAATGGGGCCCGTTTTCAAATTAGATGTGTCCGTGGGCTGGACATGCATGCTATGGAATTACTTTTATTTACTTTTCTGCATTCCCTCTATCTTCAATGACATCATGAAATTTATCATTTCATAATTGCTTGTACCCAAATTGCTTGCTACCCTTAGATTCTCAACTACTTGTCTGCCTTCTGTACCACAATTCTATCCTCAGTACACTGCAAAATAATATGGGCCTGGCATCCAAAGCAATTCATACGGTTAGCAGACCTGCGAACTGCATTCCTTGTACTGGCTGGTATATTCAGCAGCATTATCATGGTCAGTGCTGATGAATATCTGCGGGTGCCATTGCTAGGTGCCCCGATTCTAGCCAGCTGGCATGGGGGCATTCTAGGGGCAGAGCAAGAACAGCACCCAGGGATAACCCGGCAGTGGTGATATTCAGCTATCCCTTGGTGGCAAAAGTCAGGTACATTAAAGGCTGTCCTACCTTTCATTGCCAAAGCTAAAAGGGCCGCAGCTGAATACCGAAACTGCCCGGTTGGCTTCCATGCAATCCAGGGACTGGCTTATTCAATGTCAGTAGCTGGATATGGCCCCAACAGAGTTCAGTGGCAGTGACTGGCTGTTGCTGCTGAATCTTGGGTCCTGTGTTCCAAATCTGGTCCTTTTTATTTATTTATTTATAAAGACTTACTTTATTGCCTTTTGAGGACAAATATTCTTTAGGGTCTCAGGTTGGGTACCCAGACCCTCACCAGATGATTCAGAAAGACATTATCAGACGAATTCTCAAAAGTCACAAAAATATCTTCAGTACTCTTAGTAGTACTTCTAGTGCTAGTGCCCCTGGGCACTCAATACAAATATTCCTAAAACCACTTTGATAGCAGCTCCTCTGGAAAATACAAAAATACTGAAATTGCTGTCTTCCTTAAGAGCATAAAATATCAGAAATTTCTTAATAGCTTCTTTCAAAAACAAGTCTGCCTTTTGTGCTTGTGAAGCATCAGGGAGAATGGTTCCTCACGTGACAGAACTAGATTTCTCAGGGGGAGAAGGCGGGATGCACCTGACCGGTCCCAATCAAGGGGTCTGAGGGAAATAGCAAAATCTCCTGTGGCAATTGGACTGCTCTGGGAACCCTTGGGCTGAGTGTCCTTGTTGTCTTTGCTGTCCTCAGGAACTTCCTTAGCTGACTTCTTCACTCTAAACCCTCCTGGGGTTTAACCCACCTTTCTCTGCTTCTCAGTGACCTAGCCTGCCATGAGAGGCAGTACGTTATTGCTGCCTGAGGCCTATAGGGCTTGGCAGCAGACCATGCCCTGATATGGCAACAAATTCTCACATACCACTCCCTGACCCCTGGTTATGTGGGTCCTTTTATATTTTGCTCCAAAAACTAGGAGGATACATTCCCTGGCTACTGACAGACAGGCAAGCCCAAACTCCATTACCTCACCATACACCAGAGGGTCAACTTCAAGTGAAGGGACTCCATAATGTCTCTCTGTATGTCTACAGAGGGAGGGTGATGTCCTGCTATACATTTATATTAGTTATGGTATGATTAAATAGCAATGAACCTCTCATTTCTAACAGCTTGCCTCATTTCATAACAAATTAACTCCTTTCTCTTCCAGATGCGACGGAGGCACATATTGACTATGATGACAATTTTCCTTATCACAGAACTATGCCAGTTGTTGAACCTAATCAAGATGATGGTGGTGAGGAGGAGGAGGAAGAAGATGAGGAGGAAAAGGAGGAGGAAGAGGATGGGCATGGATTTTCTTTGGCAGAACACACCAAGTTAAAAGATGACAAGGGAGAAACACAAGACTTAGAACCCACCAAAAAAGAAAGTAAAGCACCAACTGAGTCCCCAGTGTCACTGCTGAGCCAGAAACATCTTTTCTGGTTTCCTTCAGAAGCTTTGAAGGAAACTGAAGCTGGGAAAGAAACAAACTTTGGCACAAAAACCCAGATTTCTAATGGTGACAATCACATTGGGATGAAAACAGATTACACTGAATCAGGAACCAAGATGATTTATGAGGGTGAGGACTTTCCCATCGGCCCCTCCTTGGTGAACAATACAAACTCTGCAAAAGATGTTGCGGCCAGTACCGATGAGTCCTGGTTGGATGGTTATCCAGTGACGCAAGAAAACGAGCAGGAAGCAGAAAGAAAAGATATTTCACTGGAAACAGATAAAGATGTTACCCTTGCAACACGTCAACCACATAATGCTGAGTTTGGTGAAGGAGGCCATCCTGCTCAAGTTCCAGACAGAAATTTAACTCCAGTCTGGGCTGCTCCAACAAGAATGCCAGACTATAGTGTCAGAGCAGAACACGAGCCGTTCACTCCCACAAACAGTCCAGAGAACGTCAGCACCAGTAAAGGAGTGGATGATGTCATGAGGTATTATTCAACTACACCATTGGGATTCACAACAGACACATCCACTACAGCAACAGGTTCAAATGAGTACATTGACTCAACACTCACAGCCATCATGGACACATATCACACAGTTCAGCCTGTCGACCATATACCACTTCCAACACAGGCCAAGGAGACAACAACTTACCAGATGCCTTTAGAAACCCAAACCCATACTACACATACCCCAAAGAGTTTTACAGATACATTCTTTGAAGGAGCTGCTGAGAGGGACAACCTCACAGGTGGAATCAGGGGAACACTTCTTCCCTCTTTTGAACCTTGTGTGGCAGGAGACTGCCTCCGATCCAGTAATGGCCCAATGATAACTATCATTGTAGTGGTTATATGTTTGTTAGTGCTTGCAGCAATATTAGCCGTATGGTACTACAAGAAACGACAGCAGAAAAGCTCAGTCTATCAACTGAATGGTCAAGGCCACACAAGACATCACCAGCAGATTGAAATGCAAAAAGTATAAGCTGATTTATTGGAAGGCACTAGGACACCAAAATCTGTCTTATCAAGGTGACAGTGAAGTGTGTAGGATAGAACGATTTTCATTTTAAGTGCCTGATATGTTTGTCATTTAAGAAATCACATTCGGACTGGAAGACCTTAATGCAGCTGTCTCTACAAAGTAGAATTATTTGGTACTATGAAGAACAATTCGCCAATTTTTTTCAGTTTGGAAAAGCAGTTCCTTTGATAGCTGTTGGGGCCAACCAAAGTGCCAGGACGACTGCAGATCTGCAGTTTTGGTCAGAAACAGTTCTTGCTTGCCTATGACCAATAAAGGTAGAAAAGGCACACAATTGTCATTTGGGTAGTTGCCTAGAGATGTTTTTGGATTTTTGAAAAATTTGAGAAGATGAAGAAATTCAATACTTGACTGCTGCCGTCTTATAAATTTAGAGAAAAAAAATAAGCATAAAGCATTATTGACAGAACTAATGTTTAATACTAAGTATTTCGGAATATGTCCACTAACCTTTTAGATATTTACTGCTTTTTAGTTTCTTCATAAGGTCATATCTTTATAGCACACTGGTAAAGAAATACGTTTTTTTGATATTTCTGTTCTGTTTGTGGCATTCATGCTGCCCAATTGGCACAGACACTATATTTAAGCCTAAAAAGCTCCAGTGCTTCTAAAAGTGGAAAGCATTGCAAATTAACTTCATGGTGCAACCTGTTAGCAAATGCATAGCCCCATTGTTTGTATGAAGCAAGATACATTGCAGAAATGAGTTAAAATAAGATTCAGGTAACCCCATTTGAGTTGGTGAAGAAGAGGGAACATAGGCCTTGCTTGAATTTGGATTCATGCCCAACAAGCATATGACAGATATAACAGGTGGCCTCCAAGGGATAGCAAACAAGCGGAGATAAAATCAGGCTAAAATCATGGCTTTTGTCTGCAAATTGGCAATCAAAAGAGAACAGTGTAAGCCAAGGCATTTTTTGTGGGACGCTTCATTAGGGGACTATAAACATTACAGTGAGCAGCTGCTTTTGAAGTGTTGCACATTTTTATCAGTTGGAACTCACCTCTTCTGTCCTTCTATAAAGTCTGTTGAGGGCTAAGCTGACCCTGCCATTTTGATGACTCATCTTTTGTAATTCTGCTCAAACAGAATGTCAGTGTGAGCTAACAGATGACCCAGTATTTAATTCATGACTTTAAAATCAAGAGACGTTATATGATAGTAACATTAGCATTTTTATGTAGTGCCTTTGCCCAAGTGCTTTATACAACCGTTAGAAAAAACTGAACCAAAGTCAGACACTCCAATGAAAGCTTACCCGTGCAAGTTAAGGAGATAGCTCATTAGAAGGCTCCTTGATGACACGGGAGTTAAACAATGTTTATTGTGGGGTGGAAGCTGTTTTGGGGCCACATATAATGGAAGCAACCCAAGCACGCTTTGTTCCAACACTTACCCTTGATGACACAGAAAAGAAGCACCAGTGTCAACATATGATATAGACAGAGCATGCCTTACAAGGCAAGTGATGTCTTTCTTACCACCAGAGGTGAGCCACAATGGTTCAGCATGGGGGAAGCTAAGCTAAACTTTATGGAAAACATTTGCATAAATACAGGCAAAATCCACAGTGTACTAGTACATGGTGAAAATAGGCCTAGGCTGGAATTCAGCACATGGAGAGAAAAATACATCACTTTTGGGAACTATTTCTTTCAGGAATTTAAAAATGAAATAAAAATGGGCATGTGCCTTCTTACAGGAACACTGTTTTAGTTCACAGGTGTCATGTGGATCTGGAGAAGACGACATGGCAAGTTGCCATCATGTCTTCCTGCTGTAAGCATCTCATGTCCTGTACCATGCTACCAACTGGTGGCAGACCAAGATCCTTCAGGATAGGAATTACAACCACAACAAGGTGGTCTTTAAACTATGGACTTCTTTCTGCATCACTGAGAAAATGCAAATATCCTTTGAGGCAAAAAATACATAAACAATAAAAGGAGGAACTGTAATGCTTCCTGCATCTACCAGGGCTTCCCAACCTGCCCTGTAGACCCCATATCCACTTAGGGATTTCAGGATATCTATAGTGAATATGCACAAGATGAAACTGTATATGCTGGGCCACTAGTAAACTTCTCATGCCTATTCATGGAGGATACCCTAAAACCTGGCTGGCTGTGAGTGCCCAAGAGAGTTCTGGGAAGCCCTGCTTATATACAACATTATAGCCTATTTAGTAAAAACCTGGCTGATTTGAAAACATCCTTAAACACGTAAAACAAAGAGCATGTTCTTATTAGAGTCATCATCTAGGGCAAGGGGATTTAGTTCTTATTTCCCTCCTACAGGGCTGGATGCAGCTTCTTCCCCTTAGCATGCAGCTGTGCGGGCGCCCTAATATATCATGGGCTATCTGTTTACAAATGTACATTGTGTGCTATTTTTTTAAAGAAGAAAAATATACACAAAAATGTCCATTTTTTGCATAAAACCTTTGGCTGCCTAAGGCATTTTACATGTACCGATGGCCCCTACAGCGGCCACTGTTTAAAACACATCCATCAGATGCATTAAAGACAACGAGCTATAATGGTGCCATTAGAATCCTCTGTCTTATGACTTTTCCTGTATATTTTTATGGTGGAGCTGTTGAGCTGAGCTTCTCTCACATGTAGGGAACATAAGTATAAGTGAATGCAATTGTTTTTCTAATTTTTGGCCAGAGGTGTCATAATTTCTCCGTGTTTATGCCTAGGAGAAATGCTTACTAAAATTTTATTTGGTCTTTTCGGAGTATATAAACTAATATAGATAAGAACAGATTACTCCATAGCCCATGTTCCCTGTAAAATAGTTATCTCCAAGTTATAATGCCCTGTTCAATGTAATTTCAGTTTGTTCAATGTAAACCGCACTGATGCAGAATAGCGCGGTATATAAGAGAATGTAAATAAATAAATACTCCACTTTAAACTCGCAATTATAATGCAGATTACCAGCAATTATTTGTTTAAAAAATTTTCTTACGTATTTTTAACTACTATCGAATTCCCATATGTAGTCTCAGACTTTTTGCGCTTTAAACCTCCTCACAAGTAAGGAACATACCGCGCTTGCATTGCATCAATGACTACTGGGAAAATTGATTTTTTATGTGTTAACTTTTGTTCATATATCACCGGTATTCTACCACCGTCGTGTTCTAAAATATAATTGGCTAATGTAAAAGTTATTAAACATGCTTATCTTCATCCGTTGTTTCCCAACACTCTTTTAGTGGTTCTCTCGATCTTTGTTTAATAATTGTTAAATTTCTCTACGCCTCCTTAGGCACCTCTTGAGCGTTTCACTCCTCTGTGGAGTTTCATCAGGAGGATCTGCAACCAAGAAGAAAACCTCTAAAATACTTAACGCCAATCTTTCTTCTTATACTCTATTGCTCGATAATTATGGCTTGAGATTTAAAACAATTTATATCATACAAAACTGCCCCCTCGATAGCAAACTTATTTATGGGAATTTTTGAAGATCATTGGTTAGGCGTTTCGCGTTTCTCCTTTCTCCCATCGGGTCAAGATGTGGACCCGATTTATAGATGATATCTTTTTATTGTGGAAGGGATCAGAAGCAACAGCACAGGAGTTTATATGTTGGTTAAACAGTCGAAATGCAGCAATACAAATCACCTATACAATAGACTCCACTGCTATAGTATTTCTTGATTTGGAAGTGAAGCGGGGGCTAGATGGATGGAATACCACCATATATAAAAAGCCCATAGCCCGAAATACTTTTCTACACTATTCTAGCGGGCATCCAGTTCGGTTAAAGAACAGCCTCCCGTTCTCCCAATTTCTTCGATTTCGTCGCAATTGTTCTGAAACATCTGAATTCAAGAAGAAATCTAAACAGCTGCTCAAGGATTTTATGGCTAGAGGATATCCAGAGTCCATATCCCGAAAAGCCTACAAGCGAGCTTTGAACAACGATCGTACGTGGCTGGTGAACTCCACGCAGAATTTAGGGTCCAATGAGAAGGAAGATAGTGTTAACTTAATTACCAAATTTTCTCCTTTAAGTCACCAAATTCAAAGAGTTGTTTTGAAGCATTTGCCTTTAGTGCGTATGGCCCGGGCATGGCAGAGAAAATGGTTAGATGCGTTTGGCAACGCAACAGTAATTTAAAGGAACAATTAAGCCCGACAATTTTACGATCCACCTTGAAGGATGAGAGAGGTTTGCAAACACAAGGGCACACTTCCTGTGGAGCTTGTACTATTTGTTGTATTACAGAGGACACCACAGAATTTCAATATTTAGGTAAAACGTATTTTCTTAAACAATCAACTTCTTGTGCAACAACTTCAGTGGTGTATGCCATCAGATGCCCCTGCAAGCAGCTATATATTGGAAAAACTAGCCGTTCTTTCCGAGTTCGAATGCAAGAACACAAGAGCCGTTTACATTGTCAAAACCTGACTGCACCCATAGTTCAACACTGTATAGATTTTGGCCATGAGTTTCAGCAACTAAGGTGTTTCTGTATCGATCAGGTTTCTGTACCGAAGAGAGGAAAGACTTTAGATGAAACATTGCTTTTTCAAGAGCAACGTTGGATTTATATAGTGAATACTGTAAAGCCTATGGGTTTAAATTCCTCGGTAGAATGGCAAGCATGCAGGTAGAGCGGCACGTTTTGAAGGGACTAATCAGCTGGAAGTATAAAAGGAGGCAGGGGAGTAAGACCGCATGTGCGGCATTTTTTCGAAAGAAGCAGCAGAGAGACGTGGGCAGCAGTCAACAGTGAGTTAAACTAAGAAATAGCGAAAAAGCAGTTTTGTATGATATAAATTGTTTTAAATCTCAAGCCATAATTATCGAGCAATAGAGTATAAGAAGGAAGATTGGCGTTAAGTATTTTAGAGGTTTTCTTCTTGGTTGCAGATCCTCCTGATGAAACTCCACAGAGGAGTGAAACGCTCAAGAGGTGCCTAAGGAGGCGTAGAGAAATTTAACAATTATTAAACAAAGATCGAGAGAACCACTAAAAGAGTGTTGGGAAACAACGGATGAAGATAAGCATGTTTAATAACTTTTACATTAGCCAATGATATTTTAGAACACAACGGTGGTAGAATACCGGTGATATATGAACAAAAGTTAACACATAAAAAATCAATTTTCCCAGTAGTCATTGATGCAATGCAAGCGCGGTATGTTCCTTACTTGTGAGGAGGTTTAAAGCGCAAAAAGTCTGAGACTACATATGGGAATTCGATAGTAGTTAAAAATACTTAAGAAAAAAATTTAAACAAATAATTGCTGGTAATCTGCATTATAATTGCGAGTTTAAAGTGGAGTAATCTGTTCTTATCTATAGGAGAAATGCTTAGCATACACAGTTCATGGTGAAAAATATTGCTGTAAAACAGCAGGTAGAGGGCCAAAGTAAAAGGTATATAAGGTAGTTTCTGGCCCATGGTCTCAAATAATTATTTTGCCATTGGCTAATTAGTAACAGTGCATTAACACATCCTGAAAACAAGAGCCTGATATCTACTTTTTACTTTATTTTATATGAAAATATTCTTCATTTCTTAATTGTGATTTCTGATATTGCCTTAAATTTGATTTATATGGGTGTTCATTTTTATAACCTTATTTTCTGAGCTGCCTTAGAGAGAATGCATGTTTTTCCCAATTTCTGTGTAGGTTTGAGTACCCTTATTTCATTCCTTTGGAATACTACTCATTACAAACGTTTAAAAGAAAATCTGAAAAATAAACCAAAGACAGAAGGAAGAACAATGATTATATTTTGTCCAAGGCACAGAAGAGATGAATTACCCTGGAAAGTGGAATGTGGCCTATTGAGAAATGGAGAGTCGGATGCTTTACTGCCGCAAAACTGAGCACAGGAGACATAAGACAGCCAGGCTTTCAGCGCTACCCGGTTCTTTAAACGTTCAAAGAGTCACATCCCCACATGTGAAGAGGAAAGGCAAAAAAGCTCCTTATGCTACCTTAAAGCATTAGAGATACTAAAAATGTTTTTGAAAAGAAAGAAAAGCCCCTTTGAGCACTATAAAATACAGCCTTAATCCTGGAAGCCAGCAAGTACCATTGTGGAATACAAACCATACAGACTTGTAAATAATTTGGTATTCCAGATTATTCTATCTTGCATGCTCTAAAATGATTTTAGATCTCAAATTAGGTTAAATGTGATACTAGGGGCTACAATTGTTTTAAATGCAAAAGTTGTTTTTCTCTGCAACCTTAGCACTGTCATAAATACATAGCAAATGTTAATGAACAAACTGCTGTGTAAAGCCGGTGTAGAATTAAATACACTGTTGAACAACAACACAGCAACAGATTTTATTTCAAAAATATATTTAGAAAAATGTCACCGCGTGGCTCTAACACAGTTCTTCTTACCATGTTGTTACACAGGTCTAGGGGTAACATAAAATCGGCCTAATATGACTAGGCTCTTTACACCAATGTAAGGTAGAACCACACACAAAAACGTAACAAAGGTCAGACGGATTGCTTACAACAGTGGATGAAAGGAAATGGGTGCAGCTATTTTTCTTGGTATTTACTCTTGGGATGGCAGTAACTAGGAAAGGTGGACACAGCAATAAAGCATAGTTACTCACATCTAACAGGTGATCTCCGGGAACAGCAGGAATTTAGTCCTCACATATGGGTATCGTCGGTACCGACGGAGCCTGCACAGGAACGCACCCCAGCATCCAATAGGAAAGCTTTTGGGAGCATCCCACAGCGCCTGCATGCTGCCTTCCCGCCTTTCCCAAATGTCCCTCTCCAGTTGACTTTAAAGCTGAGACAAAGAGAGAGGGAAAGAAAGAATGAAAGAAAGATAGTGAGATACAACTCCTAGGGGAGGTGGGTGGGTTGTGAAGACTAAATTCCTGCTGTTCCCGGAGATCACCTGTTACAGGTGAGTAACTATGCTATCTCCAGAAACAAGCAGGAATGTAGTCTTCACCTATGGGGACTCCCTAGCTGCAGATGCCAGGGAGAAAGCCCCAGAAGTTGTGTGCCCTTGTGAAAGGGCTCCACTTCCCCCCATGGATCTCTGGCATCCTACCAGGGATGGTGGGTAGGAGTTGATTAAGTATGGAGCAGGTGTTGAAGAACAGCCTGACCAAACAAAGCATCCCGGCGGGAGTACTTGTCTAAGCAGTAATGGGCTGTGAAGGTATGAACCGAAGCCCAAGTAGCTGCTCGACAGATGTCATCGATAGACACAGAGTGAAGATGAGCCGTAGAAGCTGCCATGGCTCTAACATTGTGAGCTGTGACATGGCTTTCAAGAGGAAGGTTTTTACTCTCATAGGCAAAAGATATACACTGTGCAATCCAGCTGGACAGTGTTCTTTTGGAGACTGGAAGTCTTAAATGACTAGGATCAAAAGCAACAAAGAGTTGAGAAGACTTTCTATGTTGCTGTGTCCTTTGCAAGTAAAAGGCCAAAGCCCCTTTTCAGTCCAAAGTATGAAGATTCTTTTCTGCATTTGAGGTGTGAGGCCTTGGGAAGAATACAGGAAGATAGACCGCTTGGTTTAAATGAAAAGGTGACACCACCTTTGGCATAAAGTGTGGATGAGTCCTAAGGACTACCTTATCATGATGGAACCTTGTATAAGGAGGATCAGCCACCAATGCTTGCAATTCACTGATGCGACGTGCTGATGTGATTGCAATAAGAAAGATGACCTTCCAGGAAAGGAATTTCAAAGAGGTAGTGGCTAATGGTTCAAAAGGCGGTTTCATGAGCCAAGAACCAGATTTAAGTTCCATGCCACCGGTGGTGGCTTAAAGGGAGGCTTAGTTAAAAGAAGGCCTCTCATAAATCTCGCTATGAGAGGATGAGAGGAAATAGGTTGTCCATTTAGAGGCTGCAAGAAGCTGCAATAGCACTCAAATGAACTCTCACTGAATTGGCCTTAAGCCCTGCATTTGACAAATGAAGGAGATACTCCAGTAATGATTCCAGAGGTATCGCAAGAGGGTTAAGACCCTTCTGCGAGCACCATATGGTAAACCTTTTCCACTTGAATGCATAAGAGCGTCTTGTGGAAGGCTTCCTGGAAGCATAAAGGATATCCTTTACCTGCTGGGAAATGTTAAGACCGTGGAGTTCTAGGCTTTCAGCAACCAGGCCCTGAGATTCAAAGACTGGGGATTGGGATGCCACAGCATCCTGTCCTCCTGAGAAAGGAGATTTGGAGCAGATCCTAACTTCAGAGGCGGAGCTTGAGAGGGATGATGTAGGAGCAGAGGGTACCACATTTGCCGTGGCCAACGTGGAACTGTGAGAATCATATGACCTCTGTCTCTCTGAAGCTTGAACAGGGTTTTAGGAATTAGGGAAATGGGTGGAAAGGCATACAGGAAGTTCTGACCCCAATGGAGGAGGAAAGCAACCCTGGCCTGACAACCCTGAGCTGGAATTCTGGAACAGAACCAGGGAAGTTTGGCATTCAGCGGACTTGCAAAAGGGTCTATGTCTGGGGTTCCCCAAATTTGAAAAATTTTGGCCACCTGGTCTGCATGGAGAGACCATTCGTGTGGAAGCAGAACTCAACTGAGTCTGTCTGCCCAAGAGTTTTGAATGCCTGGAAGATACACTGCAAGGAGATGAATCTGATGCGCTCTGGCGAGGGACCATAGTCGCAAAGCTTCGTTGCAGAGCGACAGAGCCTGTTCTGCCCTGCTTGTTCACATAGAACATAGCTACTTGATTGTCCGTTTGAATTAGGACTGTCTTGTAGCTGAGCTGGGTGTGGAATACTTGAAGAGCAAGGAAAATTGCTCTGAGTTCTAGGAGATTGATGTGTAGATAGGCCTCCTGTGGAGTCCAGGTACCCTGGGTAGAGAGGCCTTGCAGGTGGGCTCCCCAACCCACCTGTGAAGCATCTGCTGTTAGAGTGGCCTGGGGTGGGGTTTGCTGAAAAGGCGACCCCACCAAAAGGTTTTGGGGTGATTGCCTTATTTTGTCCCTCCAATGGTGGCAATCTGAGTTTGCTATTTTGTCTGACAGGCAACCTGACACCTGAGTCCACTGAGTGGATAAAGTCCACTGGGCTGCCCTCATATGGAGGCGAGCATAAGGAACCACATGCACGGTGGATGCCATGTGGCCTAGCAACTGTAACATTTCCCGAGCAGTGAGGTGAGGTTTTAGCACTGCTTGGGAAGCTAACTGCACAATGCGAAGGCAGCGGGGCTGTGGAAGGTAGGCTGTTGTCTGTCTGGTATCCAGCAGAGCTCCTATAAACTCTAGAGACTGAGTGGGAGCAAGGTTGGATTTTGGGAAGTTTATGACAAGTCCCAAATATTGAAGGATGTGCATTGTTCGAGAGAGGGCGACTCTGGCCTCTGGCTCTGAAGTGGCTCGAATGAGCCAGTCATTTAAGTAAGGGAAGACGAATATTCCCAGGGTGCGGAGAAATGCTGCCACCACAGCCATGCATTTTGTGAACACCCTTGGTGCAGAGGCCAGACCAAAGGGAAGAACCCTGTATTGGTAGTGCTTCCCTTGAAACAGAAAGCGAAGGAACTTTCGGTGAGTTGGACGGATGAGAACATGAGTGTACGCATCCTTGAGATCTAGAGAACAAAGCCAATCCTGACTCTGAAGGTATGGCAGCAGAGTTTCTAAAGAAATCATTTTGAACTTCTCTTTGAAAAGAAATTTGTTCAATTCTCTGAGGTCTAAAATGGGTCTGTGTCCTCATGTTTTCTTTGGAATAAGGAAATAGGGGGAGTAAAACCCTGTACCCCACTGGGGAATGGGTACCTCTTCTATTGCCCCTTGAGCAAGGAGTACAGTGACCTCTTGACCTAACTGGTCGTTGAGAGAAGTCTGAGAATTGAACTGTCTTACCATTGTAGGAGGGGGCATGCTGAGGAAATGAAGCTTGTACCCCTCTCTTACAACAGACAGAGTCCAATGTTCTGCTGTTATCTGACCCCATCTGGGGGCAAAATGGCATAACCTTCCTGGGATGGTGGAGAGTTCTGGGCTGTTCAGGGCCAGGAAGGCAAAGTTCTCTAGATAGGAGTCAAAGCCCCTGTGGAGGCTGAGTCTGCTGAGCCGGATGAGGCTTAGCTGCTTTTGTCTTTCTTTGCCTAGGTTGTTGCTGCTGTCCCTTTTGGGCAGACTGACCTAAACGATGCCCCTGCTGGGTATAGGAGGGATAAAACTTCTTCTTCTTACTGAAGAATGGTTTCTTATAGGATTTTTTCCTTGCAGGATCAGCTGTAGATTTAGACAATCTATCCAAAGTGATATTGTCAGCATCTATCTCATTGGCTTTTTCTTGCCAATTCTTGCCAAAGAGATTCTCTCCTGTGCAAGGAATATTCCAGAGTTTATCCTGCACCCAAATTTCGAAGTCAGATGCCTGGAGCCAGGCAATCCTACGTGCACCTATGGCAATGGCAGAGGTTCTGCTTATGCACTCAAAGCAGTCAAAGGCTGCACGATTGACAAACTTGGAAACATCCTGGGCATGTTTGACAAGAGCGAGGTAATCTTGCCTCTTATCATCAGGAAGGAGAGGGCTCATAAGCTCTAAATCTCCTGTGACCTCCTTAAGGAACATCCCCATATATAACATATAGGAACTGATCCTAGCAGAAAGCATGGAAGCATGGAAGGTTTGATGTCCAAAGGCGTCAAGAGTCCTACACTCACGTCCTGGAGGATTAGATGCATGCCTTTTTGCACTCTTTATCCTTCTCACTCTTTATCCTTCTCATAGCAGATTCCACCACCATGGAATGGTGTGGTAATTGAGTCTTCTGAAACCCAGGACAAGGAGGAACTCGATACATGGTGTCGAGTCTTCGAGAGTGAGGAGATGTGGTTAGAGGTGTTTCCCACATCCTTAACATGAGATCATGCAAGATCTCATGAATAGGTAAGGTAGCTGCCTCCTTGGGAGCTTTAGGGTATTGCAGGATTTCTAACTCCTTTGCTCTTTTTCAGGAGCCACTGTGATGGAAAGACCTCGGGCCACATCTCGGATAAAATCCTGAAAGGACATATCCTCTGGTGGAGACATCCTACACTGAGGAAAAAAGAGGAATCCTCAGGAAGAAGTACTCTGGTATCAGCAGAGCTTTCAGAGTCTTCAGACTCATCCGAGGATTCGAAGTATCTCCGATCCGGGTGATCGTGCAAAGCACGGTACCAATACCGGTACCAATCGAAGTTGGCATCAGAGTGGTCCGGTACCGACTCGTCAATGCCGGATAGACACGCATGACTCGGTCCTGGTAGAATACCTGCCGATGTTGATGCAGTCGGTGCCGGTACTGGTTGAATTGTCTGAAGCGGTTTCAGGGGTATCGAGGCCGTGAGAAGAGCCACCAGACTGCGTTCAATAGCCAAGAATCTCTGGTTTATTGACGCTGCTGATGCTTGGGTATCGGTACCGGATGAAGCGGCCGGTACCCCAGAGCATGGCACCAGTAGTTCTCCGAGGTTGAAGCCTCGAGAATATCCTGGAGCCCCGTTAGTGCTTTGAAAGCCGAAGCCTCCTGCCGGGGCAATTTTGCCGGTGAAAGTCCCTCAAGGGCAATGCCAGAGGCATCTCGATGTCTAGGAGGAGATCTACCCTTTGAGGACCGACTAGATTTATGTTTAGTTAACTGAGATCCATGAGAGGAAGACGAAGCCCTGGAAGACATCGATGCCAAGGAGGCTGCATCGGAGAGAAAAAGGGTGCTAAGTTTAGCAGCTCGGTTTTGCCGGCCCCTTTTCGACATCATCCCACAGGCAACACACTCAGAGATAGAGTGGTCAGGACCTAAACATTTGAGGCACCACTCATGGGTGTCAGTGACGGAGATGGCACTGCCACACTTAGAACACTTTTTAAAACCCAAAGCGGGTTTTTCCATTTTGAAGGAAAAGTTGGGCCTAGTGCCCAAAATGGCACGTGGCACCTGAAAAGAAAATTACTGGAAAGACTCCAAAAAGTGTTTTGTTTTGTTTTTTAGAAGAAAATAAAGAAGAACCGGCGGTACCAGTGTAGCGTCGAGGGAAGGCAGACGCGACCACAAAAAAGAAGAATAGAAGGGATTTTTTTCTGCGGTGACAGGATGTGTGACCTGTCGGCTCCACGGAAAACGAAGAACTGGAGAGAGACAGTTGGGAAAGGCGGGAAGGCAGCACGCAGGCGCTGTGGGATGCTCCCAAAAGCTTTCCTATTGGACACTGGGGAGCGTTCCCGTGCAGACTCCGCGGTACCGATACCACCCATATGTGAAGACTACATTCCTGCTTGTTCCTGGAGATAATGTACAACTCACAATGTGATTTGAAATAAATATGAAAAAATAAAATTTAAAAAACCAAGAGGAAAACAGGAATGGCTGTTTTTGTTCACACATGGGGGGTAATTTTATAACAAGGAACCTAAGCGAGATGGCCAAAAAAGCAGCTATTTTATTTTATAGATGCATATGTGCCTTTATGGAATAGTTCTCCAAAGTTATCCCTAAAAGCATACAAATCCTCTCACACAAATTTAAATCTGCTCCTATGAGGGGTACATACATATTTGACAAGCTATATGCATTCATTGCAACTTCACCCAGAATGCCTACATACAGTGCTGTTTAGATGCATGCAGTCTTGCTGACCTGCATACTTGCCTCTTCTAAAATCATCTGGCCGAATGCAGACATGCATTTTCCCTGGATAAAATATGCTGCACATGAAGAAAATGTTTTATAAAATAAACTGCTAATGCACAGTGCTGTGCAACAAAAAGCAGGCGCTGACCCTGGTAAGGCACTTTCATGAAAGCAATTCTAGCAAAAGTATTAAATCTGTGTACTTGTATTTAAGCGCTTGCTTGAGGTATTTCTCCTACCACTCTGATCATTTCTTTTATTGTTTTTATCTTTAAAAACTGTGTGGAGGTTGAATCTCAAATCCATCTTCAGAGCACATAAACCCAGAAGTGCCACTGTGTGTTATGCACCATTGACAGGGCAGCAGTCAGGCTCCCTTCTCGCAGAACAGGGTGATCTAATCCGAGGTTTACCCAACAGCAAGTACAAAATTTGTGCCCATGGGGTATGCAATGAGGTAAAAGCAGGACTGAATCAGCCCATCGTGAAACAAACAAACAAAAAGCCACCATTAAACCAGAGTGTGAGCGAGAGAAAGGCAGTCCTTGATGTGAACAAATGACAGATAAACATTTAAGCTGACAACAGATGAAAAACCGGGAAGACATTCTTCTCCTGCTATCATGAGTTTTGTGAGGGGGAGAGGGAAAAAAAATAAAGAGGACCAGAGATCAGAATAGAGGGAGAAAGGAACACGGATTGGGACTGAGGTGCAGACCCTGGGTGCTAAAACATTTTTTTATGGCTCCGCATTAGACTGTAGAAGATGGAGATAGATACACAGGGACAATACTCTCACATGAACGCATACCCATCCACAACTGGCACAATCCATTAATCTATGTGCTAGGAGGACTTTTTAATCATTCTGCATTAGACTGCAGTAAATGCAACAAGACACATGGGGGCGATATGTTCACACGGATGTACACCCATCTACAGCTGGCTCACAGAAAGAATGATGTGCCTCACAAAGGCCATTCAGATTCAAAATAATAAAAATAGATCAGATATCTGTTCATCAGGCAGATTCTCATACACAGGCGAGTGAGAGCCTAGCTTAGCTTTGGCTATTTCTTATTAAGCCGCTTTTTTTCAAATTTTGTTTGCATTTAACTTTGACTTTCTACCCTGGGACATTGAGCATGGGGTCATCGGGAGGGAGGAGTGAAAGAAGACAGCACTGTTCTAAAAAGAGCAGGCAAGCAACTAGGCAGCTGTGATGAAAGATTACTTGTGGGGGTTTTCTCACTGCTCTGCTATAAGCTGCATCAAGGCTCAATGTTCAAACATTACTAAATGAGGTGGTTTTCTCTGGCATTAGGCCATCTCTTCCCAAGGTTAAATATTGATTTTTTTTTTCAAATTTTAAACTAAAGTAGCATGGTTTATGACTTCTATTTGTACCTTAAAACTACTTCCAGCATAGCTGATGAATGATTTGCCCTCATCATGATCCGTAATAAACACGTAGGATATCTGCAGCCAAATACAAGACTGCAGATAGGCAGTAGCCAAATGTACTTGTAAAAAGTGCTAGCCAGCAAGAATATAGGGTTTCTGATGTATTATTTCAAAAGAAAACTAATAAAAATAAGGCACTTATAATGCATAAAAATAGAACGGGAAACACTTTTCTTCATTCAGCACAATAAATAGGCATTTAAGGAGTGCTGTATCTAATTAATTACTAACATATAAATAAACAAAGGAAACAAGCAGAATTTAAAAAAAAAAATCTGCCCTTTACTCATACAGAGAATGAAATGGAAGTTCTTAAAGTCTTCCTGTAGCTCCTTTTTCCTACTTACAATGCAGGGGGCGAGATGCTGCTTGGGTCCCTGTTGCTCCACAAGTGCAGGCTGTGGATTCCATGCCAGAATAACCACAGGGAGTTTCTCAGAAAAGGTCAAACCTTCCTTCACTGCCTTGATCAAATGTTCTGGAGCAAGCTTAGCCATTTTTACGCAACTCGTGTTTTGACGCAGATTGCTGCAGAAACCAAGTCTGCATAGGTCTAACTTATGGAACAGGGTTTGTTGCCTGAAAATCCAAAAAATGGGAAAAGATGGAAGAATGTTTTTATAAATCTCAGGCCCCAGGTCCCTTTGTGTATGGGACAGAAGATAAAAGGGGGAGGAGGGAATTTTTGAATATTAAGATATACTTTGATGAACAACAATCTGAATTTCTTGAAGGCAGCAGAGAGAGCAATGAAAAAGCCCCACAATGGACCCGATTAACAGCGGCCTCAACAGTGGCTCTAGACTATTTGTATATTCAGTGACATCAGCCATTTACATGGCTCTGCTGAATATAGGTTTAAGTGGTATTCGTGTTGCTGCTTCTATGCATAAGTTAGGCCTGCGTTTTTTGCCAGTTTTAAATCATGAGTATAAGTTATACGCAGTGGCTGAATTTTTGCTCACCCCAATCTCCCCACCTCCCAACCTCTGCATAAACGTTTTGTGCATAGAACTTCTGAAGGTTGAGGTCTACATATAATGTAGAATGGGGCAAATTTAAAGAAAAAAGATTTAGTTGGCATCAATGCCAATCACATAATTTTTTTATATATCGTGCCCAATATTATTTGCAAAGCTATTATTTGAAAGAATGTAAACCAGAACTGATAAGAACTTGTAGTGTGGCGGTCTCCTCTTAAAGAGACAAGGAACAATGCTGCACTTGCTGCCAGAAGCACCTAGGGATAACGGCAAACCTCCCTCCCCCTCTTTCCAAGATGCCATCACACAGCCGGTGATATCGAACAGTCTGGGAGCGAGACATCCTCACTTCTGCTAGGCTAGTCATTTTGTTGTTGTCCCGATTATCTGTGGCCTTCTGACTCCAGGAGATCATCCAAATATTCCATTACTTCCCCCTACAAGGCAGAAAAAGCAAAACAATGCTGATTAACTCTGTCAGTCAGTCAAGTGGTAGAAACCATTGGTGCAGGCTCTGAACTGGAACTGGCAGTGGCTGAGCAAGTCTCGCCTATCTGTAGCCTATAGCACTCTGTGAATTTTGCTGCTACTAAAAAGACACAGATTTGGATTTTGTTTTTAAAGCTACCCCTCTTTTCCAATTTAGGTGCAATAGACATAGCTCTGCCCAAGAGGGCTTACGATCTAAGGGCTTAATTTAGTAGCATGCATTTTTGTGATGGAACACAAGTTAAATGATGTAATCCACATTATTCTTAGTGGGGCCTGTTCACTAACCATGTTGACTCTAATTAATCATGCTAATGTATATTAACGTGCATTAATACATTGACGTGTGTTAATAGCTTTGCCTCTACTTTTGCACCTGAAACTGTCAAAATCCCAGGCAGCAGTAAATCCACCGAATTCACCTTATTATCATGTAGTTTTCCTGGAGGCCGAGGTACTGCATCAGTCTCATAATTCATCAGGCTTCATCAACCACTCCTACTAACTAGGGACAACTTGCAATGACTCCAACCTAACCCACGGCTCGTATCACCAGAACATGAGTGCCCCCTGACACCAGAAGGGCCCAGGAAAAGACATCTGAAGCAGGATGAGTGGCACATTAAGCATAGCAAAATCAGACCTGGTTTCGCCAAACCCAGAATCAATCCCCCCTGCCCCACCCATATACCAGGGCTTCATAAAACTGCCTCAGCAACCTTCTGACACAAAACAATTTTTCCCCTTGACTGCTGTCAATTTTGTCTCATTATAGGTTTGGCTATAGGGGGTTGGGGCTACATAGCTCAGTGAGGAAATTTTGCAATAATGCTGTAAGAGACTGCAGGTTGCCATTTCACTATTTTCTGAAATGCAGAGTCTCCATACAGAGATGTATGAGGTGATCCAGCAAATGCAAAGAGATCCGAGCCAGATTCTGCGGCAGGAAAGAAAAATGAGTTCCGTGGGCTGGATCTCGTCCCCGGACCACATTTTGGAGATCCCTGGGGTTAGTCTAATAAAAGGAACCAGAGCTTAGAATGAATTAGTTTAAGATGATGCTCTGGATTCTAACAGTACTGGTAGGCATCTCCCAAGTGGTAAACAATAAGGAGGGAGGAGTGGCTCAGTGTTTGGGACAGGTTACCTCAGGTCGGAGGGCCGGGGGTTCAATTCCCACATGGGGACAAGTAACCTCAGGCCAGAGGGACTGAGGTCTCTAGTCCCATGGCTGCTCCTTGTGGCCTTGGGCAAGCCACTTAACCCTCCATTGCCTCAGGTACACTTAGATTGTGAGCCCTTCGGGGACAAGGGAATAAAAAGTACCTCTTAGTATATACTTGTAAACCGCTCTGATACATAAGTAAAGGGCGGTATATCAAATGCCTAAACCATAACCATAAACCATAACTATTTGTGCAAGAGGAAGAGGAGGTGGCAGCAGACATTTTACGCTGTAGACCTGTGATATAGAAACTACCCATGGGCCTGCTACAGAAAACCGAGACCCTAATTCTGTTAGGAAGCCAGGGGAAGAGCATGAAAATAGCTGATGTGAAGAGCACAGCCTAGGTTAAAGGAGGGCGGCAGAAATGTCTGCCACCAGACACATTCCAAGGAATGACTTAGTGATGTTCCCCACTATGTTTTATGTTTTATTACACTTGATAAAAACCGCCTTTCACAGAAAGCAAAGCGGTGTACATTTAAAATTAAAAGCTATGAGTAAATGGGATGGCATCACAGTATAATTTACACACTAGTGTCAGGCTGTCATCTCTTTGTCTGGAATGCAGGACTAAAACAAGAAATGCTTCTGTTGCTAAGGTCACCAAATGCTTTTCTGGTGATAATGCCAGAGACCCTTTATCGGCACATCTCCCAGTGCTTTCCCACAGACCTGAAGATACCAGGAAACTGGTACATATTCACTATTGGTTTCCTTAGATTATCCAGACTGAAGTGTCTTTGCTCCTCTAAAAAGGTTACACAATTGCTAACCTCTGTCCCCTTTGGTTTCTTACTTTCCAGCCTAGTGAGACTCAGTTTGGTGAGTCTATGGATCCTGGATCACTTCAGGAGAGGACTTTGCTTCCTTAAATGGATGTTTATAGAGAGATCAGACACTCACTTTTACCCAATTCTATGTGCATTTTAAGTGATTAAACTCATGGGGTATGAGGAGCCTACCTGTAATTTCTTTTTAAATTCAAATATTGTCTTTGCCCACTTAGATCAGTTTCTATGTTCACAGCGTAATTACTCACCGGAGACAGCAGGAATCAGTCCTCACATATGGGTGACATTGGCGCCGAAGAAGCCCTCGCAGAAGCATCCCCCCAGCTTTCAAAGAAAGCCTTTGGGAGATGCCACTACGCATGCGCGGTCCACTTCCCGCCCAAGTGTGCCATCTCGTCAAGTCAAATGACATAGCTAAAGACAGCAAAAAAATGAAGGAAGCAACTCTTAGTCACTGCCTCCCAGTCTACTGGGGTCATATGAGACAAAAAGCTGAGCAGCTTTCCAGTGGCCCTGGGTACGCTGAATGTAGAAGGACAAGGCACTCTTACAGTCCAAGATGTGGAGGACAGTCTATGCCCTACTGGCATGGTGCCTTGGGAAGAAGGTGGGCAGCACCACCTCCTGGTTGAGGTGAAAAGGCGATACCACCTTCAGAAGGAATTTGGGGTGTGTGCAGAACAACCTGTTTTTGTAGAATCTGGTGTAAGGCACCTCCTCCACTGAGGCTTGGAGCTTGCTAATTCTCCGAGAGGAGGTGAGCGCAACCAGGAACACCATCTTCCACGAAAGGTACTGCATGTAAAGGTAGTCAAGGGCTCAAAAGGTGGGCGAGTAAGCTGCGCCAGAACCACATTGAGGTCTCACTCAGCCCCTTACATGTATCTCATGTCTACATCTACTATGTTGTCTGTCTTGACTAGATTGTAAGCTCTGATGAACAGGGACAGCACAGTTACTTGCCTGTAACAGGTGATCTCTGGGAACAGCAGGAATAAGCTTTCACATATGGGTATCGTCGGTACCGACGGAGCCTGCGCGGGAACGCTCCCCAGCGTCCTTAAAGAAAGCTTTTGGGAGCATCCCACAGCGCCTGCACGCTGCCTTCCCGCCTTTCCTAACTGCCTCTCTCCAGTTCGAGTTTTAAAGCTGAGACAAAGAGAGAGAGAGAGAGGAATGGAAAGAGAGAGAGATACAACTCCTAGGGGAGGTGGGTGGGTTGTGAAGACTTATTCCTGCTGTTCCCAGAGATCACCTGTTACAGGTAAGTAACTGTGCTATCTCCAGGAACAAGCAGGAATGAGTATTCACATATGGGGACTCCCCAGCTAGAGATGCCTGGGAGATCACCCAGATTGTGAGTCCCTGGGAGGTCTCTACCTCTACCCATGAATCTCAGGCATCCAGTTCAGGGATGGAGGGTAGGTATGGAACAGGTGTTTGAGAACAGCCTGACCAAACAAGGCATCCCGGCGGGAGTCCTTGTCCAAGCAGTAATGGGCTGTGAAGGTATGAACCGATGTCCAAGTGGCCACTCGACAGATTTGGTTGATGGACACAGAGTTTAGATGAGCCATAGAGGTTGCCATGGCCCTCACATTGTGAGCTGTGACATGGCCCTCCAGAGAAAGGTTCTTTGGAAGGCAAAGGAAATACACTGAGCAATCCAATTGGACAGAGTTCTCTTAGAGACTGGAAGTCCTAAATGAGAAGGATCAAAAGCAACAAAAAGTTGAGAGGACTTTCTATGTTGCTGTGTCCTGTGTAAGTAGAAAGCAAGTGCTCTTTTACAATCCAGGGTATGAAGATTCCTCTCTGCACTTGATGCATGAGGTCCTGGAAAAAAGACCTCCTGGTTCAGATGAAAAGGTGAGACCACTTTAGGCATAAAGTGTGGATTAGTTCTGAGGACTACCTTGTCATGATGGAACCTTGTATAAGGAGGATTAGCCACTAAAGCTTGCAGCTCACTGATACAGCGAGCTGAGGTGACTGCAATTAGAAAAATTACCTTCCAAGAAAGGAATTTTAAGGAGGAAGTGGCTAAGGGTTCAAAGGGTGGCTTGATAAGCTGGCCAAGAACCAGATTCAAGTCCCAGGCCACTGGAGGTGGTCTAATGGGAGGTTTAGTCAAAAGAAGGCCTCTCATGAATCTTGCTATAAAAGAGGATGAGAGGAAATAGGTTGTCCATTGAGAGGCTTAAGGGATGCTGCAATAGCACTCAAATGGACTCTGATTGAATTTGTCTTAAGGCCGGCATGGGATAAATGCAGCAAATAATCTAGTAAAGAATGCAAAGGTATTGCAAGAGGGTCGAGACCCTTCTCTGCACACCAAATGGAAAACCTTTTCCATTTAAAAGCATATGAACGTCTGGTGGAAGGCTTTCTAGAAGCATGAAGGATATCCTTCACTTGCTGAGAAAGTTGTAAATCTTGAAGGTCTAGGCCTTCAGCAACCAGGCCCTGAGATGAAGAGACTGAGGATTTGGGTGCCACAAGGTTCCCTCCTCCTGGGAGAGGAGATCTGGAGCAGACCCCAGGTCTAGGGAGAAAGCTTGAGAGAGATGCAGAAGTAGAGGGTACCACACTTGGCGTGGCCAAAGTGGTGCTATGAGGATCATAGTCCCTTTGTCGCTCTGAAGCTTGAACAGAGTCTTGGGGATTAGGGGAATAGGTGGAAAGGCGTAAAGGAAGTCTTGCCCCCAATGAAGGAGGAAGGCATCCCTGGCCTGAACTCCCTGACATGGAATCCTGGAACAGAACCGGGGAAGTTTGGCATTCCACGGACTTGCAAACAGGTCTATGTCTGGGGTATCCCAAATCCGAAAAATTCTGGCTATCTGGTCCCCATGGAGGGACCATTCGTGCGGAAGCAGAACTCGACTGAGTCTGTCTGCCCAAGAGTTTTGAACTCCTGGAAGATATACTGCCATGAGATGGATTTGATGCTCTCTGGCGAAGGCCCACAATCTCAGAGCTTCGTTGCAAAGCGACAGAGAGCCAGTTCCTCCCTGCTTGTTCACGTAGAACATAGCTACCTGGTTGTCCGTGTGGATGAGGACTGTCTTGTAGCTGAGCAGGGTGTGGAAGACTCAGAGCCAGAACGATTTCTCTGAGCTCTAAGAGGTTGATATGAAGATATGTCTCCTGTGGAGACCAGATGCCCTGGGTCGAGAGATCTTGAAGATGAGCCCCCAACCCTTTGGAGAGGCATCTGTTGTAAGGGTTGCTTGGGGTAACACCTGTTGAAAGGGGGACCCCAGCAACAGATTCTGAGTGGATTTCCACCAGTGGAGGGACGAAAATAGGCGACTGGAGGTTGCTATTTTGTCTGACAGGCAACCTGATGCCTGGGTCCATTGGGTGGATAGGGTCCACTGAGCTGCTCTCATGTGAAGGTGAGCATAGGGAACCACATGCACCGTGGATGCCATGTGGCCTAAACGTTGCAACATCTCTCGAGCAGTTAAATGGGATTTTAACTGAATCTGGGAGGCTAACTGCAGCAAGCGTAGGCAACGGGCCTGGGGAAGATAGGCCCTTGTAGTTGTGGTATCCAGTAAGGCCCCTATGAACTCTAGAGACTGAGTAGTGGTAAGATGGGATTTTGGAATGTTGATTACCAGTCCCAGATACTGAAGAACACGCATTGTGCATGCTAGAGAAGTCTGGACCTCTGACTGGGATGGAGCTCGGATGAGCCAGTCGTCCAGATATGGGAATACGAATATCCCTAGAGTGCGTAGGAATGCAGCTACTACTGCCATACATTTTGAGAACACTCTTGGAGCAGAGGCCAGACCGAAAGGAAGCACCTTGTATTGGTAGTGCTTTCCTTGGTACAGGAAGCGAAGGAATCTTCTGTGTGTTGGATGGATGAGAACATGGGTGTACGCATCCTTGAGATCTAGAGAACAAAGCCAGTCCTGACTCTGGAGGTATGGAAGGAGAGTTCCGAGAGAAGTCATCTTGAATTTCTCCTTGCATAGAAACTTGTTCAATTCTCTGAGATCTAATATGGGTCTGTAGCCCCCTGTTTTCTTTGGGATGAGAAAATAGGGGGAGTAGAACCCTGAACCCTGTTGAAGAAGGGGTACTTCTTCTATTGCCCCTTGGGCAATAGGGGTAGCAATCTCCTGACCTAGAAGATTGAGGAGAGATGTTGGAGAATTGAACTGTTTCACCATGGTGTGAGGAGGAAGGTTTAAGAAATGAAGTTTGTACCCTTCCCTTATGATGGAGAGGGTCCATTGCTCTGCTGTGATTTGTTCCCATCTGGGAGCAAAGTGAGCTAACCTTCCTGGGATGGTGAGGGGCTCTGGATGTTCTAGAGCCAGAAAGACTAAGTTCTCTAGTGGAAAGTCAAAGGCCCTGAGGAGGCTGAGGCTGAGGCTGTTGGGCCGTAGCAGTCCTCGCAGCCTGAGTTTTGGCCTGTTTTGGTTATTGCTGCCTCTTTGTAGCAAAACGACCTTGAGAAGAGGCCTGACCATAAGAAGAAAATTTCCCTTTCTTTGGGAAAGATCCCTTTTTGAACAACCTCTTTTTGAAAGGAGCAGTAGTAGACTTTGAAAGTCTATCTAAAGCAGAATTTTCAGCATCCATCTGGTTGGCCTTTGCTTGCCAATCTTTGCCAAACAGGTTTTCGCCTGTACAGGGAAGGTTACCTAGACCATCCTGTACCCAGGATTCCAAATCAGAGGCTTGTAACCAAGCAACTCTGCGTGCACCTATGGCAATAGCCGAGGCTCTACTGACCCCCTCAAAAGAGTCAAAGGCTGCACGGTTGGAAAACTTGGATACATCCTGTGCATGTTTAAGCCAGGTGATATATTCTTCTCTCTTATCTTCTGACATAAAAGGAGATAAGGTTTGCAGATGATCTGTAACTTCTTTCAGAAACATCCCCATATAGAGACTATAGGAGTTGATTCTGGCTACAAGCATACTGGACTGGAAGATTTTCCTGCCAAAGGCATCTAGGGTTCTGCATTTTCTTCCTGGAGGAGCAGAGGAGTGCCTTTTTGTACTCTTGATCTTTTTCATGGCAGACTCTACCACAATGGAGTGGTGAGGAAGCTGAGTCTTATGAAACCCAGGACAAGGAGGAACACGATACATGGTGTCCAACCTTCTGGAATGAGGGGAGGTGGAAAGAGGAGTCTCCCATATACCCAACATGTGTTCATAAAGAATCTCATGTATTGGTAAGGTGGCTGCCTCCTTAGGAGCCTTAGGATATTGTAGGATATCTAATTTCTTGGCTCTAGGTTCAGTCTCAGAGGTCACTGAGATGGACAGGCCTTTGGCCACCTCCCTAATAAAGTCCTGAAAAGACAAGTCTTCAGGAGGAGACATTCTCCTTTTTGGAGAAGAGGGTTCCTGAGGAAGGATCCCCGATGCTTCAATTGAGGCCTCTGAAGAGTCAGAGTCTTCAGAAGAATCGAAGTATCGACTGTCTGGATGCTCTCGTAGAGCTCGATACGCGTACCGGGAGGTATCGACATCGGGAGTAATCGGTACCGGGCCGGTATTGATAGGCATCACTGGATAGCATACCGCTGCCGTCAATGCTGATGTCGATGCAAGCGGTACTGGTATCTGAACCGGAATCGGATCCTGTACCGAAATCGGTACGGGTACCGACAACATGGTTTGTTGCGGTACCGGAGGCGTTGCAGCTTGAATAAATGCCATGATGGCACGCTGCATGGTCAGAATATTCTGATCCATCGACGCCACCAATGTCTGGATATCGGTACCGGTAGAAACTGCCAGTACCCCAGAACATTGTAACAGGTGATCGGTCGAGGCCGTGCCATCGATGTCAAACTGTGACCCCATAGGTAGTGCTTTGAAAGCCGGAGCCTCCCGCCGGGGTAACTTTGCCGGTGTGGTATCAAGAGTAAGCCCGGGGGCATCTCGATACTTAGAGGGAGATGAACTCTTTGAGGACCGGCCAGATTTAAGTTTGGTTACCTGAGATCCATGGGATGAAGAAGCAGCCCTGGAAGACGACGATGCCACAGAAGCTGCATCGGAGGGAAACAGGGTACTGAGCTTAGCTGCCCGATTCTGTAACCCTCTTTTGGACATCATAGAACAGGACTCACAATCCGCAATGGAGTGGTCAGGACCTAAACATTTTAGACACCAGTCATGGGTGTCGGTGACAGAAATAGTGCTACTGCACTTTGTGCATTTTTTAAAACCGGAGGCGGGTTTTTCCATGAGGGAAAAATATGTCTGTAGGCCTAAGGCCCCAGAAGAAAAATGCACTGAAAAAGTAGGTGTTTTTTTTTTTTTAAAAAGAAAGAAAAAGAACCGGTAGTACCAGTGCGGAATCGAGAAGGCAGACACGCGACTAAAGAAAAATAAAAGAAAATAAGAAATTCTTCAGCGGTGACAGGAAACATGACCTGCTGGCTCCGCGGAAAAGAAGAACTGGAGAGAGGCAGTTAGGAAAGGCAGGAAGGCAGCGCGCAGGCACTGTGGGATGCTCCCAAAAGCTTTCTTTAAGGATGCTGGGGAGCGTTCCCGCGCAGGCTCCGTCGGTACCGACGATACCCATATGTGAAGACTCATTCCTGCTTGTTCCTGGAGATTGTCTCTTACATATCTGTGCAGCACTGCGTATATCTTATAGCACTATACAAATGTTCAGTAGTAGTAGTAGTTTTGATAGAAGTAGTCCCCTCATGAAGCTGGTCACCAACGGCTGGGCTGAGAGGAGTTTGCCATCCACTGGGTGGTGATGCACCGCCAGGCCACCGAAGTGCACTCTGATGGAGTTAGATTTGAGCCCAGGATATGAGAGATGGAAAAGGTACTGCAGCACCATCCACAAAGAGCAGGAGAATAGGTTGTCTCTGCTCTGCACACCAAAGTGAAAATCTGCACCACTTGAAGGCATATGCTTTCCTGATGGAGGACTTACGGGCAAGCCAGCAGGATCTCTTCCACTTCTACTTAGAGGTTGAAGGGGGCTAGGGTCACCCTCTCAGTGACAGGGACCCCAGGTTGGGATGCAAGAGAGAGAGAGCTCCCCTCCTGCGACAGGAGCCCTGGGGAGCTCCCCAATGGGATAGCAATCGCCACTGACAGCTGGAGGAATAGCGGGAACAACGGCTTCCTGGGCCATCGAGAGGCTATCAGGATCAGCGAGACTTTGTTGCGGAGGGTCCTGAATAATGTTTTGGCAATTAGTGGCGTGGGTGGGAAGGCATACATGAGACCTTCTGACCACGAGATGAGAAAACGCATCTGCTGCCACCCAGAAGGGGTGAGCTTGTCAGAAGCAGAAGCGGGGCAACTGGTAGTTGTCCAGGCTGGCAAACAGGTCTATCTATTGCTCCCCCCCCCCCCAGAGGTGAAAGAGCCAGTTGGCCACTCTGGGGTCCAGCTGCCACTCATGTGGCTGGAGGACCCTGCTTAATCTGTTGGCCAGTGACTTGTCCTGGCCCGGCAGGTTATCTGTTTGGACCAACACCAGTTGGCGCCATAGGCAGCGGCAAAAGGCTCAGAGGGCTAGATGTATCGCCCACAATTCCAGGAGGTTGATCTGCTGGTTGCTCTCGTCCTGAGACCAGCTGCCCTGGGTGCCGAGCTCCTCGCAGTGGGCTCCCCATTCCAGCAGGGAGACGTCCGTTGTGAGAACCCTTAAGGGGGCACGGAGTCTGGAAAAGCATCCCTGCCTTGAGTTACTGGCCACCAGGTCAAAAATTCTGCCAACTGGCAGGTCACTAATACTGTCCCAGAGATGGCCTGTGTCCTGTGTCCACTAGTCCCGAAGGCACCACTGTGCAGCCCTCATGTGGTCAAGATGGCACCCTTGGGCGGGAAGGGGACCACACATGCGTGGTGGCATCTCCCAAAGGCTTTCTTTGAAAGCTGGGCGCCTATGTCACTCATATGTGATGACTGACTTTCTGCTCATTACCGGAGAATGTTAAGATCAAATGTAGCTGTGATGATGAGTGTCTATATTGTTTCCACCTAGGGATGCTACTTATGAGTGTATTTTTCTTTGTATTTAGTATTTCTGTCATCATAACCCCTTTTTTTTTTTTTAATTCAAATGTATATTGCAATTGGTATAAAATTGAAATTACACTTACCTGGTAATTGTAGTTTCTGGACTGACTCCAGTTTAGTCCTCTACCTCTGGGTAGTGAACCTCCTCCTGCAGCTTGGAGACTGGGCATGTCAAAACTTGTGACATCACTGGATATAGCCTGCTGGCACTTCCCATCAGCCCCAGTGCACTATTGAAAAAGCAGACTCAAAGGAGCAACAAGTAAGTAGCTAAAATCAAAAAGCATTTCAACCAGAACTACAATGAACTGAAACCTTTGAAGAAAAAGACTTTGGTCTATATGCATGTAATCCTTGCGCAATACAGGACTTTTTTCTTTAAATACTCATGCGTGCTAACATCCTTTTACCTTGTTTGTACCACTCTTTACCTACTGACAGAATGCAAAGAAAAGATGAAAAATAGTCATACTTACTGAGCAAGGTATAGAATAATCGAATTCTCACAGTCTTCAGAACGAAATCGTACCTTCCTCTGAAAATAATCTGAACAACTGATCACCCCAAGGACGGGATGAGGACTAAACTGGAGTCACTCCAGGAACTACAATTACCAGGTAAGTGTAATTTCAATTTCCTGATCGTTCCTCCAGTCTAGTCCTCTACTTCTGGGATGTATCAGAGCAGTAACTAAAGGGAGGGACCTTTGCACCCGGATCGCAACACCGCTGTACTGAAAGCGGCATTGCTCGCCGCCAACACATCTAGGCGAGAGTGTTTACTGAAAGTATGCAGAGAGGACCAAGTAGCCGCTCTACAAATCTCTGCTGGAGGAATCAAACTGTGTTCCGCCCAGGAAGTCGCTTGAGCTCTCGTAGAGTGAGCACGGAGCCCCACCGGAACGGTCCGACCCTGCAAAATATATGCTGAAGCAATCGCCTCTTTAATCCATCTGGAGATAGAAGCTTTCGTCGCTGCCTACCCTTTGCGTGGACCTCCGAACAGCACGAATAGACGGTCTGACCTGCGAAAAACCTCAGAAATCTTCAAATACTGACGCAAAACTCTCGCTATATCCAACCGACGTAAACTGCAGTCCGAGACATCCTCCTCTGTAGAACTGAGCGTCGGAAGGGTAACCACTTGATTTAGATGAAATGGAGACACAATCTTTGGTAAAAACGATGGCATGGTCTCAGCACTACCTTTTCTCTTGAAAATGACAGAAAGGGTTCCCTACATGACAACGCCTGCAACTCCGAGATGCGTCTTGCCGAACAAATAGCTACCAAAAATACCGCCTTCAGGGTTAAATCCTTTACGGACGCCCAGTGCAACGGTTCAAAGGGAGCCTTCACCAAAGCCCGTAAAACCACATTAAGATCCTACGGCGGAATAGTCATTCTCTGAGAGGGACGAAGCCTAGTGACTGCTTTGAGAAACCGTAAAACATTGGGGTAAGTTCCCAAAGACATCCCCTGCACCTTGCCTCTATAACATGCTAGAGCCGCCAATTGAACCCTCAAGGAACTGGCTGCCAGACCTTTATCAAAACCATCTTGCAGAAAACTCAACACTACTGGTACGGCTACAGTCGCAGCACGTACTTGCCTCCGCGAAACCAGTCCTCAAAAATACGCCAAATACGCACATATGCCAAAGATGTGGAACTTCTTCTCGCTTGGAGCAAGGTAGCCATGACTGCTGCCGAGTAACCTTTTTTCTTTAACCTTGCCCTTTCAATGGTCAAACCGTAAGCGAGAATCGATCCACTTGAGGCATTCGAAGCGGCCCCTGAAGTAGAAGATCCTCCGATGCTGGCAACTTCCAAGGATCCCCGTCGAGTAAACGAACGAGATCGGCGTACCACGGGCGCCTTGGCAAATCCGGAGCCACTAACAGCACCGACCCCGCGTGAGCTTCGATGCGTTGAATCACTCGCCCCAGCAACGCCCACGGAGGGAAAACATAAAGACAACCCATCGACGGCCAAGGCTGAATCAAGGCATTGATCCCTTCCGACATTCTCTCTCGACGCCTGCTGAAGAAACGATCTGTCTTTGCTGACCGAAAGGTTGCCATGAGATCCATGATTGGAGGACCCCATCTGCGAACTATCTGTGCGAAGATGTCCGGATGCAACTCCCATTCCCCGGCATCCACCCGCATTCAGCTGAGAAAATCCGCTAGGACATTGTCCTTTCCTGCAATGTGTGCCGCCGAGATTGCCAGAAGCCGACGCTCTATCCAAATAAATAGAGCCTCCGCTTCCTCTTCCATGGCCACACTTCCTGTACCGCCCTGTCGATTGATATAGGCCACCGTCGCGGAGTTGTCAGACAGGACTGCTTTTCCTGTTACCATAGTCTTGAACTGCCGCAATGCTAGCGAGACCGCTCTCAGCTCCAATCGGTTGATCGACCACGCCCTTTCTTGCTCGTTCCAAGTGCCTTGCGCGAACAGCGCACCGCAATGTGCTCCCCATCCCACTAGACTCGCATCCGTGATCAAGGGAAGCCAGATCGGCTGCTCCAGAGGTACCCCTGCCCCCAGCGATCCTGGACGTAGCCACCACTGAAGCGACTGCCTGATTCGAAGAGGGCAGGGGAGCCGTTCGTTCAACGAATGAGACTGGTGCGACCACCGGCGCAGCAACACCCTCTGTAATGGCCTCATGTGAAATTGGGCCCACGACACCACTTCCAATGTCGCCACCATCGTCCCGAGTACGCGAAGGTAATTCCACGCCGAGGGCGCCCGAGTCGCATGGAACTTGCGCACCAACTGCTGCAGACCTAGGATTCGCCGTTCCGGAAGACACACCAGACCCCTCCGAGTGTCAAACCAGACCCCCAGATACTCGAGATCCTGGGATGGGACTAAGTGGCTCTTGGCCGAATTGACTACCCAGCCCAGGCTTTGCAGAAACTTCACCACCTTGGCTGTCACCTGAACGCTCTCGGCTCTTGACTTTGCTCAGATTAACCAATCATCGAGATAAGGGTGCACCAAGATTCCATCCTTTCGCAGCGCCACTGCTACCACCACCATAATCTTGGTAAAGGTTCGCGGAGCTGTTGCCAGTCCAAAAGGCAATGTCTGGAACTGATAATGTCCCCAAGGCAAAGCAAACCGTAGCCACCTTTGATGCGCCTCCCTTATCGGAATGTGTAAGTAGGCCTCCGTAAGATCCAGCGACATCAAGAACTCTCCCTGACGTACCGCTACAATGACCGACCGCAAGGTTTCCATTCTGAAATGAGGCACTCCAAGACAACGATTTACCCCTTTGAGATCCAGGATAGGATGGACCAAACTGCCCTTTTTTGGTACTACGAAATATATGGAGTATTGACCCGTGCCGTAATCCATCCTTGGTACTGGCATGACAGCTCCCAACTGCAACAGCCAGTCTAAAGTCTGTCGAATTTCCAAAGCCTTTTGTTGACCTCTGCGGGGGACATCACAAAAGAATCCAGGACTGGCCTTGCCTATTCAAGTGCATAGCCGTCACGAATGATCTCTAACACCCACTGATCTGACGTGATTTGGGCCCAGGTAGGAAGAAACCCCCGAAGGCACCCCCCGATCAGGAGACTTTCCACCTGAGCCCGCCCCCTTTCACTGTGGCTTTCTAAAGGATGCAGAGGGAGCGCCTGAGAAACCTCTATTTGCTCCACGAAACCCCTGGGCTCTATTCGCAAATCTCCCCCTTTGAAAACCTCCTAGCCGAGAAGTTCGAAATCTCCGGAAATCCCTGGACTGCCCCTAAAAGCCGATAGGGATTTCCCTGGTTTAGGCTTATCCTCCGGAAGCCTGCCACCCTTGGATTCACCTAAATCCTTGACCAACTTATCAAGGTCATCACCAAACAAAAACTTCCCTTTAAAAGGCAGCTTACCGAGCCATGCCTTAGATGACCCATCGGCCGCCCAATTCTTCAACCACAGAGCTCTCCGGGCGACCACTAAAGCCATCATACTATTAGCCAACACTCTGATCAGGTCATAATGCACATCTGCCAGATAAGCTGCCCCTGACTCGAGGCGATCTAATTGCCGTATGCTCTCCTGCTCTAATTGCAGAGCCTGATGCAAATGTTGCGACCAGCGGAGACAAGCTCTCGCCACCCAAGCTCCACATATGGAAGCCTGCAACGAAAGCGCATCAGCTTCAAACGACTGTTTCAAAAGGCCATCTACCTTCTTATCTTGCGCATCCTTTAATGCCGCACTACCTTCCACCGGAATGGTGGTCTTCTTTGTCACCGCTACCACCGCTGCATCAATCCGCAGAGACCTGAATCTTTCCTTGTCCGTCTCCGCTAAGG
Source organism: Ichthyophis bannanicus (assembly GCA_033557465.1). Classification (NCBI taxonomy): domain Eukaryota; kingdom Metazoa; phylum Chordata; class Amphibia; order Gymnophiona; family Ichthyophiidae; genus Ichthyophis; species Ichthyophis bannanicus. Next base: position 753,441,535 of record CM066031.1, read on the forward strand.
AATAAAGCCTGTTCAAGGTTCTGATACCCTTGAGACCCGCTTCCAGCCAATCCCACTCGGTATGGATCATCTGCTCTATTACTTTATGTATGGGAAACACTACCTGAGCCTGTCTCACCGCCTGAATGACCGGATCTTCTACCTCCTCGTCCTCTACTGGCTGCGCTGTAGCCAGTTTCAGCGTTTGAAGGGATTCCGTGATAAGCGCCATCAGCTCCTCTTTCCGGAGAACTCGAATGATCTTTGTTCACTAATCTAAATGCTCCTTAATTGTTCCCCAAGTGAGCCCATCCCTAGGCTCACTACGTCCTCCTGCTGCGTGGAGACTGGACACACTGGGGCTGATGCGAAGTGCCAGCAGGCTATATCCAGTGATGTCACAAGTTTTGACATGCCCAGTCTCCAAGCTGCAGGAGGAGGTTCACTACCCAGAGGTGGAGGACTAAACTGGAGGAACAATCAGGAATGTCTAATTACATAATTTTTAAAATCCCGAAATAATATTTTTAATAAAAGTGGTTCCCTCATTCGTACAAAGAGCTACCGCAATCCAGAGCAGTGAACTGCCTTTTTTTATCCTTTAAAATCACAGATGGAATACATCATACGCCACTGCTCATCAGAGGTTCTACAGACCTTGATAACTAAAGGCACATGCAGCAGACTCAGGCTAACCCAAGGCAGCAAAAGACTCCGCATCCCAGCCGGATACCACAGGACAAAGTAAGCAACTTCTAGGAGGGCATTATCACTCTCGGCACCGGATCTATCCTTGTAAATAGATTGTAAATAATTACCCTTGTTATCCAAGTTCCTTCCCTTGTTATCTGTAAACTCATGCATGTTGACTGTACTGAGATTTTTGTTCTATGTGAACCGCGCTGATGCTGAATAGTGCGGTATATAAGAGAATATAAATAAATAAAATAAAATCTATGGAACTCCCTCCCTGATGATCTACGAGCACAAAAAGACCTCAAGGACTTCTGCAAAACCCTTAAAACCTACCTGGGACTTCCGGTGGCACATGAGCGAGTGAGGACGTGTTCTCTGCTCGCTCCGGGGCCGCCTCAGCTTTAACTATTATTCTTTGCACCTAATACCCGTGGAAAGTGTGTGAAACTGCTCCGGAATACTGCGGTAATAGTAGGGGGCACGGTGGCAACGAAACCGCAACGGAAAATGCCTCCACCACCGAAGAAAGAGCGGGAGAAAGCTACCCGAGCCGGGGCCACGCTGCCTGGAGGTACTAATCCGGCCTCCCCAGGAGCGGAGAGTGTTGATTCTGCAACGGAGGAATTGGCAAAAGAGGTCGTAAAACTCCTTGATCCTAAGTTCGATCGTATTCTCAGTAAGCTGGACTCTGTGGCTACGGTGCTGGCTGAAATGGGCCAGAGAGTGGAGGAAGTCGAGCGCAGAGTTTCTGCGCTGGAAGATGCTGGGAGCAGTAGGGCCAGAGAGCACGAGGCTCAGCGTGTGCAGTTAGCAGCCTTATTGGAGAAAGTTGAAGACCTCGAGAATCGATCCCGGAGGAACAATTTGCAGATCGTGGGGGTCCCGGAGTCCACCACTGATGCCCTACTTCTGCCATTGGTAGAATCTTGGCTGCCCAAAACGTTGGGCCTGGACGATTTGGTGGGCCAGCTGAAAGTGGAGCGTGTGCACAGACTGGGGCCGAAACTCGAGTCGCGCCCGCGGCCGCGGGTGGTGATTGCCAGAATTTTGAACTTTCAGCACAAGATGCAAATTCTTCAGGCATATCGGAAGAAACGAGAGGTACCCTTTGAAAATCAAAAACTTCTGCTTTTCCAAGATTACTCTGCAGCCGTTGCAGCTAAGCAGAAGGAATTCGCGCCGATATGCTCTGCTCTTTTTCGGAGGAAAATGCGGTTCACTCTAACGTTTCCAGCTACCCTGAGAGTTTCACACTCAGGTACCAACCATGCTTTTACAGCAGTCGGGGAAGCCAAATCTTTCTTGGACGCTTTGGGCGATGGGCCAGCAGAGTCGCCAGTTCGGGAGGAGAGCGGCTGAGGCTCTGGATCAATGAGACTTCCAGGTGGTTCTGGGGGCCTATGCTCCAGATGGACTACATGGCGCGGCTGCCATGAGGATAGCTACACACTGTGACATGTAAATTTACTGATATAGAGTATATCTGTGGACTCGTGTGGATGCTCATTGTACATAGGGGAGGGATCGATATGTCCTTTTGTACAGGTGGGGGACAGAGGCGAAGGTTATGGCTCTATGGCTATATGCTGACTGTTGTGGATGCCTGTTGATTGTTTGAGTGCAGTATATTACTTGGTGAGTAGGGTAAAGTGTGTAATGATTGAACAGTACTAGGGGGGGGGGGGGATGGGGCGGCCCTGCAGTGCCTAGCTCGAAGTCCAGCCTCGACTTTAGTGGTTGAGGTTGATAGTTCGTATAGTTGGGGGTTGGGGGAGGATAGGTAGGTGGGACGTAGGTTTTGGAATGGGGTGGGGGGTAGTAGGGGGCGGGGGGGTGGGAGAGGCGGGGGGAGGGACGGGAATGGGGAGGGAAGTGTAGTGAAGATGGGCGGGATGGTGGGTGGGGGTATGGGAAAGGGACAGCACATTTCTCCTTTTTGGATAACTCTACGGGGGGGTGGAGTGTTTTTTAACTCCTGGAGGTTTAGTGCAACGGAGGGGAAGGGCGAGGATCCCGGAGGCGAGGCTGGGCGCCTCTGGGAGCAGAGTAGGCGATATCACCAGTGGATATCTTTTGTATTGATACATGCCTGAGATCAAGATAATTTCTTGGAATGTGGGAGGCATAGGCTCTCCGATTAAGCGTACCAAAATTCTTCAGGGGCTCAAAAGAAAGGGTGCACACATTGCCCTGTTGCAAGAGACACATTTGAGCGCTGTGGAACACAGGAAACTTGCACGGGATTGGGTGGAAGTGGCTTATGGAGCAGAGTCGGGTAAGAAGAAAGCGGGAGTGGTGGTGTTAGTGAAAAAGGGGGTCCCTCTTGAAGTGAAGGGGTTGCATGCAGACCCTCATGGGCGATATGTTTTGTTGAAGGGTCAATTGTATAATGAACCACTATGGCTATTGAATGTTTATGCACCCAATGTATATGACCATGCTTTTTTTACCCAGTTGATAGGTTTGTTAAAGCATGCGGGAGGGGCAAAGGTCATTGTGGCTGGGGATTTCAATTGTCCACATGATCCCCGTTTGGATAAGTCTTATCAAGGGGGTGAGGGGGCGTGGTCCCGTAGAGGGGTTAGCTATCTTTGTAGAGTGGGGGCCCTTGTGGATGTTTGGCGAGTCTTACACCCTGGGATGAGGTAATACACACACCAATCGAGAGAGCGCACCTTACTTGGTCCCGCATAGACTACATACTTGTAAGTGAGGGTGGGCTCCCCCGGGTCGGACAGGCAGAAATAGAACCCATCGCCGTTTCGGATCATGGCATGGTCTGGATTACTTGGGAGTGCCAGGGACCGGAGAGAATGGGGTGGAGATTTCCGGCTTTTTTGTGGGAGGATGAGGCTTTCCGACTATATCTTTTAAAGCAGTGGGAGGAATATGTTCTATTTAATGACCTCCCAAATTGCTCCCCGCTGTTATTTTGGGAGGCTAGTAAGGCGGTGATGAGAGGTGCGATCATTTCTTACATTGTGTCGCGACGTAAACATTTGGACCGTAGTATCGTGGTAGCGGAGCGTGCCCTGCGAACTCTGCAACGTCAGTTGTGTAGGGGTAGAGGTGGTGTTCTTCAGCGGGACTATGCTAATGCGCAGGCGGCGCTCAATGCCTTACTTCAGCGGAGAGCTTCGTTTTCGATGCACTACTATAAACATCGACTTCACCTCTATGGTAATAGGGCGGGGAAGTTATTGGCCAGACTTGTTCGGGATCCTCGAGGCAATCGGTTTATCCCTGTGCTCCGTGATCAGAATGGCGTTTTGCAGCATCAATCTGTGCACATCGCGTGGATTTTTAGAACCTTCTATAAGCAGCTGTATAGTGAGGAGGTCCAGGATTATGGACAGGGGGTAGCGTTCCTTCACAGCTTGTCCCTTCCCAGAGTTTCAGCCGAGGACTTGGAGAAGCTCAATGCGCCGTTGACGGTGTCGGAGCTCCTTGCGGGTATTAAGCAGGGGAAATCTCATAGGGCTCCTGGGCCTGATGGCTTTAGTATGGAATATTATAAAATCTTGGCCCCGCATCTTGCTCCCTCTATGGTGGTGATGTTTGAGGAGGCCCGCGCAAAAGGTGTTTTCCTGCGAGATATGCGTTGTGCAGATATAACTGTGATTCCGAAACCCGGGAATCCGAAACCCGGGAAGGACTTGTTAGACCCGGCCTCATACCGCCCAATTTCTCTCATCAATTGTGATTTGAAACTCTTGGCTTCAGTGTTAGCAGCCAGGCTTGCACCTCTGTTACCATCGCTTATTGATCCTAGCCAGGTTGGGTTTGTGCAAGGGAGGGAGGCCTCTCGAAATATTGCTAAGTTGCTTTTGGGAATGGAACACTGTCTGCAGAAGGATGAGGATTTACTTCTGGTCAGCTTGGACGCTGAAAAGGCGTTTGATAGAGTGGCCTGGGTTTATATGTGGGATGCGCTGTCTGCGTTTGGCTTGCAAGGGCATTTTGTGCATTGGGTGCAAGCGTTGTATGCCCAACCCATGGCTCGAGTGGACTCTAATGGTGTTTTTTCGGAACCCTTTGTGTTAGAGAGAGGCACGCGGCAGGGGTGCCCTTTGTCTCCGCTGCTTTTTATGTTGGCCTTGGAACCGCTCCTGCAGGCTATGCAGAGGGACTCGGAGATTGCTGGTATACGCTTGGGAGGGGAAGATATTAGAGTTAGTGCCTTTGCCGATGACATGTTGCTGAGTCTTACGAAGTTGCCCAGGTCCTTAGCGCGAGCGTTACAGTTGATACAGGAGTTTGGGGGTTTTTCGGGTTTGAAAGTTAATGCTATGAAGTCGGTAGTGCTCGATGTTGGGGGTAAAGTACGGCCGGGATGGGAAGGGGTGTTTCCGTTAGTGTGGGCGGATGGGGTGATCAAGTACCTGGGGATACAACTCCCTGACAGACCTGCCCATCTGTACCGTGCGAATATCCCTGGCCTGCTAGATAGAAGTAGTAGAACTTTTGCTGGTTGGCGGAGTTTGCCTTTGTCTTTGAGAGGAAGGATTGCGTTGTTTGTCATGGTGGAGTTTCCTAGATGGTTATATGTGTTACGTACACTGCCTGTATGGGTCTTGGATAAAGACTGGAAGCGTTTTGAACACTGTCTGCGGGGGTTTCTATGGGGGGGTCGGAGGGCGCAGATTCCCCTTCGAGCTTTAATGAGTAGGCGAGCAGAGGGGGGCCTGGAATTGCCCTCTTTGCGTAATTATAATCTACGTTATTTAGCCCGCCACATACGGGCGCTGTTGGAGGGGGAGGGATGTGCCCCGGTTCGGCAACTGGTGGAGGCGCTAGCTCCGTACCATGGTCTTTATCTTTTGCATGTAGGTCAGCTGCCGAGGGTGATTAGGGCTGGGGTAGGCGGGGGATATCTGGGGGCCTTGCGCGCTGCTTGGAAAATGTTATGTAAGAGATTTGGTTGGGACTGGTGTAAGTCACCCCTGCTGCCGTTGGTAGGTAATCCGGACTTCACTCCCGGGTATGCACACCCAAATATTTTTTGGAAATGGGCTGAGCGGGGGCTTGTGTGCTTGGGTGATCTTTATTCTGACGACACTGGAGTCTTGGATAGCTTCCAACAGGTGCAGCGCCGGTTCCATATTCGTCATCAGGATTTTTATGGTTATTTACAAGTCCGATCTTATTTGACATCTGCCTCGGCGGCCGGGGGAGGGGGAGTATGGCTAGCTTCCGAATCCCCGCGGGTTATCTTGGAACAGTTAGAGGAGAGTCGGTTGGGGGAGACGGCCTTTCGTAAGGTGCTTAGGCCCTTTGGGGGCCCCGGGTTTCTTCAGGAGCTCACAATTAGGTGGCGGGAAGATGGGACTGAGGAAATGACGATGGAGATGTTGAGGGTGGCCTTTGAGGGGATAGCAACAGGGCCGGTGTGGGTGTATCTACAGGAAATGCAGTATAAATTTTTATGGCGTGCGTATACTAGTGATAAGTGGGCCTATTATGCGGGCCTGCAGCTCTCTGCTCTCTGTCAATGGTGTGGTAGTGGTCCCGGGACTCTAACACATAAGTTTTGGGGATGTCCGAAGGTGCGTACTGTGTGGGTACAGGTCTGTAATAAGATGCAGGGGTGGTTGGGGTCGGGTAGGGTTCTACAGCGAGAGGTTTGTTTATTTCATAATTGGGAGATGGGATATGAGAGGTTTTCCTTCATGCACCGAGCACTGCTTGAGAGGGGTTTTCTGTCGGTCAAACGGGCCTTGTTGAGGCATTGGGTGGATCCCTCCCCTCCTTGTCTGGCGCTATGGGAGAATTACATGGTTGATTTGCTATGTATGGAAAAATCAACAGCACAGCAGAAAGGGGGCAAGAGCTGGGAGGGGTTTCTGGAACTCTGGTCCCCCCTGACCTCTCAGTTGTCCCCTCGTGACCGGGGGGGGGGGGGTGTTCAATGTTTAATAGGGGTAATCCCTAGTGGGGGGAGCCCCAAGCCACAATGTATTTCTGCGCCTCTCATTTGTTCTGAGTGCTGGAGGGCGGTAATGTCTATGGAGGGTGCGGGAGCGGCTTCATTGGTCCTCCCACGATGTGCTGGGCTATGCTTCCCAATTCATTGTTGTAGTGCTCTCCCTGTACTTTGCACTAATGTATTTACGGTGCCCCCTTGGAGGGTTGGTGTTTATATGTGCTGTTGGGGAGGGGGGAGGGGAGGGGGGAACGTTAGCCTCTTCAGACTTCGGGGGGCCATCCTCCCTGTTTGCTTCCTGTTTGCTCTTGGGGTTGTGGGGATATTGTTCAGTTTGATTTGTTATGGATGTATGCATTCTGTGTGGAAAATTCAATAAAAATGATTTGAAATAAAACCTACCTGTTCATGGGCTCATTTGAACCACCCCCATAACTCAATCACCACCGATACAGACACCAACCACCAAAGAACCAGATCTTGGCTCACTCCCCAGAACTAAATGTTTGTCTGTTCACCTCTGTTCAATGTAGACCCTTTTGTCTTGTCCCTAACCACCTGATTGAAGGAACAGGTGGTATACAAAACTGGCTAAATAAATAAAATAAACAAACAAACATCAGGTTTTCAATAGTGTCCCATTTTGGACTGGCCATGTTTCTAAAATCAGGCTGACATGTAAACATCCTTTCTAAAATGTCCTTTTATGTGTCTTGTAAGCAGCTCTGAACACATATCCTCACAGTCAGCCAATCAGGCAAAACTAAAAGATGTTCTCTCATTTCTCTGGAAAGGCACAGTAATAAAAGCGAGCAGCAGGGCTAATCTGTCTTGCTCAGACATGTGCCATAGCCATTAAGGCACAGTAGGATATGGCACCTGAACAATTTGCACTGCCAGCACAGAGAGAACCAGACTTGTGCTCAGCTCTGTCTCTTCTCAAAAAGATAAATATGTTGTAAAAATTTTTTTAAAGAACCCCTCTCAATCTAAAACTCTTAGAACACAAATAAAAAGGGAGATTTTTAGACCAAGGAAACAAACACATAGGCATGTGATATACCAGCCATATGTTTGTGCTACATGAACACAGTTATTTTACTCCTTGATGTTCATATATGGTTTTATAATTTTGAAAGTTTTCTATAATATTTAAAACACATTTATCTTTCTGAGAACGGTGAAATTAAGGTGACATTTTCCTTACCAGTTGATGTCCTTTCCTTGAGTTCTGCTAGACCAGTCCAGACAATTGGGTTGTGTTCCCCTAACAGCAGATTGGTGCAGACCAAGAACCAATGAAAAGCCCATGTTTCAATGAAATCACTCCTGAGCCTTTATCCGTCTCAGCCACCAGATGTCCTTTCAGTATTCATCCCAAAGGATATGGGAGTTACCGAGCAAATTTCACACAACCTCAAATGTGGGTAACAATGAGTAATCAACAGTTGAGAACTATGTACAGAGAGGCGGAAACAGAAGGCTGTCAGAAGAAGATGAGTCAAGTCCAACCAAAAAAAGCAAAATACACACTCACAAAGGAGAAACCAACCAGTTAATAGTGCAAGGTGTGAAACACAAATTATTTAATATATTGTTGACATTGGGAGAATCTACAACTACCTACCCGACACGGCCATGTCTCAGCACTGCCTTCATGAGGGGTTTGGCTGATATAATCACTCTGGTCTAGGCACGGCACATCTTGCTTGTTGCTCCATGAGATACAGTGCAAACAGAACATAATATGCATTTCCACAGACCAGCGTGATTGTATCGGCCAAAAAAACCCCTGTTAAATAAATATAGGGCATGGAGCTGAACCAATTTTCCCTCCTCCTATGGCTACCAAAAAGACTGCAGTCTAGTGGAGCCTCCCACATCGCGCTTAAGTAAAAGTCACCGTTTTTAGAGCTCAAAGTGGTCATTCACGAGCGTTTAATCAATCTCTTTTCCTCTCAATCTTCAGATTTTCTATAGAGCAGAAAATCCATCCACCATCTGCTGAAGACAAAGAAATACTGAAGGGACCTCTGGTGGCTGAAACAGATAGAGGCACAGGAGTGATGTCATTGAAACCTGGGCTTTTATTTCTCTCCACCAATCTGCTGGTAGGGGAACACAACCCACTTGTTTGGATTGGTCTAGCACAGGGGTCTCAAACACGCGGCCCGCGGGCCGCATGCGGCCCGCGAGACAACTTTGTGCGGCCCGCGAAAGAGAAAAACAAAAAAAACCCAAAACCCTGACTTCTGCCGTTGCCGCCGTGGCAGCGGCAGAATCAATTCTCAAATTAAAAAAAAAAAGACTTCTGCTGCTCAAGCAGCAATATCACCTGTCCTGCGGCCCCTTCCCCTGTGCCCGGAGATCCGAATCTGCTCATCAGCGGCGTGCTTTTCAAGCCGCGAAGAGTATTCCCCTCTCGCGCGGCTTGAAACCGCGCGAGAGGGGAATACTCTTCGCGGCTTGAAAAGCACGCCGCTGATGAGCAGATTCGGATCTCCGGGCACAGGGGAAGGGGCCGCAGGACAGGTGATATTGCTGCTTGAGCAGCAGAAGTCTTTTTTTTTTTTAATTTGACAATTGATTCTGCCGCTGCCACGGCGGCAACGGCAGAAGTCAGGGTTTTGGGGTTTTTTTGTTTTCCTCTGTCGGGGGGGGGGGGGGGTGGGGGGGGGGGGGGGTGGGTCTTAATGACTGGAAATGGGCAGATGGGGGTTAGGACTGGAAGTGGGCTATTGGCAGGGGGGGGGGTTATGACTGGTAATGGGCTATGGTGGGGGCTAGGACTGGAAATGGGCAGATGGGGGTTAGGACTGGAAGTGGGCTATTGGCAGGGGGGGGTTATGACTGGTAATGGGCTATGGTGGGGGCTAGGACTGGAAATGGGCAGATGGGGGTTAGGACTGGAAGTGGGCTATTGGCAGGGGGGGGTTATGACTGGTAATGGGCTATGGTGGGGGCTAGGACTGATAATGGGGTGATGGGGGTTAGGACTGGAGGTGGGCTGATTGGGGGGTTAGGACTGGTAATGGCCTATGAGGGGAGGTAAGACTGAAAATGGGGTGAGGGGGGATACGACTGCAAGTGGGCTATGGGGGGGACTAGGACTGGTAATGGGCTATGGGGGGGGTAAGACTGAAAAATGGGGTGATGGGGGGGTAAGACTGGAAGTGCGCTATGGGGAGGTTAGGACTGGTAATGGGCTATGGGGGGTCTAGGACTGGTAATGGGCTGGGGGGGTTGCTAGGACTGGAAATGGGCTGAGTGGAAGGGGGGCTTGAACTGCAAATGGCTGATGGGGAGGGGGGCTTGGAATGGAAATGGGCTGTGAGGGGAGGGAGCTAGGATTGGAAATGGGCTGATGGGGGGCTAGGATTGGAAATGGGCTGATGGTGAGGCTAGGATAGGACTGGAAATGGACTGATGCAGGGACTAGAAAGGAGCAGATGCTGGGTGGGGCTGGAACTAGAAGGGAGCTGATGTTGGGGGAGGATTAGAATGGGATGGAGCTGGGAAAGTGAAATGGAGAGGGGAAAAATATTTTGTCTGGAAGAGAAGACAAATCTACAATTGGCCAGGTATTGGGAGAGTAAGTGGGGATTGAGGATGGAGGGGTAAAATTTGAGTGGATGAAATAGGAATGAGGAAAGAGCAAAAGGAGAAAGATTAGTATGTTAAAGCAGATGTAGGGAGAGAGAATGGAAAAAAACTAGAAGAGAGAAGAAAGGACAAATGGACAGCAGACGATGGAGATAGCAGAAGACACGAAGAAACCAGAAGTGGCTGGAGCAATTGCAACTGAAAAAAAATGCACAAAAGGTAGAAAAATATCTCTTTATTTTGAATTTATTAACTGGAATATGTCAGCTCTGGGAAATGTGCATCATTAATGTTTGCGCTTTGTTTAGTACAAGAGGAAATTAATTTATAGTTTTATTTCTACAGTGTTGTTGTACATTCCAAGTTTGGCTTTTGGGGTTCCCAGTTTAATTATTGTCTTCCTATTTCTGAATCTTTTAGTCTTTCTTTATCCATACTCATTAAGAGGCATGTTTACTAAAAGTTAGTGTATGGTAACATTATGCAAATATTTATGCAAATGAGGCCCCTTATGCAAATGAGGCCCCACGTCTTATGCGGCCCCCGGGTTACTTTACAAGTCCTCATTTGGCCCTCAAAGCAATTTGAGTTTGAGACCCCTGGTCTAGCAGGACAATATGGAAATAACATTTGACCACTGAAGACATTACTGTAAGATACAATAAATGTTCAATGCTAAAAACACCAGGCTGCTCCCAGACACCGACTTCAGGACCTTCTGCTAACTACTCAATCTGCTATTTACTAATCACATTAACCAGCATCCTGGGACTGCCTCTTCCTCTCCCTCCTGTTTCTGAATACATAGCCTGTTGAGTTGCCTTTTCTTCTTTTTTATTGAAAGGAGAACCTTTAGAGTAACACAATTCAAATAATATGGCAGGAGGCTCATAATGCCATTTATGACCACGAATGCTTGCAAATATCTATCTACAGTATAGTAACCTAATGCTTTCCCCTCCCTCTTCTGGCCAACATTTGAATCTAGCTTGACCTCCATGAGTCATAACTAAGGCTGGATAGAGCAGACTGCTGCTCCCCACATCTTCCCGGTGCTCCAATTTTCAGAAACGTATCTGGCATTACTCAAATTAATACACTTCACCAGGGGAAAAGGCACTCTGCTCACGTCCTTACACAAATGGGTTCAATGGATAAAATCATCCATGAAAGTCAGGACAACCACCTCCCAAACAGATAACCAAACTGCATACCCATCCCTACCAAGGCTCTTTTAAAAAGCCAATAACCAATCCATCCTTTCATCTAGCATAGTTACTCACCTGTAACAGGTGATCTCCGGGAACAGCAGGAATTTAGTCTTCACATATGGGTATCATCGCTACCGACGGAGCCTGCGCGGGAACGCTCCCCAGCATCCAATTAGAAAGCTTTTGGGAGCATCCCACAGCGCCTGCGTGCTGCCTTCCTGCCTTTCCCAACTGCCTCTCTCCAGTTGAGTTTTACAGCTGAGACAAAGAGAGAGGGAAAGGGAAAGAGATAGAGAGATACAACTCCTAGGGGAGGTGGGTGGGTTGTGAAGACTAAATTTCTGCTGTTCCCGGAGATCACCTGTTACAGGTGAGTAACTATGCTATCTCCAGGAACAAGTAGGAATGTAGTCTTCACATATGGGGACTCCCTAGCTTTAGATGCCAGGGAGAGACCCCAGAAATAGTGTTCCCCTGAAAAAAGGGCTCCACGTCCCCCCATGGATCTCTGGCATCCTACCAGAGATGGTGGGTAAGAGTTGATTAGGTATGGAACAGGTGTTTGAGAACAGCCTGACCAAACAAGGCATCCCGGCGGGAGTCCTTGTCCAAGCAGTAATGGGCTGTGAAGGTATGAACCGAGGCCCAGGTGGCTGCTCGACAGATGTCGTCGATAGACACAGAGTGTAGATAAGCCACTGAAATTGCCATGGCTCTCACACTGTGAGCTGTGACATGGCTCTCACATTGTGAACTGTAACATGGCCCTCCAGAGGAAGATTCTTATTCTGATAGGCAAAGGAAATACACTGAGCAATCCAGTTAAATAGTGTTCTCTTGGAGACTGGAAGTCCCAAATGAGAAGGATCAAAAGCAACAAAGAGTTGAGAGGACTTTCTATGTTGCTGTGTTCTTTGCAAGTAAAAGGCTAAAGATTTTTTACAGTCTAAAGTATGAAGATTCCTTTCTGCATTTGATGCATGAGGTCTTGGAAAGAACACAGGTAGGTAGACTGCTTGGTTTAGATGAAAAGGCGAGACCACCTTTGGCATAAAGCATGGATGAGTCCTAAGGACTACCTTGTCATGATGCAACCTTGTATAAGGTGGATCAGTCACTAGTGCCTGCAACTCACTGATGCGACGTGCTGATGTGATTGCAATGAGAAAGATAACCTTCCAAGAAAGGAATTTCAAGGAGGAAGTAGCTAAGGGTTCAAAAGGTGGCTTCATGAGCTGACCAAGAACCAAGTTTAAGTCCCATGCCACAGGTGGTGGCTTAATGGGAGGCTTAGTTAGCAGAAGGCCTCTCATAAATCTTGCTATAAGAGGATGGGAGGAAATAGGTTGTCCATTTAGAGGCTTGAAGGAAGCTGCAATAACACTCAAATGGACCCTCACTGAGTTAGCCTTAAGTCCTGCATTGGATAAATGAAGGAGATACTCCAGTAATGATTCCAGAGGTACTGCAAGGGGGTTAAGACCCTTCTGCGAACACCATATGGTAAACCTTTTTCACTTGAAAGTATAATAGTGTCTTGTGGAAGGCTTCCTGGAAGCATAAAGGATATCTTTTACCTGCTGAGGAAGGTTAAGATCATGGAGATCTAGGCCCTCAGCAAACAAGCCCTGAGATGCAGAGACTGGGGATTGGGATGCCCTAACATTCCGCCCTCCTGAGATAGGAGATCTGGAGCAGACCCTAACTCCAGGGAGGGAGCTTGAGAGAGATGTAGAAGCAGAGGATACCACACTTGCCGTGGCCAATGTGGAGCTATGAGAATCATACGGCCTCTGTCTCTCTGAAGCTTGAACAGGGTTTTGGGAATTAGGGGAATGGGTGGAAAGGCATAAAGGAAGTCTTGACACCAGTGAAGGAGGAAAGCATCCCTGGCCTGAGAGCCCTGAGCCGGAATTCTGGAACAGAATCGGGGAAGTCTGGCATTCAACGGACTTGCAAAGAGGTCTATGTCCGGGGTTCCCCAAATTTGAAAAATCTTGGCCACCTGGTCTGCATGCAGAGACCATTCGTGTGGAAGCAGAACTCGACTTGAGTCTGTCTGCCCAAGAGTTTTGTATGCCTGGAAGATACACTGCCAGGAGATGAATCTGATGCTCTCTGGCGAGGGCCCATAGTCGCAAAGCTTCGTTGCAAAGCTTCAGAGCCTGTTCCCCCACTGCTTCTTCACGTAGAACATCGCTACTTGATTGTCCGTATGAATGAGGACTGTCTTGTAGCTGAGCAGGGTGTGGAACACTCGATGAGCAAGGAAGGTTGCTCAGAGCTCCATGAGATTGATATGTAGATGAGTCTCCAAGGAGAGGTCTTGCAGATGAGCTCCCCAACCCATTGGAGAAACATCTGTTGTTAGAGTTGCCTGGGGTGAAGGTTGTTGAAATGGGGACCCCAGCAACAGGATTTGAGTGGACTGCCACCAATGGAGGGACAAAATAAGGCGATTTGTGTTTGCTATTTTGTGTGACAGGTACCCTGATGCCTGGGTCCATTGAGTGGATAAAGTCCACTGGGCTGCTCTCATATGGAGGGGAGCATAGGGAACCACATGCACGGTAGATGCCATGTGGCCTAGTACTTGTAACATCTCTCGAGCAGTGAGATGAGGTTTTAGCACTGCTTGAGAAGCTAACTACACCATGTGAAGACAACGGGTCTGAGGAAGACAGGCCCTTGCTTTTCTGGTATCCAGCAAAGCTCCTATGAACTCTAAAGACAGAGTGGGAGTTAGACTGGATTTTGGGACGTTTATGACCAGACCCAAATACTGAAGGATACGCATTGTGCAAGATAGAGAAATCCTGGCCTCTGACTGATGGGGCTCGAATGAGCCAGTCGTCTAAGTAAGGGAAGACGAATATTCCTAGAGTGCGAAGAAATGCTGCTACCACAGCCATGCATTTCGTAAACTGGTAGTGCTTTCCTTGAAAAAGGAACCGAAGGAAGTTTCTGTGAGTTGGATGGATGAGAACATGAGTGTATGCATCCTTGAGATCTAGAGAACAAAGCCAATCCTGACTCTGAAGGTATGGCGGCAGAGTTCCCAGAGAAATCATCTTGGATTTCTCCTTGAACAGGAATTTGTTCAATTCTCTGAGGTATAAAATAGGTCTGTCCCCCCCTGTTTTCTTTGGGATAAGAAAAAAGGGGGAGTAAAACCCTGTACTCTGTTGATGAATGAGTACTACTTTTATTGCCCCTTGAGCAAGGAGCACCTCTTGATCTAACAGGTTGATGAGAGAGGTCTGAGAATTGAATTGTCTTACCATTGTGGGAGGGGGCATGAACGAAAAGTGAAGCTTGTACCCCTCTTTTATGATGGAGAGTGTCCAATGTTCTGCTGTTATCTGCCCCCATCTGGGGGCAAAGTGATACAACCTTCCTGGAATGGTGGAAGGCTCTGGTCCATTGAGAGCCAAGAAGGCAAAGTTCTCTGGATGAAAGTCAAAGGCCTTGTGGAGGCTGAGACTGCTGAGACGGCTGAGGCTTAGCAGTCTTTGCTTTCCTTTGTTTAGGTGGTTGCTGACTCTTTCGGGCAGATTGACCTGCAGAACGTCCCTGCTGGGAATAAGAGGGATAATGCCTCTTCTTCTTGGAGAAGAAAGAAATCTTTCAAGAAACCATTCTTGCAGGATCAGCTGTAGCCTTGGATAATCTATCCAAAGTAGAGTTGTCAGCATCTAATTCATTGGCTTTCTCTTGCCAATTTTTGCCAAATAGATTCTCACCTGTACAAGGGATATTACCCAGTTTGTCCTGCACCCAGAGCTCCAAATCGGATGCCTGGAGCCAGGCAATTCTACGTGCACCTATGGCAATGGCAGAGGTTCTGCTTATGCACTCAAAACAGTCAAAAGCTGCATGGTTGACGAACTTAGAAACATCCTGGGCATGTTTGACCAGTGTGAGAAAATCCTGCCTTCTATCCTCAGGAAGAAGAGGGCTCAAAACCTCTAAATCACCTGTAACTTCCTTAAGGAACATTCCCATATATAAAATATAGGAACTGATCCTGGCAGAAAGCATGGAAGCCTGGAAAGTACGACGTCCAAAGGCATCCAAAGTTCTACACTCACGTCCTGGAGGATTAGAGGCATGCCTCTTTGCACTCCTGATCCTTCTCATAGCTGATTCCACTACAATAGAGTGGTGAGGAAGCTGAGTCTTCTGGAAACCAGGACAAGGAGGGACTCGATACATGGTATCCAGTCTACGAGAGTGAGGAGAGGTGGTAAGAGGTGTTTTCCACATTCTTAGCATGAGATCATGTAAGATCTCATGGATAGGCAAAGTAGCCGCCTCTTTAGGAGCCTTGGGATATTGTAGAATCTCCAACTCCTTTGCCCTGGGCTCTGTTTCGGGAGCCACAGTAATGGAAAGTCCTCGAGCCACCTCCCTGATAAAATCCTGAAAGGAGATATCTTCTGGAGGAGACATCCTGCGTTTAGGAGAGGAAGGCTCCTCCAGAAGAAGTATTCCGGTACTGACAGAGCTGTCAGAATCCTCAGAGTCCTCCGAGGATTCAAAGTACCTTCTGTCCGGATGCTCTTGAAGAGCCCGATACCCGTAACGACCGAAGTCGGTACCAGGGGGAATCGGTACCGGAAGGCATCGCATGACTGGGTGCCAGCAAAGCAGACCCCGATGTCGATGCTATCGGTACCGATACCAGTGCCGGAGTCGGTACCGGTAGCGGTTGAACTGTCTGACGCGGTTCCGAGGGTGTCGATGCCGCAAGGAGAGCTGCCAGACTGCGTTCAATAGCCAGGAACTTCTGGTCTATTGATGCTGCCGATGCCTGGGTATTGGTACCGGAGAAAGCAGCCAGCACCCCAGAGCATGGCACCAGTAGTTCTGCCGAGGTTGAGGCCTCGAGAACATCCTGGAGCCCCGATAATGCTTTGGAAGCCGAAGCCTCCCACCAGGGCAATTTTGCCGGTACAGAACCCTCAAGGGCAACGCCAGAGGCATCTCGATGCTTGGAAGGAGATCTACCTTTGAGGACCGGCAAGACTTATGTTTAGTTACCTGAGATCCATAGGAAGAAGACGAAGCCCTGGAAGACGTCGATGCCACAGAAGCTGCATTGGAGGGAAAAAGGGTGCTGAGCTTAGCAGCCCGGTTTTGTCGACCCCTCTTGGACATCATGGCACAAGCCATACACTCGGAGATGGAGTGGTCAGGACCTAAACATTTAAGACACCACTCATGGGTGTCGGTGACAGAGATGGTACCGCCACACTTGGTGCACTTTTTGAAACCCGAAGCAGGTTTTTCCATAGTGGAGGAAACTTTGGGCCTAAGGCCCAAAATGGCGCGTGCACCTGGAAAAGAAAAGTTTTGAAAAAAATACTATCTATATTTTTTTTTTGTTGTTTTTTTAAAGAAAGAAAGGAGAATCAGCGGTACCGGTATAGCGTCGAGGAAGGCAGACGCGACCACAAAAAGGAGAATAAGGAAACATTTTCTGCGGTGACAGGAACGATGACCTGCTGGCTCCGCGGAAAACGAAGAACTGGAGAGAGGCAGTTGGGAAAGGCGGAAAGGCAGCACGCAGGCGCTGTGGGATGCTCCCAAAAGCTTTCTAATTGGACGCTGGGGAGCGTTCCCGTGCAGGCTCCGTCGGTACCAACGATACCCATATGTGAAGACTATATTCCTGCTTGTTCCTGGAGATATATATATTCCGTAAAAAACAAAGGAAATGCAAGATGCTCGCAGACCAAGGAACTAAAAGAAAAAGTGAGAACCACAGCACAGTTTATAAGACCAAATTATAACTCATTTTATTCTGTTATAAACTGTGTTATGGTTCTCACTTTTTCTTTTTGAATATTTATTTTGCATCCACAGAAACCTCCCTTGACAATGGGTGCAGAGCAGTAGGACATTCATCCACAGAACTCATATTTAAAAAATATCTGGATTCTGGTCACCTCACTAACAAACATTCTCAAGTACCAGGCATATTGGGAACTAATAAAAAAACTCTACAAAAGTCACTTAAAATCTGCAAGTCCAAATCTACCATATCATACCAGCATAAACTTCCAAAACTCATACAAGGGGCCTACCCAGAAAAAAGCAGTACTATAAATACTGCAGCAGCCCCTAGAACATCCATACACCTATTTGAAAAGCTGAACAAGTCAAATTCCTCACTATATCAAGGCCTTCCTCAGCAGACACTCCACCCACTACAGATGGTACAAAACACCACAGCACGCATCATTACAGACACTCCAAGGACTGAGCACATCACTCCCGTTCTACAACAACTACACTGGCTCCCAATGATGGCAAGAGTTAAATATAAAACACTTATGATCATCTTCAAAATCATTCACCATCTTTCAGCAGACGTACTCAAAAACGTTATAACAAGGGATATCAGCAATAGACCAAGAAGAACCAATCACAATGACATAATCGGCACACCTGCAGGCTATCACAAAACCAAACATCAAAATGAGCACCATCACTACTGGCATCCACACTATGGAACTCCCTCCCAATGAGCCTGAGGGAATTAGATGACCTTACAGACTTCTGCAAAGACCTCAAAACATTCTTATAGAACCATATGAACATTCAGGCAACATCCCCTACCTAAACAGATACACTACTTCCTCCGCCAACTAAACTCGCACTCATCCTATCCATACACACAAGTTTATCATACCAAGTTATTAAATACCCTTCTATTAAATGTTAACCCTCAATTCTACTATCTAAATACTGTTAAGTGTACTGTCTAAATGTTTTTTGCTAAGTGTACTGTCCAAATGTTTACATGTAACCTAATGTTAAATGTAGCCCTCCAATTGTGATGTGACGTGATCACCTTTATTGAAGGATAAGGTGGCATACAAATCTAAATAAACACATTACTACAGTATAGTATACATCCCTATGTACAAACTCCATGTTAACAGAACACCTTACCTCAGTCACACACTTAGAACACAGACCCTCACCAAGTACAGAATAAGTGACTACAACCTAAAGTAAAAACAAAAATATGTAGACAAAAATGAAACTGAAACCCCAAGAAGCCAGACTCCGCATGCAGTACAATATCGGATAACACCACTTTGATTGTAGGATAAGGTGGTATATAAGTCTGTCTAAATAAATAAATAATAGATACAGTTCCCCATCCTGTGTAAAAGATAGTGCAAAGTCCATTATTAAATTGCTAGCTCTCTGACTGGGAGCTCTTAAAAGGGTTCTGATATATTTTTAAAGCAAAGTTACATTCTTTTTGGTGGTTTAGTGGCAATAGTTTCTTTAGCAGAGTAGGCTTTAAAAACTCTAGTAACCTTCTCAGCTTTTGGGAACTGCTGATACCTAATCAGGTGTTAGTTCACTCCCTACCCACCCCAACTCCCACCCTCCCCTAGTGAGCAATCTTGCTTTATAGGGCACCTCCCCATTTAACAAAGCACAGGGACTTGGAACAGCACATTTTGAATATAATTAAAATGATTTAACTGCTTTTTCTCTGAAAGGACAGCTGGGAAACCGGCTGGTACTTTGGTAGATCTCTCTCTTTTGCTTTAACAGATACCTAAACTCCACAAACAGAACAATGGCTGGGAAAAATCATATAGCTAAAGCTGTTGCCCCCATTACAGCTTCTGCCTCTGTCCAGACAGAGGTCCCAATGCCAGTTGAAGGACCGGTTCCATGTGCAGGGTGCCTGCATGCTGAAGCTCTGAGGAAACAAGTGGAGGAACTCAGAGGAGGTGGCGAGGCTGAGGAGCATTCAAGACAGTGAGAAGTACATTGATGAGATGCTTCTTGAAAGATACAAGCTCTCTAGCAGAGGAGATGATGGGTGCCAACAGAATGACGAAGGTTTGACAAGTCACCAGGGCCTGCAGAATCACCCATCCGACTTCTCCAGCCCTTGAATTGGAGAACCATTATGCAGCCCTGGAAGTGGAGGAGGTGAAAGTATCCCTGGAAAGGGAAGAACCAGAGCTCAAGTGTCCCAAAGTTGCAGAATCAGTGACCACAAGGAAGCGAAGGGTAGTGGTGGTTGGTGACTCTTCTGAGGGGTACTGAGGCGTCCATCTGCCGACCAGACTTGATGTCCAGAGAGGTATGCTGACTGCCTGGTGCCAAAATCCAAGATGTTACGGAGAGTTTGCCAAGACTCATCAAGCCCACTGACTATCACCCAATGTTCCTGAGCGGTCCTCCAGTTTAGTCCTCCACATCCGGGTAGTGCACCTCCTCCTGCAGAACGAAGACTGGACCAATCAGAATCTTGCTCTCATGATGTATCCTGCTGGAGCTCCCATCAGACCCCCAGTGTGTCCAGTCTCCGTGCAGCAGGAGGACTTGTGAGCCTAGTACTGGGCTCACTTAGTGACTTTGAGGCAACACTAGCTAGCTTTCTTTGTGGTTTCTATTTTATTTTCACTGCTGTATTTCTTTTATTTTGTTAGCTGACCCTTTAAATTTTCACTTTCAGTGCCGAAGGGGGGGCCGCTTGAGGAGCCGAGCCTGCACGCTCCTTCTCCCAGCCGTCTGTACGGGGGCTGAAGGCAGCGAGTTAATCTAGCTCTCCCTCATAGACAGTACGGAGGTGAGATCTTGTCTTGGCAGCCCCGTTTCTGGTTTGTCACGCTGGCTGTAGACTGTTCACGGCTCTAGCGTGCTGCCGCTTCAGGTTGGCTTCCCTCACGCTAAATCGGGGCTGTCCCGCAGTGCTCCATTCACTCAGCGGTTTTAAGGCATTTGGCCCTCCGGCATCAAGGGGTGAGTCTCTTAGAGCACCGACAGTGCTTTTCAGCATATTTATTTTTTCTTCGTTATTTTTCGACAGGCTGCTGATCGCGAGGTAATCTTTGTTGTTTTTCCTGCCGTTTTCTTTCTTCACCCATCGGTGCCAGCGGCCATTTTTTTTGCGCCGGCGTTTTTTGCTTTTTCCCGCCTTTTTCTCGTGGTTCTGGGATGCTGCGGTTAGTGGTTTAAGTAGGTACCGACAGGCTTATTGTTTTCTGACCTGCGGTCCTTGTCCCCATAGGTTTTGTTTATAAGGCTACTAATACAAAAAAAACAAAAAACACCTTTACACGGGTCTTGGCCCCATTTTTTCGTGGTTGGCTCTTTCTTCCTGTTTGGCCTCATGACTCCTTGCCTCCATGTCTACAAGGCCGCAGTGTTTAGTCTGCGGGTCCCACAGAGGGGCTCTATCGGACTCAGGGGTTTGTAAAGGCTGCACGTCAGTCTCCCCTGACCTTGAACTCCAAATGGAAGGCAAGGCTCTCTTGGAACCTGTTAGTCCTGCGCGGCAGACTGACAGGGAGTCGTCCCCAGGCCCTCATGCTCCCCTTTCCCCTGTGGCGTCCAAGGGGCAGGGGGTTCCCTTGTCCGAGGTATGTCAGCTCCTTCCTCGCTGGATTTTTCACCAGATTTTGTTCTTTTGATGCATCAGGCGTTCCGCTTGGGCTGTCTGGGCAAGCTGCCAGAGGCCGGGCCTTCTCCGTTGTCCCTCCCCTCCCGTTTAGGTGAGGAGGGTCAGCGGACTGTCCCAAAGCCAACTAAACGCTCTCGCCTCTCCTTTGAGAGTGAGGATGTCGACTGGCAAGAGCCTGAACTGGCTGTGGAGGCCGAGGACATCGGTGAGGAATTGGAGGAGGGGGAAATCCCCGATCCCGAAGATCAGGCCTGGATCATTTGCGTTTTCCGGAGAGAGGAGTTAGTTCCGTTGATTACAGAGTTTCTTCAGACGCTCAATCTTGCCTCAGTTCCTTCGGTGGAGGAAGGCCTAGAAGATCCCCTCATACAAGCCGTCCGAGATTCTCAGGTAGTTTTTCCTGTGCATCGTGTGGTGGCTCAGATGATTCAGACTGAATGGGATCAGCCCGAATCCGGGCTGAAGGGCATTCGTACGATGAACCGGTTGTATCCTCTAGCGGACAAGGATAAGGACCGGTTTAAATCGCCGCGCGTTGACGCCCTAGTATCAGCGGTCACCAAGAAGACTACGATTCCAGTCGAAGGCAGTGCGGCTTTGAAGGATATGCAGGATAGGAAAGTAGATGGTTTGTTAAAGCAGGCCTTTGAGACTAATGCCTTGTCTCTGCAGGCCTCTATTTGTGGAGCCTGGGTGGCGTGGAGCGTGTTTAAGATGGGCTCAGCATTTAGGTCATGAATCCAGCTTAGACCAGCAAAAGTTGTTAGAAGTGACCCGCTTGGAATCTGGGTCAGCTTACTTGGCAGATGTTCATTATGATTTGATTAGGACATTGGCTAATAGTATGGCTTCCTTGGTTGCGGCACGCAGGTCTATTTGGTTGAGAAATTGGGCTGCTGACGCTTCCTCTAAGTCCCGCCTCAGTAAATTACCCTTTAAAGAGAAGTTGTTGTTTGGTGAAAGATCTAGGGGACTCGAAAGGTGGTCGTCTTCCGGAAGATAAGCCTAAACTTGGTAGAACTTCGGTCCCGCGAGGTCCATCTCGGGACTTTCGGAGGTTTCGGTCGTCCCGTTTGTGGAGTTCCCAGCGTGGTAGGTTTGGGTACCGCTCTCAGGGGTTTCGCGGCTTCCGGGGAGCGGGCAGGGGGTTTGCCTCTGCTGCCTCTTCATCTTCATCCTCTTTTTCCCGCAAGCCGCAATGACGCCAGGCGGATTCCGGAGGACTGTCCAGTTATCGGGGGTCGACTTCGGCATTACCTACCTGCCTGGGCTCGGATAACTTCAGATCAGTGGGTGTTGGAGGTCGTCTGGGAAGGCTATGCCCTGGAGTTTGCCTGCCCCCTTCGAGATTCCTTCGTTCTATCTTCCAGCAAAGGCCAGCTCAAGGAGCAGGCGATTCGGTTAACTTTAGATCGTCTTATCGCCTTGGGGGCGGTAGTTCCCGTTCCGGCGGCCAAGCGTAGGCGCTACTCCATTTATTTCGTGGTGCCAAAGACAGACGGGTCCCTCCATCCTATTCTCGATCAAGGGCGTCAATCGTTGTCTCCGCGTTCCTCATTTCCGCATGGAAACCCTGCAGTCCGTCATCGTGGCGGTACGTCAAGGGGAGTTCCTAACTTCTCTGGATCTGTCCGAGGCTTATTTGCACATTCCTATCCGATCGGTGCATCAGCGTTTCCTACGGTTCGCGTTCCCATGGGGGCACTTTCAATTTCAAGCTCTACCCTTCGGTTTAGCGACGGCTCCGCGTACTTTCACCAAGATCATGGTAGTAGTGGCCGCTGCTTTGCGGCAGGACGGCGTCCTGGTCCACCCTTACCTAGACGATTGGTTGATTCGAGCGAAGTCCAAAGAGGAGAGCTTGCGGGCTACAAGGAAAGTGGTGTCTCTTCTGCAGTCTCTCGGCTGGGTGGTCAATGCGAAGAAAAGTCAGTTAGTGCCCACGCAGTGTCTCGAATATCTCGGGATTCAGTTCGACACGGCGAGAGGGTTGGTTTGCTTACCGCCCCGGCGTGTTCAGGCCTTGCTAAGTCTTGTGCGCACTTTCCTCAGGATGCCCGCTCCTTCTACTTGGTGGTACCTGCGCTTGTTGGGGACGATGGCGGCTACTCTAGAGGTAGTTCCCTGGGCCAGGTTTCACATGTGTCCGCTCCAGAGAGCCCTATTGTGTCGTTGGCGAACCAGACGGAGTCGCTCAACAAGTGGTTACCTTGTCCGACCCGTGTTCGTCGGGCGCTGCGGTGGTGGAGGTGCTCCCGAACATTGCAAGTGGGTCTGCCCCTGGAACAGCCTCGGTGGGTTCCGGTGATAACGGATGCCAGTCTGCTCGGCTGGGGTGCCCACTGCGAGGGTTGTTTCGCGCAGGGGACTTGATCAGCCCAGGAAGCCTCCTGGTCGATCAATCGGCTCGAGCTTTGGGCAGTGCGGAGAGCGCTGGAGGCCTTCGAGTCGGCTCTGCAGGGACGAGCGGTCCGAGTGCTCTCGGACAATTCAGCGGCGGTGGCGTACATCAACCGGCAGGGCGGCACAGGAAGCGTGGCCTTGGAGGACTAGGCGGAAGTGTTGTTCCAGTGGGTCGAGCTTTGTCTGTTGGCGATTTCGGCAGCGCATATCGCGGAAAAAGACAATATCATGGCAGATTTTCTCAGCAGGGTGCAAGTGGATCCTGGAGAGTGGGAGCTGCACCCACAGATCTACGCGCAGATAGTTCACCGGTGGGGTCCTCCACTGATGGACCTCATGGCAACGTTTCAGAGGGCCAAGACAGGACGGTTCTACAGCAGGCGGAGAGAACACATGTCCGAGGGGATAGATGCCCTCATTCAGCCGTGGCCGGCGGACGGGCTCCTCTATATCTTCCCGCCATGGGCGTTGATCGGCAGGGTGATCCAGCGCATCGAGGCACATCGTGGACAGGTGCTCCTTGTGGCTCCGGATTGTCCCTGGTATGCGGATCTGGTTCGCTTGGTCGACGGGCTTCCCTGGAGGCTTCCAGTTCTGCCGGATCTGCTGATTCAGGGACCTCTGCGGATGCCTCACGTGGCTTGGTTCTCGCTTATGGTTTGGCCATTGAGAGGGCTCGTTTGAGGAAGAAGGGCTATTCTTCAGCGGTTATCTCTACTCTGCTGCGGGCTCGCAAATCATCCACTTCCCTCGCGTACGTGCGCGTGTGGCGCATTTTTGAGGACTGGTGTTCGCGCCGTAGGATTCGGGCGGCGACGGCTTCTATTTGCATGATTCTCAGTTTCTTGCAGGACGGTTTTGATAAAGGGCTGGCCGCCAGTTCCTTAAAGGTTCAGCTGGCGGCTCTCGCGTGCTACAGAGGCAAGGTACTAGGGGTTTCTCTGGGGATGCACGCGGACGTCCGACAGTATCTGAAGGACGTTTTCTGACTATGGCCTTCGCGCAGGGTTGTTATTCCGCCTTGGGATTTGATTCTGGTCCAGCAGGCTTTAGCTCGTCCGCCCTTTGAACCGCTGCGGCAAGGGTCAGTTAAAGATCTGACCCTAAAGACTGTTTTTCTAGTGGCCATTTGTTCGGCACGGCGCATTTCGGAGCTGCAGGCACTTTCCTGTAGGGAACCATTCTTATCTTTTTCTAGAGATCGCGTAGTGTTGAGGCCTTTCTTCCGAAGGTGGTATCTCCTTTTCATCTGAATCAGTCCGTCTTTCTTCCGGTGTTTCACTCTGTCTCAGCAGGTGATTTGGAGGCGGGATTGCATCGCTTAGATGTTCGACGGGTACTGCGTCGTTATTTAAAGGTTTTGGAAACCTTCCGCAAGTCGGATCGCTTGTTTGTCCTCTTTGGCGGGGTCCGGAAAGGCGAAGCAGCGGCAAAGTCATCTATTTCTCGGTGGATTAAGGAGGCGATTTCCTCCGCTTATGTTGTGCAAGGACGTGTGGTTCCATTGGGTTTACGGGCTCACTCTACCAGAGCGCAGGAGACGTCATGGGCAGAACATAGTCTGGTTCTGCCGGTGGAGATTTGCAAGGCTGCTACTTGGTCGTCTCTCCATGCTTTCAGCAAGCACTACCGCTTGGAAGTGTTGGCCGCTCGGGATTCTTGTTTTGGGTCGGCGGTTTTGCGCGCCGGTTTGCAAGGTCCCGCCCGTTCCTAACTGCTCTGTGGAGGACTAAACTGGAGGACCGCTCAGGAAATGGAAATTACACTTACCTGGTAATTGTAGTTCCTGGAGGGTCCAGTTTAGTCCTCCTTCCCTCCCTTTTCTCTTTATTACTTCCTTTTCATCCGGCGCGCTCACTTCAGGGCGACGGTGAGTCCTATGAGACATTTTTGAGGAAACCCTTCTGTTGGGGGTTTCTAGGGCTTCTCTGTATTCCTATGGAACGTCAGTCCCTTCTTTTTGGTCGGTTGCTTACTGCTCTGTCAGGTGGCCGGCAGAAGCGCTGTGCAGAGTCGTGGCTTCCTCGTTTGGGGAGGGGGTCATTGTAACTGTAAGGGGGTTTAGTTATGATAAGGTTTGCTATTTTTACTTCTTTCATGTGTTGCTTCTTTAAGTCTGCTTTGTTACTAGTTCACTGGGGGTCTGATGGGAGCTCCAGCAGGATACATCATGAGAGCAAGATTCTGATTGGTCCAGTCTCCGTGCTGCAGGAGGTGCACTACCCGGATGTGGAGGACTAAACTGGACCCTCCAGGAACTACAATTACCAGGTAAGTGTAATTTCCATTTGCTAATCCATGTCGGAACAAATGATACTGCCAGGTATCCCTCTGAATGTATCAAAAGTGACTTCATGGCTCTGGGACAGAGGGTGAAGCAGTTAGGTGCACAGGTGGTGTTCTCTTCAATCCTCCCTGTAGAGGGTAAAGGCCAAGGCAGAGAGGCTCGCATCCTGGAGATGAATGCATGGCTGCGTGGATGGTGTCATCGAGATCGTTTTGGTTTCCTAGACCATGGGATGCTGTTCCAAGGGTTGCAGAGCAGAGATGGCATCCATCTGTCCAAGAAAGGTCAACGCGTCTTCAGTAGTAGACTGGCTAATCTACTGAAGATTGGAGATGGGTGAAAAAAGCCCCCAGGTAAGTGATGCATTAAAGCGTAGTTACTCACTTGTAACAGGTGATCTCCGGGAACAGCAGGAATTTAGTCTTCACATATGGGTTGTAGTCGGTACCGACGGAGCCTGCGTGGGAACGCTCCCCAGTGTCCAATAGGAAAGCTTTTGGGAGCTTCCCACAGCGCCTGCGTGCTGCCTTCCTGCCTTTCCAACTGTCCCGCTCCAGTTAAGTTTATAGCTGAGACAAAAGAGAGAGAGAGAGAGAGAGAGAGAGAGAGAGAGAGAGAGAGAGAGAGAGAGAGAGAGAGAGAGAGAGAGAGAGAGAGAGAGAGAGAGAGAGAGAGAGAGAGAGAGAGGGAGATACAACTCCTATGGGAGTTGGGCAGGTTGTGAAGACTAAATTCCTGCTGTTCCTGGAGATCACCTGTTACAGGTGAGTAACTACGCTATCTCCAGGAACAAGCAGGAACGTAGTCTTCACATATGGGGACTCCCTAGCTGCAGATGCCAGGGAGATGGCCCCAGGAAATTGTTAGGCCTTGTGAAAGGGCCATACTTCCCCCCCCCCCCCCCATGGATCTCTGGCATCCTACCAAGGATGGTGGGTAGGAGTTGATTAAGTCTGAAAAAGGTGTTGAAGAACAGCCTGGCCAAACAAGGCATCCCGGCGGGAGTCCTTGTCTAAGCAGTAGTGGGCTGTGAAGGTATGTACCGAAGCCCAAGTAGCTGCTCGACAGATGTCTTCAATAGACACAGAGTGAAGATGAGCCATTGAGGCTGCCATGGCTCTCACATTGTGAGCTGTGACATGGCCTTCAAGAGGAAGGTTCTTACTCTCATAGACAAAGGATATGCACTGAGCAATCCAGTTAGACAGAGTTCTTTTGGAAACTGGAAGTCCCAAATGACTAGGATCAAAAGCAACAAAGAGTTGAGAAGATTTTCTATGTTGCTGTGTCCTTTGCAAGTAAAAGGCCAAAGCTCTTTTACAGGCCAAGGTATGAAGGTTCCTTTCTGCACTGGAGGCATGAGGCCTCGGAACGAATACAGGAAGGTAAACCGCTTGGTTTAAATGGAAAGGTGAAACCACCTTTGGCATATAGTATGGATGAATCCTAAGAACTACCTTATGGTGGAACCTGTATAAGGAGGATCAGCCACTAACGCTTGCAATTCACTGATGCGACGTGCTGATGTGATTGCAATGAGGAAGATGACTTTTCAAGAAAGGAATTTCAAAGATGTAGTGGCTAATGGTTCGCGGTTTCATGAGCTGCAAGAGCACCATATTTAAATCCCATGCCACCGGTGGTGGCTTAATGGGAGGCTTTGTTAAAAGAAGGCCTCTCATAAATCTCGCTATGAGAGGATGAGAGGAAATAGGTTGTCCACTTAGAGGCTTGTAAGAAGCTGCAATAGCACTAAGATGGACTCTTACTGAATTTGTCTTGAGACCCGCATTTGACAAATGAAGGAGATACCTCTGGAATCGATATTGGAGTATCGTAAGAGGGTTAAGACCCTTCTGCAAGCACCATACGGTAAACCTTTTCCACTTAAAGGCATACGAGCGTCTTGTGGAGGGTTTCCTAGAAGCATGAAGAATATCCTTTACCTGTTGGGAAAAGTTAAGATCCTGAAGTTCTAGGCTTTCAGCAACCAGGCCCTGAGATGCAGAGACTGGGGATTCGGATGTCAGAGCATCCTGTCCTCTTGGGAGAGAAGATCTGGAGCGGATCCCAACTCCAGAGGCGGAGCTTGAGAGAGATGTAGGAGCAGAGGGTACCACATTTGCCGTGGCCAATGTGGAGCTATGAGAATCATATGACCTCTGTCTCTCTGAAGCTTGAATAGGGTTTTGGGAATGAGGGGAATGGGTGGGAAGGCACATAGGAAGTCCTGACCCCAGTGGAGGAGGAAGGCGTCCCTTGCCTGACAACATCGAGCCGGAATTCTGGAACAGAACCGGGGATGTTTGGCATTCAGCGGACTTGCAAAGAGGTCTATGTCCGGGGTTCCCCAAATCTGAAATATTTGGGCAACCTGGTCTGCATGGAGAGACCATTCGTGTGGAAACCGAACTCGACTGAGTTTGTCTGCCCAAGAGTTTTGGATGCCTGGAAGATACATTGCAAGGAGATGAATCTGATGCTCTCTGGAGAGGGCCCATAGTCGCAAAGCTTTGTTGCATAGCTACAAAGAGCCTTTTCCGCCCTGCTTGTTCACATAGAACATAGCTACCTGATTGTCCGTTTGAACTAGGACTGTCTTGTAGCTGTGAGCTGGGCATGAAATACTCGAAGAGCAAAGAAGATTGCTCTGAGCTCCAGGAGGTTGATGTGAAGACAGGCCTCCTGTGGAGTCCAGGTACCCTGGGTAGAAAGATCGTGCAGGTGGGCTCCCCATCCCACCTGTGATGCATCTGTTAGGGTGGCTTGGGATAGGGGTTGCTGGAAAGGAGACCCCACCAGAAGGTTTCTGGGTGATTGCCACCATTTAAGGGCAACCAACCTTTTTGTTAAAATAGTAAATAAAAGGAAAAGGAGACCCCTATGGCTTTCAAAAGAGGTAGCTGAAAAAGTGAAGAAAAAGAGGGAGGCCTTCATGAAATAAAAGAGACGAAGACAGGCATCTATATTTGGAAAAACTTAGAGAAGCTAGCAAAGTAGTCAAGAAAGCAAAGATTCAGAAAGAGGAGGAAATAGCCAATGCAATAAAATGGGGGGATAAGACTTTTTCAGATATGTTAGTGAGAAGAGGAAGGGCAAAAGTGGTATTGTCAGACTCAAGGGTGAAGGGGAGGAATATGTAGAAGCTGATGAGGATAAAGCGGAATTGCTTAAATATTTCTGTTCTGTGTTCACATGAAGATGAAGAACCAGGAGCAAGACCTCAGAAAACACCCACAAACAGGAACAGAAGCGAGGGACATCTTAAACCAATTTTCAGAAGACTGTGTTCGTGAGAAACTAGCTCAACTTAAAGTAGACAAAGCGATGGGACTGGATGGGATACACCCTAGAATACTGAGGGAACTTGGGGACGTTCTAGCAGCTCCACTGACTGACCTTTCCAATGCCTCGGAGTCGGGAATGGTGCCAAAGGACTGGAGAGAGGCTCATGTGGTGCCTTTACACAAAAGCGGAAGTAAGGATGTGGTTGAAAACTACAGGCCGGTTAGTTTAACTTCGGTGGTGAGTAAATTATTGGAAACGCTGCTGAAAGAGAAAATAGTGAGTTTTCTGGAGTCCAGCAGATTACAGGATCTGAGGCAGCATGGATTCACCAGAGGGAGGTCTTGTCAGACAAATCTGATTGATTTCTTTGACTTGGTGACCAGGGAGTTGGACCGAGGGAGAGCCCTAGATGTGGTGTATTTAGATTTCAGTAAGCCTTTGACACCGTTCCTCACAGGCAACTTATAAACAAACTGAGCACCCTAGGGATGGACCCTAAAGTTACTGCTTGGGTTAGAAATTGGTTGGGTGGGAGGCGACAAAGAGTACAGGTAAATGGGGCTCACTCTGAGGAGAAGGATGTTACCAGTGGTGTGCCCCAGGGATCTGTCCTTGGTCCGATTCTTTTTAACATCTTTGTTAGTGATATAACGGAAGGGCTGTCGGGTAAGGTTTGCCTTTTTGCGGATACCAAAATCTGCAATAGAGTAGACACCCAGGAAGGTGTAGATAACACTGGTCAACATTGAAATCGTTACTGACTTTAAAAGGCCCTAATCTGTAGTATCTTGGTGAGCTGAACATGAATATAACATTAAAAAAAATTATTGGCTCTCGTTTTGAAGATATTGCATGTTGTTCATTTTTGAGGTTTCACCGTGTAAATTTATCCAGTAGGACATCAACAACATCCCAAATAATCCTTGAATGATGTAATATTGCATCACATTGCATAATACCAGTATGCACACATCATCCAGAGTTGATTGCATCATTTTCTGATGCAATGCAATACTACTGCCAGATGGCTGCTGAAGCCATCTGAAGTCAGCAATGTACTATACGCAGTCAGAAAGGTTGAGTATTTAAAATATTTCAGACTGTGTGCGAGACAGTTTAAGCTACTGTTACATGTAACTTTTATTAATCATATAATTTTAGCCATTTAGGTACAATACAGGACAGTAATGCCGCAAAAGTGCATTAATACCGTTGACAATTCCTGCTACATTTGTGGGGAAGTGACATTTGCCAACCAGAAGAAAAGTATCACTTCTCAACTGAAGAAGGCATATCATCTTTACTTCGGATGCAAGACTGGTGACCAAGATAAGCTTTGGGCCCCGCATATATGCTGCGCTACATGTACAACACAGCTTTCACAGTGGTTGAATTGCAAAAGACCATCAATACCATTTGCAGTCCCCATGGTGTGGAGAGAGCCAAGCAACCATATAAATGACTATTACTTCTGCTTGGTTCCTCCTCTTTCCAGCCGAATAACGAAGCAAAAGAAGTCAAGCATAGTCTACCCAAACATTCCATCTGCATTGAGACCAGTTCCACATGGTCAGGGACTTCCTATTCCAGAACCTCCATCAGAATATTCTCTTGATTCATCTGATGAGGACAAGGGTGAGCCGACCTGTTCTTCTCCTGGTCCGTCAGCATGCCGTGACCCAGATTTTCACTGGGATGCATATAAACTCCACACAGAATAACACAGGAAGAACTAAATGACCTGGTTCGTGATTTGGACTTATTCAAGACCAAGGCAGAATTGTTAGGATCAAGACTCCAACAATGGAATCTTCTAGAAGATGTCAACATTACTTCATATAGAAAGCGCCACCAGCAGTTGGAGCCTTTCTTCAGAAAGGAACGTAATCTGGTATTCTGTTCCGATATTGAAAGCCTCATGAATGCCTTAAAAATCACTCATGACCCACAAGACTGGAGACTATTTTATAGACTCCTCGAAACTGAGTCTGAAGGCTGTGCTTTTGAACAATGGAAACCGTCTTCCATCTATTCCAGTAGCGTATGCCGTCCACATGAAAGAGACATATGATAATGGAAGTCAGTAGATGCTTTAAGTTAACTATAACAAGTACAGCTGGCACCTCTGTCGTGACTTGAAGGTAGTTGCCCTTTTAATGGGACTGCAGCAGGGATATATAAAATACATGTGTTTCTTATGTGAGTGGGATAGCCGAGCAAGGGATTGGCACTACTTGCGGAAGGAATGGAATCACAGACAAAATGTAACAGTTGGAGAGAAGAATATCCAGCACCCAGCTCTGGTTGAGGCTCACAAAATCCTGCTACCACCCCTTCACATCAAACTAGGTTTGATGAAAAACTTCGTGAAAGCCATGGACCGCACTTCACCAGCTTTCCGATACCTGCATGAAAAATGTCCTCGACTCAGCGAAGCAAAGATTAAAGAGGGAGTTTTTGTGGGTCCTCAGATTCGAGAACTCTTCAAAGATGACCGGTTCAACAACTTGCTGCAGGGTGATGCGAAACAAGCATGGAATGCTTTTCGCCTAGTGTCAACAAACTTTCTCGGGAATGTTAGGGCAGAAAACTACAAGGAACTAGTAGACGACATGCTGATGCAGTATCAGAAACTTGGCTGCACTATGTCTCTAAAGATCCATTTCCTTGATTCCCATCTCGATTTCTTTCCCGACAACTGTGGTATGGTTAGTGATGAACAGGGCGAACGTTTTCACCAGGATATCGCAACAATGGAGCAAAGATACCAGGGAAAATGCTGGCTGACTACTGCTGGACACTCCCCAAAGAAGCTCCCGAACAGCTGTACAAGAGACAGGCGAAAAAATCTAAGAAGTAGTCTATGACTTGTTTTTTTACAGGTATTAACCGAAGGCCTATTATATTTACTATTGACATGCATTTCATGATGTAAACATTAATTCTTGTAGATTACAAAAACACTAGAGCCAACTTCGCAATTTCACTGTCATTCGTGTTCAGCATATAAAAATTGATAAGAAATTACTATTTTTATTTCAGTAACATGACTTTTGTAAAACTTTGTTGACCAGTGTAACATGAGGAGGGATCTAGCTAAGCTAGAAGAATGGTCTAGAATCTGGCAGCTGGGATTTAATGTTAAAAAATGTAAGGTCATGCATTTGGGCTGCAGCAATCCAAGGGAGCAATATAATATTGGGGGTGAAGTACTTTTGTCTACTAAAGAAGAGCGGGACCTGGGCGTGGTTGTGTCTAATGATCTTAAAGTAGCTAAACAGGTAGAAAAGGCGACGGCAAAAGCTAGAACATGCTTGGGTGCATACGGAGAGGAATGGCTAGCAGAAAAAAAGAGGTGATAGTACCTCTGTATAAGTCTTTGATGCAACCTCATTTGGAGTATAGTGTGCAATTCTGGAGACCGCACCTTCAAAAGGATGTGAACAGAATGCAGTCGGTGCAGAGGGTGGCTACTAAAATGGTTAGTGGTCTTCATTATAAAACATATGAGGACAGAATTAAGGATCTTAATATGTACACCTTAGAGGAAAGGCGGGATAGAGGTGATATGATTGAGATGTTTAAATACCTCCGCAGCATAAATGTTCAGGGGGAGAGCCTCTTTCAATTGAAAGCAAGTTCTGCTACGAGGGGACATGGGATGAGGGTGAAGGGGGATAGATTCAGGAGTGATTTGCGGAAATATTTCTTTACGGAAAGAGTGGTGGATCCGTGGAATAGTCTCCCAGTGGAGGTGGTAGAGATGAGGACAGTAACTGAATTAAAAAAAAGCATGGGACAAACACAGGATCTCTAAAGGAAAAAAGGGGACTGTTGTAGTTGTTGATATGGAAGGACAGACTAGATAGGCCATGTGGTCTTTTTCTGTCATCATATTTCTATGTTTCTAAAAGGAAAATAAAATTATTTTTTCTACCTTTGTCGTCTGACCATTTTATTCACTGATCATGCTGGTCCCAATCTGAGGCGTCTTCTTTCTTGTCTTCTCTTAGCTCTTTTTCTATGGTCTATAGTCCATCTGCCATTTCTTATCTCTTCTTTTGTTTTTTTTTACTTCCCTTCCATCAGCCTATTTCCAGTCCCACTAATCGTCCCCAGTATCAGCCCTCTTTCCAGTACTCCCCTCCCAGTACCGTCCAATGTCAACCTCCTTGCATTTCCAGGACTGCCACTGGTGACCATTTCCTCCCAGTCCTCCTCCTTCCCCAGGTCCAGCTACAGGATCATGACTTATACGCCCCCTGTAGACGTTCATCAATATGGTTTCAGCCCAAACCATGAGGTCGAGACATTTTAATATCTCTTTTTGACACATTCTTAAAAGGACTCAAACTCAAAGCAAGCATTCAAACTTATCTTCTTAGATATTGCATCTGTCTTTGACACAATTAGTCAAAATATTCTAATACAGAGGCTTCAACAAATTGGAATCTATGGCACAACTCTTCTTTGGTTTCAATCCTACCTAACGGACTACATCCAACAAGTCAAAATCAGACACTCATCATCAGACACATATAATCAAGAGCAAGGTATTCCCAAGGTTCAGCCTTGTCAGCATTGCTGTTTAATATCTATTTACGGCCAATCTACAAGATCTTTCAACAGTTCAAAAAAGGATATCACATCTATGCAGATGACATAATGCTATACCTACCTTTTGAGGTCACCTGACCTTAGTCAAATTATATCATGTTTCAGCAAGGCCTCACAATGACTAATCTCACATAACCTGCGGATACATTTTAAGAAAACTGAAGTATTGTATGTCAACAAGAACCAATAATTTATCCCACCATCCAACCTACAGTTCAAGGAAGCCCACCTTGAAGAAAAGGATGAAATAAAATATCTCGGAATTACCCTTGATCGAATCCTCATCCTTTCCACACACAAACTAACCACCAGGTCAATTTACAACAAACTAAGGATGATACAGCAACTAAGACCACTCCTATTAAGTCAAGACTTCCGCTCAGTACTTCAGAAAATATCTGCCCCCATTTTGACTACTGAAACAGTACATCAGGGGCCATCTAAACAAGCAATAAAAACACCAAATGGCTCAAAACACAGCCGCACATGTAGTCTTTAAAATCCACAGTTCTGAACACATCACCCCTATCCTTCACCAGCTCCACTCATTCAAAGCAGAATCATTTACAAAATAATTATGATAACGTTCAAAGTAATACATGGCATAGCACAATCCTATCTAATCTCCCTAATCAAAGAAAACCCCAAAACGACAGACTAAGACAAATTTGCACACAGAACATGCTGACTGTTTCCAAAGACTTTCAGAACACAAATAGGTCAACAAGTGATTGAGTCTTTGCATTCTTTGCACTGATTCTCTGAAACTCCCTAACAAATAACCCCAGAGCATTGGCTAACCTCACAACTTTCAGGAAACAACTCAAGACTCACTTATTTAAAGATTTTGGCACTCAGTCAGGATGCAGAAAACGTTTATGCAACAAACCTTACTCTTATCCCCCATGTTTTCCAAACTGACCATCTTGTGCCAGCGCTATGTTGTAAATATGTTAACAGTTATGCTTTAATGTATTTTGTTAAATATGCTTAGATCAACTCAAGCTTAACGAGATTGTGAAATTACATTAATCCACTAACAATATTCCTTGTAAAAGTTACATTCATATTTGTTCCCCTGTTTTGATGTAACAAAGTTGGTTATTTGTAAACCGCTTTGATCTTGTGAGAAGGTAATAAAAAAAAAAAAAAGCACATAAATAAATATTTGTGCCATGTAGAAGTTGTGTCAGCTTCTGTTCACTTTAAGGATTCTTTGAACCATACAATTTGATCAGGGGTGATTAAACCTTTGCACATAGATCTATCCATTCCATACCCCCTCCCCTTCTGGTCCATTCATGCAACTCCCTATTAAAACCCACCTCGTCATCGCTCAGGAGATGCTGCATATAGAACGCATGCAGTTCCTTCTGGAGGGTCGTCACGTTGAAGTACTGAACTGCTTCCTAAAAAGCAAAAATAAAATTAATGAAAAGCAAACTGCTTAAAGTTCCTCTGTAATGCAAATCTTATGGTCAAAAAATGGCAAAACCTAGGAAGATAAGGAATGCAAGAAGCAACATATTAGTTACACAGTGCCGGGAGAGCACACCTCTTTATTGGGCATCTACCGAAAAATCATCAGGTTTGTAACATTTGTTTGAAGGAGAGCAGTTGTCTTCCAGGACTGTGTAACAGCTGGCTTAGAATTAATTCCAGTTCTCTGTTTTAAAGATGTGCTGCAACATTATAAAACACATCCCAGCCGACCCAGAGAGGGAGTCAGTCAGTGTGCTGTCACCCTCTCGCTGCACTGCAAGGAAGCACATTGCTATGATGCCGTCGCTTACTCTTTCATGGTGCTTCCCCGTGAAAGCAAATACATCACAGACATGCACAAGCTTTTTATTTAGTTTAAAAAACAAACGTTATTTCAATTCATTTTCTGAAAAGCCTGACATGACGTACATCCAATGGCACTGTGTTTTACAACAATGCACAAAACCTCGAAAACATGAAACAGTTTTAGTCTGACTGTCCTAAATGCATAGTAGGATTTTCTCATTTTCAGGGACTGCAACAACCAGTCGCACGTTAGCATTGAGTTAATTTACTGAGCACTTATATTCTGCTCCTAGCGGAAGTGGAGATGTAGACAGCACAGTTACTTACCTGTAACAGGTGATCTCTGGGAACAGCAGGAATAAGTCTTCACATATGGGTACATCGGTACCGACGGAGCCTGCGCGGGAACGCTCCCCAGCGTCCAAAAAAGAACGCTTTTGGGAGCATCCCACATGCATGCGCACTGCCTTCCCGCCATTCTACTTCCCTCACAACAGTTGAGTTTGTAGCTGAGATCGAAGGAGGAAAGTAGACAAATCAGAAGAGAGAAAGAAAGAGAGAGAGAACACAACTCCTAGGGGAGGTGGGTGGGTTGTGAAGACTTATTCCTGCTGTTCCCAGAGATCACCAGTTACAGGTAAGTAAAGCACAGTTACTTACCTGTAACAGGTGATCTCTGGGAACAGCAGGAATAAGTCTTCACATATGGGTATTGTCGGTACCGACGGAGCCTGCGAGGGAACGCTCCCCAGCGTCCAGTAAGAAAGCTTTTGGGAGCATCCCACAGCGCCTGCGCGCTGCCTTCCCGCCTTTCCCAACCGCCTCTCTCCAGTTCGAGTTTTAAAGCTGAGACAAAGAGAGAGAGAGGAAAGGAAAGAGAGAGATACAACTCCTAGGGGAGGTGGGTGGGTTGTGAAGACTTATTCCTGCTGTTCCCAGAGATCACCTGTTACAGGTAAGTAACTGTGCTATCTCCAGGAACAAGCAGGAATGAGTCTTCACATATGGGGACTCCCTAGCTGCAGATGCCAGGGAGAGACCCCATGGTTGTGTGCCCTTGCAAAGGGCTCCACTTCCACCCATGGATCTCTGGCATCCGACCAGGGTAGGTGGGTAGGAGTTGATTAGGAATGGAACAGGTGTTTGAGGACAGCCTGACCAAATGAGGCATCCCAGCGGGAGTCCTTGTCCAAACAGTAATGGGCTGTGAAGGTATGAACCGAGGCCCAGGTGGCCGCTCAACAGATTTGGTCGATGGACACAGAGTTTAGATGAGCCATTGAGGCTGCCATGGCTCTCACATTGTGAGCTGTGACATGGCCCTCCAGAGAAATGTTTCTACTCTGGTAGGCAAAAGAAATACACTGAGCAATCCAGTTGGACAGTGTTCTCTTAGAGACTGGAAGTCCTAAATGAGAAGGATCAAAAGCAACAAAGAGTTGAGAAGACTTTCTATGTTGCTGTGTTCTTTGTAACTAGAAAGCGAGAGCACTCTTACAATCCAAGGTATGAAGATTCCTCTCTGCATTTGATGCATGAGGTCCTGGAAAAAAAGACAGGTAAATATACCTCTTGGTTCAGATGAAAAGGCGAGACCAATTTAGGCATAAAGTGTGGATTGGTCCTGAGGACTACCTTATCATGATGGAACCTTGTATAAGGTGGATTAGCCACCAAAGCTTGCAACTCACTGATGCGGCGTGCTGAAGTGACTGCAATGAGAAAAACAACTTTCCAAGAAAGAAATTTCAATGAGGTGGTGGCTAAAGGTTCAAAGGGTGGCTTCATAAGCTGGCCAAGAACCAGGTTTAAGTCCCATGCCACTGGAGGTGGTCTAATGGGAGGTTTAGTTAAAAGAAGGCCTCTCATGAATCTTGCTATAAGAGGGTGAGAGGAAATAGGTTGTCCATTAAGAGGCTTGAGGGACGCTGCAATAGCTCTCAAATGGACTCTTACTGAATTCGTTTTCAGGCCTGCATGGGATAGATGCAGGAGATACTCTAGTAGAGAATTCAGAGGTATTGCAAGAGGGTTTAGACCCTTCTCTGAACACCAAATGGTAAATCTTTTCCATTTGAAAGTATAGGAACGCCTAGTAGAAGGCTTTCTAGAGGCATAACATCTCTGACTTGTTGAGAGAGATGAAAATCTTGACGGTCTAGGCCCTCAGCAACCAAGCCCTGAGAGGGAGCGACTGGGGGTTTGGGTGCCACAATGTTCCCCCTTCCTGGGACAGAAGGTCTGGTGCAGAGCCCAAGTTCAGGGAAGGAGCTTGAGAGAGATGCAGAAGTAGAGGGTACCACACTTGGCGTGGCCAATGTGGAGCTGTGAGGATCATGGTCCCTCGATCTCTCTGAAGCTTGAATAGTGTTTTGGGAATTAGGGGAATTGGTGGAAAAGCATAAAGGAAGTCTTGACCCCAGTGAAGGAGGAAGGCATCCTTGGCCTGAACTCCCTGACATGGAATTCTGGAACAGAACCGGGGAAGTTTGGCATTCCACGGACTTGCAAAGAGGTCTATGTCCGGGGTTCCCCAAATTTGAAAAATCCTGGCTACCTGGTCCATGTGGAGGGACCACTCGTGTGGGAGCAGAGCTCGACTGAGTCTGTCCATCCAAGAGTTTTGAATGCCTGGAAGATATACTGCCAGAAGATGGATGTGATGCTCTCTGGCGAAGGCCCACAGTCGCAAAGCTTCGTTGCAAAGCGACAGAGAGCCTGTCCCTCCCTGCTTGTTTACATAGAACATGGCTACTTGGTTGTCCGTATGGATGAGGACTGTCCTGTAGCTGAGCAGGGAATGGAACACTCTGAGAGCTAAGAATATTGCTCTGAGTTCCAAGAGATTGATATGCAGAGAAGTCTCCTGTGGAGACCAGATACCCTGGGTGGAGAGATCCTGCAAATGAGCTCCCCAACCCATTGGAGAAGCATCTGTTGTCAGAGTTGCTTGGGGTAGCGACTGCTGAAAAGGGGACCCCAGCAACAGATTTGGAGGGGACTTCCACCACTGGAGAGACCAAAATAGGCGACTGGAGTTTGCTATTTTGTCTGACAGGCAACCTGATGCCCGAGTCCATTGGGTGGACAAAGTCCATTGAGCTGCCCTCATGTGAAGGCGAGCATATGGAACCACATGCACGGTGGATGCCATGTGGCCTAATAGTTTTAACATCTCTCGAGCAGTTAAATGGGACTTTAACTGTATCTTGGAGGCTAACTGCACCAAGTGTAGGCAATGGGCCTGAGGAAGATAGGCCCTTGCAGTTGTGGTATCCAGCAAGGCCCCTATAAACTCCAAGGACTGAGTAGGGGTGAGATGGGATTTTGGGATGTTTATTACCAGTCCCAAATACTGAAGGATACGCATTGTGCAGGTTAGACAAATCTGGGCCTCTGACTGGGATGGAGCTCGAATGAGCCAGTCATCCAGAAATGGGAAAACAAATATTCCTAGAGTGCGCAGAAATGCAGCTACTACTGCCATGCATTTTGTGAACACCCTTGGTGCAGAGGCCAGACCGAAAGGAAGCACCCTGTATTGGTCGTGCTTTCCTTGAAAAGGGAACCGAAGGAACCTTCCGTGTGTTGGATGGATGAGGACATGGGTGTACGCATCCTTGAGATCTAGAGAACAAAGCCAATCCTGACTCTGAAGGTATGGCAGCAGAGTACCGAGAGAAATCATCTTGAATTTCTCTTTGAATAGAAACTTGTTCAATTCTCTGAGATCTAAAATGGGTCTGTAGCCCCCTGTTTTCTTTGGAGTAAGAAAATAAGGGGAGTAGAACCCTGAGCCCTGTTGAAGAAGGGGTACTTCTTCTATTGCCCCTTGAGCAAGAAGGGTAGCAGAGTTCCAAATCAGATGCTTGTAACCAAGCAATTCTGCGTGCACCTATGGCAATAGCCGAGGCTCTGCTTACACACTCAAAAGAGTCAAAGGCTGCACGGTTGGAAAATTTGGAAACATCTTGGGCATGTTTAAGCCAAGTGAGAAATCCCTGCCTTTTATCTTCTGAAATAAAAGGGGCTAAAGTCTGAAGATCTGTGACTTCCTTTAGAAACATCCCCATATAGAGACTATAGGAGTTGATTCTGGCAGCAAGCATATTAGCTTGGAAAACCCTTCTGCCAAAAGCATCAAGGGTTTCGCATTCACGTCCTGGAGGATTAGAGGAGTGTCTCTTTGCACTCCTTATTTTCCTCATGGCAGACTCTACCACAATACAGTGGTGAGGAAGCTGAGACTTATGAAAGCCAGGACAAGGAGGGACACGGTACATGGTGTCTAACCTACGAGAACGAGGAGAGGTAGTAAGAGGAGTCTCCCACATGCTCAACATGAGGTCATAGAGAATCTCATGAATAGGTAAGGTGGCTGCTTCCTTAGGAGCCTTAGGGTATTGCAAAATATCTAATTGCTTGGCTCTAGGCTCTGACTCAGGGGCCACTGTAATGGAGAGGCCCCTAGCCACTTCCCTAATGAAGTCTTGAAAAGACAAGTCTTCTGGAGGAGACATTCTTTGTTTTGGAGAATCAGACTCCTGAGGAAGAAGTACCGGTGCCTCGACAGAAGCCTCCGACTCAGAGTCTTCGGAGGAATCGAAGTATCGCCTGTCTGGATGCTCCTGTAGAGCCCGATACGCTTACCGAGTGGGATCGACATTGGGAGTAAGCGATACCGGTTCGGTACCGATGGGCATCATAGGACAGGGTACCGTTGCAGTCGACACAGAAGCCGATGTAATCGGTACCGGCACCGGGAACGATGCCGGTGCCGGAGTCGGTACCGGCAACGGAGATTGTTGCGGTACCAAAGGCGTCGAAGCCTGTATAAAAACGCCGTTAGGGTGCGCTGCATGGACAGAATCTTCTGATCCATCGACGCCACCAGAGTCTGGATGTCGGTAGCGGTGGAGGCCACCGGTACCCCAGAACACAGCAACAGGTGATCGGTTGAGGCCGAGCCATCGATGTCAACCTGTGACCCCATAGATAATGCTTTGGAAGCCGGAACTTCCCGCAGGGGTAATTTTGCCGGTGCGGATTCCTCGAGGACAAGCCCGGAGGCATCTCGATGCTTAGAGGGAGATTTGCCCTTCGAGGACCGGCTGGATTTATGTTTGGTTACCTGAGATCCATGGGAGGAAGAAGCAGCCCTAGAAGACGTCGATGCCACCGAGGCTGCATCAGAGGGAAACAGGGTACTGAGCTTGGCTGCTCAGTTCTGCCGACCTCTTTTAGACATCATGGTACAGGACACACAATCCGTGATGGAATGGTCAGGACCCAAACATTTTAGACACCAATCATGGGTGTCGGTGACAGAAATAGTACCGCCACACTTCGTGCACTTTTTAAACCCGGAAGCGGGCTTCTCCATGAGGAGAAAAATGTTCAGGCCTAAGGCCCAAACCGCAAATGCACAGTTGAAGAAAGAAAAGTTTTTGTTTTGTTTTTTTGTAAGAAAGAAAAGAAAAGACCGGCGGTACCGGTCTGACGTCTGACGTCGAAGAAGGCAGACATGACACAGAAAAATAAAGAAAAAAATAAAGACTTCTTCTGCGGTGACAGGAACACGACCTGCTGGCTCCGCGGAAAAGAAGAACTGGAGAGAGGCGGTTGGGAAAGGCGGGAAGGCAGCACGCAGGCGCTGTGGGATGCTCCCAAAAGCTTTCTTACTGGACGCTGGGGAGCGTTCCCGCGCAGGCTCTGTCGGTACCGACGATACCCATATGTGAAGACTCATTCCTGTTTGTTCCTGGAGATAACTTTTTCCCCTTAGGTGAAGAAAGTTTTTTAGAAGATTTACTATTGGCTGGGACAGAGGAAAGTCTTGACAATCCTCTGAGGGTAGGATTATCAGTATTTAACTGACTAGCCTGAAATAGACAATCCTTGTTGAAGAGATGTTCTCCAGTACAAGGACTATTCCCCAGCTTTTCTTGTACTCATTTATCCAAGTCTGAAGCTTGGAGCCAGGCTATGCGTCGTGCTCCTACGGCTATAGCAAAAGATCTGCTGATAGATTCAAAAGAATCCAGGGAAGCACGATAAAGGAATGTAGAGATATCGAGCATGATTGACTAGTGATAAATAGTCTGCTCTTTTATGTTCCTGAAGGAAAGGGTTCAAAAGTTTTAAATTTTTTGTAACCTCTTCCAAAAAGTATCCCATATAGAAAATATATGAAATGATTCTTGCTGAAAGCATAGATGCTTGGAAGCAGATGCCCAAAAGCATCTAAGGTCCTAGACCCACGACCTGGCGGATAAGAGGAGTGCTTTTTTGCACTCTTAACACGCCTCATTGCTGATTCTACTACTATAGAATGATGAGGGAGTTGAGCCTTCTGAAAACCTGGAGAAGGTGGCACTTTATAGATAGTGTCAATTCTCTTGGAATGTGGGGATACCGTTAAGGGAGTTTCCCACATTCTTAATAACAGATCCTGTAGGATCTGATGTAAAGGAAGCATGATTGCCTCCTCTGGAAACCAGGGGGATTGCAGAATTTCTGAATCCCTTGGTATAGACTCTTTCCCAGGTATAGAGATGGCAAGTATTCTTGCCATATCAAGCAGGAAAGCTTGAAAAAAGATCTCCTCCAAGAGGAACCCTCTGAAATGAGGAGTATAAGCTGGAACTGTTGAAAGTTCAGCTGCGGTACCGATGGATGCATCACCGACCGGGCTTAGAAGACCGGGAAAGATGAAGCATCGGATTCTCTTTAAAGAGATGTGTACGGTACCCCTTGATGTCGGTACCGAATCCTCCAGGCTAGAAAGTGATTCCAGGCTCGGCATCGAAGGAAGCGAGCCTGTAGAAGAAGGTATCGAAGGCATCGATGCCGGTACCAATGTCGATACCCGCATCTGCACCGATGGCCAATCTGGCACCGGGAGTGATGCTGATGTCGGTACGCGCAGACACCAACACCGGTGCCAGCACCGAAGCCGATACCGGCACCGATACTGGCAGTCGAAGAACGGTCTACAGCGACTCTAGCAGTACCAAAGTAGCTGAGAGATTCGCCAGACTACGTTCGATGAGGAGGAGTCTTTCATCTAACACCATAGCCGATGCCGGGGTATCGGTACCACACGAAGCGGTCCAGACCACCGAGCACGGTACAGGTGCATCCACAGAGGTAAAAATCTCGGGAGCAACCTGAGATCCCGATAATGCTTTGGAGGCCGAAGACTCCCGCCGGGATTGAGCCATAGTGTCCTCGAGGGCAAGGCCAGAGGCATCTCGATGCTTAGAAAGATCTACCTCTCGAGGACTGGCTAGTCTTAACAGACTGTTGTTTGGTTACCTGACCGTGGAAGGAAAAAGAGACTCTGGCTGGTGACATCATGGGGGATGTAGACCCGGTGCCGAGCTGTGCTCGGTTCTGAAGAGCTCTTCTGTTGAAACTCCTACAAGAGAAACACTCTTTAGGACAATGGTCAGGACCTAAACAAGGCAGACACCAAAAATGAGTGTCTATTAACCTAGTTGTACCGCCACACTTTCCACATTTCTTAAAGATAGTGGCTGGCTTTTCCATAATGGAAAGGATAGAGGCCTAGTGGCCAAAAAGAGGTCAGACACTAAACCAGAAAAAATTCTTAGTGAAAAGAAGAAATTTTCCAAGAAAAAGAAAGAAAAGCACCGGCGGTACCGGTGGGCGTCGAACAAAGGCAGGCGCGACCACAAAAAATAAAAATAAAAAAGATGAATTTTCTGCGGTGACAAGGACACGTCCCGTCGGCTCCGCGCAAAAACGAAGAACTGTTGTGAGGGAAGTAGAATGGCGGGAAGGCAGCACGCATGCGTGTGGGATGCTCCCAAAAGCGTTCTTTTTTGGACGCTGGGGAGAGTTCCCGCGCAGGCTCCGTCGGTACCGACGTTGCCATGCAAATGCAATGTGTGCCTTTGAGTCAGTGCTGACTCCTGGCGACCCAGAAGCTCCTGGGTTTTCTTGGCAGTATCACCGGAAGTAGATTGCCAGGCCTTTCTTCCGAGGCAATGGAGGGTTAAGTGACTTGCCCAAGGCCACAAGGAGTGCTAGCGGGAATTGAACCCTGGTTGCTTGGTTACCAAGCCAGTGTTCTAACCACTAGGCTACTTGACGTTGCCATATGTGAAGACTAATTCCTGCTTGTTCCTGGAGATTAGTGGTTACAGCAGTAGGCTGGGAATCAGCGAGGCCAAGGTTCAAATCCCACCAATGTTCCTTGTGGCCTTAGGCAAGTTACTTAATCCTCCACTGCATCAGATACAAACTTGCAATATATGTCTTCAAGCCACTGATGTAGCCATCAGCTTGGCTGAAAGTCAGACCAAATCATATATGTTATCCACCTAAAGCTGCAGATTCTAAGGTTGCCACCTCAACAGGGCCCTGGCCATACAGCCCCCATAGACCACCACCTGCAAGGACACATCAGCCAACTGAAAAGATTGAATCCCTGATGAAGGAATCTTATGACCTTTGAGAGCAGACTCATCCTCCATGAAAATGATTTTCTACGGAAGATGGCCGAGAACAGCGCATCCACCTTAGGAACACTAAGTATTCTATCAATCTCTGCCTGGGGCCATGGGGAGCAGCCTACACAGAGACCAAGGTGCCCCGACATGGCACCCCAGCAACTTCCATTCTTTTGCTATTGGCTAAGTAAATGGGAAAAACCTTATATGGCCTGTAGGTTCCCCTCAGAATGCTCGTTGCTGAGGGAGTTTCTCAGCGATTTTAAGGCAGGGTTCACAGCTAAACTATCCAATTCCTGCCCCGATACTTGCAGATTAATTCTGGGAGGAGCTGCCATCCCCTGCCCTATCCTAATGGAAATCTGATAGCAGAAGAAGCCTCTGGAGATAAGTGAACAAACCCTGTTTATAAAAATGGTAAACTTAAAAGCTTGGAACAAAAGAGACTGAATTATTTGGAAAATTCCTCATCTTAAATTCTTTAAAAGCACAAAGTAGTTACTGGCTTGATTTAAACTTTACAATTAATTTTCCCTAGTCTAGGCCTTTTAGAGGTATTAAACAAAACGGACAAGCATTTGCTGCTGCTGCAAGTAGAAGATTTTAAAATTAATTTGACCTAGTCTGAAGGCAGGCCTTTCAGAGGTCTAAACAAAACAAACAGGTAGTTAATCTTTTCCCACCTACCCCAGGCACATCTCTTATTTTATGGTTGGTTTCCCAAATAAGAGTGAACTATAATCACCAAGTGATTAACCTTAATAGATTATTAGAAGTTCATTGAGCAGAAATCACATAAAATTAGCAGATAGAAAGACCAAAAATCCTGAAATTCTTCCTTTAGCCTAGATATTCTAACTCCCTTAGCAACTCTAAACAGCTCATCAATATAAAGAATCAGATAGCAGTCCAGCAGCGAG
Source organism: Ichthyophis bannanicus (assembly GCA_033557465.1). Classification (NCBI taxonomy): domain Eukaryota; kingdom Metazoa; phylum Chordata; class Amphibia; order Gymnophiona; family Ichthyophiidae; genus Ichthyophis; species Ichthyophis bannanicus. The sequence continues at coordinate 753,486,172 of CM066031.1, forward strand.
ATAAGGGCTATCCAGTACTTTGCACTGAGTGCCACAAGTATCTTTATCTCCCAGTTGGTGAGAGGCCATATGAGTGCCCTCAAAGCACAGAGCTCCAGGCTCTCACAGTACGAATCCGGTCTCTGGAGGTTAGTGTAGCAGACTTTGAGGAGATGAGGCAGAGAGGAGATCTTCAGGAACATTGTAGAGAAGTCGCACCTCCAATCTGGCAGCCTCTGTGCTGCCTTGGAAGAGGAAGTCACCTGGAAGGACAGCATAACCTTAGTATGGCAGGAAGCGATCTGTAGCCCTCCAGGTATTTGCAATAGCCTCTTGCACAAAGATGTGCCTCCAGGCGTTTCTGCCCAGGAGGAAAGGGCTAGTACAGCAGTCTTAGTTGATGGTTCAATCATTAGGCATTTAGACAGCCGAGTGGCTGATGAGCGTGAGGACAGCCTGGTCAATTGCCTGCCTGGTGCAAAGGTGGCGGAGCTCACATGTAACCTAAATAGGATTTTAGGCAATGCTGGGGAGGAGCTGGTTGTCCTAGTACATATTAGTGGCAATGATATAGGAAAATGTGGGAGGGAGGTTCTGGAAGCCAAATTTAGGCTTTTTGATAGAAAGTTGAAATCCAGAACGTCCAGGATTGCACTCTTAGAAATGCTTCTTGTTCCATGTGCATGACCCCAGAGACAGGCAGAGCTCTGGAGTCTCAATGTGTGGATGAGTCGATGGTGCAGTGAGGAAGGTTTTTGATTTGTTAGGAACTGGGCTACATTCTGGGAAAAGGGGAGCCTATTCTGCAAAGATGGGCTTCATCTTAAAAAGGGCGATACCAGTCTACTAGTGCTAACTTTCAAAACAGAGACAGAGCAGCTTTTAAACTAGAACCTGCGGGAAGCTAACAGTGCACAGGAGTGCATAGTTCAGAGTAAGGTATCTATGAAGGATACCATCATAATAGGGAAATTAAGGCATTCAGTTAGTGAGGTTGTTAAAAAAGGCTAAAATAGCCCAGGTGCCTTTAAATAAACAGCAGAAATAGAGAGACGTTGCAAATTATCCCTGCTAACTGCTATGAAGGTTGTGAATTCAAGCAAACATATCTTGAAATGTCTCTATGTAAATGTTAGAGGCATAAAAAAGAAAGCAGAATTAGATTGTACAGCATTAAATGAAGCAAGAGATATAACAGGCATCTCAGAGACCTGGCGGAGGGAGGATAATCAATGGGAGATTGTGATATAATTTATACCCTGATATTACCACGATATAGTGTCATCCTCTCTCACCAATTTGATCCATTCTATGTTAAAGAGAGCATTGCGCCCAACAGTATAAAAGTTCCACAGGAAACAAATGCGCCATTGAGACCATATGAATAGAAATTCCATGTATGAAGGGGAAGAAAATAGTGGTAGGAATTTATTACCATATGTCTAAATAGAAGGAGCAGACAGATGATGAAATGATATTACAAATTAATGAAGCTAGCAAAATTGGCAATACAATAATAATGGGCCATTTCAATTATCTCAATATTGATAGGATAAATGCCACATCAAGGCAAGCTAGGGAAGTAAAGTTCCTAGATGAAATAAATGACTGCTTCATGGAACAACTAGTTCAGGAACTAGCTAAAGGAGGAGCAATGAGCGGGGGAGGATGGGAGAGGGTGGTTAGAAAGGGAATGATATAAAGAGTATTTAGAGTAATATTATATGAATTAATAGAATACATAATAGTTAATAAATACAAATGTGTGAAGTTTGATACATAAATGTTATGTGTAGTTTGATACATGTTAAGTGAAGTTTGTAATGATACTAAATACTTAATAAAATGATCAAATGAAAAAAAAAAGGAGGAGCAATTTTATACTTAGCCCTTTGTGGGACACAGGATTTGGCCATGTTGAGACCACTCGGCACTAATGATCATATGATCACATTTGAGTTAATAACTGGAGTATGTAAAGGAAATCTACTTTGTCAGTGTTTACTTTTCAAAAGAGAGACTATAATAAAATGAGGATCAAGGAAAATTGTTAGAAAGAACCTAAAAGGAGTAGCTGTAAAGATCTTCATCTTTATCGTTATTCAGATGCTTGATTGACCACCCAGGCAAAAGCATCAGGGTGGTTAACAATAGATAAATGGGCTGCAGTAGGTAAGGAATGCACGCCAATTTAATAGACAGGAAAGCGGAGAGGATAGGGCACACAGAAACAGCGAGGAAAAGCATGCATATAGAAGCAGCCAAAAATCAGGAGGGGCATATGGTCTGGTCTGGAGTTAGAAAGAGATCAAAGGCGAGACCGAAGAAATGAGGCTTCGGCATCGCCTTGAACCTTGGGAAAGATGGTTTGGCACAGAGTGAGGCTGGGAGCGAGTTCCAAAGTGCTGGGCCTAGAACAAAGAATGCAGAGTGAAGAGAGCTCTAAACGTGCATGGGCAGGGGATGGGAGGGACAGACATTATGGATTGAACAAAGGGCACAGGGAGGGGTATGCATTGTTAGGTGGTCAGCAAGGTATTGAGGTGCACCAGTGTGAACTACCCTGTGCACCATAGTGAGCATTCTGTATTTAAACCGGAACCAGAGGGGGAGCCAGTGTAGACGGATAAGGAGAGGTGACACATGATCTGAGCGTGAGGAGTAAGTGAGGAAATGAGCAGCTATGTTCTGGAGCAACTGTAAGCAGTGAAATTGGAACTGTGGTAAACCTGTTAGGACAGCATTACAATAATCAAGGTGCAATAGGAGGAGGGACACTATAAAGAGTTGTCAGGGATAAGGGGAGAATGGAACGCATGATCCGTAGCTGGTGGAGCGTGATGAACAAGCGGCATACAAGTGAGGTAAAATCAAGAGATTACAATCTTGGAAGCCCAAAGCAGATGCATCCTACACATCAAGAAAGGTGCAAGGAAGGCCAAACAGCCAACTTGTTAAAAGATGGAGGCAAAAAGCAGCTATTAAAATAAAAAAAATATCCTTCAAAAATGGAAAAAGAACCAAATGAAGAAAACAGGAAATGGTATAAACACTGGCAAATTAAATGCAAGACATGGCTAAGGAAGTCAATGAGAATTTGAAAAGAAGCTTAACAGAGATAAAAAAAACTCACAATAAAATCTTTTTCGGGTACATACAAAGGAAGGCGGCAGGGAAGAAGCCAGTTGGACCATTAGATCAAGGAGTAAAAAAGGGCCATTCAGGGGAGACAGAGCTGTAGCTGAGAAACTAAATTATTTGCTTTGGTCTTTATGAGGAAGATGTGAAAAAGCTACCTATAGCAGAAAGGGCATTTAAGGATTATGAGTTAGAAGCACTAAATGAGATCTCAGTGAAAATGGAAGATGTAGAAGAACAAATTGATAAACTAAAGAGCAGCAAATCACCTAGACCAGATGGTATACATTCTATCTTTAAAATCATCTATGATACCGAAAGCTTGGAGGATGGCCATCCCAATGCCTATTTTTAAAAAGGGCTCTAGGATGATCTGGGAAACTACAGACTGGCAAGCCTAACATCAGTGGCAGGCAAAATGATGGAAACCATTAACAACAACAAAATTACTGGACACTTTGACAGATATGGTCTAATGGGACAAAGTCAACATGGATTTAGCCAAGGGTAGTCTTCCCTCAATCTGCTCCATTTCTTTGAAGATGTGAACAAACAAGTGAATCAAGGTGAGCCAGATAATATAGTGCATTTAGAATTTTAGAAAGTGTGACAAAATACCACATCGGAGACTTCTGAGGGAGTTAAAAAATCCTGGCACAGGAGGCAATGTCCTATTGTGGATTGGAAACCACAGGTTAAAAGTGGTCTGTATGAGTTCCTGGAGGAAAAGTCCATAAACTATTATTAAAGTGAGCTGGGGAAATCCACTACTTACCCATAGGACAAGCAACATGGACTCTATATACTTTTAGGAACCCAACAGGTACTTGTGAACTGGATTGGCCATAGTTGGAAAAAGGATACTGGGCTTGATGGATCTTTGGTCTGCCCCAGTATGACATATCTTATGTTCTTAAGAGATTAAAAAAAACAAAACAAGAGGGAGGAAGTGACGTCATCGAGCATGGCAGCAGTGTAAAAGCGGAGCTCTGTGGATGCTTCATGAAAACCCCTATATATCAACATGAGATAAACTCTATACATTCGAACAGCCCTGTTAATTCTATTTTTAGTGAATAAAATTTTTTTGTTGGATCGTTTGCCGTGAAAACCCCTGGCAAATAAACACTCCGGTGAGAGAATTGTAGGGAAAAAACTGACAAACCAGATCCTTAATAAAGGAGAACACATGACGCTGCGGAAAGGGACTGCAGACGAAATCGTTTGCATACAGGACCGCGACGACAAGCTCCTCCGGAAAAAACAAGATGGCGGCTGGCAGCGCGGTAAGTGAGGAAGAACCGGCCATACTGAAGAGCACGGAAAAAGAAGAAGGGGGAGAAATTGGCGCACTGAGAGGAGAGCTGAAGGGATGGTTTGGTACCATCAGGCAAGATCTTGCTCATTTCAAAACAGAGGTACATACCTGGTTGGAGGAGTTGAGGTCGGATGTGAGGGAAGTTGGGCAGAGAATGGAGGAAGTGGAGAATAAACTGGAGAACCAGGAAGGCACAATACAGGGTATTCAAGAGAGAATGGATTCTATGGAAGGTAATCAAGAGGACCTGTGGTCAAAGGTGGAGGATCTAGAGAACAGATCACGGCGATCCAATATAAGGATAAGAGGAGTTCCTGAAAATGCAGAGAAATCTGACTGTGCAGGACTGTGGAACAATTTTGTGTACAGATAATGAAGGAGGCAGGTCTGGATGTGTCTGCTTACTGTTGGAAGTTGGACCGGGTTCATAGAGCGCTGGGTCCTAAAAGAGATGGACGTATCAGAGAGATTGTGGCCTGTTTTCATGAATACTCCACTAAGAATGCTGTAGTGGAAGCTGCCCGTAAAAATAAATAAACTGCAATGGGAAAATCAGCACATAGAGATATATGTAGACTTATCAGTTATCACAATGCGGAAGAGGCAAGAGTTTGCAGTGATAACCAAGCGGCTGAAAGAAGGTCAAATCAAATATAAATGTAATATATTGGATTACAATTTTGTATAGCGGGAGTGCCTTCACACAAAGACGACAGAGGAGGCTGCTAGGGCGATGAGAGAGATGGGATGGTTGGAGGTGGCAGATGTTGATCAAGTACCGCAAGCAAAGTCGCCGAGGCCGCAGAGCGGAGAAAGTGGGTGAAGGCGGGCACAGCAGGGAGATCGACGACTACACCGGCAAAAGAAGAACACGCCGCAACCAGAGGGCAGAGGATAAAAATACTGGACATTAAGGAAACTGTGATAAATAAGTTAAGGGTCTGAGTTTCTTGTGGTGGGGGAAGGAGTGTCAGTTAAAATAAGGGGAAGAGGAATGGAGATAAAGCTGCAAGGGGAAAAGTTGATGTGGCTGTATTTGTTTGTTGCTGGGTGCTTAATGAATCATGCCTCAATGGAAAAGAGATAAGGGTGGCCTGGAGGGAGGATGGTGGGGGAGGGGGGAGTAAGGGAAAAGGGAAATTAATGGATTTCTGCCTGTTGAGAAGAAGGGATATTGATAATATGAACGTTGATAGATGGCCAAAGTACGGGTATTGACGATAAATGTATGTGGTCTCAACCCCCTGATAAAGGCAGAGAATGTTTAAAGAAATAACTAGGCTCAAGGGAGATATATTTATACAGGAGACACACTTGAAGAAGTGTGATGAATGGAGGGTGACAAAAAATTTCAAGGACAATGATTCACATCCAATCAGGTTGAACTGAAGAAAGGGGGGGGGGAATTTTGATAAATGGGCAATTCCCTTATACAGTGAGTACCTTACAGCAGGATAGAGGGGGAAGATATCTTTTTGTAAAAATAAAAATTCTAGAGCAAGTGTTTACATTGGTGAATGTTTATGGGCCGAATACGGCACAAGGGGCCTTTTATGAAACAATAACCACTTCTATATCCCAATTTACTGAGGGTCAGTTGATTATTGGAGGGGACTTCAATCTGAGTCAACCCAACAATGGATAATTTTAAGGGGGATATATCGGGGAGTGCTAAGAGTAGGAGACAATTGAAATTAATGGGGAAGAAATTGGGGGTGGTAGACACGTTGAGGGAATTGAAAGGGCGGGTAAAGGATTTCACATTCTATTCCCCAGTACATAAATCCTTTTCGAGACTAGATATAATTTGGGTGGCTAAGTCCATGATATCTGGGTTGGATATGCGTGAGATTGGGGAAAGGACGTGGTCTGATCATGCATCTATGTGGATTGAATTTAGGCTAGAGAATGGGGGGGGGGGAAGAAATGGGTGGACATTAAATGAATCTTTTGGAGAATCCAGAAATAGTCCAACAAATTCTGAAGACGATAATGTCGTATCTAGAGATAAATGATAAGGAAGATTGTAAAACTGGAACCCTGTGGGAATGCCTGAAAGCCATAGTGCGGGGGAACCTGATATCGATAGGTTCGCATGTGAAGAAGGTTAAAGAGGAAAAAAAAAGAATCTACGTAACAGGATACGGGACATGGGGGGTTTCCAGAAACAAGGGAAATTAGAGGTAAAGGCGGTACAAGAATTAACTGCTATGAGGCGAGAATTGGGTGAATTACAATGGATAGAAATTAAATATGCGCAAGGTAGATTAAAACAGCAGTTTTTTGAACTGGGCAATAAGCTGAGCCGTTTATTGGCACATAAATTGAAACACCACCAGACTAGGAACTATATAACTAAAAGCACCTCCACTGGCTGCCTATTCACTGCCGACACTCCTTCAAAATACTATTACTAACCTTCAAGGCCATCAACAATTGCTCCTCCGCCTCACTCACGGACCTTGTCCACCCCACTCCCCCCAACAGATCCAGAAGGTCATTCGCTGCCAACACACTGGTAATCCCAAATGCAATCACAAAATGCTCGCAAGCAACAAGGAACAGAGCCTTTGTGTTCTATGCACCCACAAGCTGGAACGTTCTCCCAACCACCATCCGGTCCATTACGGACCTTGTCCAGTTTAGGAAGGCACTGAAACACTACCTCTTCCTTCACTACTCCCAGGCTAGTGATAAACCACAATCAGACATACCCAACCACCAGGACAGCAACCCTGTACACCCCATGTCACACTGATGCAACGCCACTAGCACAACTGTATAACCTGTAAATAGCAACATGTATATAGCTGTCTATTCCTGTAAATAGTTGCTGAGCAACTCTGGTCAATACTGTATTTGTAACCTGAGTGCCCAGCTTGTATATAGTTACCCATGTTAGTCCCAAACTACACCACTTGTTCATTGTAATGTGCAGTGCAGGTTTCCACCGCACTGTACAGGTTATTGTTTGCCTGTAAACCGCACTGATTTTAAAGAGTGCGGTATAGAAAAGATATTAAATAAATTTAAAAAAATAAATAAGAGACGCACGGGGACGGGAAGTAAGGAAATTGGGGCAAATTCAAGAGAGATTTGTGGAGTTTTACAAGCAATTATACTCTCCAGAACATACGGGCTCCCTGGGAAGAACAAAAAAATATTTACAACAGGTAAATTTACCTAGGTTGACCTTGGAGGAAGCTGAGCAAATTTCTAAGCCTATAATGGTAAAAGAGGTAATTGAGGTGATGAACCTCAATACCTACTATAATAACAAAAGGACAGACTAGATAGGCCATGTGGTCTTTTTCTGTCGTCATATCTCTATGTTTCTATGTTTCGCATAAAGCATATGGATGGATGGATTCACTAATAAATTTTATAAAACATTTGGTGCTGTATTGGGTGAGCCATTGACACATCTCTTCAACTCTTTTAAAGAGGGAGAAAAAAATCCCAGAATCAATGCAGACAGCGGGAGTTACAATTATGCCAAAAGAGGGAAAGGACCCAAATTTATGTGGTTCATACAGACCTATATCATTGTTAGATACGGATTTAAAAAATATTTACTAAAGTGTTAGCCAACAGGATATTACCATATATACCCAAACTTGTGCATGAAAATCAATCTGGGTTTGTACCAGGACGTCAAATGGCAGATAATATAAGGAAGGTTTTGAACGCGATGTGGAAGGGGGAAAAGGGGGAGGAACAGATGCTTTTATTGACAATAGATGCTGAAAAAGCGTTTGATCGCGTGTCATGTCCTTTTCTTTTTAAGGTGTTGGAGCAGATGGGGATAGAGGGGAATTATCTGAATTGGAGCTATATATGAGCAACCAATGGCTAAAATTCATATTAATGGGGAATATACAAAGGGGGACTCGCCAGGGGTGCCCTCTTTCGCTGATTCTCTTTGTACTCTCTATGGAGCCATTGGCCCAGTGGGTGAGAGAATGTCCAGAGATATGTGGGGTGAAATGGAAGCATCTAGAAAGTAAAGTCTCCCTATTTGTGGATGACTTGCTTTTCATGTTGACCTAACCGACAGAATCATTGAAGGCTTTATATGACATATACTGTTGGAATTTGGGGAGATCTCAGGCTTTAAAATAAATGCCACCAAATCGGTGATATTAAACATATCCACCCCAGTAGAAATACAATTACAGATCAAAAAGAGATTCCCATTTCGATGGGCCAAACATAGCATTAAATATTTGGGAATATTTTTAACCTCAAAGGGACTAGATATGTTTGGGGCAAATTTCGTAAGGTTGGAAAAAATAATAAGGCGAGAGTTGGAGGAATGGGGAAGTAGAGAAATGTCATGGATGGGGATAGTGTCCACTATTAAAATGATGACGTTACCCAAGTTGATATACCTCTTTACCACACTTCTTATAAATGTGCCAAAGAGCTATATAGCGAGACTACAGAGGATTATTATGAAATTTGTGGGGGGAGGAAAAACCAATAGAGTGGCATGGAAGACTCTTACAAGAAAGAGAGAGCAGGGTGGTATGGCTATCCAAGATTTAGCTAGATATATAGAGGCAGTGCAATTAAGTGCAATTGTAGAGTGGGGGGCAGAAGAGATAAAAAAGAGTGGGCTCAGATAGAATCAGCCGAACTTGAAGATGGTAAGATAGGAGAGCTCCAATGCATACCGAAAAGTATAAAAAGTGGATACCAGGGAAGTAACTCACATGTCAAACTGACTCTGAGGCTCTGGGACAAATGGAAACACTTGTGGTAGGGGAAGAGTGGAGTGTCCAGGCTGATACCTATTCGAGGAAATCCAGATTTTCCTCTAGTGGTGGGGGAAAAAAGTTTGAGAAGTGGGAGAGAAATGGTTTGACAAAGATAGGACAACTATTAGAGGGGAGGAAGATAAAAGATTTTGAAGACTTAATAAAGGAATATGATCTAGAGGGTAAAGATATATATATAGATATAAACAGATATGTCACTATATACAACATAAGAAGAGACCCCACAGAAGTAGAGAGAATGTTCCTGACAGGGCAGAAAAAAGGGGTACTGGCGAAGATGTATAACATGATGGCCAAGGAAGGGGACTAGGATAGGTTTCCAACGGAAATGGGATATAGATTTAGGAGAAACATGGGAGGATTCAATGTGGAAACAGATATATCGGAATCGATATAAGGGAATATTAGCTGCCAATTTAATTGAGAATAACTATAAAGTAATGTACTGTTGGCATCTAACAACGGAAAAATTACATATTAAGCATAAACAAGTTGATAAGTGTTGGAGACAATGTGGAGAAAGGGGGACTTATTTGCATATCTGGTGTAATTGTAATAAATTGTATCGGATATGGAAGAGGTTTTTATATTACTCGGTGATATTTTGGGGAAAGAAATTAAGCCCCAACCTTCTGGGCAATGCTAGGAGTGAAACCTTCCATATTAAAAAACAGAGGGCTTTTTCTTAAACCTGGGGTGTGTGGCCCTTAGAGTTCTAATCGCCAGGAAGTGGAAGCAGGCAGTACCTCCAACGATGGAGGAATACAAATCATATTTGGGACATATATATTTAATGAACAAGTTAACAGCATTAAAAAGAGCTACACCACAGCAATTTCTAAGTACTTGGGGGAACTATATAAAGTGGGAATCTAATATATCAAAATGAAGTAGAAAATGATGTCAGAAATTCATTGGGGAGGAGGGGGGCTTAAAAAAGAGAAAAAGAATAGTGTGTACATGGAGTAGAGGAAAGAAGGTGGAAAAAGGAATGAATAAGTTTGTATATTGGTTGGATGTTATGATAACTGACTGGAAAATGGTTATGTGTTAAAGTTTTGTTGATTGAAGATAACTGTACCAGTTTTATAAAATATAAATAAAAAAAACAAAAACAAACAAAACAAAAAACAGAGTAAGGATAAAGGGTCAATTTTCTCAACAGAGGAAGGTGAAGAGTAGAGTACCCCAGGGATATGTACTGGGAACGATGCTTTTAGCTCATTTATAAATAACCTGGAATTAGGAACAAACAGTGAAATGATTTAATTTTAAGATGTCACCAAATTATTCAGTTATTAAATGGCATGCGGATTGTGAAAAACTGCAGGAGGACCTGGTGAGACTGGGCAGACAATGGCACTTCAAAGTGCAAAGTGATGCATGTAGGGAAAAACAGACCAAACTATAGATATGTGCTAGGTTCCACATTAGGAGTCGCCACCCGAGAACAGGATCTGGGCATGATTATAGACAATACATGGAAATCTTCTGTTCAGTGTGAGGAGGCAGGCAGGCAAAAAAAAAGCAAACAATTTTAGGAATCATTAGGAAAGGAATGGAATATAAAACGAAGACGACTATAATGCCTCTATACTGCTCGATGGTGCAACCACACCTTGAGTACTGTATGCAATTCTGGTCTCCACATCTTAAGAAAACTAGAGACATAGGAAAAGGTACAGAGAAGGGTGACCAAAATACATAGTAACATAGTATATGACAGCAGATATCAGCATGCTCCATCTAGTCTGCCTGCTTTGTGCAGGTCACCCCTCCCCATCCATTTCTTTGTTTAGGGGTGTACCTACCGCTCTGTGCAGATCACCCCTATTTGTTGAGATATAAGAGACAGTTAAGTTTATTTTGATTTTATCCTGTTGCTATAAAAAGGGATCCACTGTTTCTGTCCCATGCCCTTTTGAATTCTGTCACTGTATTTGCCCCCACCACTTCCATCGGCAGGGCATCCCAAGCATCCATCACGCTTCCAGTGAAAAAGCATTTCCCGACATTGCCCTTCAGTTTACACCCTTGCAGTTTCTTGTTATGCCATCTAGTTTTACAGCTTCCCCGTCTTTAAATACTTGAGTATTAATGAACAAACAAACCATTTTCAAAGGTCTGTATCATATCTCCCTTGTCACTCCTCTCCTCTAGAGTGTACATATTTAGGTCTTCAAGTCTCTTCTCATATGTCTTCTGGTACAGGCTTCAAATCATTTTGGTTGCCTTCCTCAACCGTTTCCAGTCTTTTTATATCCTTTGCGAGATATGATCTCCAAAACTGAACACAATATTCCAAGTGAGGCCTCACCAGCGACTTGTACAGTGGCATTAGTACCTCTTCCTTCCTGCTGGTAATTCCATTCTGTATGCAATCCAGCATCCTTCTGGCTTTGGCCACCGCCTTGTCACACTGTTTTGCCACCTTGAGATCCTCAGAAACAATCACTCCAAGGTCCTTCTCCTGGTCCGTGCACACGAACCTCTCGCCCCCTATCGCATACAATTCCCTTGGATTTCTGCATCCCAAATGCATGGCACTGCACTTCTTCGCATTAAATCTTAACTGCCAAGCATTAGACCATTCTTCAAGCTTTTGTAGATCTTTCCTCGTGTTCTCCACTCTCTCAGGGGAATCCACTCTGTTGCAAATGTTTGTGTCATCTGCAAAAAGACAGACTTTTCCATTCAGTCCTTCAGAAATACCACTCAAAAATACAATGAATTGGACCGAACCCTGGGGCACACTGCTAATCACCCTCCTTTCATCCGAGTGAGTTCCGTTTACCATCACCTTCTGTTGTCTGTCAGTCAACCAATTTCTGATCCAGTTCACCACCTTGGGAACCATCCCTAAACTATTGAGTTTATTGATAAGCCTTCTATGAGGAACAGTATCAAAGGGCTTTGCTGAAATCCAGGTAGATGACATCCATCACATGCCCCTGATCTACTTCTCTGGTCACCCAGTCAAAGAACCCAATCAGATTTGTTTGGCAAGATTGTCCTTTGGTAAAATCATGTAGCCTCGGATCATGCAACCTTTTGGTTTTGAGAAAGTCCACTATTCGCTCTTTCAGGGGCACCTCCATTACTTTTCCCGCCACCGATTTGTACTTTCCAGTATCACCCTTGGAACCCTTTTAAAAAAATTGGTGTTTCATTAGCCATCCTCCAATCTTCAACTATTACTGATGATTTTAATGATAGTTCACAGATTAGTAATAGTAGGTCTGCAATCTCATGTTTTCAGTTCTTTCAACACCCTTGAATGTATACCATCCGACCCAGTTGATTTGCTATTCTTCAGTTTATCAAGTAATTGTAATACATCTTCCCGGTTTATCAATATTTCTTTCAATTCTTTAAACACCACTTCAGGTATGGGTAACTTCCCTACATCTTCTTCAGTGAAGACTGAAGCAAAGAATTCATTCAGTCTCTCCGTTATGGCCTTGTCCCTTCTTAGTGCCCCTTTAACCCCTTTACCATTCAATGGTCCAACTGACTTTCACACATTTTTTTGCTAAGAATGTACTTGAAAAAATTTTTATTATAAGTTTTTGCTTCCACAGCAAGATTTTTTTCCAAGTTCTCTCTTTGCATGTGTTATCAATGCCTTGCCTCGCCTCTAACTTGCCAGTGCTTATGCTTCCTGTTTTTGTCATTTGGCGCCTTTTTCTATTTCCTGAAAGATGCTTTTTTGGCTACAACAGCCTCTCTGACCTCACTTTTAAACCATGCTGGCAGTTTTTTGAACTTCCTTCAATTTTTCTTAAAGCGTGGAATACAGCTGGTCTGGACTTCCAAGATAGTGTTTTTAAACACCCATGCTTGATGTAAATCTTTAATCTTTGCAGCTGCTCCTTTTAGTTCTTTCTTTCCTCATTTTATCATCAGAGACGTTTGTCAAAACTAAAGAGACTTGGGATGGGAGGCAGTGTATTACTGTGGATCAGGAACTGGTTAAGAGATAGAAAGCAGAGGGTAGGGCTAAATGGACAATTTTCCCAATGGAGAAAGGTGAATAGTGGTGTACCCCAGGGATTTGTGCTGGGTCCGCTGCTTTTTGACATATTCATAAATGACCTGGAAAGTGGAACAACGAGTGAGGTTATCAAATTTGCAGATGACACAAAACTATTTAAAGTTGTTAAAACCCAAGAGGATTGTGGAAAATTGCAATTGGAAGACTGGGCATCAAAATGGCAGATGAAATTTAATGTGGACAAGTGCAAAGTTATGCACCTAGGGAAGAACAACCCAAACTATGGTTGCACGATGCAAGGTTCCACATTAGGACCACCACCCAGGAAAAAAGATATTGTGGATAACATGCTAAAACCCTCGGCCCAGTGTGCAGCGGCGGCCAAGAGAGCAAATAGAATGCTAGGTATCATAAGGAAAGGAATGGAAAATAAAACAAAGGATATTATAATGCCTCTATATCGTTCCATGGTGAGACCGCACCTTGAATATTGTGTGCAATTCTGGTCGCCGTATCTTAAAAAGGATATAGCGATATTAGAAAAGGTTCAGAGAAGAGCCACCAAAATGGTAAAGGGGATGGAAGGATACTCCTATGAAGAAAGGCTAAAAAGGTTAGGGCTCTTTAATCTGGAAAAGAGACAACTGAGGGGAGATATGATAGAAGTCTATAAATTAATGAACGGAGTGGAACGGGTAAACGTAGATCGATTGTTTACGTTAGCAGAATATAGAAAGACTAGGGGACATGCAATGAAGCTACAGGGTAAACTATTTAAGACTAATAAAAGAAAATATATTTTCACTCAACGTGTAATCAAACTGTGGAATTTGTTACCAGAGGATGTAGTAAAGGCTGTTAGTGTAGCTGGGTTTAAAAATGTTTGGACAAGTTCCTGGAGGAAAGGTCCATAAACCATTATTAAGAAGGGACCCAGGATATCAATGCTTGACCCAGTACAAGCATTGTGGAACCTGTGTCTTTTGGGGAAACTGCTAGGTACGTATGACCTAGATTGGCCACTGTTGGAAACAGGATACTGGGCTTGATGGACCTTGGTCTGACCCAGTATGGCATATCTTATGTTCTTATGTTCTTATCATAGTCTTCCTTTTGAAAGTTAAAATGTAGTACTACCGTAGATTTCCTTGCCGTCTTTCCTGCATTTATTAAATCAAACGTGATCATGCTATGAAGCGTAGTTACTCATCTTTAGCAGGTGATCTCCAGGAACAGCAGGAATTTAGTCCTCACGTATGTGTGACATCGGGTACCGACAGAGCCCGTGTAGGAAGCTCCTCAGCTACCAATAGGAAAGCCTTTGGGAGCAGTCCACGGCACCTGCACTGCTGCCTTCCTGCTCTTCTAACTAGTTGAGTGTATAGCTGAAGAGAAAGGAGAGTAGAAAGTTGAGAACACTACAACTCCTTGGGGAGGTGTGCGGGTTGTGAGGACTAAATTCCTGCTGTTCCCGAAGATCACCTGCTACAGGTGAGTAACTACGCTATCTTCAAGAACAAGCAGGAATGTAGTCCTCATGAATGGGACTCCCTAGCTCCCAGATCTCATTGGGATTGGAGCCTGGAAAGGTTCATTGACCTTGATGTCCCCAGCATGGAGATCTGGATTGAAGTGGGCAGCAGGGGGGGGGGGGGGTAGGAGTTGTGTAATGTTCCAAAGGAAGACAGGCAGGAGTCCTTGTCCAAGCAGTAGTGGGCTGTGAAGGTATGGAGGGAGGACCACGTAGCAGCTTGGCAGCTTTCAGAGATTGGTATTGCATGAAGGTTTGCCACAGAGGTGGACATTGTTTGAACGTTGTGAGCAGTGACGTGTCCAGTGAGGGATAATCCTGCATTGCTGTAGCAGAGAAATATGCAGTCCGCTATCCATGTCAATAGGGTGCGTTTAGAAACTGGAATCCCAGATGAGCTTGGTCAAAGGCGACAAAAAGTTGAGATGACTTTATGGCCTCTGTTCTTTGTATGTAGAAAGCCAGAGCTCTTTTGCAGTCCAGAGTATGCAGAATGGCTTCCGCCCGGGATGCATGTGGTCTGGGAAAGAATACAGGAAGGATGACTGATTGATTGATGTGGAAGATGGAGACCACTTTCGGAAGGAAGTGGGGGTGTGTTCATAGAATCACCTTGTCATGGTAGAAATGCATGTAGGGGGCATGAGCCACCAGGGCCTGCAGCTCACAGACCCGTCTGGCTGAAGTTAAGGCTATGAGGAAGAGTACCTTCCAAGAAAAGTAGCGTAGTAGAGCAGTGGCTAACGGTTCGAAGGATGTTTTGAGCAGTTGAGCCAAAACGACATTAAGATCTCATGCCACCAGGGTTGGGCAGAGGGGTGGCTTGGTAAGCAGGAGACCTCTCATGAACCGTGCAACCAAGGGGTCGGAGGTGATAGGTTTATCATTCACCGGGTCATGGTAAGCTGAACTTGCACTTAGGTGGACTCTTATCAAGGATATACTCCATGTAAATAGTTCTCCCATGTTATCCAAGTTGATACTCCTGTTATATGTAATACCAAACAGCCTGTTGTTCTGGTTCCTTTCTGTTATTTGTAAACCGCGCTGATGTCAAAGAGTGCGGTATATAAGAAGTTGAAATAAATAATAAATAAATAAAGGATGATTTGAGGCCTTGAGACGAGAGGTGTCAAGAGGTAGTGGAGTAGTGTCGCCACAGATGTCTGAAAAGGATTATGCGCATTTTGTGAGCACCATGTGTCGTATCTGCACCACTTTAGTGAATAGGCCTTTCTCGTGGAAGGTTTCCTGGCACTGAGAAGAGTACTTCTGATCTCCGTGGAGAGAGGAAGATGACGTAATGCTAAGCTTTCAGGAGCCATGCTGTTAGGCGAAGGATCGGAGGATGGGATAGAAAAATGTTCCGTCGTTCTGAGAGAGGAGACCCAGTGAGGATCCCAGCAGGACTGGTTGAGTTTCAGAATGTTGGAGGGAGAAATCAAGGTTGACGGCCCCAGAAGGGGCCTCCAAGAATCATGTAGCCCTTGTCTGCTCGTAGTTCCCTCTGGAACTCCCTTCCCCTAGAACTTCGTTCTGAGCCCTCTTTCACTCACTTCAAATCTGCATTAAAGACCCATCTGTTCCAATGCGCCTTCAATCTCCCTCACCCTCCTCAGTGACACTATATCTTTCATTCCCCCTTCTCTTTTCTCTTCTTCCTCTGCTCTTCTGTCCTTTCCTATCAATAATTATTGGTGTTCCTTTCTGCCTTTGCTCCAGCAGTCATTTGACTTTTGTATTGTACACTGCAGTATGTCCTTTGATTTAAGAAGTATAGCAAATGTTTGAATAAAGATAAAGTGTTTTCAGGATCAGGGGCGTTGGCGGAAA
Organism: Ichthyophis bannanicus; assembly: GCA_033557465.1. NCBI lineage: Eukaryota > Metazoa > Chordata > Amphibia > Gymnophiona > Ichthyophiidae > Ichthyophis > Ichthyophis bannanicus. Next base: position 753,502,746 of record CM066031.1, read on the forward strand.
CACATAGGAGAAGTCCCTGATTCCACAGAATCATGAATGCATTGTCGGACAGACTGAGGTTTGTTGGCAGCTTCGAGCAAAAGCGGAGAAGATTGGCATTGCGCTGAGTAGCAAATAGGTCTCTCCATGGAAGTCCCCAGGTCCCAAACAGGCGGTTGGCCACCATCTGGTCTAGAGCCCATTTGTAAGGGTGGAGCAGCCTGTTGAGCTTGTCTGCTTGTAGGTTGTCCTGACCTGGAATGTAGATTGCCCTGAGCAGTATGTGATGCTGAATGGCCTGGTCCCAGATCTGGCATGCCTCCATGCAGAGGGGAAGAGAGTCCATACCCCCCTTGTTTGTTGATATAGAACATGGCCACTTGATTGTCCATTCTTATGAGGACAGAACTGCTGGCAAGAAGATGCTTGAAGACTTGGAGAGCTCTCAACACAGCTCGAAGTTCTAAGAGATAAGGTTATCTGTTATGTGGACAAGAGGAGTCCAGTGGGGGAAGATATAGACGTGGTTGATCTGAAGATGGGCCGCCACAATGGCCATGCACTTTGTGAAGATTCTTGGTGCTGAGGCGAGGCCGAGCACCCTGTATTGATAATGTCTCTCCTGGAACACGAATCGTAGATACTGCCTGTGAGAAGGATGGATTAGAATGTGAGTGTAGGCCTCTGGGGTCTAGGGAGCCAAGCCAGTCGCTTTGCTGCAGGTGAGGAAGGAGGGTCCCCAAGGAGATCATCTTGAATTTTTCTTTTACGAGGAACTTGTTGAGATCTCGGATGTCTAGGATAGGCCTGAGGTCTCCTGATTTCTTTGGAATGAGGAAGTAGGGAGAGCAGAACCCCCTGCGATGTTCCTGTAGGGGGACCGGTTTGATGGCTTCTTGAGAGAAGAGTGAGGCGACCTCCTGATGTAAAAGGGTGTTGAGAGCATTTTTGGACAGGGCTTGACCCCTGAAATGATGAGGGGGAAGTTCTCTGAAACAGACGGTATCCCTTGTGGACTATGGAGTGTTGATTTTTCAGAGGTTATAGCCCTCCATTGTGAGATTAACCTTGAGAGTCTTCCTAGAATGGAATGGATGGGACTGGCCAAGCTCCCCGTGTAAGAGTCAAAAGGATGGTGCCGAGGCAGGTGACTGAGATTGAGATGTTTGCTTGGTCAACTGTGGCTTTTCGGCTTGCTTAGCTCCCTGTTGCTTGTGTTGAGGAGGGTAGGCTGGTTGGGAGTAGGTTGGGTAGTATCGCCTCTTTTTTGGATAGAAGGCTTTTTTTGATTGAGCCTTCTTTTTGGAGAGATCCGAAGTTTTTCTTGACAGCCTCTTGAGAATGATGTCATCGTTTTCAAGTTCTCCCGCTTTTTCTCTTCAATTTTTACCAAAGAGGTATTCTCCGGTACAGGGGATATTGGCCAACTTGTCCTGCATCCACTGTTCTAAATCGGATGCCTGGAGCCAAGCGTCTCACCCCTCTGGCTAAGGAGGAGGTTCTACTATTTGATTGAAAGGCGTCAAAAGCTGCTCTATTGGTGAACTTAAGAGACGTGTTGACTGTGGGCGAGAACTGCCTGAAAGGCAAGGTGATTCTCTTCAGGGAGGAACGGCAGGAAGCCCTCCCAGTCTATGTTCAGCTCTTTAAGGAACATCCCCATATACAAGATGTATGAGTTGATCCTGCTGGTGAGCATGGAGGCCTGGAAGGTACACCTCGCGAAGGAATCGAGAGTTCTGGATTCGCGTCCCGGAGGAAATCGAGGCATGGTTCTTGGCACTCTCTATCTGACGCATCGCCAATTCCACTACGATGGAGTGCTGCGGGAGTTGCTGTTTTTGGAAGAAAGGGCACTCAGGAACCCGGTACATGGTATTGAGACGTCGACTTATGAGAGCGATGGATAATGGTATTTCCCACATTCAAAGCATCAGGTTGTGCAGTATATGATGCACCGGTAAGATGGTTGCTTCTTTCGGTACAGTGGGATATTGTAATATCTCGGGTTCTTCTGCTCTGGGCTCTGAAGAAGCAGGAATGGAGAGACCTGCCACCATGTCTTTTATAAATTCTTGGAAAGACATATCTTCTGGCGGGGATTTTCTTCTGGTACTTGCCTGCAGTGGTGAAGATCCTGAGATGGGCTCTATGAGGTCGTCAGAGTCCAGGGATCTGTTGTCAGAGTCAGAAGTGTGAGTCAGATCCTGGAGAGTATCGACGCAGGAAGAGGATGAATCTGCCAGCATCGACACCAATGGAGGCACCGGCATTGACGAAGGTATCGGTATCGAGGAAGGTCCAGGCAATAGAGAAGGTATCAGCAAGGGCACTGGCATTGGGGAAGATAGCGACATCGCAGGTGGAATAGACACTGAGGTCAATGGTGGCATCGATATTGGCACCGAAATGGCCTGCGTTCCAAATGTCAGTGCCGATGTAGTCTGCAATGACATTGGGACCAATGGTGGTAGGTGTACAGAGTGCCTGGTCATCGGATGGTGCAGGGTCAGCCGGCACTGGACTTGGGCATGGCGTTGGAGGTTCCGTGGAGATGTGTGCTCTGGGTACCTCTCAACTCCCGAGGCTTTGGAGAAGTCCTCCAGCCGGAGGATGCCTTGACCTATTACTAGAATTGGATGATATCCGGGACGATTCCCGGTGAGTGCGGGACTGCTCCCTCAATGTCTTTGGCCTACCAGAGTGGTCCTTCGTCTTCTTGCTCTGGTCTTTTTGAGTCTCCGAGGGCTCCCGGAGCAGCGACTTTTCCTTGGGAGTGCGGGAAGGAGAGGATCCTCTCTCACCCTGTCTGGGGTCTTTCGAGTGCTTGGAGCCAGAGGAAGCCCTCGAGGAGGTGGAGGCCAATGAGAGAGTGTCTGCTGGGAAGAGCTCTTCAAACTTCTTGGCTCGATTCCCAAGGCCTCATTTTGTCATCTGATTGCAGAGTGCGCACTCTGTGGGGACATGAGCAGGGCCGAAGCATTTGAGGCAGCTTTCATGTTTTTTGGTTATTGATATTGTGTCAGAGCATTTTGTACATTTTTTAAAACCATTTGCTGGTTATTCCATATTACCTCGGAGGGTAGGCACGGTGAGGCCTCAGAGGAAAAGAAGGCTTGGTAGAAAAGGATTTAATTTTTAAATTTTATCAAGGTAGAAGTAGCAAGATTAGAAATATAAAGATTAGTGATAGAATAATGAGATAAACGATGATACAGGGTGAAGGCAGCAGTTCTTCAGCGGGTACACGAGAGATCCTGTTGGCTCCACGGAAAAAAAAGAGAACTGAGGAGAGTCAGTTAGAAGAGTGGGAAGGCAGCAGCGCAGGCTTAGTGGACTGCTTCTTTCCTATTGGTAGCTGGGGAGCTTCCCGCGCAGGCTCCGTCGGTACCTGATGTCACCCATACGTGAGGACTACATTCCTGCTTGTTCCTGGAGATTCACTATTGCCAAGTGGCCCAACACCCTTATCTCTTGCACCAGATCTTATTTTGTTGACAAGGTCCAAGTCCAAGATGGTTTTCCCTCTCGTCGGTTCATGAACCAGCTGCTCCAAGAAGCAGTCATTTATCTAGAAACTTTCTCCCTAGCATGTCCTGCCGTGACACTGACCCACCCAGGTAATTGAAATCACCCATTATTACTGTGCTATAAATATTGTTAGCGTCCCTGATTTCTTTGAGCATTTCATCATCCATTTGTTTATTCTGGCCAGGTGGTCGAAAGTACAACTCGACTGCCATCACCTTCCCCTTTTTACATGGAATTTCAATCCATACAGATTCTACAGTGTATTGTGTTTTCTGGAAAACTTTAATCCTGTGTGACAATGCCCTCTTTAACAGAGCTAAGCCCCCTCCTCCAATTTGATCTACTCTATCATTGTGATATAATTTATACCCAGCTATCACGGTGTCCCACTGGTTGTCCTCCTTCCACCATGTCTCAGACATATCAATTGTATCTAACTTCTCATTTAGTGCTATATATTCTAACTCTCCCAACTTATTTTTTAGGCTTCTAGCATTTGCATACAAGCATTTTAGAGGCTGTGTTTTATTCATAATAATCTGGTTAACAGTAGGCATGAGCAATATGGAATCTAAGTTTTGTCTGCTCTGTACCTAAGGGCATTTGGGTTACTTTTATCTTTACTGGAATCTCTGTTATATGCCCCAACTTCAGTCTTTTGCTAATATACTTCAAGGATACATATTTCCAAACCATTCACTCTTGGGAGACTGTCAGCTTTCACCTATTATCTAATTTAAAAGCTATTCTACCTCCTTTTTAAAAGGTTAATGCCAGTAGCCTAGTTCCACCCTGGTTAAGGTGGAGCTTATCGCTGCGGATTAGCCCCTCCTTTCCCCAGAATGTTCCCCAGTTCCTAACAAATCCAAAACCATCACCATCATCCTTGCAACATTGTCTCATCCACGCATCGAGACTCCGGAGCTCTGCCTGCCTTTTGGGTTCTGCATGTGGAATGGGAAGCATTTCAGAGAATGCTTCCTTGAAAGTTCTGAATTCAACTTCCTACCTGAAAGTCTAAATTTGGCCACCAGAACCTCTCTACCACACTTTCATATGTCACTGATACCAACATGTACCAAGACAGCAGACTCTTCCCCAGCACTATCTACGACCTTGTCTAGGTGGTGCATGAGGTCCACTACCTTTGCACCAGGCAGGCATGTTACCACCAGGTGATTCTCACATCCAGCCAGCAGCTATCTACATGCCCAATGATCGAATCACCAACTATAACTGCTGTCCTAACCCTTCCCCTCATGGGCACATGGCCTTGGAGAAACTTCCTCGGTGCAAAAGTGTTTCACATCACATGGAGGATAGGTCCTAGCTACAGAATCACTTCCTGCCATACCAGGGTGATGCTCTCCTGTCATGTGATCTCTCTCCTCCGTGGCAACAGGGATGCTGCCAGACTGGAGGTGGGACTTCAGTACTACGTCCCTGTAGGTCTCGTCTATGTAACCTCTCTGTCTTCCTTCTGTCCTCCAAGACTGCTAACTCTTGCCTCCGGGAATCAGACTCGTTCCCTGAGAGCAAAGAGCTCCTTGCACCTAGTGCACATGTAAGACCCCTCACCAACTGTGAGAAAATTATACACGTGACACTCAATGCAAAAGACTGGAAAAACTCCATCTCGCTACTGGACTGCTGTCTGCATCTTAGTTTTAAGGTTGTTTTTATGTATTTAAGTTGTTTGCTTACGTAGAGTTGCTGGGGATACTTATACTAATAAAACTATATCTAATACGTTTAATGGACTTTGTTCACCTCAAGGTTAATTAATCTCAGGTCCTTAATGTATGCTTGATGAGGATAAACAGCTGCACTATGAATATGGGCACCTCCTTCCCTTTAAGAGGTTTAAGAGCCTATAAAGCTAAGATTATCCCAGGGGGTGGGTGGGAGTTGGAGAGGGAGGGAGGAAACTGGCTTGCTTCTAAGGTAAAATAATGGGTGTGTCTTCAAGTCAGTGTTGACTCCTGGTGACCCAGCAGCTCCTGGGTTTTCTTGACAATGCGACTAGAAGTAGATTGCCAGGCTTTTCTTCCAAGGCAATGGAGAGTTAAGTGACTTGCCTAAGGCCACAAGGAGTACTAGTGAGAATCAAACTCTGGTCTCTCCTCTACTCCTAAGGTAAAGGCTTACCAATTTCCTGGGTGACTCACGCAGCCCTTGGTTTGTTTGATAGAAGGGGCCTTTTAAATTGCCCCTTTGATCTGTCACTTACCTTTAACACCTATTCAAGACAACTTCGCAGATCTTTTGCTTCCTAACTGGAAGGCCTCTTTGTAACGATCACTAGAAACAAGTTTATTTCTGCCTACCTGCATGCTAGGCTATGTTCAGATTTGATTTAGATAAAAAGCTCTCTAGAAACAACTTTATTTCAGTAACTATTTACTCTATTTAACTTTATATGCTTAAGCTATACTCTGTTTTGACTTAAATACAAAGTTCTCTGATAGTACGAAGATCTGACTGACTCAGCAAAAACAGTGAATTCTAAAATACACAGATCAGTTTTAACCACAAAAATCCCCCCCCCCCCCCAAGATTTAGAGTTTATTTCAGAAGATTAATACTCACAGGTATAGATCTATTTCCCTGCAGCAGTCCCTTTTGGTAGTCCTTCAAGGCTTCCATCTTTATTCACTGCACTCTATGCTCCTCCCAGCATGCAGGACAGCCTCTTTACTTCATCCTCAGCACCTTTCCCTTCCCCTCTCATCACAAGGTCCCATATTAATCCAAACAGTCATCAACACTGTAATCTGAATATCTAGCTTAAGTCTCTGTGGCTTTTCTGAATATCATGTCATCACCACTAGCCTGCTGCACCCACCCATGACAGGTTGAGGTCTTTGTTTCAAATGCAGAGAAAAGAGCATTGTGACATGTCACAGCATCATATGATTGTGCCTATCATGAACCCCTAAACAATGGCTGGGCAGCTCTGTCAAGACAGACACAGTCCAAGACGTGAGGATAGTGGAAGACAAATTTATTTACTCACAAATCTAGGCAACCCGACACAGGCCGTGTTTCGTAACCTTCGTCAGGGGTTGTAAGGTAAATTACTATAAACATAGAAACATAATATATTAAAATTGAAGGAACAAACAAATTCATCTAACAAAACATAAAAACATAATAAAAACATAATAATGAAAAAATATAATGATAATAATAATAATGAATAAAATTGAATAAAATAAATCATATAATATGAATTATAATAGTGTTGGAACGCTATAAATATAAATTATTATAAAATTATATTGGTAAAATCAAATTAAAAACTAAATACATGTAAACACATAAAATAAATGTAACAAGCATAAAATGAACCTCTATACATATAGGTAACTTATAAGCACAACAAATAAGTGAGACAAGCTAAGAGATAAAGAGTGGACATCTATATAAACTAATTATAATATAATAATAACATTAAAACCATATAAATATACATTAAAACAGATAATTTAAATAATAAATAATAATAATCACAATAAAATAATAATAATTAAAACTATATCATCAAAATTATCTATTTATGTAACCACAAAAAATAATTAAAAATACGAGAGCGAGCAGCAGGAGCGAACAACCTAGTGAATCTGATACATATATCTTAATAAGGGGGAGAGTATATCTAAAAACAATTACAAATCATCACGGATTTAAAATCTATATCATAAAATGATCATAATGGGACAATTAAAAGGAAAATTATAAATATAAAATAAAAATATAAATATATTAGTATTCCTAAAGACCATTAAATTACACTCAAATTGATCTAAAACTACTGTATAATCATACAATTATGTTAATAAAATTAACCTCAAATTAAAATTAAATAAATTAAAATCATATATTAGATAAACACCATACATTCGTCTTTTAGAAGACGGTGGTCTATTTGTTCTTAAGTTTATAAGTTTCTATCAGCATTTCACGATTTACACGGAATGGAGGCTGTTTTATATCTAAGAGGTTGGAACAGTTTTTTAGATACTTTCTATAAAGAATTACAAATCATCTTAAGTAGTATTCTTTAAGGTTTAAATTGTTTAAAATCTATATATATTTCTCTAAAGTATATATAAGAGAATTATATATACACATATTTTACAATTTATATTTACAACTTTTAATTGGCCACTTAGTTAAATACATTAAGAAAATTAGACAGGCTCACAATAGGAGCAGATTCTGTCTATGCACAATTGTTTAATTTATTTAATTTAATTTATTTTATTTGTTTATAAAAATCATATTTTCACGAATGTATGGTGTTTATCTAATGTATGATTTTAATTTATTTATTTAATTTTAATTTGAGGTTAATTTTATTAACATAATTTTATGATTATACAGTAGTTTTAGATCAATTTGAGTGTAATTTAATGGTCTTTAGGAATACTAATATATTTATATTTTTATTTTATATTTATAATTTTCCTTTTAATTGTCCCATTATGATCATTTTATGATATAGATTTTAAATCCGTGATGATTTGTAATTGTTTTTAGATATACTCTCCCCCTTATTAAGATATATGTATCAGATTCACTAGGTTGTTCGCTCCTGCTGCTCGCTCTCTTATTTTTAATTTTTAATTATTTTTTGTGGTTACATAATAGATAATTTTGATGATATAGTTTTAATTATTATTATTTTATTGTGATTATTATTATTTATTATTTAAATTATCTGTTTTAATGTATATTTATATGGTTTTAATGTTATTATTATATTATAATTAGTTTATATAGATGTCCACTCTTTATCTCTTAGCTTGTCTCACCTATTTGTTGTGCTTATAAGTTACCTATATGTATAGAGGTTCATTTTATGCTTGTTACATTTATTTTATGTGTTTACATGTATTTAGTTTTTAATTTGATTTTACCAATATAATTTTATAATAATTTATATTTATAGCGTTCCAACACTATTATAATTCATATTATATGATTTATTTTATTTTATTCAATTTTATTCATTATTATTATTATCATTATATTTTTTCATTATTATGTTTTTATTATGTTTTTATGTTTTGTTAGATGAATTTGTTTGTTCCTTCAATTTTAATATATTATGTTTCTATGTTTATAGTAATTTACCTTACAACCCCTGACGAAGGTTACGAAACACGGCCTGTGTCGGGTTGCCTAAGTTTGTGAGTAAATAAATTTGTCTTCCACTATCCTCACGTCTTGGACTGTGTCTGTACTGCTAACGTGAGTACTGCCTACTTCTTGGACAGTCTGGGCAGCTCTGTCAATACATGACGACATCACAAACAGCACTAGCCTCACGTGCTTCAGCTGAGTGAAGCAGAACACAGGGCAAGCTATGGCATGACAATTTCCTTTGAAAACGAAAGAATTTATATCACTACAATATCATTTCACACCTAACACAGGAATGTATCAGAATTCCTCCTCCCCATGAGAATGCTAGAGCATCATGTTACTGTCGATAGGGAGGCTGATTTTTCTTTTTATTGCTCTGCTCAGGTCAGATATCTACAGTTTACTCCACTTCAACTTGCAGCTATAGTAGGGGGAACTGTGGCGTCTTAATTAAGCAGACTCACCCTGGTCAGAGCACAGAGCACCTGATGATGGGAACAATGATGATGATGCATTGTGACTGACCTAATTTAAAAGAGCCTCACTGCTGCTGGACACTCCTTTCTTTTGGACCCCTAACATTTCACAATTACAACAGTGTGCTCTTGGAAGCACATGAAACTATTCTGGCATAATTCCTTGGTGCCAAAGTCAAGAGGTCAAAAGCACAGCTGCAACCCATGCTATAAACCTTTTCTTCTGACCTCCTCCTGTATTATGTGGCATATATTTGACACAAATTAAAGAACTGCATTTCCTGTCTCTTTATTTTAGTCAATGCTGCTGTGCTACCCACCAGCCTGGGCTGAAAATCCTCTTCCGTGAGGCCCCACTTCTCCTTATGGTACTGATAATAGACCATGTTCTGTTTCATCACTTGGTCATCCTGGTCAAAGAGGAGGTAGCTGGCAACGCAGGGAGCTGCATTCTTCACATCATTCACTGCATTAAACAAGGAGAACAGGAGATGGGCAATTAATCCTTTCCTATTACACTCCAAAGGCTGGAAATTCAGGACTAGAGGAAAAGAAAGTCTTAGAAGAGGTGCACAGAGCAAATATGAACCTGCAACTCACCCAAAGAGTGCCCACTTATAGACCTGCCATGGGCTCACTGATCTTGCTGGTGAAGGTGACAAACTGAATATGCTTCTGGTATCTCCACTTTTCTATCATGCAGCATTTTTGGTGATTTTCCCTCCCACTTTTTTCCTCACACCAACAGCAGTTTTATTTATTTATTTCAAATTCTTATATCCTGCCTACAGACTTACGAAAAGCCATCGTAGTGGTGTACAACAAAACAAAGCAACATTAAAGCAAATCTAAAATGCCCCCTATCCAACCCACAAGAAACAGGCTTCCATTTGCTAGTTAACCACCTTCTCCTTCCAAAAGGGCCATGTTTTCAGATTTTTCCAAAACGTTTCATACACAACCTCCATACGCAGCCCCTCGGGTAACTGACTCCATAAACTCTGGAACTGCTACTGAAAAAGCCCTGGAGCTAAGCTTTATCAGCCTAAAGTGCTGGATTGAAGGTACCTCCAAATATCCCTGGCTAGAACCCAGCTGCCTACACAGCGTGTCCCATTTCAGGTTCTTAGCCAAGTACTCTGGTCCCTCTTTTAAAAGCTATACACAATGAAGCTGGTCCTCTCCCACACTGGCCACTGATCTAAACATGCCAACAGTCGAGATGCCAAAACCCTTGGCTGCTGTGTTTTGGGCCACCTGCAGGACACGAAAAAGCCAACCCCGTGTACAACCCATTGTGGTAATCTAACACCAGCATCTTAATCACCAACCTAAACATATCGGGTTGCAGGAAAGGACGAAGGTTTTGCATTGCCCTCAGTGTCCCATATATAGAACCCATGGTGTGAGTCACCTAAGTCTCTCCCGGGAGATGCTGATCAAAATACCAACCTCAATCATCACTCCAGTGCCACATAGTCCTTTTCCCATGTTACTTCCCATCCACAAGAGTGTCCATGTCAGAAAAGCTACAAATTCTACAGGTGTGCAGAAAGTTGAAATCTGGGTGCATTCTATCATTCCCTGGCTCTTTTTCACTCCCAACTTTATAGCCTGGGGATGTGCGCAATGGCCCCTGGCAAAGAACATAGCCACATATAGCTCTGCTCCTCACTGCTCATTCATGGGTTGAGCAGTGATGCTGCTTCCCTCATACCCCCCTTCTCCCTCGGGGGCCATGAGAGGCTTGCAGAAAAACTCACAACTTAAGATAGTTTGAGGACAAAGAGGCTGGAGATCTTTCCTGATCCTCGATCTCCTGCGTACAGGCACCCAGAGAGCCATCTCTTCAAAACTGTTTTTCACTGGCACGAGGGAGATTCCAGTTCCTGTACTGATGACAAGTTGTGAACCTACTAAAAAACAACTAGAAACACCCTGCCCCCTCTACCTCCGCTGCAGTGCCATGCAACTGATGCCAGCGCATCAACACCACTGTGCCCATGTTATCAGTACTCACATTTGTAATAGGCAAACTGCAGGTAATGGTACATGGTTGCCACAAACTTCTCCACTATAAAACCGCCAATGACGGGGGTCAAATCATGCTCGCACTTCAGTTTACACTCAAGGGTTTGAAAGTAGTGATCTGCAATAAAAAGAAAATCTTAGTGGTCAGGTTTATAATTTTTCAATGCCCAAAAGTCATTCATGAGGGGTGGCTGCTGAGTGTGCTCTGTGTTCAGCCTACTAGTTAAAACCAGCATCTTGTCTTAGGTGTATTTCACTTAAGAAAAAGCGCCTCATGGGGAGAGTCCATCCATTTGTATATTTCTGCTTATTTGTGCACGCACAAACAGATGTGTAGGGTTTCACCCTGCCGTCCACTGTTCTGCCCTCCCCTTGGAGGCAGAGAGAGAAGTCCCCAGGTCCTGCTGGAAAGATGAGAAGGGTTGCAGCAGTGAAAAGCCGGCAGGAGTCTGAGTCCCACTGGCGGAGGAGGCTGAGCACCAGCAGCAGTGAAAAGCCGGCAGGAGTCCCCAGATTCTGCTGGTAAAGATGGGCTGCGCGCATCAGAGACGAGGAGTGGGCCATAAGGGAAGAGGCAGGTTTGGAGAGGAGGAAAGGAGAATAGAAGAGCAGGGTGAAAGGACAGAACAAAAGAGGTGAAAGGTAAGGGAGCATGGAGCATAAGGAAAGGGGTAGGGGGTTGGAGAAGGGGGAAGTACAGTGAGAGGTAAGAGTGCAAAAGGGGCAAGGAAGATAGGGAGAGAATGTAAGAACAGAGTCAGGAAGGGAAAGAGAGTGAAAGGAGGAAGCAGAGAAAGGAGACAGATTTCAATGTTGGGTGACAGGGGAAGGAGGATAGTTCAAGAAGGTGGGGGGAGCAGGGAGTGAGTACAGGTGGTCAGGGGAACGGACAAGGAAGAGAGAAGCCTACATGTTCATAGTCACACATACAGAACCCCTGGCACAGGCTGCCAATACGCACACATACCCCCCCATCCACTGACATCCTCCTCTCATATTTCCACTAATAAACAGCTCAGCTCTCCCCGTGAACGTAAATATGCACCACTGATTCACAACAAACATCCACCTCACAGGCTCCATCGGTCGATATGCACGCTGTACCCACCCACTCAGAGAGATACCCTGCTACCCTACTGAGACACACTTTACCATGGCTGTTTCCACCTAGTCCCCCACACAGACATGCCCGAGTCTGACTGGAGGAAAGGGGACGTTTGCCATTATGTTATAATGTAAGTATGCACTATTCAGCTTGTTTTATTTTTAGTTAATGTGCAATGAAAAAGGAACATTAAGTTAAAGGTAATGTTCTGTCACTGCTATCAGCCAATGACAAGGAGGTAAAACTGAAAATCAGACAGAGCAATACCTACTAAGAAAATGCAGGAATGTTTCTGACAGATTCATTTGGGATTATTTATAACACATGAGTGACTGTTACAGCTGCTAGTTCATAAGAGTCAAAAGTGGTACTAGTTTCAGTCAGTGCAAAATCTTGTGATATTGCAAGTCACTCCACTGGGTGGCGCTGTTGCTTAATTATAACTTGCAAATATTTGTAAGGCAGCATAGGGATCATAAAGGAATTCCATTCTCCAAGGAGCTGATCCAGCAAGCTGTGCTATGTACAGTACTAGCACAGTGTTTTGCTCAAGATTCTCCCCTGCTAGTCTTGCTCCCTCGATGTAGAAAGCAAGCTAGTGCAGGAAAATTCAGAGCAAAACCACTGTGCTAATTGTAAGCAAACAAATGAATTTAACTGCTCTCTATGTAAAATGCTACGGTGAAACTTAGTGCAGTTTTTAGGTGTGTTTTGCTCGGGTATAGCACCTATTATTGAAGGTCAAGCCGGCACAATTTACGTCTGCCATATGCTTGTTTGCATATGCTCTTCCCCACCCGCACCACTCAAAGCCATAGGATGAAGAGCTGATGGGAATGCCAGTCCCGTTGGCGTGAAGAGCTATGCTACAGCCAGAGACCCAGGATCCCGCTGTCCAAAGAGTGGGACTGCAGCCTGGAGAGAAAGGGGAGGAGTTTTAGAGAAGGGGTGGGTGAGGGGCAGAGTCCAAGGCAGGGGCAGAGTATGGAAAGACACAGGGTTAGAGGAGAGAAGGAAAAGAGGAGTGGAGCATAAATAAAGGAGCAAGATGAAAGAGACCATGGTGACACACACACATGCAACCCCTGAAACTCCCCATTACATACATATATATATACACATACACACACATACACATCCCCAAAAATTTCCCATCACACACACCCCCCCCCCACCCCAACACTTCCCATGAGACACACACACACGAATCCCGCACAGGCCGATTCTGCAAACAAGGGAAACGTGCCGTGATGTGACACTGAAAGTGTACACTTTGTAACTTGTTTACATTTCTATATACGCTGGATCTTTTAAGCTAGTTCAGGACTGGCATAAAGATGCAGTTGAGAGTAGAAGTATTATCTGAGGTGAAGTGCTGCACTTCAGCTCAGAGGATCCAGGAAGTCTCAGAGCCCAGATCCCTCGCCACCCCTAGTGGCACCCCCCCCCCCCCACTCCCTGATCTCCCCTAAAATAAAATTGTGGCAGCCCCAGTGGTCCCTAGCCTCCAATACCTGAACCCCCCCAAAAACAAACATTGATGGCCCAGGTGGCCACTAGACCTCCCAATTAAAACCATTTTCAGCATAACCTCTGGACTCCCTCCTACCTCTCCCCCAGCACATCAGATAATGGCTTGCAGAACACTGTCCACATGCTCCTGCCATCGAGCTGCCATCTTGTAAAATGTCAATCCTGACCCCTTGCTGTACATCCTAGGATGCACCATGATGGGTGGGGTTGGTCTGCCAATTAAAGCAATTCCTGCCTTATTTGGTAGACTGACCCGCACGCACCTAGTGCATCCCAGGATGCACCATGCGGGGGTCAAAGCTGACATTTTACAAGATGGCAGCTCAGAGGCAGGATTGTGTGGGCAATACTCCTGCCTTCCATCATTTCAGGTACCAGAGGGGGAGTATGGGGGGCTCTGCTGGAAATGCTCTCTTAACTGGGATGGGTGGGGGGATCTAGTGGCCGCTAGGGTCATCAATGTCATAATTATGAATCAGGGAGTGGGAAGGGGGTGATGATGGGGCTGCTGGGGCCAGAAATGAATTTGAGGGGAATGGGAGGTTCTGAACGCATTAGGGATTTATCTCCTGCATATATTATCTGAAGTGCAGTGAAACTTCAATTCAGATGACCCCCCTCTTTTAAAAAAAGAAAAGAAAAAGAAAAAGAAAAACAGCATTCCAAACTGTTGCACAAGATAAGCTGCTAACAGAGCTCACTGCGCATCTGTCTGGTTTGCTCTCCTTATTTAGCACAGACGTTTTTGCTCACATTTCATGTGCATGCTGTTTAACTTACAATACTGGGGAGCAAAACTTCTGCACTAAACTTGTGTTAGGAAACCCTGCACTAGAGATTTAGTGCTGCACTCTAGCGCAAGATTTCTGCATCGACCCCCCAAGAATATGTGGTTTACTAAATCAGCAAATATCATACACAGTTTGCATGTTGCAGCATAACTACTGCTCAATGAAAATCACATTGGATTGCCTTTGCATTCCACTCAGCGCTGCCATGCTCTCTCCCCCAGTGGGCAACCTGCCCCTACATGACCCACAGTAATACAACTCTGTGGGGTTGGAGACTGGAAGCAGTGAGTCAGAACTGTGGCAGTGAAGGGGATGCAAGTGGGGGGGGGGGACCAGTGGAGGGAGAAAAATGCAAGTCCGTGCAATTCTCTGAAAATGCCCGATTTCTTTTCTACCTTATAAATAAAACCCAGCAACAAAGCTTTTCCTTCCAAAAAATTCCATTTTCTTACCAAACCAAAAAGGGGAGGAAGTTTCTAGACAGTCAAAATACTGTGGTAATTGCTATAAATGATGGCACTTGGAGGCATCAGACAGAATAGCTGCAGCTATGCCTAGCTTGCGGGCAGAGAGCCAATACAATGAGGCTCTCAAAGCAAAAGTGCAATTAATAATTAGCTGAATGATATTAAGATCTGCAACCAGCAGCTCACAGACAAGAATGAAGGGACAAGACTGGCATCTGACCCCTCCAAATGTTTCCGTGGAAGTAGCAAGTGCTTGTGTGTAGGGGACTTTGTTTTGAGTCTTAGGTTGATCAAAATTAACCACCACCAAAACTAATGGTAAGAGGAGCAGGTCAAGAGCCTGGGAAGCCAGTTCAAATCCCACTACTGCTCTTTGTGATCTTGTGTAAGTCACTTATAGTTGTGGTCAACATTGGCACCCTTGAAGTTCAATCCCTTAAATGTCCAATATCGCCTAAAAAAAGGGGGGGGGGGGGGTTAGTGAAATGCTTTGGACTATATATGCACTTATATTTGACACATAAAAGAATCAAATAAAACAAGACCAATTAAAAAATGAAATAGGAAATAGTATAAAAACTGAGATATCAATAGGATATGATTATTTACAGAAAAAAACCCTTTGTTTTGAAGAATCCCTTCAAAACCAAAAAAAAAAAAACCACACACTATCTTTGTCGGACCATTTGCCATGAGTGAAACCCTCTCGAAGAGGCCCCATATCCATATATATACTAGCTTGGTAGACCTCTGGACAACAAGCAGAGTAGAAATTGCTGCTGAGGAGTAGCACTTATGCGCTAGCAGTCTCCTTTCAAGAGCCATGCCATAAGAGAGAAGGGAGCGGGGTCCTCCAAGACGATCAGGTTCCGTGGCAATAGCCCCCAGGATGGAGGCAGCCAAAGAGGAGGCATCTGAAGAAGCCACATCAGCTCTCCGAGGCCAAATCAGGAGCTACCAGAACAATCCTGCCCAGGTGGCGCTCTATACGCCAAATCATGTGCCCTACTAAGGGCCACATAAGAACATATACAGCAGCCACTTAGTGGGCCAAGGTTGGGTCAGGGCACAGACATCCTCAGACCCCATCTCCATGTGGCAAATGAAGCAGCATCTTTTAACATTCGAGGCTGGAATTCTTTCTTTAACTCTCGCAGCTTTAGGAAAGCCGATCTTGTTCTTCCTCTGATAGTTTCTGCTTCTATTTCCTTGCATGCATCTTTGTAGTACTTTTCCTTGTCTTGTCTTGCTGTACTTTGGAAATCTCTGTTGAGTTTTGCAATTGCCTCTCTCCCCTTTAGCGTTAGCTTCTCTGCGTTTGTGGGCAGGTTTCAGAATTTCTTCAGTTATCCATTTCAGCTATTTCTGCTTTTTCACTTTTTGTAAAGACTTCTCGCTTTCTTCCAACACAATCTTCCTGATGCCATCCCACAACTCTTCTGGAGCTCTGTCATTCCTATCTAAAGCAGCAAATCAATTTTGCAGGCAGTCTTTAAATTCCAGTGGTATATTCTCAAGGTCATATTTTGCTGCATTCATGAGTGGTTTGCTCTTTTTCAACTTTAGCTCGAGTTTGCATACTAGTAGTTGATGATCTGTACCACAGTCAACTCCAGATTTCGTCTTTGTTGATGTTAGAGCTTTTCCATCGTTGACTTCCACAGATGTAGTCAATTTGATTTTTGTACAATCCATTGGGTGAAGTCCATGTGTACAGTCGCCGCTTGTGTTGCTGGAATAAGGTGTTTGAGATGAATAGATCATTGGTCTTGCAGTATTCTATCAGTCTTTCTCCAGTTTCATTTCTGTTGCCAAGTCCATATTTTCCAACCATTTTGCCACCTTCTTTGTTGCCAACCTTTGTGTTGCAGTCACCTATGACTATCAGGATATCCTGTTTGCAAGTTCTGTCAATTTCAGCTGGTACTTGTTCATAGAACTCTTCAATATCATTCTCTTCTGCAGCTGTTTTTGGGGCATATACTTGAATTATGGTTGTGTTGATAGGCATTCCTCGTAGATGAAAAGAGATTAAGCATTCACCGACTGCACTGTATTTCATTAGAATTCTTGCAAGTTTCTTCTTAATTATAAACGCTACACCATTTCTTCTTTGTCTTTCATTTCCAGCATAGTAGATCATATGATCATCAGATGAAAAGTGTCTGATGCCAGTCCATTTCAGTTCGCTGACACCCAACAGATACACCTTTCATTTCATTCTTAACTACCTCCAACTTCCCTTGGTTTATGCTTCGTATGTTCCATGTCTCAATATGCAAGATATCTTTGCAGCTTCTGACTTATTTCATGCGGTGCTACATCAGCAGCCAGACACTCCAAGGGCTTTGATCCAACCACATTATAAATGCTGGCTTTACTCTGAAAAGTCTTCAGCTCCTCCCTAGTAGCTAGTTGGGTGCCTTCCGACCTGGGGTTCTCATCTTCCAGCACTATAGTGCAATTTGTTTTGTTGTGAATATCCATTGGGTTTTTTTGTGGCAAGATATGGAATTAGATTGCCAGGCCTTTCTTCAGTGCAGTTTAAGTTTAGTGCTGTTGCTGTTGTCACAGAACTGGGCCCATTCCTGAAAGAAGAGGCGAAGCCTGCCACCTACCAGAGGCATCAGGGAATGGGTCTCTTAAACCTTCTTTGAGTAGCCCGGGAGTCCTCTTCTAGATAGGACAAGGATCCTGGGTCTACGAGCTCCCCAAAAGGGCTGAGAACGAGCCCGAGACCTTGAAGCAGAGGGGAAGAAGGGACTATCATTAACAATCTGGAAAACCTGAGACTCCCAGGAATCTGGCCAGTGCAACCTTGGTGGGTGGGTGGAGGCAGATGAGAAAAAGGCACTAACATGCATCACAGGGCCTCAGGACCTGTCTTCCAGGAGGCAGTAAGATTTTTATCTCGCCTAGGTCCTTCACCAGCTTCTCCAAATCAGTTCCTAACAGAAGCATCCCTTAAAAGGCCACTTGAACCAACTGTGCTTTGGAGGATATGTCCGCCACCCAGTGGTGGAGCCAAAGCCAACGCTGTGACACTATCATCAGGGCACCATCCCTGGCCACCAAGCACACCAGATCATACATGGCATCAGAAAGGAAGACCATAGCAGACTCCAAAAGATAAATCGTATTATCAGGTGGAAGAGACTGAATCCACTGGAGCAAGGCTAGAGACGTCAAGCTAGTACATATCCGCGGCTATAGAATAGCCACCGCCACAGCAAACTGGCTCCTCAGCAAGGAATTGACCTTGTAGTCCAGAAGAGTAAATTAGACTTACCTGCTAATTGTTGTTCCTTGCGGAACTCTAGTCCAGTCCCGGAACCATAGAGTTGTGAACCTCCACCAGCAGCTTTGGAGACTGAACATCTTCATCTCTTTGATCATCCAGCTATATGCAGCCCCAAGGACCGCCCACACATCAGTACCTATTGACAAAGCATACTAAGCAGAGCAACAAATAAGTAGATATAACCATACAGTGGAAAAAAGGATCCTGACCCTAAAGATCCCACTACTAGCGAATTATTATTTTTTTTTCTGTATTTCTTATGAACAAATCTCCCGCCTACGGGAAGGCGGACCAGAACAGCCATGGCGACCCCTGCGCAAAACACAAGCAACAAGAGGCGCCACCGCTCACCCTCCAAATTGGCCCCGAAAGGGAACTAAGGCGTGCTGCAAGCAGAGGAGCTCTGACCGAAAGCATAGAGAACAGAAACCCTGGCAGACTCCTATAATGACTGTATCTTCTTGGCTGGCAGCGAGAACCGAGAGACAGGGAGGGATCCGGGACTGGACTAGAGTTCCGCAAGGAACAACAATTAGCAGGTAAGTCTAATTTACTCTTCCTTAGCGTCTCCCTAGTCCAGTCCCGGAACCATAGAGGATGTAACAGAGCAGTATATCTCAACGGGAGGGCCTCGCTAGTCCAGCCTGAAGCACCCGAGAGCCAAACCGCGCATCCGACGCCGCCTGCACATCCAGACGATAGTGCTTAGCAAAGGTGTGCAAGGACGACCACGTCGCCGCCCGACAAATATCCACCGCCGGCACCAAGCTAACTTCTGCCCAAGACGCCGCCTGCGCCCTAGTCAAGTGAGCCCGAAGCCCGGCAGGAACCACCTTGCCGTGTAAAAGGTATGCCGACGAAATCGCCTCTTTCAACCAGCGGGAAATGGAAGACTTAGACGCCGCTTCCCCCTTGCGCGGACCGCCAAAGGCGACAAATAAGCAATCGGACTTACGGAAGGACGCTGTTTCCCGCAAATACCGGCGAAGCGCTCGACGGACATCCAACGCGTGCAAGGAGTTATCCGCGTGCTTGCCGCGTTCCTTGGCAAACACCGGGAAAGACACCACTTGATTCATGTGAAACGCCGAAACTACCTTAGGCAAAAACGCGGGAACCGGTCGCAATACCACCTTGTCGGCCGAGAAAGACAGATAGGGTTCCCTACACGAAAGAGCCTGCAACTCCGAAATCCTGCGAGCTGACGAGATCGCCACCAGAAACACCATCTTCAACGTCAAGTCCTTCAATGAAGCTTGCGCCAAGGGTTCAAACGGCAAAGCCACCAGAGACCTCAACACCAAATTCAAGTCCCACGAGGGAACTAAAGCCCTGCATGGAGGACACATAAGCAACACCAGCCGCAAGAAGCGCTTCACATCAGCATGGGACCCCAATAGCTGGCCCTGAACCTTGCCTCGAAAACACGCAAGAGCTGCAAGTTGTACCCTCAAGGAACTGGCTGCCAGGCCCTTGTCCACCCCTGCTTGCAAGAAGGAGAGGATCTGAGGAACGGAGGTCTGCAAAGGCTGCAATTCGCGATCCGCACACCAGCTCTCAAAAATACGCCAGACCTGGACATACGCTAGCGACGTGGACCGATGCCGCGCCCGCAACAAGGTAGCAATGACCTCTGGAGAATAACCTTTGGCTCTCATTCGCGCCCTCTCAATAGCCATGCCGTAAGCGAGAATCGAGCCACCTGAGGCATCTGCAGCGGCCCCTGCCGAAGGAGATCCGGCCGAGGAGGAAGCAGCCACGGATCGGCCACACTCAACCGCACCAGATCCGCATACCAAGGCCGACAAGGCCAGTCCGGGGCAATCAGAACCACGGGACCCAGATGCCGCTCGATCCGCTGCACCAGGCGACCCACCAGAGCCCACAGAGGAAAGACAGAGCAGCCCGTACCTTGGCCACCTTTGTGCCAATGCATCGAGGCCTTCTGACATGCGTTCCTGACGCCTGCTGAAGAACCGTTCGACCTGCGCGGACTCGAAGGTCGCCATGAGGTCCATTATTGGCAGACCCCAACGACGGACCAGCAACGCAAATAACTCGGGATGTACAGACCACTCTCCGGGGTCTACTCTGCGACGACTGAGAAAGTCCGCCTCCACATTGTGAACCCCCGCGACATGCTGGGCCGACAGACATTGAAGATGCCGCTCTGCCCATTCTAGAAGCAGATCCGCCTCCGCTTCCAACGCCGCGCTGCCTGTGCCTCCCTGGCGATTTACGTAGGCTACCGTGGAGGCATTGTCGGACAGCACCCTGACCGCCGCTCCCTGCAGCCAAGGCTGAAACGCAGTCAGAGCCAACCACACGGCTCTCATTTCCAGACGGTTGATGGACCACCGTCTCTCCCGCGAGGACCACTGGCCCTGAGCAATCTGACCCTCGCAATGAGCCCCCCAGCCGCTCAAACTGGCATCCGTCATCAGCAGACGCCAGACGGGAGACTCCAAGGGCATACCTTTCGCCAGAGAGCGCCGACGCAACCACCAGCGAAGGCTGCGCCGAACCCCCAAGGGGCAAACTAACTGACGAGCTAGCGAGTCAGACTGATGACACCATCGACGCAGCAGCGCTCGCTGCAGGGGCCGCATGTGCGCCCTTGCCCACGGAACTACCTCGTTGGTCGCCGCCATCGTGCCGAGAAGCTGAAGGTATTGCCAAGCCGAGGATGACCGTCTCGCTAGAAACTGCTCCACCAGCCGCCTCAGGGTCCGCGCTCTGTGCACTGGGAGAAAAACCTTCCCGTTGCCGGTCTCGAAACACGCCCCCAAATACTCCAAGGTCTGCGAGGGAAGAAGGCTGCTCTTCGCCCGATTGACCACCCAGCCTAACGACTGCAAAATCTGTACGACCTGCGCCATCGCTCGGAGACTCTCCTCCCTCGACTTCGCCCGGATCAACCAGTCGTCGAGATAGGGATGCACGAGGACACCCTCCTTCCGCAGGAACGCCGCTACCACCACCATGATCTTCGTGAAGACCCGTGGCGCCGTCGCTAGGCCGAAGGGCATAGCTTGAAACTGAAAATGGCCCATCGGCAGAGCAAACCGCAGAAATCTTTGATGTTCCCGACGAATGGGAATGTGCAAATAGGCCTCCGTAAGGTCTAGGGACGTTAGGAATTCCCCCTCACGGACCGCCGCTATGACCGAGCGCAGCGTTTCCATGCGAAAATGCGACACCCGGAGGCACCGATTCACTCTCTTTAAATCCAGGATTGGTCGAAAGGTGCCCTCCTTTTTCGGCACCACCACGAAGTAGATGGAGTATCGACCGGACCCTAACTTCCCCTCCGGCACGGGGGCGACTGCCCGGAGCCGAAGCAGCCGGGAAAGTGTATCTGATACGGCTCTTCGTTTCCAGGGAGCGCTGCACGGGGACATAACGAAGGAATCTAGCACCGGTCAATGCAGCTCGAGCGCATATCCCTCTCGTATCACTTCTAACACCCACTGATCGGATGTGATAGCGGCCCAGGCAGGGTAGAAATCCCGTAGTCTGCCCCCTACGGGGATCACCGCCACCGGAGCCGGCCTCGCTTCATTGTGACTTTTTGGGGACCTGCGCCTGGAAGGAGCCAAAACCTCTACCTGCCCCCCGAAATCCGCGGAAACTCTGTCCGCGCCCCGGGTATCTGGAACGCTGGGACTGACCAAAGCGGGAGGCACGAAATCTCCGAAAGGACTGCTGAGACCCCCGGAAGGTGAAGGTCGGCTTCCCCTGCTTGGGCTTATCCTCCGGAAGCCGACCCCCCTTAGAATCCCCGAGATCTTTTACCAACCTATCCAAGTCCTCTCCAAATAACTGCCTGCCCTTAAACGGCAGCTTACTAAGGCGAGCTTAAGAAGAACCATCAGCCGCCCAATTGCGTAACCAAAGAGAACGACGCACCGCTACCGACGCCATGCCGTTAGCCAACCCCCTAATGAGGTCATAGTGGATATCCGCCAAATAAGCGGTACCAGACTCCAATCTGGACACCGCGGCCTCCTGTTCCGCCGACTGGGGCCCCTGCAAC
Organism: Ichthyophis bannanicus; assembly: GCA_033557465.1. Lineage (NCBI taxonomy): Eukaryota > Metazoa > Chordata > Amphibia > Gymnophiona > Ichthyophiidae > Ichthyophis > Ichthyophis bannanicus. The sequence goes on from CM066031.1 coordinate 753,525,147, forward strand.
TGCTGAGACCAGCGGAGGCAGCCGCGCGCCACCCAGGCCCCGGCCACCGCCGCCTGCATTGACAGGGCAGAAACATCAAACGCCTGTCTCAACAAGCTCTCGACCTTTCTATCCTGCGCGTCCTTCAACGCCGCAGCACCCTCCACCGGGATAGTAGTCCGTTTAGTAACCGCGGAAACTGCTGCGTCCACCTTCGGCGAACGAAAAAGCTCTCTATCAGCCTCCGATAGAGGATACAACTTAGGCAACAGTCTAGCCCCGCGCAAGGCAGATTCTGGACTGTTCCACTCCTCCTGGATCATAGCCTTAAAAACCCTATGGAGCGGAAATACTCTGTGGGAAGTGCGCACCGCCTGCATCAAGGGATCCTCCAACTGGTCCTCCGCAGCGGAATCTTCCACGGGTATGTTCAATACTTTGAGGGTTTCGGCAATCAGTGCCGGAAGTTCCTCTTTACGAAATACACGCACTATTCTACTACTCTGCTCGTCGTCAAACAACTCGCCGTCTTCTAAATCTTCCGCAGACTCTAGCCCGAGAGCCTCCCCCAGCCCCTCGTGGAACTCATCCCCAGGAGGCGCAGAATCTGCAACACTCGGGGGCCGGCTCTTCTTTTGTGGACCGGTGTCTCCCTCTACTGAAAGTGGGCGCTTTAGCCCATGGCGGGGCGGGACCGAACCTCCACCCGCCGGCTGCAAGAGAGCCAGAGCCTCCTGCATGAGAGAGAAAAAGGCGGGTGGAATTCCCAGGGATCCCTCCTGGACGCCCCCCGCCAACAGGCGCTCTGGCACCTCAGAAATCCCCGGATCAAGGACCGTCTCTGCCTGCCTTGATGTCCCTTCTGTAGAGACAGGAGGGAGATCCGCACTGGAGCCCTCCAGAGGATCCTCCATGACAGCACCCACAGCAGAACAAGTGGCACAGACTCTAGCTTCCAAATTACTACTTCTACGAATGCCACAAACCAGACACCGAGGACTAGGAGGCATGCCTATGCACACAGCCCTCTACCAGCAAAGCAGAGACACCTTGCTGAAGCAAACAGAGCAGAAAAAAAAATCGTGATTTTAAAAGTGCTCAAAAACGCCCCAAATCGCAGGATTAGATAGAGCTGGGGTCAATTAGCTGATACCTGACCAAAAAATTCAAAAACGAAGCTCCTATCCCTAAAAAAAAGCACGAAGAAAAAATGACGTTGAAAATCCAAAATGGCCGCCGGACCCGATCCCGCCAAAAAAAGGACTATAAAAAGTACCCAAAAGGTCTAAACAAACTCCCCAGAGCTGATTCCAGGCTACCCCAAGGCCTCTATCACTGCCTTTAGAAATAAAAAGCCCCATACTCTACTCACCCACACACAGGAGAGGAGGGGTGGTCAAAACTCTGAGTGCTGTCCAGCGTGCCTGCCACAAGCTCTGAGTAGCAGTTATCAGAGTCAATATCAGAGTTAATAACCGCTCAGGGCAGCTCGGGGAACCCCTAAATCAGTTAGGGGACCCTCAGAGCCTACTGCTGTATTTAATTGCTGCAGTTAATTGCCTTCAACCTTCTCCTCACCCACCAAGGGGGTTCGGTAGAAAGGAGACCTGTGTCCTTTGCAGCTCCCCTGCTTGTTTGACCTATGGGGAGACTGACAGAGAAGGAGAGAAAAAAAACAGATCAGATAAAGGCAGAAGGGACACAGCCAAAGAATTCCTCCACAGCAGCAGCCCAGCACCTAAACCTAGAAAATAATAAAACACTAAAGCTCTGCTTATTTGTTCCTAAGGAGCCCAGTTCTGGGCTCTGACTTCCAAGCTGCTTGGAGACTGAGATACTGATGTGTGGGCGGTCCTTGGGGCTGCATATAGCTGGATGATCAAAGAGATGAAGATGTTCAGTCTCCAAAGCTGCTGGTGGAGGTTCACAACTCTATGGTTCCGGGACTGGACTAGAGAGACGCTAAGGAACATCCTTTAAGGCCACCCCGCCTTCCATAGGCCTGGTAGTCCATCTTGTAACCACCATGACTTGTGCATCCACTTTGGGAATGTTAAACCACTCACCGTGCTCCTCCTCCAGGAGAGTGTACATCTTCTTATACACCCTTAACCCTTTAGGTAAGGAGTCGGGGGGAGTTCCACTCAGACTGGATCATATCATATCCCTTTGAAGGAGCGGGTGTACCTTTGGCTCCTGCTCTGTGCTGGAAGCATCTGTCAAATTCAAGGCAAATGAGACCCTAGAAATCAATGCCACCATCTTCTCCTTCCGGAATAGATGGCTCACGCTGTCCTCTGCATAATCTTCTGAAGGTGAGAGGTCCCATTCTACCGGGGGGTGGCTGGATGGGAGGCTTAGAGAGCAGGAGGCCCTGCATGAACCTAGTAATGAGGGGCTGAGCAGAGAGAGGTTTAACCCTCAATAGAATGGTGATATGCCGAGATCGCACACAGGTTCACCCTGACTGAGTTGGACTAGAGTCCAGCTTGCAAGAGATGAATCAAGTACTGCAACGCTGTATAAACATGACAAGAGAATGGGTCAATCCGCTGCTCCACGTACCACACCGAGAATTTGCACAACTTGAAGGTGTAGGCCTGTCTCATGGAGTTCTTACGAGAGACCAGGAGGACTCTCCACCTCCCTGGGGAGGCTGAAGGGGGCCAAGGCTACCTGCTCAGCAGTCATGCTGTTAATGTCAGGGACCCCAGGATGGGGTGGAGAAGGGAGTCCTCCTTCTGAGTAAGTAGCTCTGGGGAGTTCCTCAAAGGGACCAGGGGCTCCATTGAGAGGTGGAGCAGCAAAGGGAACCAAGGCTGCCTGGGCCACCAGGATCAGAGAAGCCTTGTCCCACAGGACCTTGAAGAGGGTCCGGGCGATTACTGGCATGGAAGGGAAGGCATACAGAAGGCCCCTGACCATGAGTTGAGGAAAGCGTCTGCTGCTACCTGGGACAGGAGCAGCTGGCAACAGCAGAAGTGGGGCAGCTGAGCATTGGTCGGGCTGGCAAATAGGTCCAGACTCAGGGTGTCCCAGAGTTGGAAGAGCTGCTGTGCCACCCTGGGGTCCAGTTGCCATTTGTGCGGCTGAAGAAGTTTGCTCAGCCTGTCTGCTAGGGCGCTGTCCTGGCCCGGAAGGTACACCATTCTGAGAAGCATTCCTTGGCTGATTGCATACGAGCAGAGGGTTACTGCCTCCTGACAGAGGTGGCAAGACCCTGTGCCCCCTTGCTTGTTCAGGTAGAACATCGTGACCTGGTGCTGCAGGCAGCTGTGAAAGGCCATGATCGCCAGAAAAATGGCCCTGAGCTCCAGCAGATTGATCTGCTGCTGGCTCTCCGCTAGGGACCAGTTGCCCTGCATGCAGAGCTCCTCGCAATGGGCACCCCAGCCCCATAAGGAGGCTTCTTTGGTAAGGAACCTCTGGGGATTTAGGGGCTGAAAGGGCATGCTCTCCTGCAGGTGCTGTGTGGTCTGCCACCAGTCGAGTGACTCCACTAGCTTGTGGGTCACTAAAACTCTGTCCTGGAGCTGGCCTGTGGCTTGTGTCCACTGGGAGCGGAGGCATCACTGGGCCACCCGCATGTGAAGGTGGGCATTAGGAACATGGACTGTTGATGCCATGCGGCCCAGCAGGCAGAGCATGGATTGCGCCGACACTGTGTGGGGTACTGGTTCCACAAGGTGACCTGCCCTGTCCATCCAAGGGGAGAAAGGGCCTGGAGTTCATAGAGGCTCAACTGGACACTCTTCAGGCCAAGGCATGTATCAGAGTGAGATAGAATTTGGGGTGGTTTATCACAAACCCCAAATACTGTAGGACACTGATGGTACGGGCCATGGCCTGTTGCACCTCTGTGGCAGTGTCTCTCTTTACGGGCCAGTCATCCAGATATGAGAAAGTGAAGGCCCCTTGGAGACGGAGGTAGACGGCCACCACTACTAAGCATTTAGTGAAGACTTTTGATGCAGAGGCTAGACCAAAGGGTAGTACTCTGTACTGGTAGTGATTGCCCCAGACCATGAATCTTAGGTACTGCCTGTGGCTGGGATGAATGAGGATGTGGGTATAAGCATCCTTTAGGTCCAAGGAGCATAGCCAGTCTCCCTGCTGGAAGTATGGCAGCAATATTCCAAGGGAGAGTATCTTGAACTTCTCCCACACCAGGAATTTGTTCAGGTTTCGCAAGTCTAGAATAGGTCTTAGGCCCCCTATTCTTTTTTTGGACCAGAAAGTATCTGGAGTAGAACCCCTTGCCCTTGAGGTTATGGGGTACTGGTTCCACGGCTCTGTCTGTGAGGAGGCCTGCGAGTTCTTGTAGTAGCAGGGCCTGGTGTAGAGGAATCTGAGAGGGCTCTCCTGGAAAAAAAGGGGGAGGAGTCTGGTCCAGGTGAAGGAGATAGCCTTCTTTGACTACTCTGAGTGCCCAAGAGTCGGTGGTGATAGGAGGCCATCAATGGGCAAAGTGTACCAGACACCCCCCTGTTGGTAGCAGCTCCCCCAAGGCTGGAGAGGTTGTGCTCAAATAGTCAAAAACCTGTCCCTGGCTGGGCAGGGGCCAGGGTCTGGGGCTTGTAGTCCTTAGACTTGCGAAGACCTTGGCCCGCTCCCTTGCTCTGGTGATCCTGCTGTGGGGTCTGGGGAACCTAGTAGTGGGAGTAGCCCAGGTAAGGTTGGTCCTCTCTGGAATGGGGGCCTCTTCCCCAGTGGTTTCTTATTAGGGAGGGTGGAGGTCTTCCTGGAGAGCAGAGTCCCCATGAGGAATTTGGTCTCGATCTCCACCGCCTTTCTCCTCAATTAGCCTGCCAAATAGGTTTTCACTGAGGCAGGGGACATAGAGAAGCTTCTCTTGAACCCACTGCTTGAGGTCTTACGCCTGGAGACAGGCTTGGCATCGGGCACCAATACCTGGGGCAGCTACTCTCGATTTTGTCTTGAAGCCATCGTAGGTGGCTTGAGACATGTACTTTGTGGCCGTGAGGGTTTGAAACCACTGGAGGTGATCCCCTCTGAGGCCCACTGAGAAACCTGCAAGTTCTTTTGCCAGGTCCTGAAGATACATGCTGATATACAACTGGTAGGCTTGGATTTGGCAGGCCAACATCGAGCCCTGGTAGCATTTGTGGCCAAGGGTGTCGAGGGTGTGGGACTCCCTGCCTGGGGGCACGGAGGAATGTGTCTTCTGGGGCCCTCGCTGGACTCTGTACATGGTATCCAGGCATCGGCTGACTATAGGTAGAGAAGCCAGTGTCTCCCACATGAAAAGAAGGAGCCGTCCAAGGATGACGGGGATGGGAACCGTCAGGGCCTCCTTGGGTGGGGCCTCATATTGAAGGATTGAGTTCCTCCATGCGAGGGTCTTCCTCCAACTCCGTGTTGAAGGACAAAGCCTTCGACATATCCCGAACAAACTCAAGGAACAATGTGTCCTTGTGCGGGGACCGATGTCAAGACTTTGGGGCAGACAGGTCCAATGGGAGGTCATGGTGCTTCTGCATCTTCGGGGATGCCTTCTCCTCAGACTCCAAGTCAGAGTAGTCAATGAACGACTTGGCAGCCAACTGGGCATGGGGTGCAGGACCCGGGTGGCCTGCAGCAGCTACGGGCTGGAGCCATGAGCACTCGCCAGGGAGAATCTTGCTTCAGAGGAGTGGGAGCAAGACAGAAGCTCTCGCTGAGGATCGACTCAAGGTTTTGGGCTTATGAGGAATGGCTCAGAGACCAGGGGAGTCCTCGATAACGAGGTCTCTGCAGTCTTGGTGAACACACCGGTGGTGCGGGGCATTGGCACCTGCTGCGTGGTGAAGAAGGCAGTGAAACTGCAATCCAGCGCCATCATCCTGGTTTGCCACTCAGGAGGTGCAGCCTTCAACACGGACACCAGGGTCACCGGGTCCAGCGTCAGTGAGGGAGTCCTGAATGAGACAGGCCTCAGGGGTCTGGGACCTGTCATCTGAAGCCTCCGCGGCCATTCAGGAACCTTTGCTGGCCATTCCTGCTCCGACTCCTTGAGTTCTCTCTATGGGCTGCAGAACCTGGCATGTCAGCCTCGAGGATCTCATCCTGGGACTTTCTTCTTTTTGTGTTCCCACTCTGGGTCCTGGTCGGGCGCCACGGAAGCATTACATGACTCTGAAGACCCGTGTGGGGCCTTGGAGTATGAGGCTACTGGGGATACCGGGGTAGAGTCTGACCTGTGGAAGATATCATCCTGCTTCTGCTGCGACACTGGATGGAGGAAGCAATAGTGTGTATTGGGAAGGTGCATGTTTTCTGCGCACCAATCACATTTCTTGAACCCGCTGGCCATTGGGGGAAAAAATACCCTGGTGAGGTCAAAGACTTTTGACGTGGGCAGTGGATGGAAAAAGGCACAAATCATGCTGGGGAAAAAAACCTAGAACAGTTCCAAGACACGATGCCGGGGCATGTGAGCTCGGAGACAGGAAAGGGACCGGTGACAACAGGAGAAAGAAAAGGGTATTTTTCACACAAATCAATCAACTTTTTCCAGGGGAAAAACACACAAACGTCTGTTGGGCTCTGCAGAAAAAAAGGACTAAACAAGATGGCACTCTTGGGCAGGAAGAGGACCATGAATGTGTGGTGACATCTCCCAAAAGGCTTTCTTTGAAAGCTGGGGAGATGCTTCCACGAGGGCTCCATCAGCACAGACATCACCCATATGTGAAGACTGACTACCTGCTTGTTCCTGAAGAATCCAAGGATGAGGTTCCTCGCTTGCCACAGATCAAACGTTTCCTGGAAGAAGGAAGAGAGTTAGGGTAAGTATCACAAGAGCACGTGCTAAGGCTGCATTGGCCCGCAAGTGTGCAGTAACTGTGCTTTTTCGTAACATGCATTAAAAGGTGCTGGAGAAGGAGCATGTGTTGGAGCTTCTTGGGCTAAACTCACATTAAAACTGCGCAACCCCCAGACACACAATAGTCAAAAAAGTTACTAATGCATGCGGAAAATGGCAGGAAACTCTCACACAGCGTCAATGATCACTAGCAGTCCACCCCTCAGAGAGGGAACTGGGAGCCCCTAACAAGGACAATGACAGGGTCAAGCCTTGGTACTCACTCCATGAGAGCCCCAGGTGTAGGATCTGTGCCGGACTCAGCTCTACCCCCTGAAACTGCTTCACTGGCTGATTTTATTTTACAGCACTGTGTGGAAGGTGGCTGGCAGGCAGATCCCTCTGAGAGCCTTCGGCAATCTTCGGGAGAGAGCAGGGGGAAGGGGGCGATGATGTGCGAGGCTGCTATACTCTTCCAGACTTTTCCAAATCCTTCCAATTTGTGGCTGCTCAGCAGGCCCTTATCATAAGGGCATGGAGCTGAAGGGACCTCTGGTGGCTAAGGCAGATAGAGGCACAGGAGCGATGTAATTGAAACCTGAGCTTTTCATTGGTTCTTTGTTTCCATCAATCTGCTGGTAGGGGAACAAAACTCACTTGTATGGACTGGTCCAGAAAGATTATATGGATGAAGGACTTCATGGGTGAAGGCCATGGAGGACCTCACTGCTCAAAGACAGACATAAAAAGGCACCCCTGATCTTTGCCCAAACCTACCTTGAGAAACCACAATCCTTTTGGGAAAATGTTCTGTGGATAGATGAAGTCAAACATGAACTCTTTAGCAATGAAAACCAGCAATACATTTGCAGACGAAGAAATGAAGCTTATAAGAAAAAACATTCTTCCTACAGTTAAGCATGGCAGAGGTTTCTTAATGTTGTGGGGCTGTTTTGCTGCCTCAGGAACTGGAGGCCTGAAATGTATTAAGGGAATCATGAAGCCCGAATACAATATAAAACATTAATAACCACCCACAAACTCATACATAACACAGCTCCTTCCTGTCTCTCCACCCTTATCAGCTCGCAACCACCCAACAGAGTCAGAAGAACCATCAACTCTGACACCCTACACGTGCCGCCCGATATCAGATCTGTCAAAGCAAGTACTAGCAGCCGAGCATACTCGTATTCTGCTCCGACCCTCTGGAACAAACTACCGCCTGAGCTAAGAGCAACCAAGGACCTTATTGCGTTCAGGAAAAAACTAAAAACGCATCTTTTCCAGTGTTATTACAATTTGATGTAATCTCGGGGAATTACAAGATGTCACAATTAGCAACCTAAATTCTGTTATGAAACATGTACATATGTAAATTCCTTACTCCTCCCCTTTGACCTTATTTCTGTGTGCCGTGCTCCCCTGTGACCTTATTTCTGTGTGCTGTGCTCTCCTTTTGAAAATCAATGTGTTGTTACGTTGAAATTTCTGCCTTGATTTGGCATTTTCCAAGCTGTAATCAAACCGCTGCTGATCGCTGGAAGTAGCGGTATACAAAATGTATTCTAAATAAATAAAATAAAGGACTACAAGGTATTTTGGAGTGAAATGTGCTACCTAGTGTCAGAAGGCTAGGTATGGGTCGAAGGTCATGGGTCCTCCGGCAGGACAATGACGCAAAACATACATCCAAAAGTACAAAAGAATGGTTAAAAAAAGAGCAAATGGACTTTTTAGAACTGACCAGCAATGAGTCTTGATCTCAATCCAATCAAGAACCTTTGTAAAGGGCTTAAATCTGCCATTGCTAAAAGGAATCCTGGAAGCATTCATGAGCTGGAACAAATCACCGTTGAAGAGTGGGAGAGACTACCAGCAGATAGATGTACAAAACTTATAGATGGCTACAAGAAACGTTTAGAGGCTGTCATCACTGCCAAAGGTCATGCAGCCAAATATTAGTGAAGGGTGACATTAATCTTGTCCAGGTCATTGGTTTTATTTTTTTCTCATTAATTACTATGTCTATATAGTACAGATATCTTTTACCACCTTTGAACATACTATTGAAATATTATGACATACAGCTGAAGTATCTCCAATTATTCTCAAGATATTGTACACAACGTATCTAAAATGCAAAGGTACCAATAATGCTGACCACAACTGTAACCCTCCACCACCTCAGGTACAAACTTAGATTGTAAACCCTCCAAGGGATGGGATGAATGTAACTTGCTTTGACATCTGAGAAAGACATCAGCTAAATCCAATTCCCATATATTCTTCAATCTTTTACAATTATTTTCTACATTTGTAAGTTAAAAGTCTTCCCTCTCCATCTCTTACTTCTCCGAGTGCCTACAAACCATTACCTAGTACTCCCCTCCAAACAAAAATCTCTACCAAGTGCTATGGCTGACACGCTAGAAGAGGGTCATTTCATAACAGCTTATCTAAAGTGGAAGGCCAAGTAGGCACCTTTGCAGAGGTTATTTTATAATAGCACCTTATCACAAAAGCAGCTGTAATCACAAAGATGTGTAATTTAGAATCTTTGAGCCTTTGCCTGCACTCCTGTCAAACGCCTCCTCTGAACATGCTTACAGCCAGACTGCACACAACTATGCACCTTCTTGTCATACAGCATAAAATGTACACACATACCCAGAGGGGTCATTTTTATAAGAGGCTTTATATGCGCATAAAGCTGCATTTGCACGTGAAAATACTTTAAAACATTGCCCCTTACATGTGAAATAACACGTTCACAAACGATTTGGCCATTCAGATTTTTGTTCCTAAAAAACTAATACAGACTCATCTGTTACTTTTTTAACTTCCTTCATCTGTGCCTTTAGTTAATGAGCAAAAAGTAGAGCGCTGGGCAGTGCTGGACTCGAGCTAGCAAGCCCTGGGCAGTGAGACCTGCTCCATATACTGGTCTAGAACAGCTACCTTGAAACAGGAAAATGCTGGATTTCTGACTCCTCATCCCCCTCCTACCAGATCACACTGCTATGGAGCCCACCTGCTACTGACAGATAGAAATCCTTGAATTCCGTTATCTCTCGAGAGCCATCGCAGGCTGCCAGGCACTCATAGAAGGATCGGAAGAACTCAGGGATGGCCAGTTCCATGTCCGAGACAGAGGTCCTCCAGTTCTCCCCGTTGTATGCCCTCACTGCTCGGATGAAGAGATTCTGCAAATAGCAAGCCAAGGGGAACAGAGATATGGTTAAGGTGAACTGGACAAGTTAAAAAAAAATGAATACATTTCCATGTGACGCCCGTATTCCTGCACAAGTGTATATAAGCTCCCTTGCTCCCTACATGAACCAGTGGTTTGAAACTGTTGTACAACTGGCCACTACTATTACTAAAAGAAAACTAAACTGTGCACAGAAAGCACAGTTACTTACCTGTAACAGGTGATCTCTGGGAACAGCAGGAATAAGTCTTCACATATGGGTATCGTCGGTACCGACGGAGCCTGCGCGGGAACGCTCCCCAGCGTCCAGTAAGAAAGCCTTTGGGAGCATCCCACAGCGCCTGCGCGCTGCCTTCCCGCCTTTCCTAACCGCCTCTCTCCAGTTCGAGTTTTAAAGCTGAGACAAAGAGAGAGAGAAAGGAAAGATAGAGCGATACAACTCCTAGGGAAGGTGGGTGGGTTGTGAAGACTTATTCCTGCTGTTCCCAGAGAACACCTGTTACAGGTAAGTAACTGTGATATCTCTAGGAACAAGCAGGAATGAGTCTTCACATATGGGGACTCCCCAGCTAGAGGTGCCAGGGAGATCTCCAAAGTTGTGAGTCCCTGAGAAGGGCTCTACCTCACCCCATGGATCTCGGGCATCCAACCAGGGATGGGGGGTAGGAGTTGATTAGGTATGGAACAGGTGTTTGAGAACAGCCTGACCAAACAAGGCATCCCGGCGGGAGTCCTTGTCCAAGCAGTAATGGGTTGTAAAGGTATGAACCGAGGCCCAGGTGGCGCTCGACAGATTTGGTCGATGGACACAGAGTTTAGATGAGCCATAGAGGCTGCCATGGCCCTCACATTGTGAGCTGTGACATGGCCCTCCAGAGAAAGGTTCTTACTCTGGTAGGCGAAGGAAATACACTAAGCAATCCAATTGGACAGAGTTCTCTTAGAGACTGGAAGTCCTAAATGAGAGGGATCAAAAGCAACAAATACTGTAGTTGAGAGGACTTTCTATGTTGCTGTGTCCTTTGTAAGTAGAAAGCAAGTGCTCTCTTACAATCCAGTGTATGAAGATTCCTCTCTGCACTTGATGCATGAGGTCCTGGAAAAAAAGACAGGTAAATACACCTCCTGGTTCAGATGAAAAAGTGAGACCACTTTAGGCATAAAGTGTGGATTAGTCCTGAGGACTACCTTGTCATGATGGAACCTTGTATAAGGAGGATTAGCCACCAAGGCTTGCAGCTCACTGATACAGCGAGCTGAGGTGACTGCAATGAGAAAAATAACCTTCCAGGAAAGGAATTTCAAGGAGGTAGTGGCTAAGGGTTCAAAGGGTGGCTTCATAAGCTGGCCAAGAACCAAATTCAAATCCCATGCCACTGGAGGTGGTCTAATGGGAGGTTTAGTTAAAAGGAGGCCTCTCATGAATCTTGCAATAAGAGGATGAGAGGAAATAGGATGTCCATTGAGAGGCTTAAGGTATGCTGCAATAGCACTCAAATGGACTCTTACTGAATTTGTTTTAAGGCCTGCATGGGATAAATGCAGCAAATACTCTAGTAAAGAATTCAGAGGTATTGCAAGAGGGTTAAGACCCTTCTCTGCACACCAAATGGTAAACCTTTTCCATTTAAAAGCATAGGAACGTCTAGTGGAAGGCTTTCTGGAAGCATGAAGGATATCCTTCACCTGCTGAGACAGATGCCAATCTTGAAGGTCTAGGCCTTCAGCAACCAGGCTCTGAGATGAAGAGACTGGGGATTTGGGTGCCATAACGTTCCCTCCTCCTGGGACAGGAGGTCTGGAGCAGATCCCAAGTCCAGGGAGGGAGCTTGAGAGAGATGAAGTAGAGGGTACCACACTTGGCGTGGCCAACGTGGAGCTATGAGGATCATAGACCCCTTGTCTCTCTGAAGCTTGAACAGTGTCTTGGAAATTAGGGGAATGGGTGGAAAGGCATAGAGGAAGTCTTGCCCCCAGTGGAGGAGGAAGGCATCCCTGGCCTGAACTCCCTGACACGGAATCCTGGAACAGAACAGGGGAAGTTTGGCATTCCACGAACTTGCAAACAGGTCTATGTCTGGGGTTCCCCAAATTCGAAAGATCCTGGCTATCTGGTCCCCCATGGAGGGACCATTCGTGTGGAAGCAGAACTCGAGTGAGTCTGTCTGCCCAAGAGTTTTGAACCCCTGGAAGATACACTGCCATGAGATGAATCTGATGCTCTCTGGCGAAGGCCCACAATCTCAAAGCTTCGTTGCAAAGCGACAGAGAGCCAGTCCCGCCCTGCTTGTTCACGTAGAACATGGCTACTTGGTTGTCCGTATGGATGAGGACTGTCTTGTAGATGAGCAGGGTGTGGAAGACTGAGAGCTAGAAGAATTGCTCTGAGCTCTAAGAGGTTGATATGTAGAGATGTCTCCTGTGGAGACCAGATGCCCTGGGTGGAGAGATCTTATAGATGAGCTCCCCAACACTTTGGGGAGGCATCTGTTGTGAGGGTTGCTTGGGGTAGCAACTGTTGAAAGGGGGACCCCATCAACAGATTTTGAGTGGACGTCCACCACTGGAGGGACCAAAAGAGGCGACTGGAGGTTGCTATTTTGTCTGACAGGCAATCTGATGCCTGGGTCCATTGGGTGGACAGAGTCCACTGAGCTGCCCTCATGTGAAGGCGAGCGTAAGGAACCACATGCACAGTGGATGCCATGTGGCTTAACAGTTGTAACATCTCTCGAGCAGTTAAATGGGATTTTAACTGAATTTGAGAGGCTAACTGCACCAAGCGTAGGCAACGGGCCTGGGAAAGATAGGCCCTTGCAGTTGTGGTATCTAGCAAGGCCCCTATGAACTCCAATGACTGAGTAGGGGCGAGTTGTGATTTTGGGATGTTTATTACAAGTCCCAGATACTGAAGAACATGCCTTGTGCAGGCTAGGGAAGCCTGGGCCTCTGACTGGGATGGTGCTCGAATGAGCCAGTCGTCCAGATATGGGAATACGAATATTCCTAGAGTGCGTAGAAATGCAGCTACTACTGCCATGCATTTTGTGAACACTCTTGGAGCAGAGGCCAGACCGAAAGGAAGCACTCTGTATTGGTAGTGCTTTCCCTGAATAAGGAACCGAAGGAACCTTCTGTGTGTTGGATGGATGAGGACATGGGTGTACGCATCCTTGAGATCTAGAGAACAAAGCCAATCCTGACTCTGAAGGTATGGAAGGAGAGCACAGAGAAATCATCTTGAATTTCTCCTTGCATAGAAACTTGTTCAATTCTCTGAGATCTAATATGGGTCTGTAGCCCCCTGTTTTCTTTGGGATAAGAAAATAGGGGGCGTAGAACCCTGAACCCTGTTGAAGAAGGGGTACTTCTTCTATTGCCCTTTGGGCAAGAAGGGTAGCAATCTCCTGACCCAGAAGGTTGAGGAGAGATGTTGGAGAATTCAACTGTCTCACCATAGTGTGAGGAGGAAGGTTTAAGAAATGAAGCTTGAACCCCTCCCTTATGATGGAGAGGGTCCATTGCTCTGCTGTGATTTGTTCCCAACTGGGAGCAAAATGAGCTAACCTTCCTGGAATGGTGAGAGGCTCTGGTTCTTCTAGAGCCAGAAAGGCTAAGTTCTCTAGATGTAAGTCAAAGGCCCTGAGGAGGCTGAGGCTGTTGGGCCGTAGCAGTCCTTGCAGCCTTAGGCTTGGCTTGTTTAGGTTGTTGCTGACGCTTTGCAGCAAAACGACTCGCAGAAGATGCCTGGAGACCATAACCAGGACAATATTTCCCTTTTTTGGGAAAGAAAGCCTTTTTGAATAACCTTTTTCTAGCAGGAGCAGAAGTAGACTTTGAAAGTCTATCTAAGGCAGAATTTTCAGCATCCATCTGAGTGGCCTTTGCTTGCCAATCCTTACCAAAAAGGTTTTCACCTGTACAAGGAAAATTCCCTAATCCATCCTGAACCCAGGGTTCCAAATCAGAAGCTTGTAACCAAGCAAGTCTGCGTGCACCTATGGCAATAGCCGAGGCTCTGCTGGCACACTCAAAAAAGTCAAAGGCTGCACGGTTAGAAAATTTGGAAACATCCTGGGCATGTTTAAGCCAGGTGAGAAACTCTTCCCTTTTATCTTCTGAGATAAAAGGAGATAAAGTTAGCAGATGATCTGTAACTTCCTTTAGAAACATCCCCATATAGAGACTATAGGAGTTGATTCTGGCAGTAAGCATATTGGCCTGGAAAATTCTCCTGCCAAAAGCATCTAAGGTTCTGCATTCTCTTCCTGGAGAATTAGATGAGTGTCTTTTTGCACTCTTTATCTTCTTCATAGCAGACTCCACCACAATAGAGTGGTGAGGAAGCTGAGTCTTATGAAAGCCAGGACAAGGAGGAACACGGTACATGGTGTCCAACCTGCGAGAATGAGGGGAAGTAGTAAGAGGTGTCTCCCATATGCCCAACATGTGATCATACAGGATCTCATGAATTGGTAAGGTAGCTGCCTCTTTAGGAGCCTTAGGATATTGTAAAATATCCAATTTCTTGGCTCTAGGCTCTGGTTCAGGGGCCACTGAAATAGAGAGGCCCCTGGCCACTTCCCTAATGAAGTATTGAAAAGACAAGTCTTCTGGAGGAGACATTCTTCTTTTTGGAGAAGAGGGCTCCTGAGGAAGGAGTACCGATGCTTCGACAGAAGCCTCTGATTCATCAGAGTCTTCAGAGGAATTGAAGTATCGCCTGTCTGGATGCTCTTGCAGAGCCCGAATAGCGTACCGCGTGGTATCGACATCGGGAGTGATCGGTACCGATTCGGTACCGATGGGCATCACAGGACAGGGTACTGCTGCAGTCGACACTGAAGCAGATGTCGATGCAATCAGTACTGGCACTGGAACCGATATCGGTGCCGGAACCGGTACCGACAACGGAGTTTGTTGCGGTACCGAAGGCGTCGCAGCTTGTATGGTCAGAATATTCTGATCCATCGACGCAACCAATGTCTGGATGTCGGTACCAGTGGAAACCACCGGTACCCCAGAACATGGCAACAGGTGATCGGTCGAGGCCACGCCATCGATGTTAACCTGTGACCCCATAGATGAAGCTTTGGAAGCCAGAGCTTCCCGCCGGGGTAATTTTGCCGGTGCAGGATCCTCGAGAGCAAGCCCGGAGGCATCTCGATACTTAGAGGGAGATCTACCCTTCGAGGACCGGCTGGACTTATGTTTGGTTACCTGAGATCCATGGGAGGAAGAAGCAGCCCTGGAAGATGTCGATGCCACCGAAGCTGCATCAGAGGGAAACAGGGTACTGAGCTTTGCCGCTCGATTCTGTTGACCTCTTTTAGACATCATGGAACAGGACTCACAATCGGTGATGGAGTGGTCAGGACCCAAACATTTTAGACACCAGTCATGGGTGTCTGTGATAGAAAGAGTACCGCTGCACTTCGTGCACTTTTTAAACTCGGAAGTGGGCTTTTCCATGAGGAAAAATCTTCTAGGCCTAAGGCCCAAAAGAAAAAATTTGCACAGAAGTGGGAAAACGGTAGTTTTTGTTGTTTGTTTTTTTAAGTAGAAAGAAGAAAAGACTGGCGGTACCAGTCCGACGTCGAAGGCAGATGCGCGACTAAAGAAATAAAGAAAAATAAAGAACTTCTTCAGCGGTGACAGGAACACGACCTGCTGGCTCCGCGGAAAAGAAGAACTGGAGAGAGGCGGTTAGGAAAGGCGGGAAGGCAGCGCACAGGCGCTGTGGGATGCTCCCAAAGGCTTTCTTACTGGACTCTGGGGAGCGTTCCCGCGCAGGCTCCGTCGGTACCGACGATACCCATATGTGAAGACTCATTCCTGCTTGTTCCTAGAGATAAACAGGTGCCTCCGTTACTGTATGTCAGTAAACTTTCCAGAATCTGAATGCTGCAAGGAAGACAGCCTTCTAGTAATTACTCTTGCTCAGCTTTTGTTGTGTTCCTTAAGCCAGTTTGGTTTTCAGGATATCCACAATGAATATGCATTTGCAGCATAATCTCGTCAAAAAATGTACTACATTATTCCAAAAATTAAAGTATCACCTTACATTAAGGTTTGTGTTTTCATCTATTAATCTTTATCTCTATACATTCAAGTGGACTACCATGGCAATAACGCTACGTTAGCCAAAATGTCTGCTGCAAGTTATATTTTATGAAATTAGACTCTCATATACAAAGTGCCATTACCCAGAATTCCCTTAAGCCTCAAGGGGGAGGGGAGATTGCTAAAAATGGAAGGATATTTGCATGGGGGAGGGAGTTAGGGGCAACAATGCTAAAGACCTGATTTACCAAGGCTTTCCCCCACATTCTGTATCCCATGGGGGTACTTTCTTTGCAAAGTAGCCAAAACAGCAAGGGCTAGATTTACTAAAGTGTGCCAAGTTTCATTTTATGCAATTGAATCCATTGTTAATGTAGCTAAAGCCTGGATCAACTCGGGGGGGGGGGGGGGGGAATTAGTTCTGAAGCCCCTAGCAAGGAGACAAATTCTCACCACTTTACCTTCTGTCTCCCACTCATCTCCACAAACAACATAACCACAGTGGCTATGGTTGAAAATATAATTTACTGGGCGAGTAAAAATTAGTTCATCTGTTACTTCACAGGATGTTGAAACTCTCCCTAATCATAAATCATAGGCCATCATAAAAAAAACCAGACACATTTTAAAACTTCAGTCACTCTAACGATGCATGCAGGGCTTGTGCATGACTAGTAAGCACCCTGGCAAAGCGTCACTCTCACCCCCCCCCCCCCTCTGCCCTTATCACCACTGCTGCCACATCTCCCCGCGACCAGCAGGTGGCAGCAACAGCAATAAACCAAGCAGCAGCATGGTGGAAGCCTCTAAACCCCTGCATGCTGCATTCTCAAAGCCCAGCTAGTCTCACCCCCCTCCAATGCACACTTATTCACAGTTCTCCTCTCTCTTTTACCTCTTCTGAATTCTGGTACTCAGACTTTATATTCATTTATGTATTTATTTTACAGCATTTGATAACCGCCTTCATACCAAAGCATCGAGGCGGTGTTCAAAATTCTTTCAATACTGATACAAAACAATCTTCAGATATTTGCACACTGAGCCCTGTCTCCCTAACCATAAGCCATCGTAAAATAACCCACATTTTTAAATCTGCTTTAAACTTCTTCAGAGACAGTTCCACTCAAAGATCCAAGGGCACTGAGATCCATAGGGCAGGGGCCAGAAATGCAAATGCTGCTGAGTGTGTACACTCTAGTCTAACTCCAGAAAAAAGGGGTACTTTGCTGCCCTGAATGAGCCTGACCTCAGCTGATCTCTGGAGCTCAGCAGGGTCAGGGTCAGGCCTCGCTAGTACTTGGATAGGTGACCACTTTGGAATACCAGAGGCTGTAGACTTCCTGCATGAAGAAAGGTCTGGCAATCTACTTCCAGGCGCACCTTGTTATGAAAACCTAGGGGCTGGGCCACTAGGAGTCAACAATGACGCAATGGCACACACGCTAGAAGATTCACCTGCAAAGATCACAATAACTCTGTAGAAATGTCCTCCCCAGGACCTTTTGAATGGGCGCAGCATCTGGCTGATTTTACTGACTGCCTGGCTAACTTAATATGATGAATTGACATGACAAAATAATGAGCAGGAATAGAAAAATAATTTAAGTGATTTTGTAATGAATACTTAAAAAACATAATAGTATATATAAATATAATATGAATTAATAAAACATTTAAATTAATTTGAAAGTGACAAAAAAACCCCATTATATATGGAACTTCCTGAAAGACAACTAGTTACTCCGTCTGCTGCCATATCAAGGCATGGAGAGCACACTGCGGCTAGCACAGGGATACATACTGCATGCTGTCAAAGTTGCAACTAGCATAGTGCACTTCTCACCACCTCCATGAGCAGCCTTTACTGCATCCACACTAATTGCCAATGTCACTGCCACTCGATAGGGTGTATCTATCTGTGCAGTAACTGCTGGGAATGTTGGCTACACCCCCGACAGTTAGTGTATGTTTGCACTTACTGCGCATTATGGTTTACGCAAAACATGCATTAAGTGCAAAACCTTACCACACCTTAGTAAAAAGGCTCCTAAATCCCTGTACAGCAGACATTTAAGTGGGAGCAGCCTGGAAATGCCATCAGATTCACAAAGCGTCCTATCATAGCTACCACAAAACCCACCTCGTATGTCTTAGTCTCCAGGTCTTTGATATAGTCCTCGGCATCAGGTAGGGTCTTGTAATAGGCCATGTTCCGCTGCATCATCTCATCCTCAGGGTGCTTCAACAGGAAGGTGTGGGCAGCTGCGATGGCTTTTGGAAGATTACCAGACTAAAGAGAAAACACACCCATAATCTTCAGAATCTTTAATAGCAAGACTGGATTTTGCAGTTATACTATATACTTAGAGGCTGATATTCAAAGGGTTTATGCTCTTATCTTTGAGCGATGCTCCTAAATTGGCCTCTGAAAATTCACACTTAAATTTCACTGAATTTAAGTGCATAAAAAGTGGATGGCAACAGGGATGAATTTAGTGTGGGGAGAAAAGTTAAAAGCTTAACACCGATTTTCAGAACTAGGCACAAACTGGGCTCATACATCTAGACAAATGAATGGCAGGCCTAACTTTAAAACTCCAATGAATTTTCATCTAAACCCCCCCCCCCCCCCACAACTTATGGAGTAGTATTCAAAAAGGTTTAGCTAGTCAGCTGCAGAAGAAAAATGCCCAGTTAAATCTGGGGTGGTCTGTGGCTGGAGTACTGGTGGTCGTGGTAGCTATCTGGTCAGTGGTTTCCCTAACTTTATATGATTTAGCAATCTGGTTAGCGGCTCAATACTGCCTGCTAATCAAATAGCTGCCGCAATCACTGGCAAAACCAGATAGTCAGTGGCTGCTGCCATTGAATAGCGACACCTACATTTCTAAGTTTGCCTGAAAATAGGGCACAATATTTAAAAGGCTTAACGGTTAGCAGAACCTGCTAACTGAATAAACCCCGCTGAACATTTCTTCTAAGCACTGCAGCACTATCCGAATAGTGCTGGGATGGTCCATGGGCGCGGCAAGGGCAGTCCAAGAGGTTATCTAGTTTGTTATCTGGTTGACAGACTGACAACTGCTAATTACATAAAAAAGCTAGGCCTAACCTTATGCAGTTTTGCTAGCTGAATAGTGGCTGAATATCACCTCTATCCTATGGTGATCACTACTGAAACTGGATATTCAGCAGAAGCCACTACCAAGATATTTCTATTGAATATCTGGTTTCATTTTCTCTGCGGTGGCCAGTGTTTAAAACAAATGCTGTCCTCCGCAGGTGGACTTTCAAACCATCAGCTTTTCTTTGAATATCAGGCCTTTATTTTAAAGTGTTTTTCCAGGAGTCACATGATGTGCTAAGGAAGCTCAAATGCATGCAGAGCTTGCTCCGGAGCTTCCCTGCCCTACGGACTAAAAGAAAACCCCAAATTAAGACAAAACTCACAGGACGGTGACCAAAAACTCTATGCTCACTGCTGAAATTAGAAATCGCAAACTTATTGCCGCGATGAATCAAACTCACCAGGACCGAGAGGGGCCAACTGCAACACCAGCAAAAATGGCACATGGATCTCACTTGCCAGAGCAGCTGGCCACATCTGTTGAAGATGTAACTACTGCAGTGGTTAATGCGTTAAATAGCAGGTATGATATGCTGACGGGACAACTCGACAGTAATAGCAAACAACTGCAGGCGATGATCACCAAGAAAAACTTGCGATTCACTGGTGTCCCTGAAACGGTGAAGGTTACCGAATTATAAGGATATCTGACCACCCTGCTAGCTACCCTACAATTAGGAGAGGACTGTGGCCAAATTATAATTGAAGCTGTGCATAGACTGGGGCCTGCTCATGCGGGAGATGCGCGGTCTCGATTGGTGCTTGCCAGATTCTTGAATTTTTTGCAAAAAGGAGAAGATTTTACAGAGCAGCAAAAGCCAAAGGACCATTACATTATGAAGGAGCTCATAACCAGTTGTACCAAGACTATAGGTGCAATTAAGCCTGTGACTTAAGGCATAGGCCAGCGTTTCCCAGCAGTTGATAGAGGCACATATTAAATTTGTGGTGTAGTACGCAGCCTGATTGTGTGTTTTTCATAACAGAACTGCCACAATATTCGAGACACCGGAGGTGGCTCAAAAATGGATTTGAACCATTACAAATCTTGAAACGAGATGACTGGGCTCCATTCATACCCAGATAAAGGTTGGACACCAGATCTTGGAAGATGTAAGACAATATAGCACGAAGGGACCAGCTGCGGCGATGTTGGCGTCAGACTGAGGCAAAATATAGAGAGACAGTAAGGCGTTGCTACCAGTGTGGACATTTTCCCCAGAGAACGAGATCACAGTCATGGAACTGTTCAAGGGTCAATAAAGACTCAGCCGCCTAAGACTGCCGACTAAGCCAATGTTGCTGTAGTTCTGCCGCGACAGTACACAAAGATGGGAAAATTCACTTTAATGTCTAAAGGTGGTAAATGGGGTATTATATAAAATCTGCTTGTGGGGTGCTTATTGTCTAACAAAATTTCTGATGGGGTGGGGGATGGGCCTTTATATTTGAATGGTAATTTGCCATGTGTGTGGATCATGCAGTATGTGTTAACAGTGCAGTTAGGACACGTTAGGCCTTGCTAACAAAGCCCTTCCTCCCAGCAGCGTAGCTGTTCATGGCAGGTTAGCTCGAGCATAGGCAGATAGGCAGACATGGCCAGGCTGGAGGGGGAGGAGACAAAGGAAACTTCATATTAAGAATGGTAGAAACCAGAGGGATAAACACCTAAAAATGACCATCTCTAAATCAGTGAAGTGCGAAGCGAAATATTGTGAGAATGGAAGACTACAGCCAATGAGAGGCTGAGTGCAGAACATAATAGGAGTGGGAGGGGAGGGATTAAGCGTAACCCGCTGTGAAGGTGAGGGGTAGGACAAAATAAGTCAGATATTGAAGAACAATTTTGGCCATGCTTGTAGAGAATTGTTACTTATGGTTGGTAGGAGAATGGATACTCTGGGCTGGTGATAAAGTAAGTTTTAATAGACATGGGCCTAGGCTTGTTAACATGGGGAAGAGAATTGCTGGAATGGAA
Organism: Ichthyophis bannanicus; assembly: GCA_033557465.1. NCBI lineage: Eukaryota > Metazoa > Chordata > Amphibia > Gymnophiona > Ichthyophiidae > Ichthyophis > Ichthyophis bannanicus. Next base: position 753,546,316 of record CM066031.1, read on the forward strand.
GCACTCGCAGTATGAGAGCAGTTCTCTATTAGCTGAGTTAACAAGGGGTAGGAGGGGATCAGATAACAATGGAAAAGAGGGAGGAGGTACCCAACATCAGTTGTGACTACCTCATGAGGTGGAAGGGGGAATATGAGACAGGTTATGGGGAAGAGGAATGTAACTGGGAGGGAGGGGTTAGGGGATCCTGGGGGCCATCTGGGGGACACTAACATTGCAGATGGAAGAAGAGGTTTTGCAGTGAAGAGGATGGGGGGGGGGGGGGTGTCTTAGGCTGGGTTGACTATATGCCCGGGGAGAAGACAATCCAAATATATCATTTGGGTTGAGAATCATCTCTTGCAATATATGCGGATTAGCCAATCCTCTGAAACGTTGCAAGGTGTTAAGAGCACTCACCCACCATAAAGGAGATCTTGTTTTGTTGCAAGAAACACATCAAGCACTGAGGGATTTGAATAGGATGCATAGTGGTATGATAGAGCAAGTGTTTGGGGCATCCGCGCGAGGCAAGAAGGGAGAGGTTGCGATCCTTGTCCAGAAGGGAGTGGGGTTTCAGGTCACCCATAAGGTAGCGGACCCCGAGGGCCATTTGTATTAGTGCAAGGTAGTCTGCAAGAGCAAAACAAGAGCATACACACTGCCTAATGTCACAATACCCCAGACCCACAGATTTTTGCTAAAGTGGCTGCAGAAATAGATAAATTGCCTGAACGCCCTATGAGCATTGGAGGTGGAAGTGACTGGAACCTTGGAATGTTTGACCCAACCTTGGAATGTTTCGGGGGGGGGGGGGGAGGCAAGGTGGTAACCGTTTATATACAGCACGTCCCCTAAGGCGGTTTCGCAGACGGTGCCAGTTAGTGGACATGTAGCAGACCTTGCACCCTTCTGAAAGACTATACACACTTGTCTCAGGCCCATGGCACTAGTGCATGGTTAGATTCCATTTTGGTTTCAGAGCTGTTTTGAGTAGATGATGCAGTAATTGGACCTTATGAGATTTCTGATCATGCACCTGTCTGGATAGATTAGATGAGGGGGGAGCCCTATTGTAGGAAGAGCACCCTGGCGTTTCCCCCTAGATTTATGTTGGGATGAGAAGTTTCAAGTCTATTTGGTAGATAGGTGGGATAATTACAAATATCATAATCAGGGCCACTTGGACGATCCGGAACTCTTCTGGGAGGCATCCAAGATTATTTTATGGGGGGGGACGGACATTATAGCATATGGGGTTAAACAATGACGGGATATGGCAGCAAGGATTCTGCCGTTAGAGAAGCAGGTCTGTAAGGAATGTCATGCCCTGGTGCAACAACCGACAGCAGCTAACCAAGCGCAATTGTTAACTACACAGGCGACTTTAAATACTTTCTTACATTAAAGGGCAAAAACATTTTTAGTGTACTACAAAAACCAATTATATCAATTTGGAGACAAGGCCAGAAAAGTACTGGCACGTTATCTATTGCACAGTCAAGGCTCCTGTTTTGTGACCCAGCTATGAGACCGGACGGGGAGGCCATAGAAAGATACGTCAGCTATCGGGCAAATTTTTGTGGAGTATTACTGTACCCTATACAAAAGAGAGGAAGCCCCACAGTTGCAAATTAAACAGTAGTTGGCCAGGGTAACCCACCCACAGCTTACGCGGGAGCAACAGGGACAACTGGCTGCCCCAGTAGCAGCAGAGGAAGTCTAATGGGTCATTTCCATGGTGGCCGCCTGTCAAGTCCATGGGCCCGATGGCTATAGAGCCGAATAGTATAAGCTCTTACTGAGGAAGGTTATACTGCCCTTGGTGACAATGTTTAATGCATGCTGACCGCTGGATTCTTCAAGTATAGTAACAACATGGCCCATATAGTGGTACTACCTAAGCCAGGGAAAGACCTGCTGAAGGTGGGGTCTTACCGTCCTCTCTCTCATTGATCAATTATGATTTGAAACTGTTCACAAAGATTCTGGCTGACTGCCTGGCACTTTTCCTCCTTGAACTGATACACTCATGCCAAACTGGGTTTGTACAAGAGCGCTACCCAACCAGCAATGTCCGACGCATCCTCGAGTCATTAGAATGGGTCCATAATCAATCCATCCCTTCACTGCTAGTAAGTTTCAAAAAAGCCTTGATAGAGTGGGATGGGTATATTTATTTTAAACTCTAGAGATGTATGGTCTGGGGGAAGGATTTCTTCAGGGAGTACGACCGCCTTACCAACCGCCTAGGGCAGTGGTGGGGTGTCAATGAAAGGACAACCCCAAGCTTTGGGATAGAATGAAGGACCCGACAGGGTTGCCCTCTATCCCTGCTACTATTTGTGCTCTCACTAGACCCTCTGTTAAGAACTATCTAGTCATGCGTTGATATAGAAAGGGTAACAATACGGCCCGCTACATTTAAGGTTTCAGTCTTTGCAGATGACCTTCTTCTTTTGATGACTGAACCGCAGACTTCTTTGCATCGGCTACTTAATGCAATCTCAGAATTTGGGGCACTAGCTAGTTTAAGGCTGAATATGGCAAAATTCAGGGCTCTGGACTTTTTGGGAAGGATGCAGAATCACTGGGGGAGGCTGTCAGCATACAGTCCATGCAGCTGTGGACTCTGGTGAATTCAGTCTACAAAGTTAAACTCTGACCCCCTGGTGATGTCAGTCTCTAGGACCTGTCTGCAGCCCCTCCTTGCTAAATCAAGAAGGGCAGACCTCAAAGGGAGTGGTCAAAGACAATAGCAGACCCCAAGGGGAAGTGCTGGAGAGGCACTATAAAGGACAGACACACTTCCTGTCTCTCTCTCTCTCCCACCATCCATCGGACATGAAGGACAGGAGGCTCTGATACTCAACTCCCTTCACCCCTCCCCCTCTCTCTCTACCCACATGTTCTGGCCTACCATGCGGCTCTGACCCACATGTTCTGGCCTCTATCTCTCTCACACTTCACACATGCACACACACAGATTCATTGATGCACACTGAAACAGCTCTGTAACAATCACTATATACCTCTGTTCAATACCTATGTATTAAGCCTATTTTTACATAAAAACCTCTCTCCAAGCCACACCTGTTTGCTTGTCTTATTACAAACCCTCCTGCGTCTGTGAAGTGAAATGAACCCAGGACCAAGCGGAGACTAGACCAGAAGATTACATATTCAGAAGATTACAGAGGCCTTTCCCCCTTAGGTGGGCAGAGACTAAATTCAAGTACTTGGGAATATGGTTATCGGCTAATCCTGCAAGGCTGTACCGATTAAATAGTAATCCCCTGCTCAAATGGTTCCAAGATAAATTAAGAGTCTGGACTCCACTCCCCCTTTCTCTTTTGGGCTAGGTGGCTGCCTATAAAATGATGATCTTCCCAAAAATCGTATATGTCCTTCAACTACTCCCATTGCAACTACTGCAGCGAGACATCCAAAGATTGGAACATTTAATACAGACCTTCCTCTGGAGGGGGGGGGGGGGGGAAAGCCTAGGCTCAGAATTGGCCAGCTACAGGGCCTGTGGCATCAAGGGAAAATGGAGCTCCCATACTTGGCCCAATACAATTTGGTATGTATGTTGCAACATGTAAGAGATTGGTTGAGAGGTAACTCCATATGAATTTGAGTCGGCGATGGTAGCTCCTTATTCTCTTTTATCAGTGATGCATGTATCCCGTATATTATTGCCAAAGCGTTTTTGAGGGAATGCTGCGCATGAAATGAGAGTCAGAAGCTGTAAAGATGTCTTACACATTGGAACATGGAACGTACGAAGCATGAACCAAGGGAAGTTGGAGGTGGTCAAGAATGAAAAGGAACGTGTACAACTTGATCTGTTGGGTGTCAGCGAACTGAAATGGACTGGCATGGGGCACTTTGCATCAGATGATCACATGGTCTACTATGCTGGAAATGAAAGACAAAGAAGAAATGGTGTTGCATTTATAATAAAGAAGAAACTTGCAAGAACTGTAATGAAATACAATGCAGTCAGCGAACGCTTAATCTCTATTCGTCTACGAGGATTGCCCATCAACACAACTATAATTCAAGTATATGCCCCAACAACATCTGCTGAAGAGAATGAAATTGAAGAGTTCTATGAACAAGTACAAGCTGAAATTGACAGAACATGCAAACGGGATATCCTGATAGTCATGGGTGACTGGAACGCAAAGGTTGGCAACAAAGAAGAAGGCAAAGTAGTTGGAAAATATGGACTTGGCAACAGAAATGAAGCTGGAGAAAGACTGATAGAATTCTGCAAGACCAATGATCTATTCATCTCAAACACCTTCTTCCAGCAACACAAGCGGCGACTGTACACATGGACTTCACCGAATGGATTATATAAAAATCAAATTGACTACATATGTGGAAGTGAACGATGGAAAAGCTCTGTAACATCAACAAAGACAAAACCTGGAGCTGACTGTGGTACAGATCATCAACTACTAGTATGCAAACTCAAGCTAAAGTTGAAAAAGAGCAAACCACTCATGAATGCAGCAAAATATGACCTTGAGAATATACCACTGGAATTTAAAGACTGCCTGCAAAATCGATTTGCTGCTTTAGATACAAATGACAGAGTTCTGGAAGAGTTATGGAATGACATCAAGAAGGTTGTGTTGGAAGAAAGCGAGAAGTCTCTACAAAAGGTGAAAAAGCAAAAACAGCCAAAATGGATGACGGAAGAAACTCTGAAAATTGCCCAGAAACGCAGAGAAGCTAAAGCCAGAGGAGAAAGAAAGACAATCGCAGAACTCAGAGATTTCCAACGTGCAGCAAGACAGGACAAGGAAAAGTACTACAATGACACTTGCAAGGAAATAGAAGCAGAAACTATTAGAGGAAGAACAAGATCGGTTTTCCTAAAGCTATGAGAGTTAAAGAAAATGTTCCAGCCTCGAATTGGAATGTTACAAGATGCTCAAGTTTCTATGCTGAATGATGCTGAGAAGATCAAGAAAAGGTGGAAGGAATATACAGAGTTTTTATATGATAAAGATCAAGTGGACCAACAGCCGTTTCAACCTGTACCTTATGATCGGGAACCATTGGTGATGAAAGAAGAAGTTGAAGCAGCATTGAAAGCCTTATCAAAGAACAAAGCACCAGGCATTGATAGCATTCCCATAGAAGTATTGCAGCAATCTGATGCAGCTGTTACCGTACTCACAAGGCTCTGCCAGGAAATATGGAAGACAACATCATGGCCAACTGACTGGAAAAGATCTGTGTTTATACCAATACTTAAGAAAGGTGATCCAACTGACTGTGGAAATTATCGCACAATCGCTCTGATCCCACATGCCAGCAAGATTCTACTGAAGATTATTCAAAAGAGACTACAACCATACCTGGAACAAGAACTACCTGAAGTGCAAGCAGGGTTCAGGAAAGGGCGAGGAACGAGAGACATCATTGCGGATGTGAGATGGATCCTTGAAAAGACTAGACTAAAGAATACCAAAAGGATATCTATTTGTGCTTTATCGACTATAGCAAGGCTTTTGACTGTGTAAACCATGAGAAACTCTGGGCCACATTAAGAAGCATGGGTATACCAGAACACCTGATCGTTCTCTTGCGCAATCTGTACATTGATCAAGAAGCAACAGTTCGAACGGAACAAGGAGAAACAGAATGGTTTAAAATAAGCAAAGGTGTAAGACAAGGCTGCATACTTTCCCCCTACCTGTTTAATTTATATGCAGAACAAATCATCAGAGAAGCAGGATTGTATGAAGACAACAGAGGTGTGAAGATCGGTGGAAGACTCATCAACAACCTTCGCTATGCTGATGATACCACATTACTGGCTGAAACTGAAGATGATCTGAAACATTTGCTTCTCACAATCAAAGAACATAGTCTCAAAATGGGCCTGCACCTTAATGTAAAGAAGACAAAGATCATGACAACTGGCATAATCAACAGGTTCATCGTTGAAGGAGAAGAAATTGAAATCGTGAACAACTTTAACCTACTTGGATCAACTATCAATAAAGAAGCAACAAGCAGTGAAGAAATCAGACGCATTGCTCTTGGCTGAATGGCTATGAAAGACCTAGATAAGATTCTCAAGAGCAGAGATGTCTCTCTCCATACAAAGATTCAACTTCTTCAAGCCATGGTATTTTCAATAACCTCATATGGATGTGAAAGCTGGACAGTGAAAAAGATACAGGAAGAAAATTGATGCCTTTGAATTATGGTGCTGGCGGCGAATACTGTGTATACCATGGACTGCCCGAAGAACAAACCAGTCGGTACTAGAGGAGATCAAACCTAAGCTTTCTTTAGAAGCTCAGATGATAAGACTTCGACTTTCATAATTTGGACACATCATGCGAAGAGAGAGATCATTAGAGAAAGACATTATGCTTGGCAAGATAGAAGGTCAACGCAAAAGAGGAAGGCCAGCAATGAGATGGATCGATACAATAACAGCAGCTACGGGTACCAGTCTGTCAACAATGAGCCGCCTGACTGAAGACCGAACACAGTTTAGGATAGCTATCCAGAGGGTCGCCATGAGTCGACTCCGACTCGACGGCACTTAACAACAACAACAACATTAATTAAAGGGGTTCGGTGGGCCAGGCAAACTCTATGCAGCCAGCTGGGTATCTCTCCTAAGGTAACGTGCTATCTACCATTGCAAGGCCATTTGGCCTTTTTACCCAGTTTAAATCCTGTTTTTTTGGGGAGTAGGCTTCTCGGGGCCTCACACAGATAAGGCACGTGATGGACAAGGAAGTGCAATTGAAGCAGTTTATGGAGTTAAGAGAGGTATATCAGCTACCGAGTGGGCATGTTTATGCATACCTGCAATTACAACATTATTTGGCCTCACTGAAGGAAGACAGACAAGGGTTGGTGCAAGAAAATTTTAACAAATTGGAAGATTGGTTTGAGTTAGAAGACGGAATGGATTTCGGTCGCCAGATATTCTAAGGCCTTAAGAGGGCATTCCCAGGAGAAATGCTATGATCATCTTACCCAGCAGTGGGAATCAGAGTTGGGAATTACCCTAACCCTTTTTTGAATGGGCAGCAGCAGTAGGGCGTATTCCAAGATTGATCATTGGGGCTAGACTCGGAACATGCAATTCAGGATACTGGAATGCGGGTATCTCTCACCCTACAGAGCATGGAAAGCAGGGTTCATGGAAAGTGGACAATGCCCCTGCTGTAGAGAGAATCAAGCCCATTTAGGACACATGTTCTGGGGATGTGTGCAAGTACATGGATATTGAGGTAAAATTCAGAGGTATTTAGGGGGGATTAATAGGGCAAGCCCTTGTGCTGACCCCAGGCTTTGCTATCTTGGATACCCAGGATCCCCTGGTCCTGACCAGGTCAGGGAACAGGCTGCTGGTCTGGAAAAATTGTCTGGTCACTAAGCAGTGTATACTTCATCAATGAAGGGACCCATAAACGTGTTTTTCCATAGTGCAGGCATCACACAGGCAACAGCAGAAAGCACCTTTACCAATACTGCACCAACAAGCCTGCACCTGGTACTAAAAGTTATCTTTTAAAACAAAATCCTTGGCTTGAATGCGTGTCCAGCCTGTTTTTTACATGCAGAAAATAGAAATTACACTTACCTGGTAATTGTAGTTCCTGGATGTGGAGGACTAAACTGCACCCTCCAGGAACTACAATTACCAGGTAATTTCTTTTTTCTGCATGTAAAAAACAGGCTGGACATGTGGAAAAGCCTTCAGGAAATATGGCATAAACTACCACATATACGCGGACGATATCATGCTGTACACCCAACTAGAGACCACCGACCCGGACTACGCCCAGCTTGAAACCTGCATGGGAGAGATGTCGGGATGGCTACAACAAAATAACATGTCGATTAATCATAAGAAGACCGAAGTAATGTTTATATCAAATAACTTGGGCTTCGAACCACCTCCAACAATCACATTGTGCAACAATACATACAATACTAAGAAAGAAATAAAATATCTGGGAGTCACAATCGATAAGCTGAAAATGGAAAAACACCTCAACACCACCAACAAAGCCATCTTCCACAAGCTTAAAGTGCTTCGACCCCTGCGGAACGTACTAGATCCGTGTGACTTCCGATCAGTTGCTCAGGCTCTCATCATGCCCCACCTGGACTACTGCAACGCCATCTTGCAGGGACTACCAAGGAAAACAACCAACATACTACAGATGGCCCAACACGTTGCAGCAAGGATCATCATGAGAACTAGCGTCACGGAACATATCACACCTGTATTGATGGAACTACACTGGCTCCCAGTCGTTGCAAGGATTCAATACAAAACATTGGTAACTACATTCAAGTTAATTCACAATCTGGCCCCCTCATTCCTCTCCACCCTGATCTCCATGCAACCTACAACCAGAAGCAGGAGAACCATTAACTCTGACACACTAATAGTTCCAAACAGCTTTAGGCACGTAAAGGTCAGTACTAGTCGCAGAGCGTTCTCCCTCTCTGCCCCCACGTTATGGAACCAGCTACCACACGAGCTGAGAGAAATTAAAGACATAAGCAGCTTCAGAAAACAACTGAAGACGCACCTGTTCAACTGTCACTATGCCAGATGAAAATCCAAAAAGACAAAAGAAATTGATTTGCTGTATGTAAAAATGTAAATTGATGATGGTTAGTGCTTGTGTAAATGTATTATAATAGTTAACGGCTTTATATGGACCCACATATGTGTGCTGTGTATCCCCCTGCTCTCTCTATCTAATCCCCAAATAATTCTGTCTGTGATTTATGACAAATCCCGTACTTGTAATCAAACCGCTTCTGATCGCTGGAAGGAGCGGTATATAAGTCCTTACTAAATAAATAAATAAATAAATTTATAAAATGCCCCCCTAAGAGCATGAACACGCATTCAAGCCAAGGATTTTGTTTTAAAAGGTAACTTTTAGTACCAGCTGCAGGCTTGTTGGTGCTGACCTCTGGTGTCTCAGACATAGAAATTACACTTACCTGGTAATTGTAGTTCCTGGAGGGTCCAGTTTAGTCCTCCACATCCGGGTAGTGCACCTCCTCCTGCAGCATGGAGACTGGACCAATCAGAATCTTTCCCTCTCAGGATGTATGCTGCTGGAGCTCCCATCAGCCCCCAGTGAACTAGTAACAAAGCAGACTCAAAGAAGCAACACATGAATCAAGCACAAACTACAAACTATACCCCTTTTTCTTTTTTTTTCTCTTCTTCTGGTAAAGTGCAATTGACCCACTCCCCAAACGAGGAAGCCAAAACCCTGCACATCGCTTCTGCTTCCATACTGGAAGCCAAAAACAGTCAGCGCCATCGAAAAAAAGGAACGTAAGCGCTGGCAAAACAGAGAGAGAAGAAGGACCCTACTTACAGGGACCCGACGAAAATACCAGAAACTTCTCGCTCCCATGCCAACAGCGCGCCGCACCAACGACCCGATACTGGGGTGGGACGGAGGACTAAACTGGACCCTCCAGGAACTACAATTACCAGGTAAGTGTAATTTCTATTTCCTGAGCGGTCCTCCAGTTTAGTCCTCCACATCCGGGATGTAACAAAGCAGTCAAAAATGGGCAGGACCTTTCCACCCGGCACGCAAAACAGCCGACCCAAAAGAAGAATCCCGCGCGGCCAGCACGTCTAAGCGGTAATGCTTACTGAAGGCATGCAAAGAGGACCAGGTAGCCGCTCTGCAAATTTCCACCGGCGGAACAAGACTATGCTCAGCCCAAGACACTGCCTGCGCCCTAGTAGAGTGAGCTCGTAAGCCCAGCGGAGCTGGCCGACCCTGCAAAACATACGCCAAAGCAATGGCCTCCTTAATCCACCGAGCAATGGACGCCTTTGCCGCCGCCTCCCCCTTGCGGCTCCCGCCAAAAAGAACGAACAACCGGTCTGTCTTACGAAAGGACTCCGACACTCGCAAGTAGTGACGAAGAACACGCCGCACATCCAAGCAACGTAAACCACTGTCCGACGAATCTGCCGCAGTGGAAGGAAAAACTGGTAGAAAAACAGGCTGATTCAGATGAAAGGGGGAAACAACCTTAGGCAGAAAGGAAGGAACCGGCCGTAGAACCACTCGATCTCTGGAAAAAGACAAGAACGGTTCCCTACACGAAAGCAACTCGGAAATGCGCCTCGCCGAACAGATGGCCACCAGAAAAACGGTCTTCAGAGTCAAATCCTTAAGGGACGCCCGGCGAAGAGGCTCAAAAGGCGGACGAGCCAAAGCCTGTAACACCAGATTCAAATCCCAGGGGGGAACGAACACCCTGCGCGAGGGATGCAGTTTGCACACCGCTCTCAGAAAACGCTGCACGTCCGCGTGAGTTCCTAGGGGCACGCCCAGAACCTTGCCCCTGTAGCACGCGATCGCAGCCAATTGTACTTTCAGGGAACTGGCCGCCAAACCTTTGTCAAAGCCGTCCTGAAGAAAACTGAGAATCCAGGATACTGAAGCCGTCGCTGCCCGAACACCAGTCCTCAAAGATCCGCCACACTCGCACATACGTGAGCGATGTGGAGCTTTTCCGGGCCCGAAGGAGAGTGGCAATAACCGCCGATGAATAACCTTTCTTCCTCAACCGAGCCCTCTCAATGGCCAAACCGTAAGCGAGAATCGAGCCACCTGAGGCATCCGCAACGGTCCCTGCAGCAACAGGTCCGGCAAAGGAGGGAGAGACCATGCCACGCCGTCGAGCAACCTCACCAGGTCCGCATACCACGCCCTCCTGGGCTAATCCGGGGCCACAAGCAACACCTGCCCCGGTGCGCCTCGATGCGCTGCACGACCCGGCCGATCAACGCCCAGGGCGGGAAGACATAAAGAAGGCCTGACTCCGGCCACGGCTGAATGAGGGCGTCGATATCTTCGGACATGCGCTCCCTCCTTCTGCTGAAGAATCGCCCTGTCTTGGCTGACTGAAACGTCGCCATCAGGTCCATGATGGGCGGCCTCCATCTGCGAACAATTTGGGCGTAGATCTGCGGGTGCAGCTCCCACTCCCCGGTTATTCTTATTTAATCTATAAAGAGGATTGACAACAGTCCCCCTTAATGCTGAGGAACCCCGAGCCTCAAAAAAAACACAAAAACCTACAAACAAAAGAAAGAAACAAACACTAGGCCCAAAAATCTAGCTATTCTGCCTGTTGTTTTCCTCACACAGGCAGCTCACTGCAACTCTCGCCATGCGGTCCAAATACCTAGAGAGGAAATGGCCGCCCCTTCGCCAATGAATTTTGGCGCCAAGAACAGCAGCCGCTGCAAAAAGGAGGCCTCAGCAGACCAACCGAGCCCGAAGGCCTTACCTGCAGGGCCAAAAGCCACACCGCCTGCTCCTACCTCCTTGAATTCATCCGATCCTCAAGCCACGCTGACGCGCCTGGCAGCCGCGGCGAGGATCGCTCAGCCGGTTCCACAGAGTAAAATTAAATCCTGCAGCAACGGAGAGGCTCCGTCTCACACAGCTTCAGTGTGGCTGTATGGGTCCCGGAGCTCTCTCCCGTACAGTCAAGGGAGAGAGATCCGCACAGGCAAATGCCTGCAGCAAGTGAAAACTGACAAGGAGGGAAGGCGAGAACTGCTACTAAATTTAAAGAGCCAGGCTCAAATTTAAAATTACTGTAAATAAGGAAATTTGCTCCTAACTAAAGGGAACTAATCCCTGATTTAATTTAGTTACCTTTGGTTAATTGGCAAAGTAAAATTAAAAGTAAATTAAAGGTAAAAATCAAAAGTAAAATCAGAATTTGTCACACTAAATGCTCCTTATCTGTTCCCCCCAAGTGAGCCCAGAAGCTAGAAAATCTGCCATCACATTGTCTTTTCCCGCGATATGTGCTGCAGAAATGGCCGGCAGACGAATCTCCACCCATTCGAACAATGCTTCTGCCTCTTTCTCCATGGCCACGCTCCCGGTGCCTCCCTGCCGATTGATGTACGCCACCATCGCCAAATTGTCCGACAGCACTCGTACCGCTCTCCCCGTTACCAACGCCTCGAGGGCCTGCAGCGCCTGTCTCACCGCTCGCAACTCGAGCCGGTTGATCGACCAAGAAGCCTCGAGGGCAGACCACGTCCCCTGTGCGTACTGACCCTCGCAGTGGGCACCCCAGCCCACCAGACTCGCATCCGTTATGACCGGGATCCAACTGGGTTGCTCCAAAGGCAGATCCACTCGCAGGGAGTTCGAGCACAGCCACCACCGGAGAGACAGCCTCACACTCCCCGGGCAGCGCAGCCGTTTGTTGAGAGAATGCAACTGGTTCGACCAGCGCCGTAACAGGGCTCTCTGAAGAGGACGCATATGACCTGGCCCACGGCACCACTTCCAACATTGCCGCCATCGTTCCTAACAGCCGCAGGTACCACCAAGCGGTCGGAGCGGACATCCTCAAAAAGGCACGAACTAAACGCTGCAAGGCCAGCACACGGTGCTCCAGCAAGCCCACCAGCCCTCTCGCCGTATCGAAACGAACCCCGACTGAGTTGGAACCAAATGGCTTTTCTTTGCGTTGACCACCCAACCGAGGGACTGCAACAAGGCCACCACTCTGTCCATGGCCTGCATGCTCTCCTCCTCGGACTTTGCCCGAATCAACCAGTCGTCGAGATATGGGTGGACCAAAACGCCTTCCTTTCGCAAGGCCGCCGCTACCACCACCATGACTTTGGTGAAAGTCCGCGGAGCCGTGGCGAAACCGAACGGCAATGCCTGAAACTGAAAGTGACCCCACGGAAACGCGAACCTCAAAAACCTTTGATGGACCGCTCGGATGGGGATGTGGAGGTAGGCCTCCGAAAGATCCAGAGAAGTTAGAAACTCCCCCTGGCGCACTGCCACGATGACGGACCTCAAAGTCTCCATACGAAAATGCGGGACCTTGAGACAACGATTCACGCCCTTGAGATCCAGGATAGGACGGAGCGACCCGTCTTTCTTTGGCACCACGAAATAAATGGAGTAACGACCTACACCGCACTCTGACGCCGGGACGGGAATCACCGCCCCCAAGGCTATAAGTCGGTCCAATGTTAACTGAAGTGCTAGCGCCTTCTGCCGTCCTTTGCTGGGGGAAAGAACGAAGGAATCCCGAAGCGGACAAGCAAACTCCAGGGCGTAACCCTCTCTGACTACCTCCAGCACCCACTGATCTGAGGTAATTTGGGCCCAGGAAGGAAGAAAGTCCCGCAGCCGACCTCCGACGACTGGACTTCCCCCGGGGCCCGCCTCGCTTCATTGTGGTTTGCGACCAAAGGAAGAGGAAGACGACGACGCTGCAAATCCTCTGCCCGCTCCCCGAAAGCCTCGAAATCCTTGGGACCGGGCCCCGAAACGTCCACACTGTGAGCCCCACAGACGAGAAGATCGAAACATCCGAAAGTCCCGAAACTGTCCCCGTGCGGCAGGCAAACTTTGAGCCAGTTTAGGCTTATCCTCCGGTAGCCTACCACCCTTGGACTCGCCGAGGTCTTTCACAAACTTATCCAGATCGTCCCCGAACAACAATCTGCCCTTAAATGGGAGCTTGCTGAGACGAGACTTCGAAGATCCATCAGCCACCCAATTTCGCAACCAAATCGACCTCCGCGCCGCCACCAAGGAAGCCATACTATTCGCCAACGTTCTGATCAAATCATAATGCACGTCCGCCAGATAAGCAGAGCCGGACTCCAAGCGGATCGCCTCTAGCAAGCCCTGCTGATCCAAGCCGGAAGCTTGCCGCAACCGCTGAGCCCACCTTAAGCAGGCTCTAGCCACCCATGCCCCATAAATAGAGGCCTGCAACAAAAGAGCATTGGTTTCAAAGGCCTGCTTCAACAAGCCGTCTACCTTTCTGTCCTGTGTATCCTTCAAGGCCGCACTGCCTTCAACGGGAATGGTGGTTTTCTTGGTCACTGCTGACACCGCCACATCCACCTGCGGCGACCTAAACTTATCCTTGTCCTTGTCCGCCAACGGATACAGGCGGTTCATAGTCCGAATGCCTTTCAACCCTGATTCAGGTTGATCCCACTCAGACTGAATCATCTGCTCAACCACCCTGTGCAGTGGGAAGATCACCTGAGACTCTCGAACCGCTTGAATGAGGGGATCCTCCAGCCCATCCTCTTCAGCCAGACGAGCTGCCGCAAGGTTGAGCGTCTGGAGAGACTCCGTAATCAAGGGCACCAGCTCCTCCCTACGGAAAACTCGAATGATCCGGGCTTGGTCCTCCAGCTCTGGGATTTTACCCTCTTCCAGCTCCTTGCAGTCTTCCTGAGGATCCACCTCTGCCTCAGGGTCCTGCCAATCCATATCTTCCTGCTCCAATTCCGCACACCTAAACCGCTTAGCTGGCTGCCGGACAGCCCGCCTGAGCTCTTCTCCTTTAATGGACGGCAGTGGCGAGACTATCGCCTCCGGCAACTTGCCCATACGCCCCAAGCGAAAAGCCTGATGCATAAGAAGGACAAAATCCGGGGAAAAATCTGTCAAGGAAGACTCCGCTGCTTCAACCGGAAGCGTGATTCCCTGCCCTCTTGGGGTAACAGCCGAGGAGGAAGCAGGTGGACCCAGAGAAGGCTCACGCTCTGTCTGCCCGACCGGGCTACCAGGGTTGGATAGCGCCTTACCCTCCATTTGTTGCTCCAACTCAGAGGAGACCGAGGCGCAACCCCTGCAAATGCCAGACTCAGATACTGCCCCTCTGCGAGAACCACAGATAACGCACTGCGGCCGCGCAGCCATTCAAGTACAGGGAGCCAATAATGCGGAAAGCAGGCTAAACTAAAATAAAGCAAAGAAACTTCTCCCCTTTTTTTTTTTTTTTTTTACAAACCAGATATCAGAAAGCACCAGCTCGACAAAGGAACAAATCATCCTAGGAGACTTCAACCTCCCATCGCTGCAAGAAGAACAAGCAACAACCTTCCACACCGCTATGTCTGCGATGGATCTGATACAGATCATACAGGAATCCACCCATGACAAAGGCAACACTCTAGACCTCATATTCCTAAACTCCACAACCGCCGCCTCTGGAAAGAACCCACAAATATCGCCAGTACCCTGGTCTGACCACCACCTCATCACCATATCCTACACCTACCAACATAAGACCAACAAGGAAGAGGGACACCACATAAGAAGATTTAAAACCTTTAACAAAGAAGACTTCTTAGCACAAATTCTACCCAATCTACAAGCAAACTCCAGTAACATCAATGATCTAATACAGAACTGGAATACCACGATCTCCACTGCATCTGAAGCATCAACAAACAAAGCCATCACCAGACCTCCTTCCACAAAGGCCAGATGGTTTACTCCCAGTCTCCGGAAGCTAAAAACAAAACTTAGAAGATCTGAAAGAAAATGGAGAAAAACCAAAGGCGAAAATGACAAAACAAAATACCTATATGAACTCAATGCATATCACTATGAGACCGACAAAGCAAAGAAAATCTACCACATGAAAATCATAAATACCTCCATAAACAAACCTCGTGAACTCTTTCAGATTGTCAAAAAACTGACAAAGGCACCCCAGAACTCTGACCAATTACCGAAGATCCCACCAGAGCTACTGGCCCGTCAATACAAACTACAACGACCGCAGAACTCCCAGCTAAACGTAGGGACCATTACAACAGACCTTCACCCTAACTTACACAGTGACTGGACCGCATTCAAAGAAACTTCACCAGACGAAATATCAACCACCATCTCCTGCCTCAACACCACCACCTCCCCACTAGACCCCTGCCCCACTGACTGGATAAAGAAATCCAAAAATGAACTGAGCACGCCATTAGCCCATATCGTCAATGAATCTTTCTCCCAAGGACATATGCCAGATGCCCTCAAAACTACAATTATCCGACCATCCTTAAAAAAGCAAAACCTGGATCCCCTTGATCCAGCATCCTACAGACCCATAGCAAGCCTACCTTTCACTGCCAAGATAATCGAGAAGATCGTCCAGCAGCAACTACAGGAACACCTGGATATCAACAACATACTGCACCCGCAACAACATGGCTTCCACCCCCTACATGGGGTTGAGACCCTCATGACCACACTGATGAACACTCTCCTCATAGGAACACAAGAAAAACACTCTGGATATGCCATGATCTTCCTTGATATATCTGCAGCTTTTGACACCACCATCTCCCACAACATCCTCATACACAGACTACGCACAATTGGGATCAAAGACACCGTATTAAAGTGGTTCCAATCCTACCTAACAGAGAACAATTAATCCGTACCAGCACCTTGACATCCCCCCCATTCCAGCAACACCAAGGAGTGCCCCAAGGATCCACACTGTCAGCCATGCTCTTCAACATTTACCTTCAACCACTCTGCTCAGTCATACGCACCCACAACATCAACTTCCACATAGAGCATGATATCGTCAGCATATATGCCCCCATTACAACCACAAACCCAACAAACACCCATCTATCCGCATGCTTCTCCGAGGTGTCCGACTGGTTACAAGCAAACAACCTATCCATCAACATAAAGAAAACTGAAGCCCTCAGTCACAAGAGACCCAGATTTCACTCCACCTACACACCTCAGCATAGGATCCACAAGAATTCAAATACAACCACAAATAAGATACCTGGGCATTATTATTGACCAAGCCCTCACCTTAAAGCAGCAAATCACCAAAACCTCCGGAACTATATTCCACAAGGCAAGAACAGTGCAACGTCTTAGACCCCTTCTTGAACACCAAGACTTCCGAACTGTAATGCAAGCCATGACGCTCCCACATCTGGACTACTGCAACATAATCTACCAAAGCCTTCCAGCCACACAGACCAACCCCCTCCGAACAGCTCTGAACACGACAGCAAGAATCATTCAGAGTGCAAAGAAAACCGACCGCATCACCCCAATTCTGAAAGACCTACGCATACTTCCCCTCGAAGCAAGGTCAAAATACAAAGCCATCCTACTCACCCACAAAGCCATCCATCAAAACACAGAACACCCAGCTTCACACCCTACTGTCTCGTCCAGCCCACGGCAGAACTACCAGACAAACCTCCAGCAATTCCCTCACCATCCCTCACAAAAGAACCAAATGCTCGCAACGGACCTGCAATCGAGCCTTTGAACTTTATGCTCCATCACTATGGAACTCTCTACCGAGTTGTCTCAGAAACAATGCCGATCTACCATCTTTCAGAAAACAGCTGAAAACCATCGTGTTCCAAGAATACCTCAACACGACCCCCACCAAAAAGCGCACTAACCTCTGATCTCGTCCGCCATGAACCTCTGACTCAAAGCTACATTAACCTGCCCATGTCCAAAGTCTGTCCCATGTCCAAAGTCTGTCATATGTCAAAATCATCAATGTTGCCTCCCTGGTGATGGCCCCGCCCTTACTTAATTTCCCCACCCTTTTATGTAACGCCGCTTTGACCCGGTGAAAAGCGGGATACAAATACAGCTAAATAAATAAATATCAGAACTTCAAGTCCCAGAAAACAAAAACGCCAGCCTGAAACGAAGCTAAACGAAGTGGAAAAAAAAAGAAACTCCCTGCAGCGCTCTGAACACCGGGCGGGAAAGCAAGGGCTAGAAAATGGCCGCCGCAATCAGCAGCCGTCGGAGGGAAAGAAAAAGGCGCGAAAAAACACCTCGAAGGAAAAAGCAGCCCAAGAACGAGCGAACTTCAGGAGCCCACCGGAGCTAAGGCAGTAACTCACCCCTCTGGCACAGATCCGCCTGCAGCCGGGAGACCGCTTGAATCATGAGCGATGAAACTGGCACCGCTCCAGGCTGTGAACAGTGGAAAACAACCTGCCAGTAAGGATTTCACTCCTGTTTAAAGACCGGGAGCCGACCGCCGATGCCGAAGCCCCTTGAGTCTAAACGGGCAACTGGCAATAGCAGATCTCTCCCCCGTACCATCCAGGAGGAGAGATCTAACAGCACTGACTGACACTTCTGCCGGCAATAAAAGCAGAAGGGCAGTGCAGAACGGCTCCTCGAGTGTTGGCTCAGATTTAAAGGCACAGCTACCTATTAGAAAAGAAATTGAAATTGAACATAGGAGAACCAAACAAACCCTAAAAAAACAAGCTAACTAGTGTTGCCTCCAAAGTCCCTAAGTGAGCCTAGAGACCAGCTCACACGTCCTCCAGCTGCAAGGAAACTGGACACACTGGGGGCTGATGGGAGCTCCAGCAGCATACATCCTGAGAGGGAAAGATTCTGATTGGTCCAGTCTCCATGCTGCAGGAGGAGGTGCACTACCCGGATGTGGAGGACTAAACTGGAGGACGGCTCAGGAAAGGCTTTTTATAGAATTGCATGGCAGTATAAAGGCACATAGGTTTATAACGGATGTCTTTTTTGGACTTTGCACATAGGCATCCCATTATAAATCAGTCTTTTAATGACTTTCTGACCACTTGCCAATAAAAACAAATTTTCTCCATAATCAAAGGATGATATACAGTATAAAAATGATATCCAAAGCACCAATTAAAGAGGTAGATCTCTACAGAGAAACAGCGTGACCGTTTTTTTTTTGTTTTTAAATTATTCTTCCCCTTATTCTACCCACTATGCCTTCCTACCCAAACATAGAAGTGTAAAAGATCAGGTGGCCAATAGAACATACACAGAGTATTGACGTCCTCTATGAAACCTGCCAGTGCCCTGGAGCACTAAACCCCGGACTGTGCTACTTAGACGTCCCTCTCTTCACTGTCAACACGGGCCCCGTGACAAGATGGCGGAGACGGGACAGTGCACCTGCTAAGCGCTAAAAACCCTCTCCGACAGCACAGGCTCTAAAAATAGATGAGAATTTCCTGGGAAGGGCAGGAGAAGTGGAGCACCCCTCTGGCCTTCCTGCCGTCAGAGAAACAGCAGTGGGAAACACCGGCCAACGTGCAAGCGGATGTCGAAGAAGTTGCTGCCTGCGTGAACCTGACAAAAAATACGATTTCGCATGTTCCAAACCTCCCCGGGGATGGGGACAGTGAATACTATATGTGAGCCATGAGCAGCGCTGCCAACCCGCGGCCTTTAGGACACCAGAATGCTAAACCTGGGACATAGAGAAGTGTACATAGTATAAAGTTAGCTTGTAAATAGTTTTCCCGGTTTTCTCCATGTTTAATATCCTGTTTCACTGTAAACTCAATGTTGCCTGTATGCATTGTAGTACGTTTTTGTTCGATGTACACCGCACTGATTATAATAGCGCGGTATAGAAGAAATGTTAAATAAATAAAATAAATAAACATAAAATCATGATTTGCAGAACATGTCGGCGGCTTGTTCAGTCACGAACCCCCGAGAGCCCGACTTGCAGAGCTCCATCTGAAGATGGCTGCATACCCATGGTCACAGAAACGCACTATTGAGAGTACCGGTCGCCCTCCTGTGGCCCGAGACCGCAGCGCAGGCACTTTTCGGTTGACAGTTTAACTGTAATCATGATGATATATAAATATATTTTTATATCCTAAGGTTTCCTAAACCTGGCCCTGTGAAAACCACAGGCGTTTGTGAACCCCAACAAGACTGTCCCTCCCTCCAACTACAAGTGAGGACTCCGCTCATGCCCCTAAAAGCTGACAGGTTGCCTAAAATCCCGTACCTTAACAGATGCTCCTCAGAGACATGAAACCTGTGGCATCAGAGCAATGCTAAAACCGCCGGCCCATATAACGAAGAATAAAACTAAAAATAAATGGAAAAATAAAGGAATGTCAATTAACCAAAGGTAACCGAATTAAGAGGAAAGGCAAAATCAAATTAGAATTTGTCCCACTAAATGCTCATTATATGCTCCTTCAAGTGACCTTTAAAGGACGTGTCTGAAGCAGAGGGGTCCCTGACGATAGTGGACTAGGCCCAGGAGTGTTTTGCTTTAAGCCCCATCCAGTGGGGATGATTACAAGCCTGCCCACGCGTAGGCCTGCTCCCGATCCATCCGGACCCCAGGCAGGGGCTTGGATGAACCACAGTTGAAATGGGGAATAAGAAGGATAAGAATAAGAACTCTGGTCCTCCTGGCCTCAAGCTCCCACTCTAACCATCAGGTTGTCGGACATCGCAAACCAAAGACTATTCTGAGGTAGATGAAATACCGTATTTTTGCGCATGTAACGCGCACCCACATATAACATGCACCCACATATAAAGCGCAATTTTCGGCCAGTCCTGCATTGAATTTCTCATATAACGCGCATGTGTCGAGTGCGCTGTGAGGTGTATAAAAGGCCCTCGGTTCCATTATACCTTACATTAAAACTTTGCGATCTCTTCTATTATAATCCAGTCATCATGCCCGGAATTAAACGCAAGTCTTATACTGCGGACTTCAAGCTGAAAGTTGTGGCAAAAGCCGAAGAAACAAGCAACAGAGCAGCAGCAAGAGAATTTGATGTTGGCGAGGCATCTGTTCGCGACTGGAGAAAGGAGAAAACGGCGCTAGAGGAGATGAACCCGCGAAAACGTGCACGTCGGGGTCCCAAAGAAAAGTGGCCAGAGCTAGAGAGTGATTTAAAGTGGATTATGTCTAGAAGGGAGCAAAATCAAGCTGTCTCAACTATCGCAATTCAATTCAAAGCAAAACTGCTGGCCAATGAAAGAGGAATTTCACGTTTCCACGCTAGTTTCAACTGGATTTGCAAATTTATGAAGAGGAATGGTCTTTCCGTGCAAATAAGAACAACTGTAGGCCAGAGGATTCCGGATGACTGGGAACAAAAGATGGCGGATTTCGGCACATTTGTCAGCAAAAAAATTTCAGAGTTCGGCATTTCGGCAATGGATGTTATTAACATGGATGAGGCTCCTGTGTTTTTTGACATTCCACCAACCAGGACTTTAGCTGCTTCGGGTTCAAAAACTGTCGCAATAACAACAACTGGACACGAGAGGGCTTGCTTCACTGTAGTCCTGGGTTGCACAGCGAGTGGGCTTAAATTTAAGCCGATGGTTATTTTCAAGCGAGTAACCATGCCCCGCGAAAAATTTCCACAAGGTATTGTTGTTCACAGTAACAAAAAGGGATGGATGGACTCTGAGGTCATGAAAATATTGATTGATAAATGTTATAGGGCCAGGCCTGGAGGTTTCTTTTCTAAAAGGTCTTTGTTGATCTTCGATTCCATGGCTGCCCATAAAGAAACAAATGTGCAAAATTATATTAATTCGACTGGTGCCCATATCGCAGTGATACCGGGTGGTCTTACTTGCAAGCTGCAGCCGCTAGATATAGCTGTTAATCACCCGTTCAAAACGTTCATCAGACGAGAGTAGGATAATTGGATGCAGCGGGGAATTCATGAATTCACACCATCGGGACGATTAAAGAGGGCTACATTAATGGAAATCTGCAATTGGTTGTGTTCTGCTTGGGACAAAATATCCCCAGAAACCATAAGAAATGGATTCCGAAAAGCCGGGATTGTTTATAAGAACGAGGATCGGGTGCGTAGTGATGACGAAGATGATGATGAAAATGTCGAAAGGAGTGACGATGAAAGTGCATATGTTATGGAAGAGCGTCTCCAGACGGTTTTAAATTATTTCAATGATGATGATGTTGATGAGGGGAGTGATGTCGAAGGTTTTATGGAATCGGATGATGAAAATTAATTAAATATATTTTTAAACCATTATATTCTTGTAAGGCCTCTTTTATGGAATCTGTTCCTTGTAATAAAGTTTCGGTATAATGCGCCCTCGCAAATACCGTGCGAGAGGGTTGCGCGGTAGGTAAAAACGTGTATAGCGCGTGCGGTTTATGCGCGAAAATACGGTACACAGACCACGGCAACCTTTCAGAAGTTGGCTTGAAGCTCAGCGTACTTGCTGGTTATGCACGTGTCCTGGCAGCATCTCTCAGACAGCCCTCAGACATGTAACTCAAAACGTGTCCTCCTGTTCCCATAGCAATGTACACATCAATCGAAGTCCCTCTGAAATGGGAGCAAACCATTACCTTGACCAAAAATAATATCATCATCAAAGTGAACGGAGAACACTGATCAAGGATTGAGAGGTTTAAAGACTATACTCAGCAGCCCCTGAATACTGCCGGGAGAGGGGAAACTACCTTCAGTCATAGCACCTTCTTGAAAAGCTGCTACCAGAATACAGAAACAGTAACACTTCGAGGCAGAGCGTAAATCCCTACGCGAGCCTTGTAAGACTGCTGAATAGGCCACCCGTGGAACCAGCAAGTCCCATCAGTGGCTACCGACTTTGTACCCATCTATATGTACCATACAGATACCACCTGGAAGAGAAGGCTCAATACCGATGACTAGCATTCCAGCGATGAAACTCATGCAAACACTGGTAATGCTTAAGCCCCTTGAAGCCTCAGGACATCCAGGAGCCCAAGAACAGACCGGAAAGAAAAAAAAAAAAAGGTTTAGATATACCCCTGGAAGCAGGTGCCAGACAGCCGAGCCTTCCAGATAGAACAAGGCTTATCGAGCTAGATTGCTGCCATGGAGACTTGAGCATCGGCGTGCTCGCTACCTGCTTTGCAGTGCGGCCTAGTTGATGAGGCAAGTTGCCAGAGGGACAAGGGTTTGAATTCCAATTTAGACCACCAACCTTGGGGTTTCAGGTCCCACAGGTGGTCCTTCTGGCCTTTGATAAGCAACTTAACCCTCTGGCTCAGGTACCAAAACAGAAATTGCGAGTCCTGTAGGGCCAAGAGAAAGAGAAATATCCAAGTAACTAACTGACTGGAAATATGTGACGCTGGAAATCTGAGGAGACAATGATCCCAATAGGAAGCAACACTCTTGAGTCTGCTGCTGCCTAGAGAGAGGAGCTGATGCAGTGCCTAGCCGGACCCCGTTGTCCGAGGTGTCGCTCCTGCAACCGCACAGGCCCACGAGCGTCCCCCAGGAGAACTCGTGGCTTAGAAGGCCTCCGCTCACCAGAAAGGGGAGGATTCAAGAATGACCCAAAGTATCTTCCCCCCCCTGCAACCAATGTTCCCTCTAATTTTCTGTAGGCTGTGTGCGCATAAAATATCAGCTGTGCAGCTTTTGAAGGAAGGTTAAATTTTTGTGCGCCACATAGCAACACTCAGAGTTATATACTTTAAGTTTTGACTACATGTCAGAATACAGTATGTACACCACATTGATTGCACTAGAAAATATTGTAGAACTTGTGAAAACCATAAATATACAACAGCTTTTCAATTTTAAGAAAGTCTGTATTGTTTTCTATCAGAATCAGAACCGTAATTTTTGTGCGCTCTGTTATCAAGTATGTGCGCTCACTCGACGAGGTGTGTGCGCACGCACACACGCACAGCTTAGAGGGAACAGTGCCTGCAACCTAAGGCATCTCTCCAATGGGGTGTTTGTTTTTTTTGTAAAGCCCTTGAAGAGCTCAAGCTTTCTAAGTAGAACTAACTGGGGTAATCCAACTTAAAAGAACCCAGGAGAGAAAGGAGAACCAACGAAGGGGCCCCCACCAAAGGAAGGGAAAATTGTCTCTTTTACCCCAATAAGGACAAATAAAACTTAAACTAAAACCAACACACAGAGCCGCCTTGATAAAAGTTTTTTTCCCTTTATTTTTTTCCCAAACACGGCCCGGGGCTCTGCACACGATGCCCCTCACAATCGCAAAATGGCCGACGCCATCGGAGCGTACCTGAAAAGGCACCAAAAGCAATGCGGGAAGCCAGGCCCAGCCCCTGCCCTACTCCTTCCTGGGCGCCAAAGAAAAACTGCAGTCCCCAAAATAAATGAGAGCCTAAGCTCAGGAACTTACTGCTCTCCGGGATTCTGCAACGGGCTCCAGTCCACGGTACTGCTGTAGGCAGGGCAGCAACCGTCGGTCAGCCTCCCGACTTCGTGACCCGTGCCGCAGATCCTGTCAGGGACAAGCAAGAGCTGCATTCATCTCACCGCAGGGCTCTCCCCCACCAGTCCAGGGAGAGAGATCTGCCATATGAGCCCACAGCCCCCCACTGACCCGGGGCAGGAAGGTACTGGCTCCAAAAACGAAGGTTGCTGAGCCTATGACCTTTTTTTTTTTTTTTTAAAAGAAGCAGCACGGAATAAATAAAAAAGGTAACGCAAAATAACTTTAAAGGAATGTAAAAGAAAACGTGAAAACCAAATTTAACCGATGCTCCGAACGTGATCCCCAAGTGAGTCCTGCCCGACTGCTATAGCTGCCTCCGAATCCGCGGCTGGAGGCATTGCGGCAATCGGGTTGTGTGCCGGGAGAGGAGCTCTGCCCCGTACCATCAAGGGAAACCAGTCCAAAGCGTGATAATGTGGAAAGACAAGGATTTTTATTAAGCCTTTGATAGCCCGACACAGGCCGTGTTTTGTCACCCTTTGTCAGGGGCTAGCCAGGCATAAAACTAAAAACAAATATAAAACCATGAAATTGTAAAAGAACAGACAAAACAAAGCAAAAAATGAATCAATTATAAATAGAACTAAATGGTATCTTAAATAAAAAACATGACTCATTCTATAAAAGAATAATACCATAAAATAAAACTAATATGCTAGAAGCCTAAAACATCCATCTATCTATCTATCGAGATAGAGAGATATAAATACCTCTGTTGAAGGCCATTAGGCAAGACAGTCTCACATCACGCTGGTATAAAAATACATAGACAAACATGCACTAAAAATATATATACATTGTTAAATAACAAACAAGTGTATGTAGAAATAACATGTGATACAAGGCTATAAATAATAAAAGTGGAGAAGGCGGAGAGAGGAGGCAAAACATATGATGGAGTCCTAATGTAACAAAAACCTGTGAATATCTCCATGAGCAATGCAGAATCAGTTCTTATGGAGCCCTTTCATCGGCACGCAGGAGTGAGTCAGTAGGTAAAAAACAAAAGGGGGAAGAGCAGTGAACGCGAAGCAATAAAGACCCCAATAGAAGGTGGCAAGGTGACTCACTCCTGTGTGCCAATGAAAGGGCTCCATAAGAACTGATTCTGCATTGCTCATGGAGATATTCACAGGTTTTTGTTACATTAGGACTCCATCATATGTTTTGCCTCCTCCTCTCTCCACTTTTATTATTTATAGCCTTGTAACACATGTTATTTCTACATACACTTGTTTGTTGTTATTTAACAATGTATATATATTTTTAGTGCATGTTTGTCTAGGTATTTTTATACCAGCGTGACGTGAGACTGTCTTGCCTAACGGCCTTCAACAGAGGTATTTACACACACACACATATATATATATATATATATATATATATATATATACACACATATATACATACATACACACACACGTTTTATATACATGTTTTAGGCTTCTAGCATATTAGTTTTATTTTGTTTTATATTATGGTATTATTCTTTTATAGAATGATTCATGTTTTTTTATTTAAGATACCATTTAGTTCTATTTATAATTGATTCATTTTTTGCTTTGTTTTGTCTGTTCTTTTACAATTTCATGTTTTTATATTTATGTTTTTAGTTTTATGCCTGGCTAGCCCCTGATGAAGGGTGACGAAACACGGCCTGTGTCAGGCTATCAAAGGCTTAATAAAGATCCTTGTCTTTCCACATTATCACGCTTTGGACTGGTTTCCCTTAGCTTTGCGTGGTTCTTGCTCTTGTACTGTTGTTCCGTACCGTCAAGGGGCAGACAGCCTGAAGAGAAAGACAGCCAAATTTGATGACTAGGAGGCTTGACAGGGCAGGGACTGCTGAACGGACCTCCCGTTTACCTAGATTTTCTCTTCTCTCCTTTTTTATTTATTTTATTTTTATTGTGAAAAATACAGTCCCGCCATAATTTGAACACCTGGAGACAAATTAAAAGAAGAATGAAAAACAATTTAAAATAATCAAAAAAACTTTTTAAACTATCTAGCCTGTTCCCTAACCGTTCCACCAGTGAGCCCAGCACCTAGGCTCACTAGGTCCTCCTGCTGCATGGAGACTGGACACACTGGGGCTTATGGGGAATGCCTGCAGGCTGCATCCAGTGATGGCAGAGTTCTGATTGGTCCAGTCTGCAAGCTGCAGGAGGAGGTGCACTACCCAGAGGTAGAGGACTAAACTGGAGGAACGATAAGGAAAGGGATATTACAGAAATAAAACCTACCCTGAGGTGTTTGAATGCTTTTTATCAGGTTCTCTATATTTCCTGAACAACAACAAGGCCAGTTTACAAACTGACCAAATGTGCTGCAGTGACCATGAGAGCCCGTGAGGACAGGAGAAGGTTCATGCCCTCCAAACGTGGCAGCCATAGGTTTCTGAAAGTGTTGCTAGTTGACCACACTATACCAGAATATGAAATAAAATAAAAACACCACCCAAAACGATAAAGGCACCCTCGGACTTCAGTAAAAGGCATTCCTTCATCCTCTGTAGAGGCACACACTGAAGCAGCATCTAATATTGCTCTGGATCGAGCACCGGCAAGCATATAAATACAGAAGCTGCTATGGAGTCGGAAATCTAACATGACCCAGGCTTCCTTATACGCTGCCCAAATTTAGGCCAAAGATGAGGGGCAGGGAAACACTTCCATGGCTGCAGGTGCATGGAAGGGCAATAGTACTGTTGCACATGGACCACACCAGTGTCTAGAGCAGAATGCCTAATTCTTTTGGTTCCTGAGCCACACTAGGACAAGGTGCCGTTCCTAAGGGCTGTCTAGGAGGAGACCATCTCAGAGACCCAGAAGAAGAATAAGGGATACATCTGCAAGATTAACTGTAGGAAACGAGGGTTTCACCTCCCTCTCACAGGTACATTGTAGAAGTGTGGCGGGGGGGTTGATTCAAAGTGCATTTTCCCTGTTGCCATGTGCATCCTTTCAAGTTCCTCGACTTTCCTAGAATCTTTCTTCCAAGATTCTCTTTTTCTCCTTCTTTTGCACCCAGATTTCTCTACTCATTTTCTCATCAAATTCCTAAGTTTCCTCCCAACGTTCCTTTCTTCCACCTACCCACCTCAGATTCCACTGCTCCTGCCTTTCCTCTGCGCTGTGGTAATAAGGGTGGCGGCAGAGGAAGGTCAGTGATACAGCGAGTCAGGGGCACAAGAATCTTTTTGATCGGTTTGTTTGGACCCTCCAATCTCCAGCCTCGCCCCTAAGCTCTCCAGTTGCTGATGCCGTGTTGGGGAAAATATTGGTGGAATCATGGCCCCTGCGACCCATCCCGTTTCTCTGCCTGCCCTTGTACCTTTCTACTTTAGACAATGCTGCTGGAGTCGTGGTGGGATGCAGGAAGAGCAAGTGGCCATGAATGCTACAACTGCAGCTGTAAGAGAACAAGACAAACAACCTCCATGGCCCAAGCTGCCATCAAACAGTAAATCAGGGACAGCTTTTTCTTTCCTGGACTTCTGAACTCTTGTGGTACTAGAAGCTACCAACACTACAACACACCTTTAGGAGATGGAAGCATAAGCAAAGATCTCTCTCTCTGCAGAGAGCAGGCTGCCTAGGAAGAATGTGGAAAGAAAGCAGTATTGGGATCTTCCAGCTCACCACCAGACAAAGCAGCTGATCTGGCAGCAGCCATATTAACAAAATTGGAACCATATGTTCTCACACATCTGCAGAAGGTCCAAGGCTGTTCCCTAATTCCTAGTAACACACTCAAAAGACCTGTGCAAGTCTTTTGAACGGGAGAGTTGCATAAGACATTGGGATTTTCAGAGGGAAGGGAATGCTCTGAAATGTTGATAGGCCAATAAAAAAAACCAAACGTTAACAACTGCAACAGGGCCCAAACTAGAGGGCCCTGTGCTCAAAACTGCCTGCAGGCAGTGGTTTGCCCACTTCCGGCCTGGAATCAGAGAGATGCTGCTGTAGTCCAGTAAATCCACCAACATGAGAAACAATCTACACATTGCTCAGAAGCCATAACACAGGGTGCTGGAGGGAGCGCCTCTGTTGTGCTGTCAATTGAGTGGTCCCATGGGTGTGAGGAATGGGAGAGCAAATCCTTGGTTTAGTTGGGCTCCAACAACAGAAGCACAGTTCTGTATTCAGAAGTTGAAAACTCCCCTAGGCTTCCTCAGGGAGGAGACACAGTATGGCTATGGCCCAGCATGAGAGACATAGGGGGTGAGGGGAACAATGAGAGAGCTGAAAGGCAAAGACGGATGAGAAAGGCAGAGATGGAGGCCTGAAGGAGTGCTATGAGAGCAAGGGTAACAAAAAAATTTGGAAGCTGGAATGTGTGAGAGACAGAGCAATGGGATGGGAGGCAGTGAAAGGGAACATGAATTCATAGGAGGTGAAGGATGAGGAAAGATGAGATGAATCAAGAAGTCATGATAGTAGCAACACAACAGACTGAGAAATGAGATAAATGGACATGAAAGACATCCATCAGAAAGAGATAAAAGGGATTTACAAAAAGGGGGTGAAAAACTGGAAAGTGATCAGAAAAAGGAGTCTGGGTAAGACAGACAAGATGAAAGCCAAGGACTATGAGAAACGTGCGACAGCAGAAAAAGATAGAAAAGCATTTATTTTACAGTCAGACACCAGTTTATGTAACTTTCAAAAGCTGATGATTTTTAAACTGTTTTAAAAACAGAACGTGTGTGTGTGTGGGAACTAAAATTGAGCTGCTCTGTGTCACATTTACTACAGTGAATGAGGAGTGCAGGATGCCAGCTTATCACCACAGCTTGGACCCTTTGACCCTTGCCACCTAAGATGACCAGACTGGAGGAGGACTTCAGTGAACAAGGTGAAAGGAGGACCTGGAATGAGAATACTTTGGGGATCTAGTTACAAAATTTGCATCCCCCTCAGAGTGAATATTTTCTAGTACAGATCATTCCTAAGAAGTTACATCAATGCATCAGTTATTTGGAGAAACAAGTAAAATAGATTTGTTTCCCCTTATAAAACCTGTTTGCAACACCATTTGATGCCCTTCCGATTGGCTTGAGTAGGGTTTTCTGCATCTTCCAAAAGCATTTAGTTACAGATTTCCCAATTCCAGAGACTGGGGGAGAGCTCTGAACAGCAGGGCCTTCAGACTGAAGCATTTGCCGATCCCAAATCTTGGGACGTGGCAAAAGCTTCCTTTAAAAATCCTACTGCCCTGAAACAGACAGACGGCCTCAGCTCAAAATTCCCAAATTAGCCGAGACTAAGAACCCCACTGTGCTTCCGCATCATAAAGACACTTTTCCTGTTAAAGGAAGACACTAAGTGCAAATTGCTTGGGACAGGAGTTACTTGCTGGCCAGCTGTCCTTACAGCATCTCTCTTTTACACTAGCAGAAGAGAGCCCAATAAACTGTTGCCACGGATCCCCCCCTCCATCTACCCAAACACCAATCCCTCCGCAGCCCAGAACTCTCCCCATCCCCAAACTCTGCCAGTCTCCCATCTGTTAATCCCAGAGTCCTACTGCGTCGGGAGAGGGAAGTGGGGGAAGAAACCACTGGAAATAAAAAAAATATACATCAACAGTTCGGGGGGGGGGGGGGTGGCCTGATGATGCCACAGCAAAGCCTTTCAAGCGTCCTAACCAGAAAGCGCCAGTGTCGGGAGCGGGGTACTCGCCTTGAAGTAGGCGTACTGCAGGTACTTGTAGGGGTGCCGCAGGACGAACTCGAGCAGAGTGGCGCGGGCGGGCTGGCTCTGGCGGAAGGCGGGCAGCCCCTGCTTACAGCGCTTCAGGCACTGCGACCTCCTCAGCAGCTCGCCGAAGACCCGCAGCTCGGGCCAGCCGTCGGCCTCCCGGGGCCACCCCCCCGCCGAGCCGCTGCAGTTGAGGTGGCAGAAAGCCTCGCTGTCCCGCAGGAGCCGGTGCAGCCGCAGGCTCACCTCCAAGTAGCGCACGCTCTCGCCCCACTTCTCCTCCGTGTACTGGTCCAGCCCGTACTTGTAGGCCGACTCCAGGGGCATGAGCTCGTCGCGCGGGAAGCTGCGGAAGCTGTAGCGCTCGTACTGCGCCCCGGCGCCTGCCACCAGCAGCAAAAGCAGCACCGACCCCCGCATGGCTCCACCGGATCGCCAAAGGCACCACGTAGCCGAAGAGGGAGGCAGGAAGCGCCAAAGCAGAAAGCTGCAGCAACAAACTTCCAGCCCCCGGAGGGGGGAGGGAGAGGCGGTGTTTCATTCGCTGCTGGGGCTCTCCGGGGTCGCTGTTATTGGAGGAGGCACAGCAGCGAATGGGACGGGATAGAGCCCTAGCGGCAAGCAGTAGACGTTTATCTCCACCGTGGATGCAGCAGAGCCACACTGGGAACTTCCTCTTACCCCATAACACGAAGTGCAGAAAACAATCTTCACGTGTTATTGTCATCCCAACAGCCACACAAGCGCTACTCTGTGAAGACAAAAACCCAAAACGGGAAGCAAACGCGTTTATCACACCAAACTAGTACCGACACCCAGAGCTCAGCTACTACGACCCGGTCTAGCAAAAGGCAGCAATACCCTAAAATATCAATACATGTTCTAATAGGAGAAACAGATTGGAAAACAGTCAGAGTGCTACGGATCCCTGAACAGAAACTACATACTAGCAGCGGAATACTTCACCTTAGTCATACATGCAAAATATAGATTTCACCAAATATAAAATAAAGGGACCACAAAACTAGAAATAAAAATATAAAGACACAAACTGGAGGAGATCCCAAGAAGTCCTGCATGCAATGCAGCACTGGAGAAAAAAGAAGCAGAACCCCATTTCCTCTTACACTATGCGCAATACAAAGATACTACAGATGGACATTTCTCAAAGCTGACAGAAATTATCAAGACTGTCTCACAAAAGAACGGACAGGGAAAGTGGTGTATAATCCTGGGGGGAAATAAAAGCTACAGCAGCAAAATATCTTCTATCCTGCTACATTGCAAGAAATTTAACCCGATTAGGGACAATACCTACTTGGATCAACTATCAATAAAGAAGCAACAAGCAGTCAAGAAATCAGACGACGCATTGCTCTTGGCAGAATGGCTATGAAAGACCTAGATAAGATTCTCAAGAGCAGAAATGTCTCTCTCCATACAAAGATTCGACTTGTTCAAGCCATGGTATTTTCAATAACATCATATGGATGTGAAAGCTGGACAGTGAAAAAGACAGACAGGAAGAAATTGATGCCTTTGAATTATGGTGCTGGCGGCGAATACTGTGTATACCAAAGAACAAACCAGTCGGTACTAGAGGAGATCAAACCTAAGCTTTCTTTAGAAGCTCAGATGACAAGACTTCGACTTTCATACTTTGGAGGATCATGCGAAGAGAGAGATCATTAGAGAAAGACATCATGCTTGGCAAGATAGAAGGTCAACGCAAAAGAGGAAGGCCAGCAATGAGATGGATCGATACAATAACAGCAGCTATGGGTACCAGTCTGTCAACAATGAGCCGCCTGACTGAAGACCGAACACAATTTATGATAGCTATCCAGAGGATCGCCATGAGTCAACTCCGACTCGACGGCACTTAACAACAACAACAGGGACAATATGGAGCAGAACTAGAATCTGTGAATTGTCTTTGTTGTCCTTTTTGTACCCTGCCATTCTATTTCACTGTTGTGGCCTGCCTAAAGAACAAATTAATTGATACTGGAGATCAAACGTAAGCTTTCGTTAGAACTCAAATGACAAGACTTTGATTTTCATTCGTTGGACACATCATGCGAAGAGAAAAATCATTAGAGAAGGTTGAAAATCAGTGCAAAAGAGAAAAGTCAGTAATGTGATTGATTAATACCATAAGGGACATGTTCACTAAAGCACACTACCCAGGCAGCATGGAGTTGGCATGTGTTTGTGATGCTGCACTACAAAGTAGCGCAAGGCTCTGTGTTATATCACTTCACTAGCTGGGCGGCACTTGTCTGGGTGGCACCTGGGTGAGGCATGGGCATTCCTGCCAAGGCACTGCTAGTGTGGGCCTTGAAAGCCCTCCCTGCTGGCACTTTGCAGAGAGCAGATACCGCCAACAGTGGGTAGTTGGAGTTGCTTCTCATGGTGGTAGTAATGGAGCGAGCTTTGCTAAGTTCAGGGAGACAGCTGTCCCTATCCCCCTGCATCTAGCACAGTGCCCCGTGCTAGTAATGCAGCCCAAAGCAGAGTTACCAGCATGGGGCTTTGTAAATATGCCCTTAAGAATAGCTATTGATCCTACTCTAATCAACAATTAGCCGCCTGACTGAAGACTGAACACAGTTTAGGACAATTATTTACAGTATCGCCATGAGTTAAGATCGACTTCATGGCACTTACAACAACAACATACTATTGTGTAAATGTAATCACTTAGGGGCCCTATTTATTAAGCTGCATTAGCCGTTAACGCAGCAGTTAACACAACAGCCATGTAATGCACTCTAACTGCCTCTGTTAACACAGGAGGTGGTGTAGAATGGACAGGGACTGCGCTTTCCAGCTGATGCGGAGGTAGTTACATTCATTAACATCATGCAGTTACCACCATCTGAACAGCTGTAGCTCATTGTAATGCAATTAAAGCACACTAATAACATTTTCATTGCAATAACTGAAATGAGAAAA
The DNA here is from genome assembly GCA_033557465.1 of Ichthyophis bannanicus. NCBI lineage: Eukaryota > Metazoa > Chordata > Amphibia > Gymnophiona > Ichthyophiidae > Ichthyophis > Ichthyophis bannanicus. The sequence goes on from CM066031.1 coordinate 753,578,876, forward strand.
TGCTGGGGATACCTTCAACAGTTAACAGAGGTTCTGCAGTTACTGTGTATTAATTTTTGCAATTAACATGCTGTAACTGCAAAATCTTACTGCACTTTAGTAAATGGGACTCTTAGGGGCATGTTTACTAAACTGCGGTAATGTTACAAACCGTGCGTTAGGTAACGTTAACGAACGCTACGTAATGTTAACACACGTTATGTAACGTTAACGCGTGTTATGTAACGTTAAGGCGCGTTAACGTTACTTAGCGATCGTTAACGTCCCCAGCCGCGGTTAACACCGCAGAAGGTGGAAAGAGGGCGAAGGGGTCAATGGGCGGAGAGTGGGCGGGGAGAGGCTCCTTTCACACTGACACGCTGAACTGAAGGGCTGAATCCTACCGCGAATGAAAACCTGCCGTTAGATGCACATTTGCAGGAGTGAGAAACCAATTAAGTGTCAGCAATGTACAGCATAGGCAGGGAGCCCAAGAAACGTGATAGTAGTGCTCCATTTTCAGCAACACCATAGTGCCAAAGTATGAATGGCCACTATGGTGATGGTGCAAATGGGGCATAGGGGGCCGTAGGCGGGACATGTAGCATGTGCAGCTGGGGCACAGGGTGGACTAGGTGGCACATAGGAACATAGAAACCGGAAATCAGCAAGACAGCAGCTGACCAAAGCCAAACACAATCCACCTATATCTACCTGGTTCACCATAGCCAATAGTTGCTAGGGCACTGACCTGACATCCCCCAGCCATCCCGCCCCCATGTGGAAGGGACATAATATTGGTAGGTAGTGATGGGGGATGTAAGGATGTCCATGTATGCCCTCCCACCCTGGAACCCGCTCCCTAGGTGGGTGCCTACCTACACAGTGGATGGCCTGGGACTGCGCACTAACACCACCGACAGCAAATGGCCATGCCAGCTTGGCAGGGGGGTGTGTGCCTGTGCTGGAGGGGGCAGTGCCACCTCCCTGCAGTGGACTTAGGCCATGCCCTGCATCAGTATGTGGTGTGCAGTGCAACATAAAAGGTCTGGCTTAGGAAAAGTACAGATAGCCCCAGGGACTACCATGCATCTGTGGCAACAGTGTGGTGTAGTACACCCAGCCAATGTGTCCAGAAGCAGAGGGTCACAGGTTCAAGTCCCAGCTGTGGTCCTGCAGAGTATGCTCCTATATTTTACCCTACAATGCAGATACATCAGCAACATGTGCAAAGCCCAAAGCAGCGGCGAACAGGGGTACAAACACCCATTCACACAGGCTCCACAATCCAAAGATGAATGGAGAGTCAGGCTGTTAACTTCAGCTCAATGCTGGGGCTATCACCAGAGCACTACTACTACCCCCTGCACAGTTTAGCAATGTCGGCACTGTGATCAGGACCAGTGTGGCAGGCAGGGTTGCCAACCACCCCTATCTTTGCACAGTGCTGCAATAGGAGTGAGCGTGTGTGTATGTCTATCCATTGTTCTGTGGCTGCCCACCCTTCACTGGGCCCAAAATGTCCCACTGTTACCAGCGTTAGCCTGAATAGGTGCATAATGAGGAGCAAGGTATTTTGGGTATGGCCCGGACAGGGCAGATTGGCCAGGATGCATTTTCACAGGGTGTGGGGCAATGGCTGGGACACTGTAGTGCCTGACCACCACCTGCATGGACAGGGTGGCCACAGCATGGCATGCTGGGAGGGCACTCACTCTGACCGAGCAGTGACCATGGCAGGTCTAGGTTCCCACATAGCACTCTATACTATCTGCCTCCAGTGATATATTTGTGTTCCTCAGTGTTGGGGTCCCAATCACTGAGATGCCTGCTTACTACACATACTTTCTCTGTGAGCATGTACTATGGACTGTCTGGTGGACTGTCTGCAGTTAGACTGTGCATGGTCAGAACACCTATAAGGTACAGTCTGACTGTGCTGGTGATTGGCAGACAGTGGAGGGAGGCAGTTGGGGTTTTCCAGATGTAACCCCAGCATTGCTGCTGGTCTACCACTGCCCCAGTCATAGGTATCACTCTGGCCCACCAACCCTGGAGGGCTGTCTCATACAAACAGGATGGAGGTTGCTTCCCCGGGGCGGGGGCACCTGTTCTTTACCTACAAAAAGGATGATGTGGGCCCTTTGGGGTATGTAGTGTCTACCACTGTGACCTATAAAGGCACTGCTACACACACCTCATGCAATTCTTTCTTTCTTTTATTTAGCTGTATTTATATCCCGCTTTTCACCGGGTCAAAGCGGTCAATTGGGAGATACATTTAACACGAGGGAATATGACACACATACGCTAATACTTACAGGGAACATGGGCAATGGAGGGTTAAGTGGCTTGCCCAAGACCACAAGGAGTGCCTATAGGACTAGAAATCCCAGTCCCTCCGGCCTGAGATTGCTGTCCCCAGGTGGGACTTGAACCCCCGGCCTTCCGGCCTGAAGTACCTTGTCCTAACCACTAGGCCACTCCTCCCACCAATTCTAGGAACCCCTCTGCCCTGCTAACAGCTGCCCATGTCAGCCAGACCCTAACACAGGGTACACACTAATCTGGCTGGTGTCTGGTCCCACAGGGCCACTTGTGACTGCAGGATACAGATGGACACCAAATTACCTTTGGCTGCACTGCAAGGAACACCTGTCACACACTGGTAGTGATGGGGATGTACAGCAGGACCTATTTCTAGCATCACATGTACTGTGGACCTAGTGCTGGGCACCCATCCTATCCCTCAGGGTGAACACAGAACCTGCACAATGGCATGGTCTGTAGCTACTCTGTGCTAGTATCACACACTGTCAGTTCATCTTTCCAAGCTGAGGTACCGGAGTGGTGCAGACCCCATTTGGTGATCAGCTGTAGACAGCTATTCAGCATGTGCATTGCATCATGGGTACTGCTGGGGTTACCCTATCCTGGCACTCAGAGCAGACAGTTTGTGCGGTGACCTGCAGCCCTTCTGTACCCAGCCATTGCTGTGAGATACACCATGGAGGCATAGCCTACTGGTTAATACAATGCCATTCTCAGCAGTATTCATGGGTTCAATTCCTTATTGTTCCCTCCTCTCATGCCTGTCCTGCTCAAATAGTGTGCATGACTGTAGAGGTCATATTTTTGCAGATCTGTGCTGCCAGCCCATAATACCCTCGCCACAATTGCCAACATTCCCTCGGTCCGTCTATCTGCGTCTGTCAGCTGTGTAGAGTCCTGTCTGCCAGTGCAGGCTGTCACCCCATGTCCTGCACTGTTACCCTTTCCTGCATTGCGCCTCTTCATGCTTGCCTCGCCTGTGCCTGATCTGCATGGCACCACCATTCCTCTGTCCACCCATCATTGTAACTATCCTGCCACCTCCGCCTCCACTGGGGGACACATATTCCCATCGTCTGCCATCAACTGTCTTTCTAGTACTTTACATTGCCAACACCCTGTGCTGTGGTACAGCTGCCCCCACCATGTTTGTCATCAGTACTGGCAGGCACATGGGATGCCTGCAGATATGGCAGGTCCAGCAGCTCCCACCTCTCCCTCCTTCACTCACCTGTTCATTGCCTTTCCTGAGTGCTCAGGGCTACATCTGTCTCTGTTCCGCACAGGTCATGCACGTCATCCTGAGGCACCTTGCAGTCCCTAGAGCACACTAACCTAGGACACCATAACCTTGTTAGGCCACCTTAACCTATGGTTCCATAGCCCAGGGTGCCTTCTGCGGTGCCTTGTCCAAGGGTGCCTAATATGGCGCTTAGCCTAGGAAGCCCTATAGGGTGCCTTATGAGGCACCTTACCAGGCACCTTATAAGGCACCTTACAGGGCACTTTATATGGCACCTTACAAAGCGCCTTACAAGGTGCCTTGCAAGGTGCCTTACAAAGCGCCTTATAGGGCGCCTTGTAATGCCTGTTAGTCTAAGGCGCCTTGTAACGCGCGTTAGCCGCTACATCTTGCTGTAACAATGCAACGCCCACACCTTTATATGGGCATCTCTACCTTTACCGTGGAACCTAATGCGAATGACATTACTGCAGTTTAGTAAACATACCCCTTAATGTTTTACCTTGGTAAAACGTAAACTGTTATGCTAATTCAAATTTCACAGGGGAAAGCTTTGAAGTTATAAAGTAAACCACCCTGAATATTAGATGGGGCGGGATAGAAGACCTGTTAAATTTAAATAAATAATATAATAAAGTCCCAGAATCCTGCTCTGTGGACTTGCTGGACCTATGATAATTATAATAAGTGTACTATGAACGGTACATTATAATATCATAACTGCACCCATGGTACCAGCAATATATCCAAACTGAAAAAAAGCACAAGAAATGATTTTCCCTACTTCTTTGTGTAACAGTGTTGCCTACTGCTAGCTGAAAAAAGTCACAAGATCCACTGGGTAAAGCCCCCAGACTGGATAAAGAGTAGCTAGAGCCATGTTGCTGTGAGGTGGCACCAGCATGTTGTGGATTGGGAACTGGTTATAAGAGAGAGAACGGAGAATAGAACTAAACGGTCAGTTTCCCCAGTGGAGTGACACAGTCCACCATTCCACAGCTATGAAGAACTTAGGGCTGGCTAAACCATTAGGCAAGACTAGGTGGGCACCTAAGGTGGCAGATTCTGAGGGCAGCAAAGAGCAGCAGCATTTAAAGAAAAACAAGAGATCCTCACAGCCACACATATCCAGAGAACCACCAGTATTTTTTTTTTACCTGCAGGGAGAGTGCACACAAACACACGCACATGCATACAAAACAAAGTTTAATAGTTAAAAGTATGATATCTGCTTGTGCAATTTTATAGGATTGTTCTGGGAGGGGTGCTGTTTGGATGATCATGACTGATGACTGAGGCTAAATTTAGGCTTTTAGGTAGGAAGTTGAAATCCAGAACGTCCAGGGTAGCTTTCTCCGAAATGCTTCCTGTTCCATGCGCAGGACCCAAAAGGCAGGCAGAGCTCCAGAGTCTCAATGCGTGGATGAGACAATGGTGCAAGAATGAGGGCTTTGGATTTGTTAGGAACTGGGAACATTCTGGGGAAAGGAGGGGGCTCTTCCAAAGGGATGGGCTTCACCTTAACTGGGATGGAACCAGGCTGCTGGCATTAACCTTTAAAAAGGAGATAGAGCAGCTTTTAAACTAGATAGGGGAAAGCCGACAGTCGCACAAGAGCGCATGTTTCGGAAGAATGTATCCTTGAAGGATACTACCAAAAGCAGAGAGGTTCCAAAAAAGAGTAAAGTAGCCTAAATGCCCTCGAGTATGGAGCAGACAGAGCTTAAAGATCCCAAATTACCCATGCCTACCAATAGCCAAATTAATATGAATAAAATACAGTCTCTAAAATGCTTGTATGCAAATGCTAGAAGTCTAAAAAATAAGATGGGAGAGTTAGAATATATAGCACTAAATGAGAGGTTAGATATGATTGGAATCTCAGAGACATGGTGGAAGGAGGACAACAGTGGGACACTGTGATACCTAAGTACAAACTATTTTATAATGATAGAGCTGATCAAATTGGTGGAGGGGTTGCGCTCTATGTTAGAGAGGGCATTGAGTCAGAAAGGATTAAAGTTTTGCAGGAAACAAAATTTGCTGTATAATTTCTATGGATTGAAATTCCATGTAAAAAGGGGAAGGCGATGGCAGTAGGGGTGTACTATCGACCGCCTGGCCAGAATGAACAAATGGATGATGAAATGCTCAAAGAAATCAAGGAAGCTAACAAACGTTACAGCACAGTAATAATAATGGGTGATTTCAATTACCCCAGTATCGACTGGGTCAGTGTCACGGCAGGACATGCTAGGGAAATAAAGTTCCTAGATGAAATAAATGACTGCTTCTTCGAGCAGCTGGTTCATGAATCGACCAGAGGGGAAGCCATATTGGACCTATTCCTTAGTGGAACACCAGATCTGATGCAAGAGATAAAGGTGTTGGGGCCACTTGGCAATAGTGATCATAGCATGATCGCGTTTGATTTAATTAGTGGAGGAGGGATAGTAAGGAAATGCACAGTACTACCTTTTAACTTTTGAAAGGGAGACTATGATAAAATGAGGAAAATACTTAAGAAAAAACTAAAAGGAGCAGTTGCAAAGGTAAAAGACTTAAGGGTATGTTTACTAAACTGCGGTAAGGTAACAGCAGTAACGTTAATGCATGTTAGGTAATATTAATGCATGTTAACGTTACGTTAACGCGCGTTAAAGTGACATAACGTGCATTAACGTTAGCTAACGCGCTTGCGTTCCTGGCCGCGGAAAGTCCAGACAGGGTGGAGAGAGGGCGGAGAAAGGGGTCTGTGGGCAAGGAGTGGGCTGGGAGAGGCTCCCACGACACCAACGCGGGGAACTGAAGGGCTGAAAAGTAACGCAAGTGGAAACCTGGCGTTAGAGGCACATTTGCAGGAGAGAGAAACCATTTTAGTGTCAGCAATCTACAGCATAGGCAGGGAGCCCAAGAAAAGTGATAGTAGTGCTCCATTTGCAGCAACAGCATAGTGCCCAGGTATGAAAGGCCACTATGGTGATGGGGCATGGGGCCTGCAGGCGGGACATGCAGTGGGGGAAACTGGGGCACAGGGTGGACTAGGCGGATGCCTAAGTGGAACATAGGAATGCAGAAAATGGAAACCAGCAAGACAGCAACTGACCAGGGTCAAACATGCCCATGAGTCAGTGTCCCATCCAGGAGACATTACCCAGCAGGTATCCCAAGGGGCACATAACATTGACAGGAGGTGCTGGGGGAAGCGTGGACAGCTATGTAGGCACCCCTACCCCAGAACCCACACCTTAGGCAGCCGCCTACCTGCCCCCTGGATGGCCTGGGACTGCGCACCACTGGCACCGACAGCATATGGTCATGGCAGCATGGCAGGGGGGTGTTTGTGCTGGAGGGAGTAGTGACACCCGCTTGCAGTGGACCTAAGCCATGCCCTGTACCAGTACGTGGCGTGCAGTGCAACAGAAGAGGTCTGGCTGGGGAAAGTAAGGGTAGCCCCAGGGACCACTATGCTGCTGTGTCAGCAGTGTGGAGCAGTACACTCAACCAGTGTGTCCACGAGCAGAGAGTCCAAGGTTCAAGTCCCATCTGTGGATCCTGCAAAGCATCACCCCATAGTTTTATCCCACAATGCAGCCACAACAACAACATTTGCAAACCGCAACGCAGCGGTGCACAGGGGTAACGTGTCTTGTACTGTGCCTAATAAGGTGCCTTATAACGCGCCTTGTAACGCGCGTTACCTGACACGGCTTGCCATAATGATGCACCGCCAATTCCCTTATATGGGCATCCAGGGAACCTAATTCGGGGAATGTTACCACAGTTTAGTAAACATACCCCTACTATCTTCGAAGCCCAGACCAGCTGTATTCCACGCTTTAAGAAAAGTGGAAGTCCAAAAAACTGCTAGCATGGTTTAAAGGTGAGGTTAGAGAGGCTGTTGTTGCCAAAAAAAGCATCTTTCAGGAAATGGAAAAAAGAGCCAAACGACGAAACCTGGAAACAGCACAAGCACTGGCAAGTTAAATGCAAGGTATTGATAAGGCAGGCAAAGGGAGAATTTGAGAAGAAGCTTGCTGCGGAAGCAAAAACGCGTAATAAAGACTTTTTCAAGTACATTCGTAGCAAAAAAACTGTGAGAGAGTCGGTCCATTAGATGATAGAGGGGTTAAAGGGGCACTAAGAGACGACAAGGTGATAGCGGAGAGACTGAATGAATTCTTTGCTTCGGTCTTTACTGAGGAAGATGTAGGGATGTTACCCATGACTGAAGTGGTATTTAAAGGTGCGGAAGAATTGAAGGAAATATCGATACATCAGGAAGATGTATTACAACTATGAGATAAACTGAAGAGTAGCAAATCACCTGGGCCGGATGTTATACATCCAAGGGTGTTGAAAGAACTGAAATGTGAGATTGCAGACTTGCTATTAGTAATCTGTGAACTATCATTAAAATCATCTGTAATACCTGAAGATTGGAAGATGGCAAACGTAACACCAATTTTTATAAAGGGCTCCAGGGGTGATCCGGGAAACTATAGACCGGTGAGCCTGATGTCAGTACTGGGAAAAATGGTAGAAACCATCATAAAGAACAAAATTGCTGAGCATGTAGATAGTCATGGCTTAATGGGAGACAGCCAACATGGCTTTAGACAAGGAAGATCTTGTCTTACTAATCTGTTATGTTTTTTTGAAGGTGTGAATAAACAGGTAGACAAAGGTGAGTCAGTTGATATAGTGTATTTGGACTTTCAGAAAGCCTTTGACAAGGTCCATCATCAGAGACTTTTGGTAAAACTAAAGAGTCATGGGATAGGAGGCAGTGTACTATTGTGGATCAGGAACTGGTTAAAAGATAGAAAGCAGAGGGTAAGCTAAATGGCCAAGTTTCCCAATGGAGAAAAGTAAATAGTGGTGTACCCCAGGGATTTGTGCTGGGTCTGCTGCTTTTTGACATATTCATAAATGACCTGGAAAAGGGAATAACGAGTGAGGTTATGAACTTTTCAGATGACACAAAACTATTCAAAGTTGTTAAAACCCAAGAGGATTGTGGAAAATTGCAAGAGGATCTTGATAAATTGGAAGACTGGGCATCAAAATGGCAGATGAAATTTAATGTGAACAAGTGCAAAGTTATGCACCTAGGAAAGAACAACCCAAACTATGGTTACACGATGCGAGGTTCCACATTAGGAACCACCACCCAGGAAAAAGATTTAGGCGTCATTGTGGATAACATGTTAAAACCCTCAGCCCAGTGTGCAGCGACGGCCAAGAGAACAAATAGAATGCTAGGTATCATAAGGAAAGGAATAGAAAATAAAACAAAGGATATTATAATGCCTCTATATCGTTCCATGGTGAGACCGCATCTTGAATATTGTGTGCAATTCTGGTCGCTGTATCTTAAAAAGGATATAGCGTTATTAGAAAAGGTTCAGAGAAGAGCCACCAAAATGGTAAAGGGGATGAAGGATACCCCTATGAAGAAAGGCTAAAAAGGTTAGGGCTCTTTAACCTGGATAAAAGACGGCTGAGGGGAGATATGATAGAAGTCTATAAATTAATGAACAGTGTGGAATGGGTAAACGTAGATCAGTTGTTTACATTATCAGAATATAGAAAGACTAGGGCAGCGTTTTTCAACCACTGTGCCGCGGCACACTAGTGTGCTGTGAGATATTGTCTGGTGTGCCGTGGGAAAAATTCCAATTTCATCCGTAACATGTGGCCTCGGCTCACAAATTAGGGTTGCCAACCGGCCGGTTTTCAGCCGGCCTGGCCGGTTTTTCCATGGCCAGGCCGGCTGCCGGCACAGTTGTAAAACCGGCCATTGAAAAGCCGTTTTTTTGCTCTGGCCGCAAGATCGGGAGCGGCCAGAGCAAAAAACCGGCTTTTGTGCCGAAGTCCGTGGCGCGAACGCGATCGCGATTCCCTATAGCAGTGCAGCCGCTGGTTCTGCTTTGTACAGAGCAGCGGCTGCACTACACTTACATTGAAAAGTAAAGAGAAACTGTGTCAGGAGCCCTCCGATCATGCAGAGCCCGAGGAAGTGATGTCATGGGGGCGGGCTCCTCACAGGCTGTCTTTCCTTTTCAAATTAACTTTAGCTGCAATAAAGTTAATTTGAAAAGGAAAGACAGCCTGTGAGGAGCCCACCCCCATGACATCACTTCCTCGGGCTCTGCGATGACCGGAGGGCTCCTGACACAGTTTCTCTTTACTTTTCAATGTAAGTGTAGTGCAGCCGCTGCTCTGTACAAAGCAGAAGCAGCGGCTTGGGCAGAGGGGGGTGTGTGTGTGTGTGTGTGTGAGTGAACCAGCAAGGGGGAGGGGAGTGTGAGTGAACCAGCAAGGGGGGGGGAGTGTGAGTGAACCAGCAAGGGGGGGGGAGTGTGAGTGAACCAGCAAGGGGGGGGGAGTGTGAGTGAACCAGCAGTGAAGGGGGGGGGGTGGTGTGAGTGAACCAGCAAGGGGGGGGGCGATGGTGTGAGTGAACCAGCAGGGGAGGGGGGGTAAGTGAGTGAGTGACCCAGCAGGAGGGGTGAGTAAGTGACAGGGGGGTGGGTGAGTGAACCAGCAGGGGAGGGGGGTTGGTGTGAGTGTTTGATTCCTATTCAAGAGAATTATTTTATATATAGTCAATATAGGCACAGAGGTAAATTTTTTTAACATTTTCTAATGGTGGTGTGCCTCGTGAGTTTTTTCATGAAAAAAGTGTGCCTTTGCACAAAAAAGGTTGAAAAACACTGGACTAGGGGACATGCAATGAAGCTACAGGGTAAACTATTTAAGACTAATAAAAAAATATTTTTTCACTCAACGTGTAATCAAACTTTGGAATTTGTTACCGGAGGATGTAGTAAAGGCTGTTAGTGTAGCTGGGTTTAAAAAAGGTTTGGACAAGTTCCTGGAGGAAAGGTCCATAAACCATTATTAAGAAGGGACCCAGGATATCAATGCTTGACCCAATACAAGCATTGTGGAACCTGTGTCTTTTGGGGAAACTGCTAGCTGACCTAGATTGGCCACTGTTGGAAACAGGATACTGGGCTTGATGGACCTTGGTTTGACCCAGTATGGCATATCTTATGTTCTTATGAGTTCAATTATTAAAATCGGGGAGGGGAGGGTAGGGGATAAAGCCATAAGGATGAAGGTTTGAGTAGAGTACTCAATACCCTTGCACTGGCCCTGCAAGAGGGTTACATAAATTAGACTCAGACACTCTGGTGGTTATTCATAATTTTCACATGGAAAATCTGCCATTTATACATTGAAATGCCATCTTCATGTAAATGCCATTTTTAGAAAGTGCTAAAGTTACACATGGACATCCATTTATTTAATTTAATAAGCTGATAGTACGCTCATTCAGTATAGTTACTGTGTATGTTTGTTATTAACCACCTATAACAGCATAAAACAAACATAGATAATTTTAAACATCAACAGGTTTACAAATTCTAAGCATTAGTAATTTCTCTTTAAATTCTCTGAGATCCCCTGTTTTTCAAAGAAATTCAACAAGACATTCCAGAATATTGGGGTAAAGACTGAAAATGACTATTTTATTTTCTACCCATACTCAGGGATGGACTATCACAGGTATTCCATAATATGAGGAAATTGCACAGGGGCTTTTTTGGGGAACTGGTTAGAGTGTGGCCTGGGCAGATCAAATATGTACATGTGATGCGGTACAGGACTCTGAGCTCCTCCTGCATGCTTGAGCACATAAAATGCCACAACAATCCAGGTGACAATTCCACAAAGAATTGCCTTTCAAAAGTTACAGCAATTAAAGGATCAATTCTGCTGCCCCTACTTCTTATTAAAGGTTAGCCCCAAAACATCGTGCCCTCTGGCTGTAGCAGTGGCAGGCATGGCCTCCCCTTTTCCAGCACACAAGCACAGCAAAAGTTCCAAAGCATCAGTACTAAACAGTCATAGGCAATCCATGAATAAAATGATCCCAAGCCCACAATCTTTTCCTTTACAATGAACAGTGTTGCTCAGCTACACAGTTTAACCAGCTGTGCAGCCGTCCTTCCCATCCCCCCTTCAGGTTCTGTATCAGCTTGTTGAACCTGCCCTAGGGCTAAAGTATTCACCATGCCAGAAAACGTACCTCCATGGGGTCAAAGGGCTTGTCCTCCTGGACTTCTATGGGGTATGTTTACTAAACCGTCTTAATGTTACCGGCGTTAGTTGCAGCATTAACTTGAAGAATGCCATATAAGGTAGTGGGTGTTCTGGCGTCAAGGCAACAATAGCTGAGTATCGCGCAATAGAAAGCGCCTCGCCATCACCATGCGATAGTGTGCTTGCCGTGGCCTGCTAGCGCACGGTAACCATAATTCCTTATCGTTCCTACAGTTTAGTCCTCCATCTCTGGGTTGTACACCTCCTCCTGCAGTTTGGAGACTGGGCATGTCAAAATCATGACCTCACTGGATGTAGTCTGCTGCTCTCTCCCATCAGCCCCAGTGTGTCCAGTCTCCATGCAGCAGGAGGACGCAGTGAGCCTAGGTGCTGGGCTCACTTGAGGAACACATAAGGAGCAATAGGATAGTTTAGCATAGGGTCTTATCCTCAAATTTGGTTTGTTGGCCCTTTAAATTTACCTTAAATTTACTTTAAATTTATTTTAAATTCTCTTTACATTACTTTTAATTCTTGCTGTCCCTTTAAAAAAAAAAAAAGAACAAACTTTATCCTTATGCCGGTACCTGCCTGCCCCTTTTGTGTGGGGCTGTGGGCTCATCTTTTCAGATCTCTCCTCCTGGACAGGATGGGGGAGAGCTCTGTGGCAGGACCGAAGGAGCATCTGCTGTCTGTGTAAGCAGCCGTGATTCCACCTGGGGCTGCAGCACACGGATAGGAGGCTTGCCGGCGGTTTTCTGCTCTGCCTGCAGCAGAAACGCGGGTTGGAGCCCGTTGAAGAACTGTAAGTTCGTTCATCGGAGAAACTAGCTGACAAGGGTTGGTTCGGGGCTCAGTTTCTCTCAGATGGCCGGGAACAGAGCCGAGACAGGGCCTGTACTCCCGCGTCGCGTTTTGGCGTCCTTTTTTTATTTGCATCGGTGGCGGCGGCCATTTTAGGTACATGAGCGCCGCATGGCAAAAGCTCCGGGCAGTAATTTTAATAAGGAGTTGGTTGCAGGGGGGCTCTGCGCTATGGTTTCTGCGTGGGGAAGCATTCCCCTCAATTTCTAAGGCCTCGTTTTTTCCTTCGGAGCCTCTGCAGACCCTAGGGTAGCCTAAGCTGTTATTTATTTTATAAGAGGGAGTTACTGTTTTAAAAAAAAAAGGGTAGGTGTATATTACCTGTGAATTTATCTCCCTAGCCTGGGCTAGTTCGGATTTAAAAAAAAAAAAAAAGAAGAAAAGAGACAAAAGACAGTAAAGAGACTCCCTAGAGGGTGAGGGTGCCTAGCGGATGGCGTCCCGCACCCAGTGCATGCTCTGCGGCACTCGCAGGGATACGGTCGTGGATTCTGAGATCTGCAGAGGTTGTGCTATGGTGTCAACGAGCGTAGAGCGGCAGATGGACACCAAGGCTGGCCAGGAGCCACAACTGGCAGCAGCAGGACCTGAAGAGGAGGTACCTTTGGACTCTACATCGGGGGTTTCCCAGGAGCTTAACGTTGGGCTGCCAACGGCCCTGCTGGTCCTGGAGTCCAGTGCACAGTTCGGGGACTTTTGTCCCGACTTTGTGTTAATAATGCATTAGGCATTTTGCAGGCGGCATCAGGAGATATTACCGGACGCCTTGTCCCAGCCTGCGGCTACTCAGTAGCTGAAGCCGTCTGGCAGGAGCTCCATTTTGCCAAGACCTGTGAAGAGATCGCGATCTCGTGAGCGGTCCCCCTCAGACATAGAAGGTAATGACATGGATGAGGCTGAACTAGATCTTGACGTAGAAATGGAAGACTTAGAAGAGGGTAAGATTCAGGAACCAGAGGATCAGGCAAAGATCATCCGAGTGTTCCGAAAGGAGGAGCTGACAGCTCTTATTACAGAATCCCTACAGACGTTGAACCTGGCGGCAGCACCACAAACTGAGGAAGAGTGTGTGGAGGACTCTATCATCGAAGCGGTGAGGCAAGCGCAAGTGGTGTTCCCCGTCCACCGGGTGGTGGACAAGATGATACAGGATGAGTGGGATCAGCCGGAGTCAGGTCTCAGAGGCATTAGAACGATGAACAGGCTCTATCCTTTAGCAGATAAGGACAAAGAGCGCTTCAGGTCTCCACGAATTGATGCAGCGGTGTCAGCGGTCACCAAGAAGACCACGATTCCAGTGGAAGGTAGCATTAAAGGATGCACAGGTTAGAAAGGTGGATGGCCTGTTTAAGCAGTCCTTTGAGGTGGATGCCTTGTCATTGCAGGCTTCTATTTGTGCAGCTTGGGTGGCAAGAACATGTCTCCGATGGTCTCAGCACTTGTGGCAGTCTTCTCAGCTGGATCAGGATGGTGCTGCTGAATTAGATTGGTTAGAGTCAGAAACCACATATTTGGCGGATGTGCATTATGACTTGATCAGAGCGCTAGCTAATAGCATGGCTTCCTTGGTGGCCGCACGCCGATCCCTGTGGCTAAGGAATTGGGCAACCGATGGATCATCTAAATCGCATCTCAGTAAGCTTCCTTTCAAGGGTAGGTTGCTGTTCGGGGATGATCTTGACAAGTTGGTTAAGAATTTAGGGGAGTCAAAGGGTGGTAGGCTTCTGGAGGATAAGCCTAAGCCAGGAAAGTCCGCTCCAGCCTATTGGGGTCAATATCGAGATTTTAGAAGATTACGTACTTCTCGTCTAGGCGGTTTCCAGAGGGGAAGATTTGCTTCAAGAGCCCAGGGGTTTCGTGGCTTTCAGGGAGCAAGTAGAGGTTTCGCAGGATCATCCTCCTTGACCCCTCGGAAACCACAATGAAAGCTGGCGGGTCCCGGTAGGAAGTCACCCAATCGGCGGGAGGCTTCGGGAGTTTCTTTATGCCTGGACCCAAATTACGATGGATCAGTGGGTTTTGGAAATAATTCATGAGGGGTACGTGCTGGAATTGGCAGGACAAGTCCGGGATTCCTTTGTGATGTGTCCCTGCAGAGGTCCACAAAAAGCCCTGGTGATTCGCAAAACCCTCGGTCGTCTTATACACACGAGGGCCATCATACCGGTCCCATTGGCAGATTACGGTATGGGTCGGTACTCAATTTATTTCATAGTGCCCAAAAAGGACAGATCTCTACGCCCTATTTTAGATCTGAAGGGCGTCAATCGGTGCTTGCGGGTACCGCATTTCAGGATGGAGACTTTGCGATCTGTCATTGTGGTGGTATGCAAGGGGGAGTATTTGACCTCCCTGGATCTCACGGAAGCGTATCTCCATATTCCAATCAGAGAGGCCCACCAAAAGTTTCTACGGTTCGCCTTTCCATGGGGACACTATCAGTTCCAAGCTTTACCTTTCGGACTGGCTACGGCGCCGTGGACCTTCACCAAGGTTATGGTCGTGGTGGCGGCGGCAGCATTGCGGAAGGAAGGAATCCTGGTTCACCCCTATTTCGATGACTGGTTGATTCGGGCGAAATCCGAGGCCGAAAGCATTTGAGTGATGGACAAGGTGGTAAAGTTTTTACAGCACCTTGGCTGGGTGGTCAATCCAGCCAAAAGCTGACTGGTGCCATCCCAGGAGCTCGAGTATCTGGGAGTATGGTTCGACACTCGACTAGGGGCAATGTTTCTACCACATCATCGGGTGCTAGGCTTGAGCCGTCTGCTCTGCAGGTTCAGATCCGCTCCGGCACCTTCGGTATGGGAGTATCTTTGCGTGCTGGGCCCGATGGCAGCAACCTTGGAGGTGGTGCCCTGGGCCAGGTTCCATATGCGGCCATTGCAGCATGCGCTCCTTCGCCACTGGTCGCATCAAAACAATTCGTTGAACAAGCATCTTCTCTGTCCCCTGTGGGTCTTGCAGGCTCTGTGGTGGTGGCTACTGCCCGGAACCCTGCAAGCAGGAATGCCCCTGGAGCAGCCAGATTGGCTCCCGTTGTTGACGGATGAAAGTCTCGCGGGATGGGGAGCACACTGTGGAGATCTGTTAGTGCAGGGCATGTGTCCATCCACCAGCGAGGTTGGTCAATCAAATGGCTGGAGCTGAGGGGGGTGTATCTGGCGCTTCAGTCCTTTGAGTCGGCAGTGACCAGTCGAGCGGTGAGAGTGCTGTTGGACAACTCAGCGACGGTGGCCTACATCAATCGGCAGGGAGGCACAGGCAGTGTGGCCATGGAAGAAGAGGCAGAGATACTGTTCACTTGGGTGGAAAAGTGTCTGCCAGCATTGTCAGTGGCGCACATTTCAGGAAAGGACAATGTGACGGCAGATTTCCTCAGCAGGGTGAAAGTGGATGCTGGGGAATGGGAGCTGAATCCGGAGGTGTTTGCGCTGATAGTCTGCAGATGGGGGCCACCAGTTATGGATCTCATGGCGACCTTTCAGTCCGCAAAGGTGAGTCACTTCTTCAGCAGAAGGCGAGAAAGGATGTCGGAAGGGCTCAGCGCTCTGATGCAGCCGTGGCCGACGCTCGATCTTCTCTATGTATTTCCGACATGGGCATTGATAGGCCGTGTGGTGCAGCGGATCGAGGCTCGTTGTGGGAGTGTATTGTTGGTGGCTCCGGACTGGCCAAGAAGCCCGTGGTACGCAGATCTTGTTCGCCTACTAGACGGAGAGCCTTGGAGGCTGCCAGTCTCGGAGGATCTGCTACTCCAAGGTCCGCTTTGAATGCCTCATGTGAATCAGTTCTCGCTTACGGTTTGGCCATTGAAAGGGCGAGGCTGAAGAAAAAAGGATACTCTGGATCGGTAGTCACGACATTGCTGTGGGCTAGGAAGAGGTCGACTTCTTTAGCGTATGTTCGTGTATGGCACATTTTTGAGGATTGGTGTTCAAGTCGGCAAGTCCGCGTGGCTACAGCTTCAGTGCCTGTGGTGTTGAGTTTCCTTCAGGATGGCTTTGATAAAGGATTGGCAGCCAGTTTGTTGAGAGTGCAGTTGGCAGCTTTAGCCTGCTATAGAGGCAAAGTGCATAATGTGCCTTTAGGGTCGCATACGGATGTTTTGCGCTTTCTGAAGGTGGTGTAGAGACTGAGGCCTTCTCGTCGCATCGTCTTTCCCCCATGGGATCTCAATTTGGTCTTGGGAGCGTTAGTGAAGGAACTGTTTGAACCATTGATTAATGCGACGGTGAAGGATTTGACCTTAAATTCAGTGGTTTTAGTGGCCATATGTTTGGCAAGACGCATCTCGGAGTTACAGGCGCTGTCTTGTCAGGAACCCTTTCTGTCGTTTTCTAAGGAAAAGGTAGTGTCACAAGCACAACGCCAAAACCACTAGTCTTCTATTTGTTGAGGGTATGGTGGTTGAGAACCTTCTTCTATCAGCTGTTATATTTATGCTTTAAGTAGAAGGATTGTAGTCGTGTTAAACCAAGGGTAAGGCTTATGACAGAAAAAGAATTAATTTTGAACACAATAGAACAGATGAGGTTCCTGGTACCATTTACAGAATTTTAAATTATAGGATTTTTGCTTAAGGTTCTGCAAGTTGGTGGCAAAACAGACAGAACTCAGCATTGGCTTTTAAAGTCCTCTTCACTGCAGAAGCTTAGCCTTTTCACATATAACAAGATGCCACTTTTCTTAATGTCCTTTGTTAATCAGAGCAATAGAAAAACAACTTTACTTCTTCTATGGCAAATCTATCTTCACTCTGGCTGTAACAGTCAGACACATCTCTACAATCTGTGCTGCCAGCAGAAACACCCTCACCTCAGTGCCCTAACCTATAAGGCACATTATAAAGTGCCTT